>CM038678.1:401835270-402435270 GCA_021605205.1 Aegilops longissima | reverse complement strand
ATTTGTAAAGTGCATACGGATCTGAATGTCGCAGATCCGCTGACTAAACCTCTTCCATGGGCAAACATGATCAACACCGAACTCTATGGGTGTTCGATTCATCACAATGTAACTAGATTATTGACTCTAGTGCAAGTGGGAGACTGTTGGAAATATGCCCTAGAGGCAATAATAAAAGGATTATTATTATATTTCCTTGTTCATGATAATTGTCTTTTATTCATGCTATAATTGTATTATCCGGAAATCGTAATACACGTGTGAATACATAGACCACAATATGTCCCTAGTGAGCCTCTAGTTGACTAGCTCGTTGATCAATAGATAGTCATGGTTTCCGACTATGGACATTGGATGTCATTGATAATGGGATCACATCATTAGGAGAATGATGTGATGGACAAGACCCAATCCTAAGCATAGCACAAGATCGTAGTTCGCTTTTCTAGAGCTTTTCCAATGTCAAGTATCTCTTCCTTAGACCATGAGATCGTGTAACTCCGGATACCGTAGGAGTGCTTTGGTGTACCAAACGTCACAACGTAATCGGGTGACTATAAAGGTGCACTACAGTATCTCCGAAAGTGTCTGCTGGGTTGACACGGATCGAGATCGGATTTGTCACCGTGTTACGGAGAGGTATCACTGGGCCCACTCGGTAGTGCATCATCATAATGAGCTCAAAGTGACCAAGTGTCCGGTCACGGATCATGCATTACGGATGCGAGTAAAGTGACTTGCGGTAACGAGATTGAACGAGGTATTGGGATACCGACGATCGAATCTCGGGCAAGTAACATACCGTCTGACAAAGGGAATAGTATACGGGATTGATTGAATCCTCGACATCGTGGTTCATCCGATGACATCATCGAGGAGCATGTGGGAGCCAACATGGGTATCCAGATCCCGCTGTTGGTTATTGACCGGAGAGTCGTCTCGGTCATGTCTGCATGTCTCCCAAACCCGTAGGGTCTACACACTTAAGGTTCGGTGACGCTAGGGTTATTAGGAAGACTTGTATGTGATTACCAAATGTTGTTCGGAGTCCCGGATGAGATCCCGAATGTCACGAGGAGTTCCGGAATGGTCCGGAGGTAAAAATTTATATATGGGAGGTTGTCAAACGGACACCGGAAAGTTTCGGGGTCATATCGGTATTGTACCGGGGCCACCGGAGAGGTTCCGGGGGTCCACCGGGAGGGGCCACCCCTCTCGGAGGGCCTCATGGGCCACAAGGGGCAGGGAACCAGCCCCTGGAGGGCTGGGCGCTCCCCCCTCTTGGTCCCATGCCCTAGGGTTGGGGGGAACCCTAGTGGGGGGCGCCCCCCCTATGCTTGGGGGGCAAGCCCCCCTCCCTGGCCGCCGCCCCCCCTCTAGATCTCATCTAGAGGGCTGGCCCCTGCCCTTCCCTATAAATAGAGGGGTGAGGGAGGCTGCAACAGACTTCCAAGGCGCAGCCCTCCCTCCCAACACCTCTCCTCCTCCGCGTGTGCTTGGCGGCCTCGCCGAGAATGTCACTCCATCACCACCACGCCGTCGTGCTGCTGTTGGAGCCTTCTTCCTCAACCTCTCCTTCCCCCTTGCTGTCCGTTCCGTACGTGTGTTGAACGCGGAGGTGCTGTCCGTTCGGCACTTGGTCATCGGTGATCTGAATCTCGGCGAGTACGACTCCATCATCACCGTTCCCTTGAACCCTTCCGCACGCGATCTACAAGTGGTATGTAGATGCAATCTCTCTCCGATGACTCGTTGCTTAGATGAACTCATAGATGGATCTTGGTGAAACCGTAGGAAAAATTTTAATTTTCTGCAACGTTCCCCAACAGTTGACCAGAGGAACACCTCGCCTCCGCCGCCGCCGCCGACATGGTGCAGGCTCTGGCCCAGATGAAGTGCCCCAGCGACTACCTCTCCCCCCCCCCAGGACTTAACAGGTAAGATCTGACCAGCTAAATCTTACCAATACCACTTGAAACGGCTATGATTTGTACGGTTGATGTATTAAGCATGTTCATGCCTTGTTTATTTCAGTACTGCACACTGTGTGATGTTCAAATATTACCGTCTCCAGCTCAATTTCACCAATACTAGCAACAAACTTATAATACATGAATCAGGATATCACTAGAGATGCTGCCCATTTGCTATTTTTAGTGGATGCTAACCCTGGTGTACTTAACATGCCTGTCAATGTACTTACGCAGGGTCATAACGGCCGATTCTGTTGTTTGTAGTCGAGGTTAGCTGCATCCCATGTCTTACAGTATTTCACATCATTTGTGCAATTGCAGTTTAACTTCTACCACTTTTTGGTTGCATGTAGGTACACATGTCAGTGGCACTGATCCACGCTTCGACCCGGAGGAACATCTCGCCTCGCCGTCGCTGACTTTGGGCAGGCTCTGGCAAAGATGAAGTGCCCCAGCAACTACCTCTCGGGACTTACCAAGTATGTACTCACCAGTTCAATCTTACCAATACCAGTTGTAATTAATGGCTATGTTATGTACGGTCGATGTATTAAGCATGTTCTAGTAAACATGCCAAACACATTTTAGCTACTTTCCCTACCTTTTATAGACATCTGGGCCATTCTCTGCTCTGGCAGCACCTGCCTTATGATGCTTAACTATGCCAATTGCATTTTTATCAGTACTGGTTTCAATGTCTATTAAGCCTGTTACAGTTAACGGTTGAATCCATTTTTAAATAGTTGTATTTCAATGGATACAAACTTACAAAAGATGACTTAGGATGTTGTTAAGCCTGTCGCAATTAATAGTTGTATCCATTTTTTAATCTGTCCATTTGCTACCATGCTACTCTCCGCAATGAAGATATACTAGAGATGCTGCCCATTTGCTATTTTTGGTGGATGCTAACCCTGTTGTACTTAACTGTCACAGCCCCAGATCAGCCCTTGCTTGACTTTGCCTGCTCATCATGTCATCATGTTTAAATTCCTAAGAAACTTGAAATGGGGATGTTGAAACCCTAGCACCAAATGATTTCAACTAGGGTTTACTAAAATCTTTTCAATGAACCCAAAATGCCCTTCATAAATGTTCACCATCTTTGGTCCCGGCAAAACCTCTCGCCAAAATGGTTTCATATTTTTGGAGGCTATTCGATTTTGAATTAATTCATAAGTATTTGAATTTGGACATTTAAATCTTATAAATATTTTTAAATGTACAAATAATCCTGAAAGTACTTGGGGGCTATTGGAAATAATTCAAATAGTGCCCACAATTTTGTCAGGATTTTACAAAATGAGTTAGTATTTTTACTAATTCAAAACAGTAACAGAATTAGAAAGAGAGAGAGAGAGCACCTACACCGCCACCTACGGCTCGCACTCATGCCGGCCCAAAGATCATGGCCCAGGCCAGTCATCGCCTACCTCCTGCCAGGAGGACAGCGCGCGCGTGGCCGACGCGCGTGAGCCCGCGCCTCGCCAGCTCCTGCTTGCCGCCGAGGGCCTGGACGCCTCCACGACGCCACACACCCCACCTGGACCGCTCTCGCTCTCCCTCGTGCTTCCCCCTCCTCTGCTCTCTCTCCCTCTCGCGCCCGAGCGCCGCTGTCACCGCCGCTCATCGATGCCGCGCCCTGAGCCACCTCCTCGCCTCCCCGACGCATCCATCGGCCTCGCCATTGCCGTCGTCACGCTTCGCGCACCGATCCAAGCAACGCCGGAAGCCCCGAATCGCCATCCTCGCCGTCTTCTTCAACCTCGGCCGCTGGAGATCTCTCTCGCCGCCCCGCTCGCTCCGGTGCTTCCCCGAGCACGCCCAGGACATCTCTGCACTCGCCGTGACCTCCTGCCCCTTCTCCCCCTCTCCGTTCTCGCTCTCACACGCCGTAGCCGTCGGCCCCTTGTTGACCGAAACCCGTCGCCGCCCGTGCTCGTCGCCGGTGATGCTCCGGTGACCATTTGGTCCCGGGCATGTGCCCATCGTACTCACTGCACCACGTAGACGCCGTAGGTGCAAAACACACATCCCCACGGCCACCGCAACCGCGTCCCCGCTCGTGTCCGAACTCCGGCGCCGCCCTGAGCTCGTTTCCGACGAGCTCCGGCCGCCCTAGCTGCCGCTGCTTGCAGCGCTGGATGCGGCCGAGCTCCAGCTCCCTGTGTACGCTCTCCGCTGCTCCTCTGGACGCCGGAGGAGCGAGCCCGGGACCCTCAGCCGCGTTTTGAGGTCGCCGCCGGCCATACTCCGGCTAGCCGACGTGGCCGCGTGTTTAACAGCTAAACCCCCACTAAAAAACCTCCCTGAGCCAATGACACATGGGCCCCACGCCCTTAGTTGATATTAGTTTAGTTCATCTTTAGGTTTAACTAACCACAGTGGGCCCACGCGTCAGTTTTGACCATGCTGACTTGGCTGTTCACCGGGCCCACGTGTCGGTGACCCTAGCCATCACTGTGAGACTGACCAGCAGGCCCCACTGGTCAGGGTTGACCTGGACTCACCTGTTGACCTGCTGAGGTCAGCATGACCTAATGTCGACGAATAACCCATTTTCGGATTTATTATTATCCGGAAATTCGAAAATAGCCAAAACTTCTAAAAATCATAGAAATTCAACCGTAACTCCAAATGAAATAAATTATATATGAAAAATGATTAGAAAAATCCAATCTATCCATCTGTACCATTTTCATGCATGTTTAAACAACTTATACCTGCTGATCAGGTCAAATCAATTAAATGGCATTTGAATAATCACATATGGAGTTTGAATTTGAATCTTGTATTCAAACCAACTTCATTTAAATCATAGCTAGATGCATTAGCTCAAATCACAGCATATTGCCATGTCACATTCATGCATCATATTGTTGCATTGCATTGATTGTGTTCTTTCTCAGTTGCCGGTGTTTGCCCCCTCTCGATAGACGTGGTTCCGACGATGAGTTCGATGACACCGATGAAGAACTATAATATCTTCAGGAGTGCCAGGCAAGCAAAACCCCCTTGTTCATTCCGATACAATCCTACTCTCTCGCTCCTGCTCTCTTTTACTGCATTTGGACAACAACGATTCATCTGTTACTTGTTGCGGTAGTTGAACCCCTTTATCCTCTGCATGACCTGTCATTCCACAGTAATTAGATGAAACCCACTAGCATGAGTAGGAGTTGTTTGAGCCCTGTTGTGCCTACTCATTCATGCTTGTTTGTCATGCCTGCTACTGCTTAGAGTTGAGTCAGGCCTGATTCATCGGGAATGAATTGGAATGGTGTGTGAACATGTCCTACTGTGTGTGAGCTAAGTGTGTGAACACGATTTGGTAAAGGTAGCGGTGAGAGGCCATGTAGGAGTACATGGTGGGTTGTCTCATTGAAGCCGCCCTCGTGAACTGAGTTCTGTGTTTGTGATCCATGAAACAGTTACTACCACACATTGGGATCCTTAATTGACTCTCTCGGCTTCTTAACCACCCTTGTTCTCTGTCCAGGAGTTGCAACTAGTTTCTAGTGTTTGTAGGATATGTGTTGGAGGCCGTGCGTAGAGCTGACCCTAGGGGTGGGCTATGATGCAGTAGATACACCGTGGCCCGGTGTACCGATTCGCCCGTTTGGTGTCTCGGGAACCCTGCACACATCGTTCGGGGCCGTTAGTGGAAACCTCGGCCGGACTCCGTGCGGATGGAACCCGAATAGGCGATAAACCTGGACTAGGGACTTGAGTGTTTAGGTAGGCCGTGGCCGACACCCTCGCCAGGCTTCTGCTTGAAGGTTGCCGAGATACATGACGTGGACATGGCGGTAAGTGGCGAGAGCGTGTGAAGAAGTACACCCTGCAGGTTAATATGATCTATTCAATAGCCGTGTCCGTGGAAAAGGACTTCTGGGTTGCCTATAACAGTTCATAGACAAGTGAAAGTGGATACTCTAAAATGCGCAAGATAAGTGTGAGTGCTATGGATGGCGTTCTCGTAGGGAGACGGGAACAGATCCATAGTGGTGTATTGATATGGTGAATGTGTGGACTCGTGTGCGCCACCTCAAAAGAGTTACTTGCAGTCGTAGTGTAGGATAGCCACCGAGTCAAAGCTGGCTTGCTGCAGTCATACTCCACTACCCCCTTTGTTGATAATGATGCATATGTAGTTAGATCTGATGTAAGTCTTGCTGAGTACATTTGTACTCACGTTTGCCTATTTTATGTTTTGCAGAGAGACGTCAGTCTCGCTAGTAGTTCCGTGTGGACTTCGACGTTTAGCTTGTTACCTCAGCTACGATCTTGTGCCCTCGGCAGGATCTGGTAGATAGTCAGGCTTCTCAGCCTTTTTCATTTGTAGATGTCTGTACTCAGACATGTTAAGCTTCCGCTTGTGCTTTGACTTGTATGCTCTGAGTGTTGGGTCATGAGTGTTTGTAATATCTCGCTCCTCGGAGCCTAATGAATAAATATTTGAGTCGTAGAGTTATGTTGTGATGCCATGTTGTATTTACACATATTGAGCATATCGTGTGTATGTTTGAAATGCTTGGTATGTGTGGGATCCGGCAATCTAGTTGTTTATCCTTGGCAGCCTCTCATATGGGGAAATGTAGTCTAGTGCTTCTGAGCGATAGTAGTCCGCTTCTGACCCGGTTCACCGGAGTCCTGCTAGCCCAAAGACTACCGCTCTAGACACTTGACTGGCGGCATGTGTTTCACTTCGCGTTCTGGTTCATCCCGGGAAATGTCACGCGGTGACATCCGAGTCCTGCCTAGCTCGCTACAGCCCGGTTACGGAGTCCTGTTAGCCCAGTGCTACAGCCCGGATTCACACGTTGATGACCGACATGCTCGATGTGATTCATGTATGCCTGTCCCCATGGGTTAGTGCCGCTTTAGGTTCATGACTAGCCATGTCGGCCCGGGTTCTCTGTCATATGGATGCTAGCGACACTATCATATACGTGAGCCAAAAGGCGCAAACGGTTCCGGGCCATGGTAAGGCGACACCCATGGGAATACCGTGCGTGAGGCCGCAGAGTGATATGAGGTGTTACTGGCTAGATCGATGTGACTTGGAATCGGGGTCCTGACAGCTTTGGTATCAGAGCCAGGTTGCCTGTAGGATTACCAAGCCAAACTGGTCGAAGTTGTGTCTAGAATTGCTTTAGATATGTAAGGGAATTGATTGGGGAAGGGAACGTAAGGCTCTTTTTACTCCTTATACCTCATGGCCTTTTGATCTGAGTGAACCTCTTCTCTTCTACGGGGTTTAAGAACTAGGCTTCTCATCTATCTATCAGGATGACGTGTTACTAATCCATAGACTTTTAAGATTGTTGGTTTTACGCCCCAGTTCAGTTTCTACTACTTCCGTATGTTCATAGCTGGTCTCAGAACCTTGATATTGTGATGTTGAGTGGTCATGCCACTATTTTGCAGGATGTCTCAAATCATTTTGAGCATTTACAACCGTTATGTTGTCCGAGTCATCCCAGGTTTCTAAACTATCTGATGCATTTGCAAATCCCTTCTCTCCGTTCCCGATGTTCCTTTGGGCCAGGTTAATCACACTAATTGCTGAGTTGAGGTATTCTATTGCCTCGACATATATGTTGGAGTTATTATTATGACCCTAGGTGTTTAGGGAGTCACCTAGTAACTAGCCATGTTTTGTCTTCCCCGTGTGATGATTCTGGCATTATTCTCGAAAGCATCCTGTGATGCCATTTAGTAGTAAGTATTCCATTCCTAGGTTCTTGAACCCGAGATTCACCCTACTTACCTCATGTTGATAGTAATTGCTAGCTCCCTTAGGTTATTAGTAACCTTGGCATTAGTCTTCGACGTCCGTGGTACTTCTTTCTTCCAAATACTACGAACCGCTTATGGCAGAAGTTTGTTGGATCAAAAGGTCACAACAGGAGTGCTCTCGATGAGTTCTTCATTTTATATTGTGACTCTGCCAGCTCAACCTTTCTACATGGGTTATCCGGAAGAAATGTTGAGCTTCGCTCGACATACTAGTCTATGCATCCACAACTCAGAAAAACATATGTTCCTTGAGTTGTCCCTCTTGGTTGTCTTCTGACCCTCGTCTATCAATTGATAGACAGGAGTAGTTGTGCAACCGTGTCCATCGATTCCTATTATTCTTGTGGTCCGTCGAGCCATTCTATTCTGGAATGACTAGGAGAAATAAACTCCAGTACCTTGTCCATTTCTAGGATTGGGTCAAAGCAGTTGTAACCGCAGATCAAATGCAATCAAGCTTTTGATTCTGTTCTATCCTGAAGTGTTACCCACTTTATGTCAGGAACGTCATGAGAATTGCACCTTCTCTTATGAATTCTTGATGCAGTAATACTCTCGCCATCATCGATCATTCCTTGGTCCCATGTTGTTGCAACCGGAATGCCGACAAGTGAACCATGATGTGTGAAATCTATAATCCTAGCAACCGTGTTGCTTGGTAGTTCATGGACAATATTCCCATTCTTAGCGTGTTGATTATTGAATCATCACCCTAAGGTTGATTGTGCTATCTAGTCCCTATTTTCCTGGTGCACACTTTGATTGATGAGTTAGGATCTTGTCAAGTCCTCGCTCATTTGAACATATCATCTTGCCCTCAAAAGCAAGATTGTTCTCGAGCTTAGTAACATACCTGTGGTTCGTGATTTTCTGAATTTCTTCTCAGAAGTATCACCAGGTTGGCACCTGACCGCTATGTTGAGTTCGTGATCATATTGGTTTTCCTCTAAACCACCCATTCTCCAAGAATCTGTGTTGGATACCCCTGAGCTAGTCGGTTAAGCTAGACAACAACTTGGAGAGTTGGAAGATAAAAGCTTACCTGACTTAGTTCATCTCCAAGGGATATCCTGGTGTGTGTGTGTGTGTTGAAGAAAGATGATATCTCCATTGATCGGTCCTCGTGATCAGTTGTTGGATCTGTTGTCTTGCCAAAATTTTGACTTCAGTATGGGCTATCGTCAAGTCAAGTCAGAACCAATGATATTCATAATGCTGTCTTACTTGTGGTTGATCCCTCAGGCATACACCATTATATCTTTTGGCCTGACCAATGCTATCACCGTGTTCACATGATGGTGGAAGTCCAGTGATATGGAAATCCCGATGAGTTGTTGTTGAGCCCATCAGCAGCATTTTGTCTCCCCCATGATTCATGTTGAACATCAACCTAGTGTTGGAAACTTTGTAAGCAATGCCTTCGTGTTCCGTTTATGAAGCCTATGCTTGGATGGAAGAAGTGACTTCCTCGAATTCATTTGCATCTGGTGTAAGTTGCCGCCATGAATTCGAGAAAGATTGTTTTTGCCTCCTCTGTAATCATCCCAATTCAGTCATGCATATGTGCGAAGTATTCTGTGGTCTGGAGACTTGCAACCTTCATTCTATATGTATTCCTAGCACACCAAGCCACTGATTGACTTGTTCAAGGAAAAGAAGTCTACGCTTGGGATCTAATCCATGGACTTGCGTAAAGACTTCGATATCCTCGATGATAGTTCCCCACCTGAACTCGGTAATGTTTTATGATAAGACTACTATGTGGTCATTCTTGTCTTGGACAACATGCTCACATGTATGTAGCAGAACCAGCTCATGTTTGGAGCTTGATATCGTAGTTCATATCCCGAGAATCTCGCAACGTTATCTCATCGATTTGTGTTGCAACTTTTCTTTCAGACATGTGAGTCTGAAGTATCCTGTTTCTAACCAGATCTGAATCTCAGGCAGATATGATGGTTGGAACATTCCCAACATTTGCATTTTGTTCCCAGCTTGCATCCCATCATGCCAATTTTCCATGGGCTGCCCTTCTCAGCAGTTGCTGTCCAGGATCATCTTCAAAGTGGTCCTACCATGGGTCCCATCCATTTCCGATGATAAGCAAAAGTCATCCATTGCGTTGTCTTCAACAAGGTAGTCCATATCATCCATTCTAGTCCGAGCATGCCATTTCTTAGAGCTCTTTCAGTCAATCAATTGTAAATTGCCTTAAGCTGGTATGAAGAGTTCCAATGATCTATGGATCAAAAGTAATTCTTTTTGCCACTTAAAGGAACAGTCCAACGAGTCACCTTTCTCGAGGTGCCCCGTTACGGGATCATGGCAAATATTTCCTCGCCACCTTGGCACCGTCCACCATCTTTCTAAGCGTGGAATTGTTGCCCACCAATCAAACCCCGTCGTTTGTTCTTCCATCCCTCTCGATGTGTTTTGTGTCTCAACTCGAGATGTTTCAACATCTCATTCCACGAGTTGATTTTGAGTGCTCGATCTTCGAGGAGATCGTTTCCTATAGAGTATTCTTTTTGTCGCCATCGTGTTGGATGAAGATCTCGAAAGCAAGGACGCCAAGTTCAATTGGAGCAATGAACCAACTTCTTGGGGAAGGGCAATTGGATCGACAAGTTCGTATTAGCTAGTGTCCCCTCTGTCTTCTCACCTCACGTCTTGAATCTCGGGACGAGATTCTTGTTTAGTGGAGGTGAGTCATCACAGACCAGATCAGCCCTTGCTTGACTTTGCCTCGCTCATCATGTCATCATGTTTAAATTCCTAAGAAACTTGAAATGGGGATGTTGAAACCCTAGCACCAAATGATTTCAACTAGGGTTTACTAAAATCTTTTCAATGAACCCAAAATGCCCTTCATAAATGTTCACCATCTTTGGTCCCGCTAAACCCTCTGCCAAAAATGGTTTCATATTTTTGGAGGCTATTCTGATTTTGAATTAATTCATAAGTATTTGAATTTGGACATTTAAATCTTATAAATATTTTTAATGTCCAAATAATCCTGAAAGTACTTGGGGGCTATTGGAAATAATTCAAATAGTGCCCACAATTTTTGTCGAGATTTTACAAAATGAGTTAGTATTTTACTAATTCAAAACATATCAAAATAAATAGAAAACAATAATGAAATTAGAAAGAGAGAGAGAGCACCTACAGGCCACCTACTGGCACGGCATCTGTGCCGCCCAGCCTGCTGGCCCAGGCCAGTCATCGCCTACCTCCTGCCAGGAGGACAGCGCGCGCGTGGCCGACGCGCGTGAGCCCGCGCCTCGCCAGCTCCTGCTTGTCGCCGAGGGCCTGGACGCCTCCACGACGCCACGCACCCCCCTGGACCGCTCTCGCTCTCCCCCGTGCTTCCCCCTCCTCTGCTCTCTCTCCCTCTCGCGCCCGAGCGCCGCTGTCGCCGCCGCTCATCGATGTCGCGCCCTGAGCCACCTCCTCGCCTCCCCGACGCATCCATCGGCCTCGCCGCTGTCGTCTACGCCTTCTGCACCGATCCAAGCAACGCCGGAAGCCCCGAATCGCCATCCCCGCCGTCTTCTTCAACCTCGGCCGCAGGAGATCTCTCTTGCTGCCCCGCTCGCACCGGTGCTTCCCCGAGCACACCGAGGACATCGCTGCACTCGCCGTGACCTCCTGCCCCTTCTCCCCCTCTCCGTTCTCGCTCTCACACGCCGTAGCCGTCACCCCCTTGTTGACCGAAACCCGCCGCCGCCCGTGCTCCTCGCCGGTGATGCTCCGGTGACCATTTGGTCCCGGGCATGTGCCCATCGTACTCACCGCACCCCGTAAACGCCGTAGGTGGTAAACACACATCACCACGGCCACCGCAACCGCGTCCCCGCTCGTGTCCGAACTCCGGCGCCGCCCTGAGCTCGTTTTCGACGAGCTCCGGCCGCCCTAGCCGCCGCTGCTTGCAGCGCTGGATGCGGGCGAGCTCCAGCTCCCCGTGGACGCTCTCTGCTGCTCCTCTGGACGCCGGAGGAGCGAGCCCGAGACCCTCGGCCGCGTTTTGAGGTCGCCGCCGGCCATACTCCGGCGAGCCGACGTGGCCGCGTGTTTAACGGCTAAACCCCCACTAAAAAACCTCCCTGAGCCAATGACACATGGGCCCCACGCCCTTAGTTGATATTAGTTTAGTTCCTGTTTAGGTTTAACTAACCACAGTGGGCCCACGCGTCAGTTTTGACCAGGCTGACTTGGCTGTTGACCGGGCCCACATGTCGGTGACACTAGCCATCACTGTGAGACTGACCAGCGGGCCCCACTGGTCAGGGTTGACCTGGACTCGCCTATTGACCTGCTGAGGTCAGCATGACCTAATGCTGACGCAATAACCCATTTTCTGGATTTATTATTATCCAGGAAATTCCAGAAAATAGCCAAAACTTCTAAAAATCATAGAAATTCAACCGTAACTCCAAATGAAATAAATTATATATGAAAAATGATCAGAAAAATCCAATCTATCCATCTGTACCATTTTCATGCATGTTTAAACAACTTATACCTGCTGATCAGGTCAAATCAATTAAATGGCATTTGAATAATCACATATGGAGTTTGAATTTGAATCTTGTATTCAAACCAACTTCATTTAAATCATAGCTAGATGCATTAGCTCAAATCACAGCATATTGCCATGTCACATTCATGCATCATATTGTTGCATTGCATTGATTGTGTTCTTTCTCAGTTGCCGGTGTTTGCCCCCTCTCGATAGACGTGGTTCTGACGATGAGTTCGATGACACCGATGAAGAACTATAATATCTTCAGGAATGCCAGGCAAGCAAAACCCCCTTGTTCATTCCGATGCAATCCTACTCTCTCGCTCCTGCTCTCTTTTACTGCATTAGTACAACAACGATTCATCTGTTACTTGTTGCGGTAGCTGAACCCCTTTATCCTCTGCATGACCTGTCATTCCACAGTAATTAGATGAAACCCACTAGCATGAGTAGGAGTTGTTTGAGCCCTGTTGTGCCTACTCATTCATGCTTGTTTGTCATGCCTGCTATTGCTTAGAGTTGAGTCAGGTCTGATTCATCGGGAATGAATTGGAATGGTGTGTGAACATGTCCTATTGTGTGTGAGCTAAGTGTGTGAACACGATTTGGTAAAGGTAGCGGTGAGAGGCCATGTAGGAGTACATGGTGGGTTGTCTCATTGAAGCCGTCCTCAGGAACTGAGTTCTGTGTTTGTGATCCATGAAACAGTTACTACCACACATTGGGATCCTTAATTGACTCTCTCGGCTTCTTAACCACCCTTGTTCTCTGTCCAGGAGTTGCAACTAGTTTCTGGTGTTTGTAGGATATGTGTTGGAGGCCGTGCGTAGAGCTGACCCTAGGGGTGGGCTATGATGCAGAGATACACCGTGGCCGGTGTACCGATTCGCCTGCTTGGTGTCTCAGAACCCTGCACACATCGTTCGGGGCCGTTAGTGGAAACCTCGGCGGACTCCCTGGATGGAACCCGAATAGGCGATAAAACTGGACTAGGGACTTGAGTGTTTAGGTAGGCCGTGGCCGACACCTCGCCAAAGCTTCCGCTTGAAGGTTGCCGAGATACATGACGTGTACATGGCGGTAAGTGGCGAGAGCGTGTGTGAAGAAGTACACCCTGCAGGGGTTAATATGATCTATTCAATAGCCGTGTCCGCGAAAAGGACTTCGGGTTGCCTATAACAGTTCATAGACAAGTGAAAGTGGATACTCTAAAATGCGCAAGATAAGCGTGAGTGCTATGGATGGCGTTCTCGTAGGGAGACGGGAACAGATCCATAGTGGTGTATTGATATGGTGAATGTGTGGACTCGTGTGCGCCACCTCAAAAGAGTTACTTGCAGTCGTAGTGTAGGATAGCCACCGAGTCAAAGCTGGCTTGCTGCAGTCATACTCCACCACCCCCTTTGTTGATAATGATGCATATGTAGTTAGATCTGATGTAAGTCTTGCTGAGTACATTTGTACTCACGTTTGCCTATTTTATGTTTTGCAGAGAGACGTCAGTCTCGCTAGTAGTTCCGCGTGGACTTCGACGTTTAGCTTGTTACCTCAGCTACGATCTTGTGCCCTCGGCAGATCTCGTAGATAGTCGCTTCTCAGCCTTTTTCATTTGTAGATGTACGTACTCGGACATGTTAAGCTTCCGCTTGTGCTTTGACTTGTATGCTTCGAGTGTTGGGTCATGAGACCCATGTTTGTAATATCTCGCTCCTCGGAGCCTAATGAATAAATATTTGAGTCGAGAGTTATGTTGTGATGCCATGTTGTATTTACACATATTGAGCATATTGTGTGTATGTTTGAAATGCTTGGTATGTGTGGGATCCGCAATCTAGTTGTTTATCCTTGGCAGCCTCTCATATGGGGAAATGTAGTCTAGTGCTTCCTGAGCGATAGTAGTCCGCTTCTGACCGGTTCACCGGAGTCCTCGCTAGCCCAAAGACTACTGCTCGGACACTTGATCGGCGGCATGTGTTTCACTTCGTTCGTGTCTGTCCCTTCGGGAAATGTCACGCGGTGACATCCGGAGTCTGCCTAGCTCTGCTACAGCCGGGTTACGGAGTCTGTTAGCCCAAAGCTACAGCCCGGATTCACACGTTGATGACTGACATGCTCGATGTGATTCATGTATGCCTGTCCCCATGGGTTAGTGCCGCTTTGGGTTCACGACTAGCCATGTCGGCCCGGGTTCTCTGTCATATGGATGCTAGCGACACTATCATATACGTGAGCCAAAAGGCGCAAACGGTTCCGGACCATGGTAAGGCGACACCTGTGGGAATACCGTGTGTGAGGCCGCAAAGTGATATGAGGTGTTACTGGCTAGATCGATGTGACTTGGAATCGGGGTCCTGACATTAACATGCCCGTCCATGTACTTACGCAGGGTCATAACGACTGATGTTGTTGTTTGCCATTGAGGTTAGCTGCATCCCATGTCTTACAATATTTCACATCATTTGTGCAATTGCAGTTTAACTTCTACCATTTACTGGTTGCCTGTAGGTACACATGTCAGTGGCACTGATCCACGCTTCGACCCGGAGGCATAGCTCACCTCCGCCGTCGCTGACTTTGGGCGGGCTCTGGCCAAGATGAAGTGCCCCAACAACTACCTCTCATGACTTACTAAGTATGTACTCACCAGTTCAATCTTACCAATACCAGATGCAATTAATGGCTATGTTTTGTACGGTCGATGTATTAAGCATGTTGTAGTAAACATTCCTAACACGTTTTAGCTATTTTCCCTACCTTTTTATAGACAAGTGGGCCATTATCTGCTCTGGCAGCACCTGCCCTGTGATGTTTAACTCCGCCAATTTCATTTTTATCAGTACCAGTTTCAATGCCATTAAGCATGTTGCAATTAACAGTTGTATCCATTTTTAAAGAGTTGTATTTCAATGGCTACAAACTTACAAAACATGAATTAGGATGTTGTTAAGCCTGTTGCAATTAACAGTTGTATCCATTTTTTAATCCATCCCTTTGTTACCGTGCTCTCTGTTGCAAAAGGCAGTGCCTAGGAGGCGCTTAGGCATGCCTAGGCGCTAGGCGATGGCCAAACGCCTCGCCTAGGGCATAGATGGTAGTCTAGGCAGTGCATGCAACAAATTGTTTACCCAAGCGAGAAATCATGCCATATTGCACTGAAATGCCAAACATCACATATTCAAATGGTAGTAGCTGGTACTTAACTTAGTTATCTGCCCTAAATTAACATTAGTACACATATAATAACCAAAAATAAACCCTGATAGTAGAATCTATATTACCGCCTAGGCTGCGCCTAGGGCGCTTAAGCACCGCCTAGGCACTAGGCAAAGGCCAACCGCCTCGCTTACGCCTACCGCTTTTTCCAACCTTGACCGTGCTACTCTTTCGCAATGAAGATATCACTACAGATGCTATTGTTTTAGTACCATTTGCTATTTTTGGTGGATGTTAACCCTGTTGTAGTTAACATTGGCTTTCCATGTACTTACACAGGGCTACGATGGGCGATGTTGTTGTTTGTCGTCGAGGTTAGCTACATCCCATTTCTAATTCACCATCTGTTCCTAAATATAAGTATTTTTAGAGATTTCAATATAGACTACATAAGGAGCAAAATGAGTGAATCTAGATTCTAATCTAAACTATATCTATAATTCTATATACATTCGTATGTAGTTCATATTGAAATCTCAAAAAAAACTTGTACTTAGGAACATAGGTAGTTGTATTTTACATCATTTGTGCAATCTCAGTTTAGCTTCTAACATTTACTGGTTGCTTGTAGGTACATATATGAGCGGTACTGATCCACACTTCGATCTCTTTTGCGTATGGGCAATGAGATATTCATGAACAAGTGTCAAGTGAGGAAACTGAGAAAGATTGTTAGACGAAAGAAACGGGTGATTGGAATTAAGCTCTTTATTTACACTTTGTCCAAGACAACAGTGGACTTTAGGATGGTAAGTAATGTGTTGCCTTTTCCCCCTTCCCACAACAAGTTACTCTATTAAACATCAATATCTGATATTTTTCTCTTTTTAGTGGTTTCCGAAGCTATTTACTGATGATTACCTTGCAAACTACATGACCGGAGTGGAGGCAACTAAGGCTAAAGTATATAATTAATGCTACCATGATAATGCTCTAGAAGTCTTCCTGAAGGCGGTGAAGGATGGGCGGGCGATCGTCACAAGGGGTTGGACAAAAGTGGTTCGTGCCTATGGCATGCCAGGAAGGCACATTATTGGCATTCCGCTTCTTCAACACCGTCGGCAGTCAAAATGATTTACACTTGTCTCTTCACCTTTACCGCCTTTAAATATTGTGGTTCATCATAGTTAATTGCTGCCTAAATCCTGTAATTACTGAACATATTGTACTGGCAATTTTATTTATGGATTCATTGTTGAACCATTGTGCTGAGAATTTGAATTGCAAGTTTCATATTTCAAAATTTCCAATTCAAATAATAAATTATAGGCAAAAATAAAAATATACAGGAGCTAATAAAATAATGTGCACACAGTTAGAAAGAAAGCAGCGTGTGCGATGTAAAAAGAGAACAGACAGTCATGGAACTTTGCAAACGGTTCTGGCAGTAAAAGCGCTTGTGATGGATAGCCCAATGCCACACAGTTTTCTACATCAAATCATGTGTGATGTAGTTCATAAAAGCAAACAGTTAACCAAGGCAGAGCGTGTGTGATAGTTACACCTTTCACACATGAGCGTATACGTAAAACTGTGTGGGATGTACATACGAACAAAAACGATTTCCCTGGATTGACTGTGTGGGATGTACATAAGAACGGAAACGTATTCCTTGGATTGATTGTGTGTGATATACATACGAACGGAAATGTTTTTCTCGGATTCACCATGTGGGATGTACATACGAACAGAAATGATTGGGTTTCGATGCATCGCCGATCGCTTTGCCCCACTGTGTCCCAGGAGGGCCTATCCCCGACGATTTCTGGGTCGTGTGGGAAGGACCCCCCTATCGCCCACACTCACTTGGCGACGGTTCCAAATGACGTCGCGGAAAGGGGTTAAAAACTGTTTATATAGCACCGACGCGTACCAGTGCAAGGAGTTTGTAAGGGCAAGGAGATCACCTATTTCGTGAAGATCTACCCGAGTGAGTCAAGTCCTTCGTGAGCGATGGCCATGGTGGGATAGACTAGGTTGCTTCTTCATGGGTGGAGCCCTCCGTGGACTCCCGCAACCGCTACCCTTTGTGGGTTGAAGTCTCCATCAACGTGGACGTACGATAGCACCACCTATCCGAACCACGCCAAAAATCTCCGTGTCTACATTGTGTTTGCCTTCTCCAAACCCTTCCCTTTACCTTCATATGCAATGTTTTACTTTCCGCTGCTATACTCTTAGAATTGCATGGTTGATTTCTTGACTTGTACTAAGTTGCTAAAATCTGCTAAGACTTAAAATTGGGAAAAGGCTAGATTTTTATTTGGCCAAGTAGTCTAATCACCCCCCCCCCCTCTAGACCTACTTTCGATCCTACAAGTGGTATCAGAGCTTTGGTCTCCATTTGCCTTGATTTCCATAGCTTTGATGATTATAGCCTTGGTTTCACAACCTAGGAGAGTATGGCGTCTAGCGAGGGATGTAGAGGTCCTTACATTGATGGTATTAATTTTGCTAGTTGGAAGCATAAGATGAAAATTCATATTCTTAGACATAACCCCGCCGTTTGGGCTATTGTGTGTACTGGTTTGCAAAGTGAATTCTTCGAAGATGGAAGAGAACCAAATCATGAAGCAACCGCGGAAGAATTGAAGATGTTGCAATAAAATGCTCAATCTTGCGATATCCTCTTCAACGGATTGTGCCCCGAAGAATTCAACAAAATCAGCCGTCTTTAGAATGCAAAGGAAATTTGGAATACTTTTATTGATACGCACGAAGGTACCGACTCCGTCAAGGAATCCAAATTGGATGTGCTTCAAAGTCAACTTGACAAGTTCAAAATGAAGGATGGTGAAGGAGTCGCTGAAATGTACTCTAGGCTTGCTGTCATCACAAATGAGATTGTCGGCTTAGGAAGTGAAGAGATGACCGACAGATTCATCACCAAGAAGATCCTAAGAGCCTTGGATGGAAAATATGATACCGTGTGCACTTTGATCCAAATGATGCCCAATTACAAAGATCTCAAGCCAACGAAAGTCATTGGTAGAATTGTTGCTCATGAGATGCCACTTAAGGATAAAGAAGAGCTTCACAACAAGTCTAGTGGTGCTTACAAAGCTTCATGTGATGCTCCTACAACATCAAGTGAGAAACAAGCCTTCAATGAAGAATTGAGTCTAATGGTGAAGAACTTTAACAAGTTCTACAATAGTAGAAGCAAAGAGAGAAGTCTCAAGTCAAGGTCCTACAATGGCAAAAGATCTTCTAATCGTGATCGCAATTGCTACAATTGTGGAAGACCCGGACCCTACTCTAGTGAGTGTACAGCTCCCTACAAAAGAAGAGAAGACTCACCTAAAAGGAGAAGGAAAATAGAGGAATCACCACCAAGAGAGAGAAGGAGTAGAGATGATCGTTATGAACGAAGACCCTCTCACAGAAGCAAGGATTCGGAAAGGAAGGACAAGTCATTAAAGAGCTACACAAGACGAAGACATCAAGCTCATGTTGGTGAATGGGTATTGTGACGCCCTCGATTTAATCGTAAACTAATCATACACGCAAATGTGTACGGTCAAGATCAAGGACTCACGGGAAGATATCACAACACAACTCTAGACACAAATTAAAAATAATACAAGCTTTATATTACAAGCCAGGGGCCTCGAGGGCTCGAATACATAAGCTCGAATACACAAGAGTCAGCGAAAGCAACAATATCTGAGTACATACATGAGTTAGACAAGTTTGCCTTAAGAAGGCTAGCACAAAAGCAACATCGATCGAAAAGGCAAGGCCTCCTGCCTGGGAGCCTCCTAACTACTCCTGGTCGCCGGCGGTCTCCATGTAGTAGTAGGCATCAACGGTGGCATCTGGCTCTTGGGCTCCGACATCTGGTTGCATCAACCGGAATGAAGAAGAAAGGGGGGAAAGGGGGAGCAAAGCAACCGTGAGTACTCATCCAAAGTACTCGCAAGCAAGGATCTACACTACATATGCAACATTATCAAAGGAAGGCTATATATGTGGACTGGGCTGCAGAAATGCCAGAATAAGAGGGGGAGAAGCTAGTCGTAGCAAAGACTAGCATCTTCTGGAAACCACCATCTTGCAGCAACAGGAGGGAGTAGAGTAGCATAAAGTAAAGTAGTAGTAGTGTTATCAACCTCGGCCAGAGATCCTTTCTCGACTCCCTGCGAGAAAGCAATCCCAGAGCCATACTATCCATTCATCACCTCATATCCAAGTCTCATCTCAAGTATCCAGTTCTAGTTGTATCGATCGGGATACAACTCCAAGTGTCCGTTACCGTAGGACAGGCTATTGATAGATGTTTTCTTCCCTACAGGGGTGCACCAACTTACCCACCACGCTCGATTAACTTCGGTCGGACACAGTTTCCTGGGTCATGCCCAGCCTTGGCCAAACAATACGCCGCAACCCGACCTAGGCTTAATGGAGAGGTCAGCACGCCGGACTCAACCTATGCCCCCAGGGGTCATGGGCCATCTCTCCGGGAACTCCTGCATGTTGCGTGGGTGGCCGGTGAGCAGACCTAGCTACCTCCTTCAACAAGGCAGGTGCTTACGCAGTCCAACCAGGCGCACGCCGCTCAGTCGCTGACGTCTATTAAGCTTCGGCTGATGTATACGACGCAGAACACCCATACTATGCCCACGTGATGGTTAGTGCTATCAGGCCAGAGGCCCCTCGGATCAAATATCCAAATCGTAGTGGATTAGGAACGCGCGGTAACAAGCAGAGACTCACGAAAGATGTGACCCCATTGCTCCGTCTCGAGGACTTGCGGCAACGGCTAGGAATGCCTGGCCATGCCTCGTAATTATCTCGCGGGCACCTTCCAGGCCAACCCGTCTCCACATCTCTCGCAAATATGCTCGCGCGAGTACCCCTCAGGGCCGACCTGTCTTTAGTAACAGGGTTCAGTGTAAAGTCATAGTAACCATAGTAACCGTGTGTCTAACACCAAGTGGAAAATCTGAGGAATCACCCTTGACGGATTCCACTCGATGTAATCATCAAGGTGAACGTAAGAGGAACCACCCACGAGGTTCACACTTGAGGGGTTGCACGACAGAGTCGTATCGGAAGTGGTTAAGGAGGAAATCACCCTCGATGACCACGACCGAATAGCTACACTACAGAGATTTCATCAGGAGTGATGTATGAGGGTCCACCCTCGGCACTTGATGGTAACCCTGCAGAGTCGAGCAACAAAAGGGGTGTGATGTGATGTGAGGTGTCGGGCTCTGGTCTTCGATCCCGTTGAACGGGTCTTCGATGATGAAGCAGGGGCAACAAGGACAAGGTGGGGGTCACTGATGGATCGCTAACCAACCTATACTAAGCAGTTTAGGATAAGCAGGTAGGTAACAATAAGCAGGTTACAAAAGCAGGCTATGCATCAGAATAGGAGCAATCAATTACAATAGCAAAATCTAATACAAGCATGAGATAATGGAATGGGCGATGTCGGGATGATCAAAAGGGGGGCTTGCCTGGTTGCTCTGGCAAGGAGGGGTCATCGTCGACGTAGTCGATCACCGGGGCATCATCGGCCTCGGGGTCTACCGGAGAGCAGAGGGGGAAGAAACAGTAAATATAAGCAAACAGATGCAACACTAAGCATGACATGACGATACGCAGAACTAGGGTCGACCTAACGTAGTACTACACGTTGCAGACGGAGGGGATAAACATCCGAGGATGAATTCCCAGCGTTAGGTGGATTCCGGACAAAGGAAAAGAGGGGGAAAGTTCCCAGATCAGCATGCTAGGGGCATATGACAGATGAACGGACAACGTATTCGGAAACGTTGGATTTTTCTGAGCAACTTCCATGTAGAAAACATTTTCATCGGAGCTACGATTTAATTCCTATGAATTTTCAAAGTTTTAAACATTTTCGGAATTAAATAAAATAATGAAGGGTTTATTGCGTCGAGATGACGTCCACAATGACATCGGCGATCGGCAGGCGGTGACCAGGTCAAACCTGGCTGTGGGTCGATGGGACCCACATGTCGACCTCTGATGATCTAACGGTGTATTAAACTAACTAATCTAGGTTAATTAGCTACTGGACCCCATCTGTCATAGACTAATTACCTAAACTAATTAGTTTTAATTATTAAAACATTTTAGTTTGAGAAATAAGTGGTGGGGCCCGCACGTCAGTGGCTGGGGCCTACCTAGTCAGCAGTTGACCGAAGTCAAAAGGACAGCCGGGCCCCAGCGGCCCACGGGTCAGCGACCGAGGGTGTGGCCCCGTCCGGCCAGGTCAGCGGAGGTGCCGGAGCTAGCTCCAGTGACCAAATCTGCGGCGGAGGGCGCGGCCGTGCGTCGGAATCCGCCGTCCGGCGGCCAAAATGGGCGCGGGCGGGCGTGTTCGAACGGGGAGAGCCCGCCGCGTCGCGTGGTGAGGCCGGCCGGAGCGGGAGCTGCCGGAAACGACGCCGACGACGAGTGGAGGCGGTGGTGGCGTTCGGGACCTCGTCGGAATCGCGCTACGAGGCGCCAGAGGGCACGTGCGATGGTGCGTTCGGACACGCGAGTCGAGCAGCGACGACTGGTGGTGGTGACGGCCGCCGAGGGGCACTATGGCGACGGCCGCGAGCTCACGAGCGGCAGCCGGCATCGAGACTCATCGGGGCGGCACTAGGGGGCACGTGAGGGGGGTGTGCGTGTGTGTGTGTTGTGCTCCTCGGAGCACCCGGAGCACGATGGTGGCCTCGGGTGACCACGACAGCCACCACAGCGCCGGCGACGAGTTCAACAGCAGAGCAAGCTCCGACAATGACACGGCGGCATCGACCGCAAGCTACGGAGAAAAGCAGGCGGCCAGTAGGAGAGGAAGAGAGGGGAAAGCTGACCGAGCGGCTAAGAAAAGCCCTCGACAGGTTAGGAGCAGCAGAGCGGAGCGGATCCGCGGCGGCAGTGCGTCGGGATCCGAGGAAGAAGAAGGTGGCCTGCCGGCGATGCAGGGCTCCTCGTCCCTCGTACGTGGTCGAGGAAGAAGTGGCCAACGTCGGCGAGGCCAGAGGACGAGATAGAGAAACGAATGGGGCACAGTGGCCGCGTGGACGACGGAGAACGGCGGCGATGGCGCTCGGAGGTGGATGGGGAACGAAGGGAGAGGCGGTGGCGGATCTGGGGAGAAGAAAATATATGCTTGGGGGGGGGCGACGAGGACGAGGTCGAGGGGAGGCTCGTCCTTATCCCCAGCGTTGCATGGCGTGGGGCGGCGAGCGGTCGGGTGGCGACATGGAACACGGGCGCTCGATCGCTGCAGTGAAGACGATCGCGGGAGGGGAGCTGGGCGGCTGGGTTGGCAGTGGGTTGAGGCCCAAAGGGCGCGGTGGCTACCGGGCCAATCGGCCCGATTGAGGGGGTTCCTTTTCTCTCTTACCTTTTCCTTTTCCTTTTCTTTAATTACCAGAGAAGGAAAATGACTCATCAAATTTTATTGGAATATTTGCTAAATGATGAACATTTATCCAACAACTTTTGTGCAACTTCAAATTTCACTTATGATTTGAATTTGAATTCACATGGGAGTTGAAAAGAGATATTGAACAAAGGTGATTAAACTTTCTTTTGCCAAATGATTAGGCTTAATCACAGAGGGTTACTGTAGCATGACACTTGGGGTGTTACAAATCTCCTCCACTACAAGAAATCTCGTCCGGAGATTTAAGTGGGGAAGTAAAGAGTAACTTCGGGAGAACTGACCCTTATAGGGTTAATTATCTAGTGAATAATTCAGGGAATGTGGCAGAAGTATCTCTCGAGTTGAAACTTAAGAAACATCAAGAGCAAAATATGAAGGCACAATAGGGAGTTGATACGTCTCCAACGTATCTATAATTTTTGATTGTTCCATGCTATTATATTATCCATCTTGGATGTTTTATGGGCTTTACTATGCACTTCTATATTACTTTTGGGACTAACCTATTAACCCAGAGCCCAGTGCCAGTTCCTGTTTTTTCCCTTGTTTCAGTGTTTCGAAGAAAAGGAATATCAAACAGAGTCGAAACGGAATGAAACCTTCTGGAGAAGTTATTTTTGGAAGGAAAGCAATCCGGGGGACTTGGAGTGCACGTCAGGAAAGCAACGAGGGAGGCACGAGGCAGGGGGCGCGCCCACCCCCCTGGGCGCACCCTCCACCCTCGTGGCTCCCCTGACGTATTTCTTCCTCCTATATATACCCATATACCCTAAAACCTTCGGGGAACAGAATAGATCGGGAGTTCCACCGCCGCAAGCCTCTGTAGCCACCAAAAACCAATTGGGACCCTGTTCCGGCACCCTGCCGGAGGGGGGAACCCTCACCGGTGGCCATCTTCATCATCCCGACGCTCTCCACGAGGAGGGAGTAGTTCACCCTCGGGATTGAGGGTATGTACCAGTAGCTATGTGTTTGATCTCTCTCTCTCTCTCTCTCTCTCGTGTTCTGGAGGTGATACGATCTTGATGTATCGCGAGCTTTGCTATTGTAGTTGGATCTTATGATGTTTCTCCCCCTCTACTCTCTTGTAATGGATTGAGTTTTCCCTTTGAAGTTATCTTATCGGATTGAGTCTTTAATGATTTGAGAACACTTGATGTATGTCTTGCGTGGGATACCCGTGGTGACAATGGGGTATTCTATTGATCCACTTGATGTATGTTTTGGTGATCAACTTGCGGGTTCCTCCCATGAACCTATGCATAGGGGTTGGCACACGTTTTCGTCTTGATTCTCTGGTCGAAACTTTTTGGCACTCTTTGAGGTTCTATGTGTTGGTTGAATAGATGAATCTGAGATTGTGTGATGCATATCGTATAATCATACGCACGGATACTTGAGGTGACATTGGAGTATCCAGGTGACATTAGGGTTTTGGTTGATGTTTGTCTTAAGGTGTTATTTTACTACGAACTCTAGGGCTGTTTGTGACACTTATAGGAATAGCCCAATGGATTGATCGGAAAGAATAACTTTGAGGTGGTTTCGTACCCTGCCATAATCTCTTCGTTTGTTCTCCGCTATTAGTGACTTTGGAGTGACTATTTGTTGCATGTTGAGGGATAGTTATATGATCCAATTATGTTATTATTGTTGAGAGAACTTGCACTAGTGAAAGTATGAACCCTAGGCCTTGTTTCCTAGCATTGCAATACCGTTTACGCTCATTTTTACCACTAGTTACCTTGCTGTTTTTATATTTTCAGATTACAAAAACCTATATCTACCATCCATATTGCACTTGTATCACCATCTCTTCGCCGAACTAGTGCACCTATACAATTTACCATTGTATTGGGTGTGTTGGGGACACAAGAGACTCTTTGTTATTTGGTTGCAGGGTTGCTTGAGAGAGACCATCTTCATCCTATGCCTCCCACGGATTGATAAACCTTAGGTCATCCACTTGAGGGAAATTTGCTACTGTCCTACAAACCTCTGCACTTGGAGGCCACGTCTACAAGAAAAAGGTTGTGTAGTAGACATCAAGCTCTTTTCTGGCGCCATTGCCGGGGAGGTGAGTGCTTCAAGGTATATCTTTAGATCTTGCAACCGAATCTTTTTGTTTCTTGTTTTAGCACTAGTTTAGTTTATAAAATAAAACTACAAAAAAATGGAATTGAGTTTGTTAGTATGATGGAAAGGAAAATTGTGCCAAACTACTAGAAGAAGAATTACGTAGAATGATTGGCATAAAATATGTGAATGATGAGCATGATTGTAATGTTGTTAGTATGAATTCTTTGAATATCCATAGTACTAATGATGATTGCACTAGTCATGATGAAAATATCTCTTATAAGCATGTCCATTTTTGTGGAGTGTATTGGGTTTGCAAGTACGCACCAAATAGGGAAGATAGATATTGCGAGAGGCATAAGCATTTAGAAACTAAATGGTTGCAAGAAAGGCTAAATGTTAGTGCTGAAAATTTAAAATATCTTAGCCATACTTGTGAACTTTGCAATGAACATGGTTATTTAAATATCAAATGCAAATTGTTTCATGAACGAATCGTGTCCAAAAATTGTGATGACTTGATTTCCCTTGCACGTCATAATGAACTTAGTCTGCTTTTGGGTTATGAAGAATTGAAACGTCAAACTAAGATTATTCCAGATTATAACCTCGAGAAATTCCTCGATATTGATCTAGAAGAAATTTATATGTATTGTGCGGTGAATTGCATTGAGAATCCTTATGTTGCCAATTACATAAAGAAAAGAAAAGAAATAGAAGATGAAAGGAATACTAATGAAAGGGAAGAGACTTCCCAAGATCCTCCTATTATTTCTTATGATGAATCAGGTAATGAGGAGGAGCCTTCTATTCAACCAATTTCATTAATAAGGAGCTCCAAAAAAAGGATTGAACCCACACTTGATGTGGTGAAGAAGAAGAAAAGAAAAAGGAGGAGAGGTAAAAAGATATCTCTCCCAAATAACGTTGCTCCGTGCCTCATGAAATTGAATCAAAAATAATTGAGGAAGATGATGCACTTGATGATGATCCCATTATGCCTATTGCTTGTTGTGATGATTATGATTGGGAAGATAATAATACCTTCTTATGATCTTGAAAATCTTTTTGGCACTTGCTTGGAAGAATATGATAATTGCTATACTATTGGTGCTATCCATACTATTAATGATGAAAGTGATTATGCTTATGATATGAAGAGGCCCAAGCTTGGGGATGCTATGTTTGATGAAGATGAAGTTTTTGAGAATATATTTGCTGCAATTAATGTTTGTCCCAAGCTTGGGGATGCTACGTTTAATGAAGATGATATTTTTAGCCTCCCAAGTTTTGATATGCAAAGTTGTTATGATGATAGCATGCCTCCTACTTATGATGATTATATTGATGAAAGTGGGTTTGGAAGAGTGTCAACTTTAGGAAGTAATGATCCCACTATTTTGGAGCATGTTGAATCTTATAATATTTATGAAAGTGGATTCGGAGAGGTCATGACTTTATTTAGTGATGTATCCACTATCTTGGAAGAGGTTTCAATCGATTATGATGAGAACAAAGTTGCTACTTATGATGATTATTGTGATGAAACTTATGCTATAAGAAGTAGTGATGATTATATTTATAAAACTTGTCATGATTATGATTACCCTTTTTCTGAACATTACACTTTTAATGTGGAAACAATTTATAATATTCAAGTCTCTTATGATACTCCCACTATTCTGAATGAGAAGAATTTTGCTTATGTGGAGAGTAGTAAAATTTCTATGCAAGTAGATCATGAAAAGAATGATTTAGGTGCTGGTTATATTTTTGAATTCATTCATGATGCTACTGAAAATTATTATGAGGGAGGAATATATGCTTGTAGGAATTGCAATAATATCAAGTTTCCTCTCTATGTGCTTTAAGTTTTAAAGTTATGCTTGTTTTGCCTTCCTATGCTAGTTGATTATTGTTCCCATAAGTTGTTTGATCAAAAACTCCCTATGCATAGGAAGTGGGTAAGACTTAAATGTGCTTGTCATGTGTTTCATGATGCTCTCTTTATGTTTCAATTCTTATCTTATTTGCGAGCATCATTGAAATCATCATGCCTAGCTAGGGGCGTTAAACGTTAGCGCTTGTTGGGAGGCAACCCAATTTTATTTTACTTTCTCGCTTTTTGGTTCTGTTTAGTAATAAATAATCCATCTAGTTTCTGTTTAGATGTGGTTTTATGTTTTAATTAGTGTTTGTGCCAAGTTAAACCTATAGGATCTTCTTCGATGATAGTTAATTGATCTTGCTGAAAATTCCAGAAACTTTATGTTCACGCAAACAATTGTTTAAAATCACCAGAACGTGATAAAATACTGATTCCAATTGTAGAAGATCAATAAACAAATTTTCTAGGTCTTCCTATTTTTGCATATTTTTCTGAGTTCCAGAAGTTTGCGTTAGTTACAGATTACTACAGACTGTTCTGTTTTTGACAGATTCTGTTTTTCGTGTGTTGTTTGCTTATTTTGATGAATCTATGGCTAGTAAAATAGTTTATAAACCATAAAGAAGTTGGTATACAGTAGGTTTAACACCAATATAAATAAATAATGAGTTCATTATAGTACCTTGAAATTGTGTTTTGTTTTCTTTCGCTAACGGAGCTTACAAGTTTTCTGTTAAGTTTTGTGTTGTGAAGTTTTCAAGTTTTGGGTACAGATTCGACTGACTATGGAATAAGGAGTGGCAAGAGCCTAAGCTTGGGGATTCCCAAGGAACCCCAAGGTAATATTCAAGGATAACCAAGAGCCTAAGCTTGGGGATGCCCCGGAAGGCATCCCCTCTTTCGTCTTCATTCATCGGTAACTTTACTTGGAGCTATATTTTTATTCACCACATGATATGTGTTGTGCTTGGAGCGTCATTTTATTTTCTTTAGCTTTGTTTGCTGTTTGAATAAAATACTAAGATCTGAAATTATTTAATGGGAGAGTCTTCACATAGTTGTATAATTATTCGACTACTAATTGATCTTCACTTATATCTTTCGGGGTAGTCTGTCGTTTGCTCTAGTGCTTCACTTATATCTTTTAGAGCACAACGGTGGTTTTATTTTCAAGAAATAGATGAACTCTCATTCTTCACTTATATTATTTTGAGAGTCTTGAACGGCATGGTAATTTGCTTAATCCAAATATGCCAGGTATTCAAGACTAGTAAAAACTTTCCTATGAGTGTGTTGAATACTAAGAGAAGTTTGATGCTTGATGATTGTTTTGAGATATGGAGGTAGTGATATTAAAGTTGTGCTAGTTGAGTAGTTGTGAATTTGAGAAATACTTGTGTTGAAGTTTGCAAGTCCCGTAGCATGCACGTATGATAAACGTTATGTAACAAATTTGAAACATGAGGTGTTCTTTGATTGTCCTCCTTATGAGTGGCGGTCGGGGACGAGCGGTGGTCTTTTCCTACCAATCTATCCCCCTAGGAGCATGCGTAGTGCTTGGTTTTGATGACTTGTAGATTTTGCAATAACTATGTGAGTTCTTTATGACTAATGTTGAGTCCATGGATTATACGCACTCTCACCTTTCCATCATTGCTAGCCTCTTCGGTGCCGTGCATTGCCCTTTCTCACATTGAGAGTTGGTGCAAACTTCGCCGGTGCATCCAAACTCCGTGATATGATACGCTCTTTCACACATAAACCTCCTTATATCTTCCTCAAAACAGCCACCATACCTACCTATTATGGCATTTCCATAGCCATTCCGAGATATATTGCCATGCAACTTTCCACCGTTCCGTTTATCATGACATGTTCATCATTGTCATATTGCTTTGCATGATCATGTAGTTGACATAGTATTTGTGGCAAAGCCACCGTTCATAATTCTTTCATGCATATCCCGGTACACCGCTGGAGGCATTCATATAGAGTCATACTCTATTCTAGTATCGAGTTGTAATCATTGAGTGGTAAATAAATAGAAGTGTGATGATCATCATTTTCTAGAGCATTGTCCCAAGTGAGGAATAAAAAAAGAGAAAGGCCATAAAAAAAGAGAGAGAGGGCCCAAAAAATTATATTTATATATATATATATATATATATATATATATATATATATATATATATATATATATAATGAGAGAAAATATAGAAAGGACAATGTTACTATCCTTTTTACCACACTTGTGCTTCAAAGTAGCACCATAATCTTCATGATAGAGAGTCTCTTGTTTTGTCACTTTCATATACTAGTGGGATTTTTTTCATTATAGAACTTGGCTTGTATATTCCAACAATGGGCCTCCTCAAGTGCCCTAGGTCTTCGTGAGCAAGCAAGTTGGATGCACACCCACTTAGTTTCTTTTGTTGAGCTTTCATATATTTATAGCTCTAGTGCATCCGTTGCATGGCAATCCCTACTCCTTGCATTAACATCAATCGATGGGCATCTCCATAGCTCATTGATTAGCCTCGTTGATGTGATACTTTCTCCTTTTTTTCCTTCTCCACATAACCCACATCATTATATTCTATTCCACCCATAGTGCTATATCCATGGCTCACGCTCATGTATTGCGTGAAGGTTGAAAAAGTTTGAGATTACTAAAGTATGAAACAATTGCTTGGCTTGTCATCGGGGTTGTGCATGATAAAGAGCATTCTTGTGTGAGGAAAATGGAGCATGACCAAACTATATGATTTTGTAGGGATGAACTTTCTTTGGCCATGTTATTTTGAGAGGACATAATTGCTTAGTTAGTATGCTTGAAGTATTATTACTTTTATGTCAATATGAACTTTTATCTTGAATCTTTCGGATCTGAATATTCATACCACAATTAAGAAGAATTACATTGAAATTATACCAAGTAGCATTCCACATCAAAAATTTTGTTTTTATCATTTACCTACTCGAGGACGAGCAGAAATTAAGCTTGGGGATGCTGATGCGTCTCCAACGGATCTATAATTTTTTATTGTTCCATGCTATTATATTATCCATCTTGGATGTTTTATGGGCTTTACTATGCAATTTTATATTACTTTTGGGACTAACCTATTAACCCGAGCCAGTGCAGTTCTGTTTTTCCCTTGTTTCAGTGTTTCGAAGAAAAGGAATATCAAACGGAGTCGAAACGGAATGAAACCTTATGGAGAAGTTTTTTTTGGAAGGAAAGCTATCCGGGGGACTTGGAGTGCACGTCAGGAAAGCAACGAGGGAGGCACGAGGCAGGGGGGCGCGCCCACCCCCCTGGGCACGCCCTCCACCCTCGTGGGCCCCTCATGGCTCCGCTGACGTATTTCTTCCTCCTATATATACCCATATACCCTAAAACCTTCGGTGAACATAATAGATCGGGAGTTCCGCCGCCGCAAGCCTCTGTAGCCACCAAAAACCAATCGGGACCTTGTTCCGGCACCCTGCCGGAGGGGGGAACCCTCACCGATGGCCATCTTCATAATCCCGGCGCTCTCCATGACGAGGAGGGAGTAGTTCATCCTCGGGGCTGAGGGTATGTACCAGTAGCTATGTGTTTGATCTCTCTCTCTCTCTCACTCGTGTTCTGGAGGTGATACGATCTTGACGTATCACGATCTTTGCTATTGTAGTTGGATCTTATGATGTTTCTCCCCCTCTACTCTCTTGTAATGGATTGAGTTTTCCCTTTGAAGTTATCTTATCGGATTGAGTCTTTAATGATTTGAGAACACTTGATGTATTTCTTGCGTGGGATACCCGTGGTGACAATGGGGTATTCTATTGATCCACTTGATGTATGTTTTGGTGATCAACTTGCGGGTTTTGCCCATGAACCTATGCATAGGGGTTGGCACACGTTTTCGTCTGATTCTCCGGTCGAAACTTTGGGGCACTCTTTGAGGTTCTATGTGTTGGTTGAATAGATGAATCTGAGATTGTGTGATGCATATCGTATAATCATACCCACGGATACTTGAGGTGACATTGGAGTATCCAGGTGACATTAGGGTTCTGGTTGATGTTTGTCTTAAGGTGTTATTTTACTACGAACTCTAGGGTTGTTTGTGACACTTATAGGAATAGCCCAATGGATTGATCGGAAAGAATAACTTTGAGGTGGTTTCGTACCCTACCATAATCTCTTCGTTTGTTCTCCGCTATTAGTGACTTTGGAGTGACTCTTTGTTGCATGTTGAGGGATAGTTATATGATCCAATTATGTTATTATTGTTGAGAGAACTTGCACTAGTGAAAGTATGAACCCTAGGCCTTGTTTCCTAGCATTGCAATACCGTTTACGCTCACTTTTACCACTTTCTACCTTGCTGTTTTTATATTTTGAGATTACAAAAACCTATATCTACCATCCATATTGCACTTGTATCACCATCTCTTCACCGAACTAGTGCACCTATACAATTTACCACTGTATTGGGTGTGTTGGGGACACAAGAGACTCTTTGTTATTTGGTTGCAGGGTTGCTTGAGAGAGACCATCTTCATCCTATGCCTCCCACGGATTGATAAACCTTAGGTCATCCACTTGAGGGAAATTTGCTACTGTCCTACAAACCTCTGCACTTGGAGGCCCAACAACGTCTATAAGAAGAAGGTTGTGTAGTAGACATCAGGAGTTTCAAGCGAATGGACAAACGATCAATACCTGAACAGAGTGTGAGAAGGGGGTTCAGAGCATCGGGAATAGATCATCTCTCGTATGGTGGCTCGTGACAACACACAAAGCCAAGAGCAAATGATACTTCCAAATAAAGGATATACATGAGATTCAGGTTCCGATCTTGCTGAACTGTGGGTTATGAGCCCACCATGTGGGTCAAAAGTAGAAAGGGGGCCTATAGAAAGGCATGTCAGATGATAGACTATCAGTCATGTTGTCAACAATGTTGGTACCAAGGGCGAGGGATGAAGAGAACTATTTTCCTCCTCGTTGAATGAGGCAGACCAATAGGCAAAGTTCTCGTCCATCGGTGGTTACCGGAATGTCAACAACAATGATAACAAGGTCTTACTGACAAATTGTACACCGAGGTGTTTACATAAGCAGGGAACTATTACTTCTTAGATCATATAGATCACAAGAAAGGTTAAACAAAACAATGGAAAGGAAAATGTGGTTATTAGTTTAACCATACCAATGGAAAGGAAAAGGTGCTTATACAAAACTATTAGAGTATATGCTTCCCAAGAACAAACAGAGCATCATATACAAGACAGGACATCAAGTACTTATCCATTTAGTTAATGGGGCAAGGAGAATCATGATGTTTACCCATACATTGGTGTTTGGATAATTGATCAAGAAACATTTAGCACTGCGCCTCCAATGTTCTTAATGATGTTCGGAGTAACACAGTCATACTTTTGGATAGCATTGACATGGTCATCAGGTAAAGGCCGGACCCTGGGAACACAAAGGATCCATCGAGAATTACTTGAACACCTCATGCAATTTTATCAGGAAAGATGAGGAGGTGGCCGATGGATTCAGGAAAAATCCATCGACATGTCAAAAAGGATGTATTTCCAAAATTTATAAGAACAAATTCGTGTTGGGGGAGGCAAGAATGTTGTCGATGATAACACAAATCATCAAGGGGCCAGGATGGTATTTCTCATCATGAATTCAATCGATATCCTAGAAGAGCTCAGAATGTTGATGATGATCACGACACATTTGTCGAGAGATTTCATGAAGATGTAATCAATCGGCAACGACATCAAGTCAAAGGAATGATGAAGCAAAAGGTTATTGGAACCACGGGTACAACACAAACTCGAAATCAAGCTTGTTGTTCAAGGAGAAAAATATGACGAGGAAGACCGATGTAGGCTGAGCTCATCGTCGAAAATTGTGCTCCGGAAAGAAGGACCAGGTAGCACAGTTAAAATTTAGCATTATAATGATATAGCCGATCAGGCTAGGAATGACTTGAAGGATTATTAAACTCGTAAGTAATGAAAATTACTTAGAGTTATAGAATCGGAGTGCGGAATCGATTCAACCAATTCACTTATCGGTGTCCTCGAGTTATTAATAACTCAGATCCCAGGGGAAATCTGAAATCGGTGAGAAGCAATACTGAATGAAGACTCATAGGAAGCAACACAGTTCTTTGATATTCTTGAGGTACCGGAGGGTAATACTCGAAGGAAGATCAAAATAGAGGTTGCGGAGATGCATTGATCTTCAGAAGACAAGTGCTTTAACTTGTCTGAGAAATGGAATTAAAAGGGGGGAACAATCATGGTCAGAACCACGGTTGCAAAGGACCAAACATAGATACCGTAAGAACTAATAATAAGGGGATTATTATATCACAAGAAGCTTCCATGATAAGATCTACATTAGGTCCATGGGCATGAACACAAAGTTCAAGGTCGACTCCCACTTGTCCAATGCATAAACTTTCATTCACTTCTCGCGTTCAATGAAGTTGTAGTGTTGAAATGTTATCTGGCAAAACACCAGAAGAGTATGACTCGTGAAAACTCTCGGGTTCACATGGATTAAGGAGGGCATAGGTCCAACCCATAGGGGCATCTTGGGAACAAATACCACAAACTCCACGAGTAAAATAACACAAGCTCGAAGGCAGAGCAAGGTTGAGAAGGCAGAGGATACAATTTACGAAAGGCTTTATGTATCTGAGGAAAGGCTCCAAGAGGTTATTGAATATGAAGAACGTTGTCAGATAAAATCCAACAAAGGATCTGGCGGTCCACATTGGATCTGATGTGAGTATCGATACTCAACCAGAAGAAGAAAGAATGCAAAGGCTTCGGATTATAGAAACATCTGAATAATTCGATGCTTTAAATGCAAAGAAATCATGATTTCAAAAATAGAAGATCAGAAGCAGAGGTTCTGATCAAAAGATAATTGAGTTGAATTGATATAGATCGACAATTGATCAAGGTTTGATTTGCCAAGAAAAAGCTCAAGTTCGGAGTGACATCTGAGCCAATGGGACGAATCTCATAGGGATCAACTGATGATGCGTGCATTCACACACATGTTGAATCAATAGGATCAGAATGACAAACACAAAGAATTTTAAATAATATTACTAGACATATGGAATTAATCCTAATGCAAGCAGGCAAGGAGAATCAAGAGCAATAGGCTACAGAGGATTTGAAAGATCAGATAGCATTTTCAGGTATTTGGAAAGCATATGAACAACTGGGGACGAACGAACCCCAGTTAAGTGAATTATCTGCAGTGCGAAAAAAAGCTGCAAAGCAAAAAGGCACAAAGGAATCTCGGAACAACGGAGAGTACTAGGGGTATCTTGTAATAACAGGAGCAACTGGGGATGAAGGTACAAGCGACAAGGATGTTATTCACGAGGATTATCGGTGGTCAGGAACTGCAAGGCAGTGGGCACAGGTCTCGGGAAACATCGAGGAGTATCTGCAGAATCTTCTGGCGAAGCAAGCGATCATCGGTAATGTCGGGGCTCTCCGGGAGGAAGTGGGTACGAGAACCTAATGTCAGAGTTAGTAAATTTGTTAACCCGAATAGACGAGAGATCAGAGTCCCAGAGTAAAGACGAGGAATAAAAGATCCTAATACCACCCCATGGCGACGTGGACCCGTAAGCCACACCGCCAAGTTAGTAAAACAGTCTTGGACGACTAGACTCAATTTCGGCCAAGGAGTTGGAAAGGGGGCTACCTACAGCACTCGGCTCTGATACCAACTTGTGACGCCCTCGATTTAATTGTACACTAATCATACACGCAAATGTGTATGATCAAGATCAAGGACTCACGGGAAGATATCACAACACAACTCTAGACACAAATTAGAAATAATACAAGCTTTATATTACAAGCCAGGGGCCTCGAGGGCTCGAATACATAAGCTCGAATACACAAGAGTCAGCGAAAGCAACAATATCTGAGTACAGACATGAGTTAGACAAGTTTGCATTAAGAAGGCTAGCACAAAAGCAACATCAATCAAAAAGGCAAGGCATCCTGCCTGGGAGCCTCCTAACTACTCCTGGTTGTCGGCGGTCTCCATGTAGTAGTAGGCATCAATGGTGGCATCTGGCTCCTGGGCTCCGACATCTGGTTGCATCAACAGGAAAGAAGAAGAAAGGGGGAAAAGGGGGAGCAAAGCAACCGTGAGTACTCATCCAAAGTACTCGCAAGCAAGGATCTACACTACATATGCAACATTATCAAAGGAAGGCTTTATATGTGGACTGGGCTGCAGAAACTTTCTGTTCATGAAAACAATTGTTTAAAATCACCAGAACGTGATAAAATACTGATTCCAATTGTAGAAGATCAATAAACAAATTGTCTAGGTCGTCCTATTTTTGTAGATTTTTATGAGTTCCAGAAGTTTGCGTTAGTTACAGATTACTACAGACTATTCTGTTTTTGACAGATTCTGTTTTTCGTGTATTGTTTGCTTATTTTGATGAATCTATGGCTAGTAAAATAGTTTATAAACCATAAACAAGTTGGTATACAGTAGGTTTAACACCAATATAAATAAAGAATGAGTTCATTATAGTACCTTGAATTGGTGTTTTGTTTTCTTTCGCTAACGGAGCTTACAAGTTTTCTGTTAAGTTTTGTGTTGTGAAGTTTTCAAGTTTTGGGTAAAGATTCGGCTGACTATGGAATAAGGAGTGGCAAGAGCCTAAGCTTGGGGATTCCCAAGGAACCCCAAGGTAATATTCAAGGATAACCAAGAGCCTAAGCTTGGGGATGCCCCGGAAGGCATCCCCTCTTTCGTCTTCATTCATCGGTAACTTTACTTGGAGCTATATTTTTATTCACCACATGATATGTGTTGTGCTTGGAGCATCATTTTATTTTATTTAGCTATGTTTGCTGTTTGAATAAAATACTAAGATCTGAAATTATTTAATGGGAGAGTCTTCACATAGTTGTATAATTATTCGACTACTAATTGATCTTCACTTATATCTTTCGGGGTAGTCTGTCGTTTGCTCTAGTGCTTCACTTATATCTTTTAGAGCACAATGGTGGTTTTATGTTGAAGAAATAGATGAACTCTTATTCTTCACTTATATTATTTTGAGAGTCTTGAACGACATGGTAATTTGCTTAATCCTAATAAGCCAGGTATTCAAGACTAGTAAAAACTTTCTTATGAGTGTGTTGAATACTAAGAGAAGTTTGATGCTTGATGATTGTTTTGAGATATGGAGGTAGTGATATTAAAGTTGTGCTAGTTGAGTAGTTGTGAATTTGAGAAATACTTGTGTTGAAGTTTGCAAGTCCCGTAGCATGCACGTATGATAAACGTTATGTAACAAATTTGAAACATGAGGTGTTCTTTTATTGTCCTCCTTATGAGTGGCGGTTGGGGACGAGCGATGGTCTTTTCCTACCAATCTATCCCCCTAGGAGCATGCGCGTAGTGCTTGGTTTTTGATGACTTGTAGATTTTTGCAATAACTATGTGAGTTCTTTATGACTAATGTTGAGTCCATGGATTATACGCACTCTCACCTTTCCATCATTGCTAGCCTCTTCGGTACCGTGCATTGCCCTTTCTCACATTGAGAGTTGGTGCAAACTTCGTCGGTGCATCCAAACCCCGTGACATTATACGCTCTTTCACACAAAAACCTCCTTATATCTTCCTCAAAACAGCCACCATATCTACCTATTATGGCATTTCCATATCCATTCCGAGATATATTGCCATGCAACTTTCCACCATTTCGTTTATCATGACACGTTCATCATTGTCATATTGCTTTGCATGACCATGTAGTTGACATAGTATTTGTGGCAAAGCCACCGTTCATAATTCTTTCATACATGTCACTCTTGGTTCATTGCATATCCCGTTACACCGCTGGAGGCATTCATATAGAGTCATACTCTGTTCTAGTATCGAGTTGTAATCATTGAGTGGTAAATAAATAGAAGTGTGATGATCATCATTTTCTAGAGCATTGTCCCAAGTGAGGAATAAAAAAAGAGAAAGGCCATAAAAAAAGAGAGAGAAGGCCCAAAAAATTATATATATATATATATATATATATATATATATATATATATATATATATATATATATATATATATATATATATATATATATATATATATATATAATGAGAGAAAAAGATAGAAGGGACAATGTTACTATCCTTTTTACCACACTTGTGCTTCAAAGTAGCACCATAATCTTCATGATAGAGAGTCTCTTGTTTTGTCACTTTCATATACTAGTGGGAATTTTTCATTATAGAACTTGTCTTGTATATTCCAACAATGGGCCTCCTCAAGTGCCCTAGGTCTTCGTGAGCAAGCAAGTTGGATGCACACACACTTAGTTTCTTTTGTTGAGCTTTCATATATTTATAGCTCTAGTGCATCCGTTGCATGGCAATCCCTACTCCTTGCATTAACATCAATCGATGGGCATCTCCATAGCTCATTGATTAGCCTCGTTGATGTGAGACTTTCTCCTTTTTTTCCTTCTCCACATAACCCCCATCATTATATTCTATTGCACCCGTAGTGCTATATCCATGGCTCACGCTCATGTATTGCGTGAAGGTTGAAAAAGTTTGAGATTACTAAAGTATGAAAAAATTGCTTGGCTTGTCATCGGGGTTGTGCATGATGAGAGCATTCTTGTGTGACGAAAATGGAGCATGACCAAACTATATGATTTTGTAGGGATGAACTTTCTTTGGCCATGTTATTTTGAGAGGACATAATTGCTTAGTTAGTATGCTTGAAGTATTATTACTTTTATGTCAATATGAACTTTTATCTTGAATCTTTCGGATCTGAATATTCATACCACAATTAAGAAGAATTACATTGAAATTATACCAAGTAGCATTCCACGTCAAAATTTTTGTTTTTATCATTTACCTACTCGAGGACGAGCAGGAATTAAGCTTGGGGATGTTGATGCGTCTCCAACGGATCTATTTTTGATTGTTCCATGCTATTATATTATCCATCTTGGATGTTTTATGGGCTTTACTATGTAATTCTATATTACTTTTGGGACTAACCTATTAACCCAGAGCTCAGTGCCAGTTCCTGTTTTTTCCCTTGTTTCAGTGTTTCAAAGAAAAGGAATATCAAACGGAGTCGAAACGGAATGAAACCTTCTGGAGAAGTTATTTTTGGAAGGAAAGCAATCCAGGGGACTTGGAGTGCATGTTAGGAAAGCAACGAGGGAGACACGAGGCAGGGGGCGCACCCACCCCCCTGGGCGCGCCCTCCACCCTCGTGGGCCCCTCGTGGCTCCCCTGACGTATTTCTTCCTCCTATATATACCCATATACCCTAAAACCTTCGGGGAACATAATAGATCGGGAGTTCCGCCGCCGCAAGCCTCTGTAGCCACCAAAAACCAATCGGGACCCTGTTTCGTCACCCTGCCGGAGGGGGGAACCCTCACCGGTGGCCATCTTCATCATCCCGGCGCTCTCCATGACGAGGAGGGAGTAGTTCACCCTCGGGGCTGAGGGCATGTACCAGTAGCTATGTGTTTGATCTCTCTCTCTCTCTCTCGTGTTCTGGAGGTGATACGATCTTGATGTATCGCGAGCTTTCCTATTGTAGTTGGATCTTATGATGTTTATCCCCCTCTACTCTCTTGTAATGGATTGAGTTTTCTCTTTGAAGTTATCTTATCGGATTGAGTCTTTAATGATTTGAGAACACTTGATGTATGTCTTGTGTGGGATACCCGTGGTGACAATGGGGTATTCTATTGATCCACTTGATGTATGTTTTGGTGATCAACTTGCGGGTTCTGCCCATGAACCTATGCATAGGGGTTGGCACACGTTTTCGTCTGATTCTCCGGTCGAAACTTTGGGGCACTTTTTGAGGTTCTATGTGTTGGTTGAATAGATGAATCTGAGATTGTGTGATGCATATCGTATAATCATACCCACGGATACTTGAGGTGACATTGGAGTATCCAGGTGACATTAGGGTTTTGGTTGATGTTTGTCTTAAGGTGTTATTTTACTACGAACTCTAGGGCTGTTTGTGACACTTATAGGAATAGCCCAATGGATTGATCGGAAAGAATAACTTTGAGGTGGTTTCGTACCCTACCATAATCTCTTCGTTTGTTCTCCGCTATTAGTGACTTTGGAGTGACTCTTTGTTGCATGTTGAGGGATAGTTATATGATCCAATTATGTTATTATTGTTGAGAGAACTTGCACTAGTGAAAGTATGAACCCTAGGCCTTGTTTCCTAGCATTGCAATACCGTTTACGCTCACTTTTACCACTAGTTACCTTGCTGTTTTTATATTTTCAGATTACAAAAACCTATATCTACCATCCATATTGCACTTGTATCACCATCTCTTCGCCGAACTAGTGCACCTATACAATTTACCATTGTATTGGGTGTGTTGGGGACACAAGAGACTTTTTGTTATTTGGTTGCAGGGTTGCTTGAGAGAGACCATCTTCATCCTATGCCTCCCACGGATTGATAAACCTTAGGTCATCCACTTGAGGGAAAATTGCTACTGTCCTACAAACCTCTGCACTTGGAGGCCACGTCTAAAAGAACAAAGTTGTGTAGTAGACATCAAGATCTTTTCTGGCGCCGTTGCCGGGGAGGTGAGTGCTTCAAAGTATATCTTTAGATCTTGCAATCGAATCTTTTTGTTTCTTGTTTTAGCACTAGTTTAGTTTATAAAATAAAACTACAAAAAATGGAATTGAGTTTGTTAGTATGATGGAAAGGAAAATTGTGCCAAACTACTAGAAGAAGAATTACATAGAATGATTGGCATAAAATATGTGAATGATGAGCATGATTGCAACGTTGTTAATATGAATTATTTGAATATCCATAGTACTAATGATGATTGCACTAGTCATGATGAAAATATCTCTTATAAGCATGTCGATTTTTGTGGAGTGTATTGGGTTTGCAAGTACGCACCAAATAGGGAAGATAGATATTGCAAGAGGCATAAGCATTTAGAAACTAAATGGTTGCAAGAAAGGCTAAATGTTAGTGCTGAAAATTTAAAATATCTTAGCCATACTTGTGAACTTTGCAATGAACATGGTCATTTAAATATCAAATGCAAATTGTTTCATGAACTAATCGTGTCCAAAAATTGTGATGACTTGATTTCCCTTGCACGTCATAATGAACTTAGTCTGCTTTTGGGTTATGAAGAATTGAAACATCAAACTAAGATTATTCCAGATTATAACCTTGAGAAATTCCTCGATATTGATCTAGAAGAAATTTATATGTATTGTGCGGTGAATTGCATTGAGAATCCTTATATTGCCAATTACATAAAGAAAAGAAAACAAATAGAAGATGAAAGGAATACTAATGAAAGGGAAGAGACTTCCCAATATCCTCCTATTATTTCTTATGATGAATCAGGTAACGAGGAGGAGCCTTCTATTCAACCAATTTCATTAATAAGGAGCTCCAAAAAAAGGATTGAACCCACACTTGGTGAAGAAGAAGAAAAGAAAAAGGAGGAGAGGTAAAAAGATATCTCTCGAGTTGAAACTTAAGAAAACTTCGATAGCAAAATATGAAGGTACAATAGGGAGTTTCAAGCAAATGGACAAACGATCGATACCTGAACAGAGTGTAAGAAGGGGGTTCAGAGCATTGGGAATAGATCATCTCTCGTACGGTGGCTCGTGACAACACACAAAGCCAAGAGCAAATGATACTTCGGAATAAAGGATATACAGGAGAGTCGGGTTCCGATCCTGCGGAACTGTGGGTTATGAGCCCACCATGTGGGTTAAAATTAGAAAGGGGGCCGATAGAAAGGCATGTCAGATGATAGACTATTTGTCATGTTGTCAACAACGTTGGTACCAAGGGAGAGGGACGAAGAGAACTATTTCCCTGCTCGTTGAACGAGGCAGACCAGTAGGCAAAGTTCTCGTCCATCGATGGTTACCGGAATGTCAACAACAATGATAACAAGGTCTTACTGACAAATTGTACACCGAGGTGTTTACATAAGCAGGGAACTGTTACTTCTTAGATCATATAGATCACAAGAAAGGTTAAACAAAACAATGGAAAGTAAAATGTGGTTATTAGTTTAACCAGACCAATGGAAAGGAAAAGGTGCTTATACAAAAGTATTAGAGTGTATTCTTCCCAAGAACAAACAGAGCATCATATACAAGACAGGACATCAAGTACTTATCCATTTAGTTAATGGGGCAAGGAGAATCATGATGTTTACCCATACATCGGTGTTTGGATAATTGATCAAGAAACATTTAGCACTGCGCCTCCAATGTTCTTAATGATGTTCGGAGTAACACAGTCATACTTTTGGATAGCATTGACATGGTCATCGGGTAAAGGCCGGACCTTGGGAACACAAAGGATCCATCGAGAAGTACTTGAACACCTCATGCAATTTTATCAGGAAAGATGAGGAGGTGGCCGATGGTTTCAGCAAAAATCCATCGACATGTCAAAAATGATGTATTTCCAAAATTTATATGAACAAATTCGTGTTGGGGGAGGCAAGAATATTGTCGATGATAACACAAATCATCGAGGGGCAAGGATGGTATTTCTGATCATGAATTCAATCGATATCCTGGAAGAGCTCAGAATGTTGATGATGATCATGACACATTTGTCGAGAGATTTCATGAAGATGTAATCAATCGGCGACGACATCAAGTCAAATGAATGATGAAGCGAAAGGTTATTGGAACCACGGGTACAACGCAAACTCGAAATCAAGGTTGTTGTTCAAGGAGAAAAATATGACGAGAAGACCGATGTAAGCTTAGCTCATCATCGAAAATTGTGCTCCGGAAAGAAGGACCAGGTAGCACAGTTAAAATTTAGCACGATAATGATATAGCCGATCAGGCTAGGAATGACTTGAAGGATTATTAAACTCGTAAGTAATGAAAATTACTTAGAGTTATAGAATCGGAGTGCGGAATCGCTTCAACCGATTCACTTATCGGTGTCCTCGAGTGATTAATAACTCAGATCCCGGGGGAAATTCTAAATCGGTGAGAAGAAATACTAGATGAAGACTCATAGGAAGCAACACAGTTCTTTGATATTCTCGAGGTACCGGAGGGTAATACTCGAAGGAAGATCAAAATAGAGGTTGCGGAGATGCATTGATCTGCAGAAGACAAGTGCTTTAACTTGTCCGAGAAATGGAATTAAAAGGGGGGAACAATCATGGTCAGAACCACGGTTGCAAAGGACCAAACATAGATACCGTAAGAACTAATAATAAGGGGATTATTATATCACAAGAAGCTTCCATGATAAGATCCACATTAGGTCCATGGGCATGAAGACATAGTTCAAGGTCGACTCCCACTTCTCCAATGCATAACCTTTCATTCACTTCTCACGTTCAATGAAGTTGTAATGTTGAAATGTTATCTGGCAAAACACCAGAAGAGTATGACTCGTGAAAACTCTCGGGTTCACATGGATTAAGGAAGGCATAGGTCCGACCCATAGGGGCATCTTGGGAACAAATACCACAAACTCCACGAGTAAAATAACACAAGCTCGAAGGCAGAGCAAGGTTGAGTAGGTAGAGGATACAATTTACCAAAGGCTTTATGTATCTGAGGAAAGGCTCCAAGAGGTTATTGAATATGAAGAACGTTGTCAGATAAAATCCAACAAAGGATCTGGCGGTACACATTGGATCTGATGTGAGTATCGATACTCAACCAGAAGAAGAAAGAATGCAAAGACTACGGATTATAGAAACATCTGAATAATTCGATGCTTTAAATGCAAAGAAATCATGATTTCAAAAATAGAAGATCAGAACAGAGGTTCTGATCAAAAGATAATTGAGTTAAATCGATATAGATCGACAATTGATCAAGGTTTGATTTGCCAAGAACAAGCTCAAGTTCGGAGTGACGTCTGAGCCAAAAGGACGAATATCATAGGGATCAACTGATGATTGCGTGCATTCACACACATGTTGAGTCAATAGGATCAGAATGACAATCACAAAGAATTTTATATAATATTGCTAGACATATGGAATTAATCCTAATGCAAGCAGGCAAGGAGAATCAAGAGCAATAGGCTACAGAGGATTTGAAAGTTCAGATAGCATTTTCAGGTATTTGGGAAGCATATGAACAACTGGGGACGAACGAACCCCAGTTAAGTTAATTATTCGCAGTGCAAAAAAAAGCTGCAAAGCACAAAGGCACAAAGGAATCTCGAAACAACGGAGAGAACTAGGGTATCTTGTAATAACAGGAGCAACTGGGGATGAAGGTACAAGCGACAAGGATGTTATTCACGAGGATTATCGGTGGTCAGGAACTGCAAGGCAGTGGGAACAGGGTCTCGGGAAACATCGAGGAGTATCTGCAGAATCTTCTCGCAAAGCAAGCGATCATCGGTAATGGCGGGGCTCTCCGGGAGGAAGTGGGTACGAGAACCTAATGTCAGAGTTAGTAATTTTTTTAACCCGAATAGACGAGAGATCAGAGTCCCAGAGTATAGACGAGGAATAAAAGATCCTAATACCACCCCATGGCGACGTGGGCCCGTAAGCCACACAGCCAAGTTAGTAAAACAGTTTTGGACGACTAGACTCAATTTCGGCCAAGGAGTTCGAAAGGGGGCTACCTACAGGCAGTCGGCTCTAATACCAACTTGTGACGCCCTCGATTTAATCGTACACTAATCATATACGCAAATGTGTACGATCAAGATCAAGGACTCACGGGAAGATATCACAACACAACTCTAGACATAAATTAAAAATAATACAAGATTTATATTACAAGCCAGGGGCCTCGAGGGCTCGAATACATAAGCTCGAATACACAAGAGTCAGCGAAAGCAACAATATCTGAGTACAGACATGAGTTAGACAAGTTTGCCTTAAGAAGGCTAGCACAAAAGCAACATCGATCGAAAAGGCAAGGCCCCCTGCCTGGGAGCCTCCTAACTACTCCTGGTCATCGGCGGTCTCCACGTAGTAGTAGGCACCAACGGTGGCATCTGGCTCCTGGGCTCCGACATCTGGTTGCATCAACCGGAAAGAAGAAGAAAGGGGGAAAAGGGGGAGCAAAGCAACCGTGAGTACTCATCCGAAGTACTCGCAAGCAAGGATCTACACTACATGTGCAACATTATCAAAGGAAGGCTACATATGTGGACTAGGCTGCAGAAATGCTAGAATAAGAGGGGGAGAAGCTAGTCCCATCAAAGACTAGCATCTTCTGGAAACCACCATCTTGCAGCAATAGGAGGGAGTAGAGTAGCATAAAGTAAAGTAGTAGTAGTGTTATCAACCTAGGCCAGAGATCCTTTCTTGACTCCCTGCGAGAAAGCAATTCCAGAGCCATACTATCCATTCATCACCTCATATCCAAGTCTCATCTCAAGTATCCAGTTCTAGTTGTACCGATCGGGATACAACTCCAAGTGTCTGTTACCGTAGGACATGCTATCGATAGATGTTTTCTTCCCTACAGGGGTGCACCAACTTACCCACCATGCTCGATTAACTACGGCCAGACACACTTTCCTGGGTCATGCCCGGCACCGCAACCCGACCTAGGCTTAATAGAGAGGTCAGCGCGCCGGACTAAACCTATGCCCCCAGGGGTCATGGGCCATCTCCCCGGGAACTCCTGCATGTTGCGTGGGCGGCCGGTGAGTAGACCTAGCTACCTCCTTCAACAAGGCAGGTGCTTACGCAGTCCAACCCGGCACGCGTCGCTCAGTCGCTGATGTCTATTAAGCTTCGGCTGATGTATACGATGCAGAACGCCCATACTATGCCCACGTGATGGTTAGTGCTATCAGGCCAGAGGCCCCTCGGATCAAATATCCAAATCGTAGTGGATTAGGAACGCGCAGTAACAAGCAGAGACTCACGAAAGATGTGACCCTGTTGCCCCGTCTCGAGGACTTGCGGCAAGGGCTAGGAAAGCCTGGCCACGCCTCGTAATTATCTCGCGGGCACCCTCCATGTCAACCCGTCTCCACATCACTCGCAAATATGCTCACGCGGGTACCCCTCAGGGCCGACCCGTCTTTAGTAATAGGGTTCAGTGTAAAGTCATAGTAACCATAGTAACCGTGTGTCCAAAACCAAGTGGAAAACCTGAGGAATCACCCTTGATGGATTCCACTCGATGTAATCATCAAGGTGAACGTAAGAGGAACCACCCCCGAGGTTCACACATGAGTGGTTGCACGACAGAGTCGTATCGGAAGTGGTTAAGGAGGAAATCACCCTCGATGACCACGACCTGATAGCTATACTACAGAGATCTCATCAGGAGTGATGTATGAGGGTCCACCCTCGGCACTCGATGGTAACCCTGCAGAGTCGAGCAACAAAAGGGGTGTGATGTGATGTGAGGTGTCGGGCTCTGGTCTTCGATCCCGTTGAACGGGTCTTCGATGATGAAGTATGGGCAACAAGGACAAGGTGGGGGTCACTGATGGATCACTAACCAACCTATACTAAGCAGTTTAGGATAAGCAGGTAGGTAACAATAAGCAGGTTACAAAAGCAGGCTATGCATCAGAATAGGAGCAATCAATTACAGTAGCAAAATCTAATGCAAGCATGAGAGAATGGAATGGGCAACATCAGGATGATCAAAAGGGGGGCTTGTGTGGTTGCTCTGGCAAGGAGGGGTCGTCGTGGACGTAGTCGGTCACCGGGGCATCATCGGCCTCGGGGTCTACCGGAGAGCAGAGGGGGAAGAAACAATAAATATAAGCAAACAGATGCAACGCTAAGCATGACATGACGATAGCAGAACTAGGGTCGACCTAATGTAGTACTACACATTGCAGACGGAGGGGATAAAGATCTGAGGATGAATTCCCGACGTTAGGTGGATTCCGAACAAAGGGAAAGAGGGGGAAATTTCCAAGTTCAGCATGCTAGGGGCATGTGACAGATGAACGAACCATGTATTCGGAAACGTTGGATTTTTCTGAGCAACTTTCATGTAGAAAACATTTTCATTGGAGCTACGGTTTAATTTCTATGAATTTTCAAAGTTTTAAACATTTTCTGGAATTAAATAAAATAACAGAAGGGTTTATTGCGTCAGCATGACGTCATAGTGACATCAGCAGTCAGCAGGGCGGCTGACCAGGTCAAACCTGGCCTGTGGGTCCAGTGGGACCCACATGTCAGCCTCTGTTAGTCTAACAATGTATTAAACTAACTAATCTAGGTTAATTAGCTACTGGACCCCACCTGTCATAGACTAATTAGCTAAACTAATTAGTTTTAATTATTAAAACATTTTAGTTAGAGAAATAAGCGGTGGGGCCTGCCCAGTCAGCAGTTGACCGAAGTCAACAGGACAGCCGGGCCCCAAGGGCCGACGGTCACGATCGAGGTGTGGCCCGGCCGCCAGTCGTGGAGGTGCGAGCTAGCTCCGGCGCCAAATCCATGGCGAGGGCGCGCCGTCGTCGGATTCGCCGTCCGGCGGCCAAAACGGGCGCGGGCGGGCGTGTTCGAACGGGGAGAGCCCGCCGCGTCGCGTGGTGAGGCCGGCCAGAGCGGGAGCTGCCGGAAACGGCGCCGGCGATGAGTGAAGGCCGTGGTGGCGTTCGGGACCTCGTCGAAATCGCGCTACGAGGCGCCAGAGAGCGCGTGCGATGGTGCATTCGGACACGTGAGTCGAGCAGCGACGACTGGTGGTGGTGACGGCCGGCGAGTGGCACTATGGCGACGGCGGCGAGCTCGCGAGCGGCGCCGGCATCAGGACTCGTCGGGGCGGCGCTAGGGGCACATGAGGGGGTGTGCGTGTGTGCGTTGTGCTCCTGGGAGCATCCGGAGCACGATGGTGGCCTCGGGTGACCACGACAGCCACCACAGCGCCGACGACGAGTTCAACAGCGGAGCAAGCTCCGGCAATGACATGGCGGCATCGACCGTAAGCTACGGCGAAAAGCAGGCGGCCAAAGGGAGTGGAAGAGAGGGGAAAGCTCACCGAGCGGCTAAGAAAAGCCCTCGACAAGTTAGGAGCAGCAGAGCGGAGCGGATCGGCGGTGGCGGTGCGTCAGGATCCGAGGAAGAAGAAGGTGGCCTGCCGGCGATGCAGGGTTCCTCATCCCTCGTACGTGGTCGAGGAAGAAGTGGCCGACGTCGGCGAGCCCAGAGGATGAGACAGAGAGACGAATGGGGCGCAATGGCCATGTGGACGACGGAGAACGGCGGCGATGGCACTCGGAGGTGGATGGGGAACGAAGGGAGAGGCAGTGAGCGGATCTGGGGGAGAAGAAAAATATCTGCGCGGGGAGGGGGGCTGACGAGGACGAGGTCGAGGGGGGAGGGCTCGTCCTTATCCCCAGCGTTGTCGCGGCTTTGGGCGGCGAGCAGTCGGGCGGCGACATGAACCTGCACTCGGTTGCCCGCCTGATGAAGATGACGCGGAGGGGAGCTGGGCGCTGGTCGGCCAGTGGGCCGAGGCCCAAGGGGGCGCATGTGGCTACCGGGCCAATCGCCCAGATTGAGGGGGAGGCTTTTTTTTGTTTTCTCTCTTCTGCTTTTCCTTTTCCTTTTATTTAATTACCAGAGAAGGAAAATGATTTATCTAGGGACCCTAATGATTTAGGAAAAATGTGGAACTGGATCATAAAAGTCCAGTGCACTTTTAGGCACTGCCACAATTATTTTTGGGAGAGATTTAGATTCATTTGGAATTTTCATAAATGAATTTGCATTTTAAATTGCTGGAATGGCACTATTATAAATGTTAGTGTCCATTTTAGTATAGGAGTGATGTTGTTTTTCTTTACATCAAATTGTATTGGAATATTTGCTAAATGATGAACATTTTTCCAGCAACTTTTGTGCAACTTCAAATTTCACTTATGATTTGAACTTGAATTCAGATGTGAGTTGAAAAGAGATATTGAACAAAGGTGATTAAGCATTCTTTAGCCAAATGATTAGGCTTAATCACAGAGGGTTACTGTAGCATGACACTGGGGGTGTTACAGGTATTCGGTTCCGACTCCGACAACTACTCTGGGAGAACCTATCACTCCAACTCTGAATATACTCAAGATGAAGGTGTTGCCAGTCTTGCACTTGTGTCATCCAACTCCTACGACATATTTGATTCACCAAATGAAGGGATTGGAAGATGCTTCATGGCTAAAGGCCCCAAGGTATCACACCCCGAGTATGTTGATTTCAATAGTGATGAAGATGATTTGCTAGGTGATGATGATTTACTTGTTGACAACTCTAGTGATGAAAACTATGATGAAACTGCCATTAATCTTGCTAATCAAGATGAAATGAAAGACAATGATAAGAAGGAGATTGAGCGTCTAACTAAAGAACTAAACACTCTTAAGTTAGCTCATGAAACTACCTTAGAGGATCATCGAGAGCTTTTAAAGACTCATGAGAAGCTACGCTTTGAAAAGCTCAATCTAGAGCAAGAGCATGGGTTCTTAAAAGCAATCAATGATGATCTTCGTAAGAAAAGTTCTTCTTACATTGCCAAGCGTTTACTCTTGTCTACTTACATGCCATAACTAAAATCTAGCAACAAGAGCAAGAAAGATTCTTCTTCTAGTAGTAATAATAATCATGTTAAATCCATGTATTGTTGCTTCTAGTAGTTCTCTTGATTCCACTAATGATTCTCTTAGCCAAGTTACACATGAGCAAGAAAATATCCTATTGAAGGAAATAAAAGAAGGGTGTTTACAAGAGCCTTGTCGGAAGTAAGCAATTTGAGGAAATTGTACGCAAGCAAGCAAGGCATCGGAAGAATCAAGGTGTTGGTTTTGAACGCCAGTTCAATGCCAATGGAGTTGAGTGTGAAGAAGATCAATACCCCAAGATGAAGTTTGTTCCTCAACAAGAGAAGTATGATCCCACTACTTTCAAGGGAACAGAAGCTCAAGATGATCTTCCACCACAAGACCACAAGCTAAAAGGCAAGGACAAGCTTCAAGAAGAGATTGATGCATTTGAAGAAGCTCCAAAGGCATTGGTCAAGTGGGTTCCCAAGGCTACATCAAGTTCTACTTCATCAAGTACGACTAAAACTCCAAGGATTCCCATCAAGATGATGTGGATCCCAAAGAAGAAGAACTAGAGAGTTCTTGAGGGCGACTCCGCCAACATACTTCACTCATATTCATTTTGGCAAAGACAAGTGCAATCAACTTTCACATCTTGCACTAGTTCAAGGAGTCACAAACCCTCTTGTTGGTAAGACAAGGGACAAGGTAACCTAATGCTTTCATGGAAAACATCATATGTGTATTTCACTCTATGCCTATGGATATCCTTGTGTGTTCCTTGTGGGACTAACCCATGTAGGTATTGAAAGTGCAACTCACTCCAATGGATTGCTCCAAATGATCTACATCAACATTGAGCATCTACATCTTCAACGCCTACATGAAGTCAACATCAACAAAACCCAAGGTTAGTTCATCCCTCTTAGGGGGATATCACATTTAGGGGGAGCTTTGCTCTAAGAATTGAGCTAAAGCAACTCTAATGGTGTGAACACAACAATGCTTTATGTAAAAGTGGTAACCCACTTGTGCTTAAACGATGAGTATGACCTACGATCAAATGTTCTCATTTGACTCCTCAGTCAATATACTCATATATAGATGACCTAGTCATCACCAATTGCTTGATATATGCTAGAGTGTTTGTGCATGCTTTGCCACATATTTCATGTGCTATCTTATTGTGTGAGCATGTTGGTTGCATATTTTTCCCCATTCAAGGACATCCATTTGTTGTTTTGATTGTTTGGCTTTTCTTTTTGCCAAATGGATGGACAAGAATGCCTAAGAACTCCCTCTAGATATCTACGCTTTTCTCGTATCAAACTCTATTCATGCTACATCACAAAGTTTGATCAAGTCGAATTCGGACCCTCCGAGTGAGGAGCACTCGGAGCCACCGATCCGTCAAGGGCTTAAACTTCCAAAACCTCTTAATGACATTTCAGTCTGACTGATTCACTCCCTTCGGTCCCACCGAACTCATTAAGTTGATCTAGGTTTTCACCTCGGTGCAACCGATTAGAACTGTTCGGTCTCACCGAGTTGCAGTAACCGCTTGCGATTCTGCATCTCGGTGCCACCGAGTCGTTCCACTCGGTCACACCGACAGTGACTGGGTATATATATCCGCGGGTTGAAATTTGGAAATTACTTCAAACCTCCAACCGCACCTGCCCAGCTCTGCCGCCCCTCTTGGTCTCCGAATCATCTCCGTCATTGTCAGCGCCCTCCTGCCGCTAGTCTCCACCGCCGTTGTCGTCGTAGCGAGTTCGTTGCCAAGTTAGGGTACAGACTCGATCTCCTTGCGCAATCTTTAACTACGATTCTTGCACTAAGGATAATGCCATGTTTCTAGCCACGATTGAGATCATCCTATCCAACCAAAACTTCCTCTAGATTAGTTTTGATGCAAAAACTTAGGGTTAGGTTTCCTCCGAACTCATCTCGGACCGACTGATTTGAAGTACTCGGTCTCACCAATTTGGCCCAGGCCATTGCACATGCACTACTCGGTCTGACCGAAGTGTGCCAATCGGTGTGACCGAGTTCACTTTCTCTGTGAAACCCTAGCATCTCGGAGTCACCAAACTGTGTCTTGGTCTGACCGAAATCACATGTTTAGACTCCAAAGCTGCTTTGGTGTCACCGAGTTTATCATATCGGTAGCTCCGAAATGCTTTCTGTAGAAAACTAAAATTAAGTTTTTGAGTCAATAGTTTGCCAAAATAGTTGTGCTTTGTGATGATCATCTACTCTACCTATACCTATCTATTCACAGGGTCAGATTCAGCCATGTTAGACAACAGTGACAGCCAGAACGGGTCAGAGGAGCAAGAAAATCTTAGTGAGGGCACTAGTCCCTCAAATAGCAGCTATGATGAGGGTAGTAGAAGCACCCCAAGCAATCAGCCTAAGGCTGCAACTAGGCAAAGGAAGAAGAGAAACTATGAATCTGAAGATGAAGACTTTGTTGTTGATGAGGAGGTCACCTCAAAGAAGAAAGTGATCAAGAAGGAGCATGCTATTGCTGCTGCCATCAAGCCTAGCATGCACAAGAAGGCTCCTACTCAGAGGAAGCCCATGTCAAAAGCCAGAGCCTCCACTCTTGAATCCATGAAATCAATTGAGGAAGAGGCTGCTGGAGGCAAGAAAAGAAAGGAAAGAGTCAAGAAGACTATGGCCAGAGTGATTGGAAGACCTTCAATGATGAAAGGATCTAATGAGGATGACGAGGAAGAGGAAGAGCCAGCACCAAAATCTCAGAAACTGATGGGAGATGCTATCAAGTCTGGGGCTGCTCCATATAAGCCCAAGACATCTCCCAAGCCATCTGCTCAAGCTCAAGCTTCAAAGCCAACTACACCCAAGAGATCCACAAGAAACATCTCAGTTGTAGAGAAGAACAAGGCCCCAGTGCCTGAAGTTCAAGAGGATGAGGAGCAGCAAGTGCTCAGGAAGCTTAAACCAAAAATTCCAGATCATGATGACAATCATCCAATTGTAGAAAACATGAAACTGAGAAAGGATGCAGGTCTCGAACTGTGGAGACAGACAGACCCATATGTTGAGAGGAGAAGGACTGCTATGGATTACAGATTTCACACCAAGGAGTAGCAAGATTTCTATGAGATAGTTCTCTTAGATAAGAAGCCCATAGCTAGTGACATGAGATGGGTTGACTGGAAATTCATTGATGACAATGAAGACTACTTCCCTGGAGTTCATGAAAGCTTCAGAATGAACGGAGTTGACACCTTTGTTGGTCAGAAGCTGACTAAATGGAATGATGAGATGGTGATGCAATTTTATTCCACTGCACATTTCTACCTAGATGGCAAGATAGTCTGGATGACAGAAGGCACAAGGTACCAATCATCCATTGCTGAATGGGCCAAGTTGATAAATGCCCCTGAAGAAGGTGAAGATGACACAGATGTTTATGCCAAGCCCAGGAAAGATCCTAACTCCATGGCTCATATGTACAAGGAAATTCTTGATGCTGCCTTGGAGACTCACAAGTTTGGCTCCATCTACTATCTGCTGTCAGGGATACCCACAATAAACACTATAATGAGGCACACTCTGTTGTCCAAATCAAGAGATGACAGAATGATCATAGGTCACTCAATCAACTTGCTACATATGTTTGATGTGCTAGAGAAGTTCAAGGTGATGACCTTGATTGTTGAGACTATCAAGAGAACTGCTGCTGACCAGAATAGGTCATGTGGATATGCCCCCCACATTCAGATGCTCATCAACTGCAAGATGGGAATAGGCACATATCTACTAGACATAGAGCACCTTCCCCTGAGGCTAGACTTTGAGGACAATGTTGTTGTCATGGATGCATCACATCCTACATCTGTAAAGGCTCAGGAGAAGCGAGAGAAAGCAAAGGCAACAAAGACTTCCAAGATGCAAGATGTCTTAGCTGTCAATCTCAAGACCAAGCAAGATCAACTCAGCTATCTGCTTGATGTAACAGTGAGAATAGAGAAAGGACTAGCCACCCTGACTCGAAATCAAGAGAGCCTTGAGAGGATCTTTGATACAAAGCTTCATGATTTAGATGTGAAGGTCACTAAGATTCAGACCTCAGTTGAGAAGATACAGGAAGACCTGAGTGACAGCCCAACTACAGATGCATTTCAGAGAATGCCAAGAGCACATAGGTCTACAACTGTGCCAGTTGACAGAGACTCCAGAGCTACTGCTTCAGCACCTGCTGCAACTGCCACTGTTGTACCTCCAGTTGCAACTCCTCCATCTCCTTAGACTTCAGTAGAAGCTTTTGCAGACGGACTCCTCTCCATGCCATCTACGCACACCGAAGACACCTGTCACGCCCAATATGCGATCCTATCTGAGAGGAACTCGAAGGTCCCACCAAGGATAGAGCCACATATTGAAGACGCTTTTGCAAGGTGGATATCATTACATCGTACCATTACATAATAGATGTTGCTACATACAAAGGCATACAAATTCCCCATGAATACATCAAACATCATACAGAAGAGGGGCATCCGACTACGGATGAAACACAAACAGAAACTCAAACGACATCCACCCTGCTAGCCCAGGATGCCGACTAGGAACCTATCCCCTGATCAAAGAAGAAGAAGAAGAAGCAGAAGAACTCCAAAGCAAGCAAACATCGCTCTCACATCAGATCATCGCATTACCTGCAACTGCAACTGTTGTAGTAGTAATCTGTGAGCCACGAGGACTCAGCAATCCCATTACCATCGGTATCAAGACTAGCAAAGCTTAATGGGTATGGAAAGGATAAGTGGTGAGGCTGCAGCAAGCGACTAAGCTTTGTATGGTGGCTAACTTACGAGTACAAGAGTAAGATGAGAAACTACACAAGCGGTCGCAAACTAGTAATGATCAAGAAGTGATCCTGAACTACTTATGTTCAAACATAACCCCACCATGTTCTCTTCTCGACCTTACTCGAAAAGAGACGATCACGGTTACGCACGCGGTTGGTGTATTTTAATTTGGATCTGGTGTCAAGTTCTCTACAACCGGATTTTAAAAATTCCCATCTACCACATAACCACGGGCACGGCTTTCGAAATATCAAACCCTGCAGTGGTGTCCCAACTTAGCCCGCGACAAGCTCTCACGATCAACTGAGGAAAAACCTCCTCCCGGAACAACCCGATCAAGCTCGGAATCCCAAACAAGTCCAGCAAGACCTCCCAACGTGCCGACACCCTGATAGTAGCCTCGCGTATCTCATCTCAGGCCACGACGGATGAGCGACGCGTATAGGTGCCAAAATACCCCATGTTGCCAAGGGGCGGCCCCGCACAATGCTCTAGTTTGGGACCAACTCCATCAGCACTGGCCCCCTGTATTATTTAAATTACTCCTAGGGTAGCGCTAACTCCCTATGCATAAAGTTTGTTATCATTTTTAGTTATTAAGTTGGGAAAATGGTAAAACCAATGTTGAGTCTTGAACATAACACCGGTATGACAGAAACTAGGGTGGCAAGAGTGGAACAGAACACCAGGCAAAAGGCCGAGCCTTCCATGCTTTACCAAGTATATAGATGCATTAATTAAAATAAGAGATATTGTGATAACCCAAGATATCCATAATATCCTCCAAACAAGGAACAACGTGCAACTGCACCTGCAACTAGGGTTGAGCGAAGCGGTAACATAGCCAAACAATGGTTTGCTGGGAAGGTGGAAAAGGTTAGAGGTTATTTCATGGCATATTGGGAGGCTTGATAAACAAGTGGTGGGTAGAGCAACATAGCGATATCATCAAGACAACTAGCAAAGCAAAGATAGTAGTGGTATACAGGGTAACGGTCATCTTGCCTGGAATCCCGCTAGGAAGAAGACTGAATCCATGAAGAAGACAAACGGGCGTAGTCGAACGAATCCTCGCAATCGAAACATTACCGGAACTATCAAGAAGAAGCAACACCAGAAAGAAGCAAGCAACATGGTAAACCAATAGGCATAATCATGGCATGATGCACAATCAAGTATGATGCATGTCCGGTTTAATGAGTCATGGCATGGCAAAATGCAACAAACAATACTACAAATTAATTGGAGCTCAATATGCAATGAGTTGCTTATTGACGGAACTTCACAACAATTATTTAGTTCTCTCTCATTTATGAACAAGACAAGATTAAATGTTGGTTAACATGGCAAGAGGTGAAGCATATGTAAACTACCTATCTAGGCAAGTTAAATGAGGCCGGAAACAACAAACAACAATTTCGGAAAATCCCCATATGCATATTTCGAATTTGGTACTGTTCTGCCTAAAGCCATATTTTATTGTTGTTAAACAGGAAAATAAAGTGCACCAAGTTAATATATGCATTTTTTCTACCCCATTTACATATAAAGTTTATTTAATTCGGAGCTACGGTTAATTAGTTACGAAATAAACCATTTTAACATGGAATTTATGCAAATTAATGCAAACATCAATTTTAAACAGTTTAAACATGGTTGGAAGTTGGATATTGTGGAAGTACGTGAAAAATCTGAGCAAGATGGATTTATGACATGTTTCATTTGGATGCATGGATATTTATTTATTAACAATTAAAAATTATGGCATTTTTGTAATTATGCAATGCATTGGAAATTAACCAAATCCATAGGCGAAAAATAAAACATGCACGGGCCCAAAGCATCACGCTGGAGCGGACCAGATGAGGAATAGGCCCAAGTGGCTATGTGCGAAAGAAAAGAAAAAAAGGGGCAAAAACTGGGTGCCTGGGACTCGAACCCAGCACCTCCTGGTGTTGCTTCGCTAGGATGACCAAAGAATGCAGTTGTGGGGATTTGATCCCTGGTCGCCTGCGTAACAAAGGGGAAGGCTATCCAGTTGGCTGCTACATGTGTTGTGTGCGCAAGGAGGTGTCTTACTTGATACCCAAACAACATAGGTGGTGAGCTTCAGCCATGGCTACGCCAAGAAAGCTAACGGCAGCTGCAAGCAAATGCGGCGGCGATCTCTGCTGCTAGGCGGGCCCAGGGTGGGTGTCCAGCGTGGATTACCACATGAGGGGGATCGAAGGAGGTCGGGCGCTGGCTACATGCTGGCCAGGTAAGTGGGCTTCGGCTAGGCTGCTGCGACTGCTACTGTTCTCCCTCTTTGTTTCTTTTCTTTAAACCATCTCCCACTAGAGAATAGGAAGAAAATTCCAGGGAGATGGGAGAGGGGTATGAGAGATATAAGAATATCCCCAAGAAGCTGGAATTATGCACTATTTGAAATAATTGGTTTGGGCAGCTTTAGAGGTAGAAAAATAAGTCCAAATGGGATGAAATTTGACAGAGAGGATGTAGACATGGTGCGAGATTTGTGGGGAAAGAATGAACATTAATGGGGACAGGGAAGAACTCACTTGCAAAAAAAGAAAGAAGAAGGAAGGGAGATGTGATGATGCAAGGCGATGGTTTGGGAGAGAGATGGCAAGGGGTGATGCACACACATCAACTAGAGCAACACACAACATATATAAGGGGCAATGAACAAGATGATCATGGCAACAACATAGGATGGAAAATGCAATATAATGGCAAGAGGCACAATGCAAACACATGGCACAACAAGTGAAATGAGCATGGTGCAAGAAGCAAAGATATGACAAGGCACTCAACATTATCATGGCATAAACATATAGGAATGAAATATGCAAAACAATTATGATAATGCAGCAAACATAATAAACACACGACAACAACTAAAATAAATGGAAGGCAACTAGAGCATCGGTCTCAGGGCGTCACACCACCAGCCACAAGACCACTTCCAGAGCTCACAGAGATCGTGCTTAGAATGCCGCATAGCACTATGCATGTTCAAGCTTTTTGGTAAATTGTTGCCAAATGGGGAGGAAGTTTATAGATCATAGGCTTCGAGAGAGAGTGCGTGTGTGTGTGTTTTGCTTTTGTTTGCCTCTCTTGCTACTTGCTTTTGTTCGTTTGGTTGCTACAATATTTTTGCTTGTGTGCGAGATACTCTTATGATCATGTGGTTGATCATTATGCTTTAGTGTGTGCTTGAATGATGATATCTTAATACTTGTGTATGATCAATCATGTTTGCCTTGGTGATGAGTGCATATTCTTTATATTCTATCATTTTGAGCGCTCCACCAAGATGTATGTGACATGGAAGAGTAACCCATGATCCTAATCGATTGTGCATTTGCATTCAAAAGCAAATTTTAAATAATGCACAAAATTAGGGGGAGCTCTTGCTTATCACATACTTCTCAAAGTGATGATGTATTTTCATTTATATTATCATTTGTCAAAGCTTTGATCTATATGTTGTCATCAATTACCAAAAAGGGGGAGATTGAAAGTGCAACTAATCCCGGGGTGGTTTTGGTAATTCATAATAACATATAGCTCATTGAACTAATATCCATTCAAGTTGAATATTTCAGAAAGTTCAGTGGTTGGCATGGCATGGACTAGAGATGTGGACCCCTCAAAATGCTAAGGACAAATATTGGCAAAAGATCAAGACTCTTCATTTCTATTTTAGTGATCCAAGATCACATTGAGTCCATAGGAAAAGCCAATACCATTAAAAGGGGATGAGGTGTTGCCTAATGGTCTACTTGCTCAAAATGCTTAGTGATATGCTCCAAATCCCTCAACCACTTTCTCATATCCAAATATGTCCTAAACCTAAAGTCAAACTCGGCGCCACCGAGTTCCTTTGACATAGCCATAGCCAGAAACTCTAATCTGTTCGGTCTCACCGATATGGATTTTGGTCTCACCGAGATGGGATTGCAAAATCTCTATTTCCCTTCGTAACATTTCGGTCTCACCAAAATGAGCAATCGGTCCCACCGAGTTCGCAATGCAAACTCTCTATTTCCCTTTCGTAACGTTTCGGTCTTACCGAAAGGAGCGATCGGTCCCACCGAGTTCGCCTGACCAACTCTCTGTTTGCTCATTGCAGAAATCGGTCCCACCGAGTTCATGCAATCGGTCACACCGAGATGAGGTTTTTCCCTAACCCTAGCACATTGGTCCCACCGAGTTGGTCATGTCGGTCCCACCGAGAATCCTAACATTCACATTTTGAACTGAATCGGTCTCACCCAGTTCACATGCTCGGTCTGACCGAGTTGGGTCAAATGTGTGTAACGGTTAGATTTTGTGTGGAGGCTATATATACCCCTCCACCCCCTTCTCTATTCAAGAGAGAGCCATCAGAACGTGCCTACACTTCGACTACTCATTTTCTGAGAGAGAACCATCTACTCATGTGTTGGGACCAAGACATTCCAATCCAACCACAAGAATCTTGATCTCTAGTCTTCCCCAAGTTGCTTTCCACTAAAATCATCTTTCCACCATAGCCAAATCTGCGAGAGATAGTTGAGTGTTCGGGAGACTATCATTTGAAGCACAAGAGCAAGGAGTTCATCATCAACACATCGTCTATTACCTTTTGGAGACTGGTGTCTCCTAGATTGGTTAGGTGTCACTTGGGAGACTCCGACAAGATCGTGGAGTTGAACCAAGGAGTTTGTAAGGGCAAGGAGATCGCCTACTTCGTGAAGATGTACCCGAGTGAGGCAAGTCCTTCGTGGGCGATGGCCATGATGGGATAGACAAGGTTGCTTCTTCGTGGACCCTTCGTGGGTGGAGCCCTTCGTGGACTCACACAACCGTTACCCTTCATGGGTTGAAGTCTCCATCAACGTGGACGTATGATAGCACCACCTACCGGAACCACGCCAAAAATCTCCGTGTCTACATTGTGTTTGCCTTCTCCAAACCCTTCACTTTACCTTCATATGCAATGTTTTACTTTCCGCTGCTATACTCTTAGACTTGCATGTGTAGGTTGATTGCTTGACTTGTGCTAAGTTGCTAAAATCTGCCAAGACTTAAAATTGGGAAAAGGCTAGATTTTTATTTGGTCAAGTATTCTAATCATCCCCCCCCCCCCTCTATACCTACTTTCGATCATACACAAACTCATAGGGGCATTGGCTAGGGTGCATATTGTGAGGATTATCATTATCATTGAATTTCATTAGAGAATTTACCTCTACCACCTTAGGTGGTGGTGGTGTATCAAGCCCATGTAGTTCTTCAATAGGAGGTAAATGTTTAACATCCTCAACTTTAATACCTTTTTCTCTCATAGATTTCTTTGCCTCTTGCATATCTTCAGGAGTGAGATATAAGACACCCCTCTTCTTCGGAGTGGGTTTAGGCGATGGTTCAGGAAGAGTCCAATCATCATAATTTTTCAATATGTTATTCAGTAATTCTTCAGCTTGCCCAATAGTTCGTTCCCTGAAAACACAACTAGCACAACTATCTAGAAAATCCCTAGAAGCATCGGTTAGTCCATTATAGAAGATATCGAGTATTTCATTTTTCTTAAGAGGATGATCCGGCAGGGCATTAAGCAATTGGAGAAGCCTCCCCCAAGCTTGTGGGAGACTCTCTTCTTCAATTTGCACGAAGTTAAATGTTTCCTGTAAGGCAGCTTGTTTCTTATGAGCAGGGAAATATTTTTCAGGGAAGTAATAAATCATGTCCTGGGGACTACGCACACAAACAGGCTTTAGCATCACCCTTTAATGAGAACGGAAATAATTTGAGAATATAATAGTAGCAAATTTTCTCATCATGAGCAAAAAGGGTAGCTATATCATTCAACTTAGTAAGATGTGCCACAACAGTTTCAGTTTCATAACAATGGAAAGGATCAGATTCAACCAAAGTAATCAACTCTGGGTCGACATAAAATTCAAAATCCTTATCGTCAACAAAGATAGGTGAAGTAGCAAACTGAGGATCACATTTGATTTTAGCATTCAAAGTCTTTTCTTTATACTTGCATAATAATTTTTCTAGATCATCTCTATCCTTACAAGCAAGAATATGCCTAGTTACCTCCTCATCCATAACATAACCTTCTGGTACCTTTGGCAATTCATATCTAGGAGGGCTACTTCTAATAGGTGTTTCAAGATTTTCAGTTCCAAGCTCTTCATCAATTTCAACATTCTCAAAATCTTTAGTTCTAGCAAGTTGTTCATCAAGAAATTCACCTAGTGGCACATTATCATCAAGCAAGGTACTAGCATCATTATAAATATCATTCATAGCAGAAGTGGCATCATCAATAACTTGCGACATATCAAGATTAATAGCATGTGGTGGTGTTGCAAGTTTACTTATAACAGAGGGTGAATCAAGTGCAGAGCTAGATGGCAGTTCCTTACCTCCCCTCGTCTTAGAGGGAAAAATCTTAGTCTTAGCATCCTTCAGATTCTTCATAGTGACAATTTGATAATAATCCCAAGTGACGCAACAAATATAGCTATGCTCTCTGGCAACGGCGCCAGAAAAAGGTCTTGATAACCCACAAGAATAGGGGATCGCAACAGTTGTCGAGGGTAGAGTATTCAACCCAAATTTATAGATTCGATACAAGGGGAGCCAAAGAATATTTGCAAGTATTAGAAACTGAGTTGTCAATTCAATCACACCTGGAGATTAATTATCTGCAGCAAAGTGATCAATAGCACAGTAATATGATAGCCTTGATAATAGTGGTAGCAGCAACAGTAACGGTAATAGTGATAGCAATAGTTTTGTAGCAGTGATAATAGTAATAGCAGCAGTAGTAACTTAGCAAGATCAATACGTAGGAAAATCATAGGCATTGGATCGGCAATTTGTTGGATGATATTCATCATGTAACAGTTACAACCTAGGGAGATACAGCACTAGCTCCAGTTCATAAATATAATGTAGGCATGTATTCCGTAAATAGTCATACGTGCTTATGGAAAGAACTTGCATGATATATTTTGTCCTACCCTCCCATGGCAGCGGGGTCCATAAGGAAACTAAGGGATATTAAGGCCTCCTTTTAATAGAGAACCGGAACAAAGCATTAACACATGGTGAATACATGAACTCCTCAAACTACGGTCATCACCGGGAAGTGTCCCGACTATTGTCACTCCGGGGTTGCCGGATCATAACACGTAGTAGGTGACTATAACTTGCAAGATCGTATCTAGATCATAGATATAATGGTGATAACATAAACTGTTCAGATCTGGAATCATGGCACCCGTGCCCAAAGTGACAAGCATTAAGCATGGCAAAGTCATAGCAACATCAATCTTAGAACATAGTGGATACTAGGGATCAAGCCCTAACAAAACTAACTCGATTACATGATGAATCTCATCCAACTCCTCACCGACAAGCAAGCCTACGAAGGAATTACTCATTCCCGGTGGGGAGCATCATGGAATTGGCACTGGAGAAGTGTTGGTGATGACGAAAATGGAAGATCCCCCTCTCCGGAGCCCAAAACAGACTCCAGATCTGGCCTCCCGATGAAGAACTGGAGGTGGCGGCGGCTCCGTCTCATGAAACGCGATAATTCTTCCTCCCTGATTTTTTCTGGAAACATGTGATTTTATAGCGTCAGTTTTATGGTCTGCGGGGCCACCGCGTGGGGACAACCCACTTGGGCGCGCCTGGAGGGTGGGCGTGCCCTGGTGGGTTGTGCCCACCTAGGTGCCACCCTCCGGTGGTTCTTGGCTCCAGAAATTCTCTTTTAAAAGTTTTGTTTCAATCCGAAAACTTTTACTTCTGCACAAAAACAACACCATGGTAGTTCTGCTGAAAACAGTGTCGGTCCGGGTTAGTTTCATTCAAATCATGCAAATTAAAGTCCAAAACAAGAGGAAAAGCGTTAGGAAAAGTAGATACGACGGACACGTATCATGGCCCTTTTCGATACACAAGTTTTGGAGCCTCCTCTAGTTCCTCTAGCTCTTGTTCTAGTTGATCCTAGTTGATCAATTAGAGCTTGACCTAGATCCTCTAATCCACATAATTAGAAATCTAGTATGGTTCTAATCTCCATCCTATAATTCTCCGGCAACGATTAGCTTTGTACGGCAAAGCGCTGCCGGATCATGAAGATCGTACGCTTGCAACCAAGTAGAAAGGCCATGCTTCCAGTCTTCTGTTCGACGGTGGTACGCGGGATCTTCATCAACGATTTGAGGGACTCCAAGTTCGATCTACACTGACTCGTCTACTTCCGTTGCACTCCGGAGTCGGTAATGATCATTGATCCAAACCCTATATGCATCTTCATATTGTTCTTGGGTGTTTGTAGGGAGAATCTTTTTTGTTTTCTACTATGTTTCCCAACAGGTTCCGCTGTGGGTCATGAAGGAAATATGCCCTAGAGGCAATAATAAAGATATTATTTATTTCCTTATTTCATGATAAATGTTTATTATTCATGCTAGAATTGTATTAACCGGAAACATAATACATGTGTGAATACATAGACAAACAGTATGTCACTAGTATGCCTCTACTTGACTAGCTTGTTAATCAAAGATGGTTATGTTTCCTAACCATGAACAAGGAGTTGTTATTTGATTAACAAGGTCACATCATTAGTTGAATGATCTGATTGACATGACCCATTCCGTTAGCTTAACACTTGATCGCTTAGTATGTTAATGCTTTCTTCATGACCCATACATGTTCCTATAACTATGAGATTATGCAACTCCGCTTACGGAGGAACACTTTGGTACTACCAAACGCGTCAACGTAATCGGGTGATTATAAAGGAGTACTACAGGTGTCTCCAAAGGTACTTGTTGGGTTGGCGATTTCGAGATTAGGTTTTGTCATCCGATTGTCTGGAGAGGTATCTCCGTGCCTTCTCGGTAATGCACATCACTTAAGCCTTGCAAGCATTACAACTAATGAGTTAGTTGTGAGATGATGTATTACGGAACGAGTAAAGAGACTTACCGTAACGAGATTGAACTAGGTATTGGATACCGACGATCGAATCTCGGGTAAGTAACATACCGATGACAAAGGGAACAACGATGTCGTTATGCGGTTTGACCGATAAAGATCTTCGAGAATATGTAGGAACCAATATGGGCATCCAGGTTCCGCTATTGGTTATTGACCGAGAATAGTTCTAGGTCATGTCTACATAGTTCTCGAACCCGTAGGGTCCGCACGCTTAAGGTTTCGATGATGCTTATATTATGAGTTTATGAGTTTTGATGTACCAAGGAGTTCGAGTCCCGGATGAGATCGGGACATGACGAGGAGTCTCGAAATGGTCGATACGTAAAGATCGATATATTGGACGACTATATTCGAATTCGGAAAGGTTCCGAGTGATTCGGTATTTTTCGAGTACCGGGAGTTACGGGAATACGGGAAAAGTATTGGGCCTTAATGGGCCTTAGTGGGAAGGAGCCAGGAGGTGGTGCGCGCCTCCCAAGCCCAGTCCGAATTGGACAAGGGGTTTGGGGCGCAGCCCACCTCTCCTTCCTTCTCCACTTCCCCTTTCCCCTTCTCCTAGTTGGACTAGAAGAAGGAGTCCTACTCCCGTGGGAGTAGGACTCCCCTGGCGCCCTCCTCCTAGGCCGCCACCTCCTCCTTGCTCCTTTATATACGGGGCAGGGGGCACCCCATAACACACAAGTTGATCTACGGATCTTGCCTTAGCCGTGTGCGGTGCCCCTTCCACCATATTCCACTTCGGTCATATCGTCGCGAGCTTAGGAGAAGCCCTCGCCGGAGAAGTCATATCGTCATGAGCTTAGGCGAAGCCCTGCGCCGGTGGAGCATCAACATCGCTCCACGCCGTCGTCGTCGACGGAATTCATCCCGACACTTTGCTGGATCGAGTCCGGGATCGCCATCGAGCTGAACGTGTGCGTAACTCGGAGGTGCCGTCGTTCGGTGCTTGGATCGGTCGGATCGTGGAGACGCACGACTACATCATCCGCGTTGTTATAACGCTTCGCTTTCGGTCTCACGAGGGTACGTGGGCGGACACTCTCCCTCTCGTTGCTATGCCATCACCATGGTCTTGCGTGATCGTAGGAATTTTTTGAAATTACTCGCTCCCCAACAATGGCATCCGAGCCTGGTTTTATGCGTTGATGTCATGTGCACGAGTAGAACACAAGTGAGTTGTGGACGATACAAGTCATACTGCCTACCAGATGTCATACTTTGGTTCAGCGGTATTGTGAGATGAAGCGGCCCGGACCGACATTACGCGTCACGCTTACGCGAGACTGGTTTCACCGCCCGAGCACTCGTTGCTTAAAGGTGACCGGCGGTGTCTCTCTCTCACTTTAGTTGAATCGAGTGTGGCTATGCCCGGTCCTTGAGAAGGTTAAACGGAGTCTATTTGACGAAGTATCGTTGTGGTTTTGATGCGAGGTAAGAACGGTTCTTGCTCAGCCCGTAGCAGCCACGTAAAACTTGCAACAACAAAGTAGAGGACGCCTAACTTGTTTTTGCAGGGCATGTTGTGATGTGATGTGGTCAAGACATGATGCTATATTTTATTGTATGAGATGATCATGTTTTGTAACCGAAGTTATCGGCAATCGGCAGGAGCCATATGGTTGTCGCTTATTGTATGAAATGCAAAGCTATGTAATTGCTTCACTTTATCACTAAGCAGAGCGATAGTCGAGAAGCAATAGTTGGCGAGACGACAACGATGCTACGATGGAGATCAAGGTGTCGCGCCGATGACGATGGTGATCATGACGGTGCTTGGCGATGGAGATCACAAGCACAAGATGATGATGACCATATCATATCACTTATATTGATTGCATGTGATGTTTATCCTTTATGCATCTTATCTTGCTTTGTTTGACGGTAGCATTATAAGATGATCTCTCACTAAAATTATCAAGAAGTGTTCTCCCGAGTATGCACCGCTATGAAAGTTCTTCGTCTTTGAGACACCACGTGATGATCGGGTGTGATAGGCTCTACGCTCAAATACAACGGTGCAAAACAGTTGCACGCGAATACTCAAGTTAAACTTGACGAGCCTAGCATATAACAGATATGGCCTCGAACACGAAGACCGAAAGGTCGAACGTGAATCATATAGTAGATATGATCAACATAGTGATGTTCACCATTGAAACTACTCCATCTCACGTGATGATCGGACATGGTTTAGTTGATTTGGATCACGTAATCACTTAGATGACTAGAGAGATGTCTATCTAAGTGGGAGTTCTTAAGTAATATGATTAATTGAACTTTAATTTATCATGAACTTAGTCCCGGTAGTATTTTGCAGATTATGTTGTAGATCAATAGCTCGCGTTGTTGCTTCCCTGTGTTTTTATATGTGTTCCTAGAGAAATTGTATTAAAAATGTTAGTAGCAATATTGCGGATTGGATCCATGATCTGAGGTTTATCCTCATTGCTGCGCAGAAGAATTATGTCCTTAATGCACCGCTAGGTGACAGACCTATTGCAGAGCGTATGCGCACGTTATGAACGCTTGGCTAGCTCAATATGATGACTACTTGATAGTTTAGTGCACCATGCTTAACGGCTTAGAATCGGGACTTCAAAGACGTTTTGAACGTCATGGACCATATGAGATGTTCCAGAATTGAAGTTAATATTTCAAGCAAATACCCGAGTTGAGAGATATGAAGTCTCCAACAAGTTCTATAGCTAAAAGATGGAGGAGAATCGCTCAACTAGTGAGCATGTGCTCAGATTGTCCGAGTACTTCAATCGCTTGAATCAAGTGGGAGTTAATCTTCCGATAAGATAGTGATTGATGAAATTCTCTAGTCACCATCACTAAAGTTACTAGAACTTCGTGATGAACTATAATATGCAAGGGATGACGAAAACAATTCCCAAGCTCTTCGCGATGCTAAAATCGGCGAAGGTAGAAATCAAGAAAACATCAAGTGTTGATGGTTGACAAGACCACTAGTCTCAAGGAAAAGGTCAAAGGAAGAAGGGAACTTCAAGAAGAACGGCAAGCAAGTTGTTGCTCGAGTGAAGAAGCCCAAGTCTGGATCTAAGCCCGAGACTAAGTGCTTTTGCTACAATGGAACTGGTCATTTGAAGCGGAACTACCCCAAGTATTTGGCGGATAAGAAGGATGGCAAAGTGAACAAAGGTATATTTGATATACAAATTATTGATGTGTATTTTACTAGTGTTCGTAGCAACCCCTCGGTATTTGATACTGGTTCAGTTGCTAAGAGTAGTAACTCAAACAGGAGTTGCGAATAAACAGAGACTAGTTGAAGGGAAGTGACGATGAGTGTTGGAAGTAGTTCCAAGATTGATATGATCATCATCGCACACTCCCTATACTTTCGGGATTAGTGTGGAACCTAAATAAGTGTTATTTGGTGTTGAGCATAAATATGATTTGATCATGTTTATTGCAATACGGTTATTCATTTAAGTAAGAGAATAAATTGTTGTTCTGCTTACATGAATAAAACCTTATATGGTTACACACCCAATGAAAATGGTTCATTGGATCTCGATCATAGTAATACACATATTCATAATATTGAAACCAAAAGATGCAAAGTTAATAATGATAGTGCAACTTATTTGTGGCAATTGCCGTTTAGGTCATATTGGTGTAAAGCGCATGAAGAAAACTCCATGCTTGATGGACTTTTGGAATCACTTGATTATGAATCATTTGATGCTTGCGAACCGTGCCTTTTGGGCAAGATGACTAAAACTCCGTTCTCCGGAACAATGGAACAAGCTACCGACTTATTGGAAATAATACATACCGATGTATGCGATCCAATGAATGTTGATGCTCGTGGCAAGTATCGTTATTTTTCGACCTTCACAAAGATGATTTGAGTAGATATGGGTATATCTACTTGATGAAACATAAGTCTGAAATAGTTGAAAGGTTCAAAGAATTTCAGAGTGAAGTGGAAAATCATCGCAACAAGAAAATAAAGTTTCTGCGATCTGATCGTGGAGATGAATATTTGAGTTACGAGTTTGGTCTTCAATGAAAACAATGTGGAATAGTTTCACAGCTCACGCCACCGGAACACCACAACATTATGGTGTGTCCGAACGTCAGAAACCGTATTTTATTTTGATATGGTGCGATCTATGATGTATCTTACCGATTTACCACTATCGCTTTGGGGTTATGCATTAAAGACAGCTGCATTCACGCTTAATAGGGCACCATCTAAATCCGCTGAGATGACACCGTATGAACTATGGTTTAGCAAGAAACCTAAGTGTCGTTTCTTAAAGTTTGGAGTTGTGATGCTTATGTGAAAAGTTTTCACCGATAAAGCTCGAACCCAAATCGAGAAATGCGTCTTCATAGAATACCCAAAGGTAACTATTGGGTACACCTTCTATCACAGATCCGAAAGCAAGATATTTGTTGTTAAGATGGATCCTTTCTAGAGAAGAAGTTTCTCTCGAAAGAAGTGAGTGGGAGGAAAGTAGAACTTGATGAGGTAATTGTACCTTCTCCCTTATTGGAAAGTAGTTCATCACGAATCAGTTCCATGATTCCTACACCAATTAGTGAGGAAGTTAATGATGATGATCATGAAACTTCAGATCAAGTTGTTACCAAACCTCGTGGGTCTTCCAGAGTAAGATCCGCACTGAGTGGTACGGTAATCCTATTCTAGAAGTCATGTTACTAGACCATGATGAACCTACGAACTATGAGGAAGCGATGATGAGCCCAGATTCCGCGAAATGGTTTGAGACCATGAAATCTGAGATGGGATCCATATATGAGAACAAAGTGTGGACTTTGATGGAGTTGCCCGATGATCGGCAAGCCATATTATATAATTGGATCTTCAAGAGGAAGATAGATGCTGATAGTAGTATTACTATCTACAAAGCTCGACTTGTCGCAGAAAGGTTTTCGACAAGTTCAAGGTGTTGACTACAATGAGATTTACTCAACTCAGTAGCGATGCTTATGTCTGTCCGAATCATGTTAGCAATCGCCATATTTTATGAAATCGGCAAATGGATGTCAAAAATACATTCTTTAATGGATTTATTAAAGAAGAGTTGTATATGATGCAACCAGAAGGTTTTGTAAATCCTAAAGGAGCTAACAAAATGTGCAAGCTCCAATGATCCATCTATGGACTGGTGCAAGCATCTCGGAGTTGGAATAAACGCTTGATAGTGTGATCAAAGCATATAGTTTTATACAGACTTGCGGTGAAGCCTCAGTATTTACAAGAAAGTAAGTGGGAGCACTACAAGATTTCGATAAGTATATGTGAATGACATATTGTAGATCGGAAATAATGTAGAATTATTCGCAAAGCATAAAGGAGTGTTTCAAAGGAGTTTTTCAAAAAGACCTCGGTGAAGCTGCTCACATATTGAGCATCAAGATCTATAGAGATAGATCAAGACGCTTGATAAGTTTTCAATGAATACATACCTTGACAAGATTTTGAAGTAGTTCAAAATGGAACAGTCAAAGAAAGAGTTCTTGCACGTGTTACAAGGTGTGAGATTGAGTAAGACTCAAAACCCGACCACGGCAGAAGATAGAAAGAGAATGAAAGTCATTCCCTATGCATCAGCCATAGGTTCTATAAAGTATGTCATGTCAGTGTACTGATCTATTGCATACCCTACCACTAAAGTTTGGCAAGGAGTGCAATAGTGATCTAGGAGTAGATCAATGGACAACGGTCAAAATTATCCTTAGTGGAATAAGGATATGTTTCTCGATTATGGAAGTGAAAGAAGGTTAGTCGTAAAGGGTTACGCCGATACAAGTTTTAACACTGATCTAGATGACTCTGAGTCTCAATCTGGATACATATTGAAAGTGGGAGCAATTAGCTAGAGTAGCTCCGTGCGAGCATTGTAGACATAGAAATTTGCAAAATACTTACGGCTCGAATGTGATGAGACCGTTGACTAAAATTATCTCACAAGCAAAAACATGATCACACCTTAGTACTCTTTGGGTGTTAATCACATAGCGATGTGAACTAGATTACTGACTCTAGTAAACCCTTTGGGTGTTGGTCACATGACGATGTGAACTATGGGTGTTAATCACATACAGATGTGAATATTAGTGTTGAATCACATGATGATGTGAACTAGATTATTGACTCTAGTGCAAGTGGGAGATCTGAAGGAAATATGCCCTAGAGGCAATAATAAAGATATTATTTATTTCCTTATTTCATGATAAATGTTTATTATTCATGCTAGAATTGTATTAACCGGAAACATAATACATGTGTGAATACATAGACAAACAAGATGTCACTAGTATGCCTCTACTTGACTAGCTTGTTAATCAAAGATGGTTACGTTTCCTAACCATGAACAAGGAGTTGTTATTTGATTAACAAGGTCACATCATTAGTTGAATGATCTGATTGACATGACCCATTCCGTTAGCTTAACACTTGATCGCTTAGTATGTTAATGCTTTCTTCATGACCCATACATGTTCCTATAACTATGAGATTATGCAACTCCGCTTACGGAGGAACACTTTGGTACTACCAAACGTCACAACGAATCGGGTGATTATAAAGGAGTACTACAGGTGTCTCCAAAGGTACTTGTTGGGTTGGCGATTTGAGATTAGGTTTTGTCACTCCGATTGTCGGAGAGGTATCTCCAGCCTTCTCGGTAATGCACATCACTTAAGCCTTGCAAGCATTACAACTAATGAGTTAGTTGTGAGATGATGTATTACGAAGCGAGTAAAGAGACTTACCGTAACGAGATTGAACTAGGTATTGGATACCGACGATCGAATCTCGGGTAAGTAACATACCGATGACAAAGGGAACAACGATGTCGTTATGCGGTTTGACCGATAAAGATCTTCGAGAATATGTAGGAACCAATATGGGCATCCAGGTTCCGCTATTGGTTATTGACCGAGAATAGTTCTAGGTCATGTCTACATAGTTCTCGAACCCGTAGAGTCCGCACGCTTAAGGTTTCGATGACGGTTATATTATGAGTTTATGAGTTTTGATGTACCAAGGAGTTCGAGTCCCGGATGAGATCGGGGACATGACGAGGAGTCTCGAAATGGTCGAGACGTAAAGATCGATATATTGGACGACTATATTCGAATTCGGAAAGGTTCCAGTGATTCGGTATTTTTCGGAGTACCGGGAGTTACGGGAATACGGGGAAAAGTATTGGGCCTTAATGGGCCTTAGTGGGAAGGAGCCAGAGGTGGTGCGCGCCTCCCAAGCCCAGTCCGAATTGGACAAGGGGTTTGGGCGCAGCCCACCTCTCCCTTCCTTCTCCACTTCCCCTTTCCCCTTCTCCTAGTTGGACTAGGAAGAAGGAGTCCTACTCCGGTGGGAGTAGGACTCCCTGGCGCCCTCCTCCTAGGCCGCCACCTCCTCCCTTGCTCCTTTATATACGGGGCAGGGGCACCCCATAACACACAAGTTGATCTACGGATCTTGCCTTAGCCGTGTCGCGGTGCCCCTTCCACCATATTCCACTTCGTCATATCGTCATGAGCTTAGGAGAAGCCTGCGCCGGAGAAGTCATATCGTCAGCGAGCTTAGGCGAAGCCCGCGTCGGTGGAGCATCAACATCGCCACCACGCCGTCGTCTTGACGGAATTCATCCCGACACTTTGCTGGATCGGAGTCCGGGATCGCCATCGAGCTGAACGTGTGCGTAACTCGGAGGTGCCGTCGCTCGGTGCTTGGATCGGTCGGATCGTGACGCGTCGACTACATCATCCGCGTTGTTATAACGCTTCCGCTTTCGGTCTACGAGGGTACGTGGACGGACACTCTCCCCTCTCGTTGCTATGCCATCACCATGGTCTTGCGTGATCGTAGGAAATTTTTTGAAATTACTACGTTCCCCAACAGGTCATTGAACGAAAGGGGTTTTGTTCATGTCTTTGTTTTACTGGACCTACAGTGGGTCACAAGCTTAAGGGAATCACGATCTCTTGAGTGTTAGTGGAGCAAGAGTTATGAGAAAATATTTATGAAATAGCTTCATTAATATTCTAAATAGTTTCGAGAGGAACCGGAAGCGTTTTGAAGTTATCAGAAGGGTTTCGAGGTTATACCGGGTAATACCGAGAATTGATATATAGGTGGAAATTGTTTCTGAGGACTTAAATATAAATTATAGAGGGCTCTAATGTGATTAGGAGGCCCCTGGAATTTATTCAGAGTCAATGGGGTAAAGAAAATAAGAAAAGGCCTATTTGGGGAGAGTTAATGGGCCCTAAGGCCCATTAGTGGAGGTGCCCAAGGGGGAGGCCGAATTGGGGATGGAGTTGGACTCCACCAGCCTCTAGGCTAGCGCAAGGGGAAGGAAACTCCTCCCCAAGTCGGCCACCCCTCCCTCTTCCTTCAACCCATATATACTAGAGGATTTTGGCCTTTGGAGACACAAGTTTTGGAGCCTCCTTCAGTTTTCTAGTTCTAGTTCTAGTTGATCCAATTAGAGCTAGATCTAATCCTCTCTAGTCCTTATAATTGGAAGCACGGTGTGGTTCTAATCTTCTCCATCTAATTCTCCGGTGGTGATTAGCTCTGGACGGTGAAGCGTTGCTGGATCATGAAGACCGTACGCTTGCAAGCTGTGGAGATGTCTTGCTTTGGTCGTCCGTTCGAGGGATCGCTCATGAACGGTTTGAGGGACACTAAAGTACTATGTACACCAACTTGTCTTCTTCCACTGCAACTCGGTATTGGTAACGATCCGATCTAAACCGTTATTGCATCTTCATAGTGTTCCTGGTTGATCATAGGACGAAATTTTTGTTTTCTGCTACATTTCCCAACATACTTTTCCCCTCTCGCTGAAGAATATCCCTACAGGGCTCCCTGCAGTCCTATTAGCAGGCTGCCGAACATAGAAAAGACATGCCGTGGGAGTGAAGATCCGACGCGGCTGGCCGTAGCCTAGCTTTAACGCAGCCCGTTAAAGTTTAGTGAAAAAATGCCTGAAATATAAATGTTTTCGTCCGATTTGAATGAAAATCATCTTGTTTGCATGTAATTCGTCTATTTTATTGAAAGCCGATTTGAAATGTATGCGGGTAGCATTGGATGACTGGCTCCCGCATCCATGTCCGAGGACGGATGCGGTGTCCGGTTTGTGGGTCATCGTTGGAGATGACCTCACGCCGCGTATTAGTTGTTAGTTAAGTCCCACTTTTTCGGGCTTTTAGGGCATCTCTGACGCTGACCTTCGTATTGGACATGGTACCATCCACAGGATCGGTGGGGACCAGTCCTCGGATAGTGATGCGGGAGTCGTCCCTCCAACCATGCCTGCATACATTTAGAACTAGATTTCAACAAACCGGATGAAAATATGACGGAATTCAGCAAAGTTCGGATATAATTTACATTAAAAGGAATTCAAATTCAATGAGGTAGCCGAATGTTCAACAAGTTCTTTGATTTCATTAATTCCGAATTCAACCATACTAGAATAATCAGAGCCGAAGCATGTCATCCCACAAAGGTTGCCCCTTGAGCTTCATCCAACAATGTATGTGCATGAATGGCCTGCCCTCGGTTCTGTAGTACATCATAGCAGAGCGTGCAAGCTATACAATGTGCAGAGCAATATTAAGCAAATGAATGAATTAACCAACACATAGAGCAACATGAAGTAAAACTTATCATCTCCATGGTTTACGAGTCCGATGGCGACATTGTCTCCACTCGTGCAACCGCACCGCAAAACATCATGGAAGAGTTGCAAATGGTGTACCATCGATGCGACATCAACTTCACATTGCATTCATGGATGGCGTCCATGTCGTTAGGCGCAAAGTTCTTTCGCGCATGAAACGAAGCAAGCACACGCTGCCGAAATATCGAGCCCCTTGAGTTACTGCCTACAAAGTCCTCAGATACGACCAACCACGCATCACATAATAACTCATTCTCGATCACCGAGTCTCCGTCATCGTGCTTACTCTAGAAAATAACAAGAAGTTCAACAGAAAGGCTCAATGGCATTTGACCGAACACCTGTCGGGCGTGTTGCCCACCATGGATGTCGTCGGCATGGGGTGGAGGTACTGAGCTGCAGAGGGATCCTAGGTTTATGGCGGCGTAATTTATGGAGGGCAGGTGCGTTAGTGGTGGCTGCGGACGTCCTACAATGCATGGGCGGTGGCCGGAGAGGTACAACTGCGGCGGCGGGGCGAGGAGGGTGCGGAGGCAAAGTAAGGGGGAGTAGGGACATAGTGGAAGAAAAGTAACCCGGAGGGGATTTGAGGGTGTCGAAGTCCTACGTGGAGGCGGTCAGACTCCCGCACAGAGCACCCCTGTCCCCTCCCCCACCGTCGTCATTTGTCTCCGGTTTGCAGGAAAATAAATGTCCAGACTGGTCCATGGACCGATGGGAACTGCATAGGATGGCAAAATGCGTCCGGACAATGCAGACAATTTGAGGGTCAGCGTTGGAGATGCCCTAATATGTATAAAGAACATTGGTCCGGGCAGGCATATGCATCAATCATTGCTAGGAGGCGTCTCGTCCGTTTGATACAAGTTACTCCTGGAGAAAGCAACAATCAATAGAACTTTTCTAATCCTCCCATTCTTTTAGGAAAAACGTGAAATTGTTTCTCCTTAAATGGTAGCAAGGCAGGTATGAAAAAAGATCTTAGACTTGGTTGGGCTAGGAGGGTCTAATGCCTTTCTTTTTTTGCCCATCAGGGTTATTTCCCAAGGGCTTGTCATGGTAAGAGGGAGAAGGGGGATAAGCGTATGCACATTTCACACTATGGATATGGATATGGATATGATCGTGATCGTGTGGCATGCAGGCGTCTCCATTTTAATGTTCTCCAACTACGGTGGACATGGTTCCACATGCATCCATCGAAAATGGTACGATGGACATAGTTTCAGATGTATTCAAATGAACAGTAAAATCTAAAAATAGCAAAAGTAATAAGTAACTTGTTTTATTATAGTAACAGAAAAGATATCTGCCTAACGTCAGATTTTAAGCCTCTCCCAGCAAACACGCTCTCTTCCATCAAATCGTTCCATGAATCTTGGCGCAAGGCCATGAGGCACGTGAAATTATTAACTCGTTCACTATGAATACAGAGGCCAGCAAACGCTATACTAATAAAAACACTACTGCATACTGCATTGGCTAGGGACGCAAGCCTTTACTTGCGAGACCTAAGACTAAGTTCAAACCTCAGTCCCTCCTTTTTTACTAGATGACAAATTATGGTTTTTTTCTTCTTAGGTATATGGCAGTTTTTCAAAAAGAATTAACATGGCAATTAGCCAATTATATGGTTTTGAACTTTGCACATGGAAAATTTAAAGATTTATTTCTACCGTTCACAAGTCAAGTTTGTTTTTGTACATGGCAATTTATTATTAATAACATGACATTTTTTATTTTAAAGATTTTTAAAAAATTTCACAAGTCAAATATATTTTTGTACACGGCGCCTTATAGGAGCTCCCTGAAGCCCGATCTCTGTGCTTCAGGGAGCCTTATATTTGACTTGTGAAAATTTTAAAAAATCTTTAAAATAAAAAATGTCATGTTATAGGAGCTCCCTGAAGCGAGACATAGTGGTTTGATCTTAGTCTTAGGTCCATTTTTAAAAACCCCTATGTCTCGATTCAGGGAGCTCCTATTGGGCGCCTTATGCGCCGGTTGGCGGAACTGGCGCCCACTACAGCTCGCCAGTGGGCCGGCCCATGAACATCATGGGCATTGCAAAAAAAATTGTATTTATTCACGAAAAACACAGCGCAAATGATGCTCCCGTGTGGATTCGGACAAGCACCATTAAGCTCCAGTGCATGATTGGCTAACCACTAAACCTACTACGCTGTTACAGAAAGAGTTCAACGCGAAATTTCTAAGAACTATACTTTTGCCACGCTATTTAGTAAAACAAGATATTTTTTAAAAAGAAATGTGAACAAATTTTGAATGTCCACGGATAAAAAAAATCTCATGAATTATAAAAAAATCATGTATTCAAAAAAACATTCACGAATTCAAAAACTTCATAAAATTGAAAAAAGTTCATCGATTTTAAAAGAAGTTCGCAAATTATAAAAAAGTTCACCTATTTTGAAAAAAATGTTTGTAGACTTTGAAAAAAGTTCACAAATTTTGGAAAAATGTTCACGGATTTTGAAAAAAAGTTCATCAAATTTGGAAAAAGTTCATCGAAATTGAAAAAAGTTCATCAAATTTGAGAAAAAATCATTGATTTTGAAAAAAAATTTCATCAAATTTTAGAAAAAGTTCATAAAAAATTAAGAAAAAGTTCATTGGTTTTGCAAAAAGGTTCACGAAAAACTTGAAAAGTTCATTGAACCAAGAAGAAGGAAAAAAAGATAATGTAAAGTTGATGGATAAAAAGGGTGAGAAAGATGAACGTAGGCACATGAGGTTGGTTGGCGGGGTGGTCGGTGCGTTGAACCTCGAAGGAGGAGGTCGCAGGTTCGACTCAATGTGTGTGTAAAAAACATGATAATGTATTTAAAAATGTTAATCAAGCATTTAAAAATGTTAAACAAGTATTCGAAAAAGTTAAATGTGTATAGACAAAATTTGACAATGTATTCAAACAAATGTTAAACAAGGATTTGAAAAATCTAATTAAGCCTTTGAAACATGTTAATTCTATACAAAAAAAAATATTGACCAACGTTCGAAAATATTAATCTTGTATTTTAAAAAATAAAGCAATTGAAAAATGTCAAATGTGTATATTAAAATGTTGACCATGTGATCAAAAATGTTATTCATGTATTTGATAAATACTAATCGAGCATTTGAAAAGGATGTTAAATGTGAATATAAAAATGTTGAGCACGTATTAAAAGAAATAAAGTTGTATTTCAAAAATGTTAAACATATATTAGGTATATACCAAAATGTACAATGTGTATGAAAAAGATAGACATAGAAAATATTTTATTTTTCAAAACTGTTAATAATGTATTTCAAAATGTTAAACGTATATAAAAAATATTTCTGATGTATACAAAAAATGTTGAATGCGTACATAGTCAACATGTGTTGACAAAAAATAAACCTATGAAAATTGACAAAGAAAAACAAAGCAAAATGAAGAAACCCAGTACAATTAAAAAACATGAAAAACGACAGAGAAAAAACAAAACGAAGAATAATGAAGAAACAGAAAGAAAATTAGTCATATATTTGAAAAGGTAGTCATATACGGAATATGTATAATGTGTATAAAAATTAGTCGTCAAACACAAGTATTTGAAAACAAATGTTAATCATCTATTTCAAAATGTTAAACCTGTACAAAACAAATCCTGATATATACGAAAAATGTAGAACGTGTCTTAAAAACATTGAACATAAAACATAAATTCTAGAAAAAGTTGATGGCGTATAAAAATAGCTTAATCATATAATTCAAAAATGATAAACATGTACTAAAAATGTTCCTGATATATACCGAAAATGTGCAATGTGTATGAAAATGTAGTCATAAAAGCGTAAATGTAAAAAAATGTTAATCATGTATCTAAATAATGTTAAACATGTATAAAAATATTAAATATGTATAAAAAATGTTTCTAATGTATATGTAAAATGTATAAATGTGTATGAAAAATTTATACGCGTGCTGAAGAAAAAAGAAGAAAAGCAGTGAAAACTGAAGAAACAAAAGAAAGAAACAAAAGAAATTCCTCGAGTAAGAAGGAAAACGGAAATCTGAAGAAAAGCTTGAAAATTCATGAGGGGCGAAGAAAAATTGAAAAAAATAAATAAAAAAACCATATAAAACTAGTGCAATAAAGGAAAGGGAAGCAAAGAAACAAGAAAAAACGAGAAAGAAACAAAAAAACTGAAGAAAAGAAGATAGGAACAAAAACGAGTGAAAACCAAGAAATGAACAAAGACACCCGATGAAAAAACAAAAAAACGAAGGAAAATCATGATGAACAAGAAAATCAGTAGGAACCATGAAAAATGAAGAAAACAATGAAAAAACAAAGAAAATGGAAAACCGAAGAAAAGCGTAAAGGAAAGCAAAAGATAACGAAAAAGGGAAGAAAACCGGAATGAACCAATGTATCGAGCTAACAAAAGGGAGAGATCGATCGACCTGAGCGAGCGACGAAGGAGAAGAAATAGGTTGGCCCAATACCTACGCAAGAGAGAAAACCTTTTAGAGAAGCTACTTTCTCGCTATATGCGAGACATAGCTCTCGTGCAGAAATCGTTCTCTGGATGGATACGCCTGAACCAAGTCATTCATTGCACCCTTCCCCTAGCTGACATTTCCTGGCTATTTGATAGTAGACATAGTAATTATCCTACTCAGATGCGAATTTCGTAATAAATTGACATCCATGGTTTTGGAGGTGAAAATGCAAAATAGGACCTCTAGAATGCTTGAGAAATAGTCTTTTTAGAGCATTGATTTTTGCCTTTTTTTTCGTCGAGAATACCATGTTTCTCATTTCTTCATAAAAATTAGCATGTACATAGTTATGTTGTTTTTGCTATCGACTTTACTATTTAAGCACAAATGCCCGTGTTTTGCAATGGAAGACATTGTTATGTGTCTCACACGTCCACTTATTTTCACTTTTTTCGTTTGTCCCCGTCCTGTTGTCCTTCTTCTCTCCTTCGGAGAGCTCCTCTAGTACGCCGGACAGGGAGTTTCTTCGCATTCATAAATGCAGTCTTTCGTCCACCTCTATTTAATTACGCATCACTTACTAATCCCAATAGCGTGCAACCTCCTTTAATTATGCAGCAAGCCATTAAATTGTGCATCACTTAATTAGCCCACATAGGACATCATATTCCTTCCTTCCTTTAGCGAGACTCATTCTCTTCTTCTCAAATCTTCATCCTCATCCTCCACTTATCGATTCCCAAGCCGACTTATTAAGTTGATCAATAACAAGTAACTCCAAGACATATATAAATTGGTGGTTGTGGTTTTAAGGGCGCAGGTGGTACTATTTAATGATAGTAGGAAGAGCCGACCTATTGAGTTGGTAGTTTTTTTAGGCCCAGCGGAGGCCCAACGCATGTTGTGTTATGTAATTGCAATCTACCTACTCATAGTGTAGGTTGCAAAAGAAAAGGCTAATTTTCCCCCCTCTACATCCCAATCGAAGAAAAAAAAGATGTGGAGCAGGCCCCTTGGCCCATGTAGGGGACTACTCCCTGTGGCCTAATCGAAGGAAAAAAATTGCAGAGCAGGCCCCTCAATGCATGGTTTGGAGGCCCAACCCGAAAATTTATTTATGCGTGGACGGACAAAAAAATTTAGTACCACCTGGCATAGGTATGGAAAAAAATCATATATGGTGAACATACAAAAAATTCAGAGAAACGCACGTCCCTTCATTTGTGGGCATATAAATAGATATATTCCCTCATTTCCGGTTTAAGGGGCACATCTCAAAATTTTCAGATTTACTTTATATTATGCTAACTTTGAGTCCAATTGAGTCAAAGAGCATTGAGTCTCATGCCACATTTTTGCACGTTCGTACGTGGAGGGCCAACAGCGAGCCTGCATGTTGGGGTCATTCGTTTTCCTTTTTTAGCTGATGCTAGTGTTGTTGGGGACGTTGTATTGTTCGCAGATCGTGCCTAATGTGTTGTCCATGAAGCAATTTCGTTAATTTATAGAGATGAGAGAAAGAGAATTAGTGGTCATGCATACATCTTATTTTACATGCATCATGTGCATGTCCAATGAGAGAAAGGGTAATGCAATAATTGCTTTAGGAGTTGAACAAGTGAGGAATATTTTATTGGATAGTTTTGTATCCACAAAACTCGTGTCATCCACTCACAATCTACGTTGGTTGATGACCTCTCTAAATCGGAAGAGAGGGAGTAGATATCCTATATATGCATGTGTTGATCCACACTATCCTATTTATCTCAACATGCATATCTGCCATATCACCACACATGCCGCCTCATCAATTACTTTTCAATCTTTCTTAATTGCATGCTCCACCCAACTAGCAATGCAAGCATGCTTGCATGGAAAAATGTCTACCTCGATGCACAATCATGTATGGAAAAATGTTTTACAATGTAGAATAATCACATGATATTATTAATCTAAATATTTATGCTCTATACAATAAAATCTCATTAGAATATATTGCAACCAGTTTCCGCCGCTACGAGCGAGGTATCCTCTAGTATAGATATAAATATAGATTTGGGTGCATGTGCACCCAGGAATCGGATGCCCCCGTCGATGCATCCATCCCCTTTGTAGCCTCCCGTTTTTGTGCGTCACGTGCGTAATGTGCAGAGTCTTCCTTGCCTCACAGGTCGCGGCCCATGAATGCATCGTACGTGCATGCAGCTGACCATCGCAACAACATGGAGAACTTGAGCTCTCCCGTCCCGTGACGGGAGCGGATGGTGCTTGCTTCTCAACAGACAATCGTCTGAACTTGCATGGTGCTCTTCCAAGTGGCAGAAATGGAACCGAAATATTCCTGCCATGCCAACCAAGACAACCAATATTTTACAGTGCTGCAAAAGGGTGCACATAATACAAATACAAGGCGCTCTTCTTAAGGGCAACAACAGCTAGTTAGGGTTGCAAGAGCATCTACAACCCGAGGTCCTATATCCTCCCGAAGTCCGGGCGGCCTCTCGGACACTAAAGTAAATTGTCACTCAACCGGACCTGGCAAATTTAACCCAAACGTCCAGGCTGATCGATATCCCTCATGCCCAGGTCATATGTGGGGCAGATATAAGGACGATCAGGCGCGTCAGACACGTTAGATCCGGCCCATGCTGACCCACCCCGACCCCACCAATATGCATCCCTAACTGCACCCTAGACCAAACCCTAAACACTTCACTTTCACAATCCACTCCCAAGCTCCTCTCTGGCATGGTGCGCAGTGGATCCGAGTCAAAGATCTCCGGATCCATCGACTGGGACCTCATTCCATGCGGGGATGAGGAGTTGGCCGTCCGGCTAGCTCTCTGCTGGTCCTAGGAGTAAATCCCAGCTCCGCGGTTGGAGTCGCTCCGGCAGGTTTGCTATGCAAATGACACTTGGATCCAGCGGTATCGATGGCTCGAGGCACGTTACTGCGGCAGAGCCGGACCTGCTGACTATTGGCTGGAGGTACCATGGCGCTAGACCGACATCCCCATGTTGGCAGTGTAACCCATGTGATGGCGCCTCACCCCCGCGGCGGAGGACTCCAAGTCCGAGGTCAACACCAGCACGCGGCACAGCCCAACACTTGTGGAGCACCAGCGTCCCCAGCGTGCGAGGACGAGGGTGTGGCAAGCCGCGAAGGCCGAGTCGCATGCTACCTCGGGCAGGCACGAGGAAGCCCTTCGTGCCTGCATCGCCGCAAGACAGCAAGCCCGGATTGCGCGTACCCTTGCAAAGGAGCAAAATCGGGTGGTCAGTTCCCTCTTCGAACTGCCCCAAAAGAGGAGGTCGGTGATGGATCGGACAGCTCCAGCAAGAGCAGATCCGACTCGATACGTATTGTGTCTTCACAGCTACTTCTGCAACGAAGACGGCAAGAGCAAAGGCAAGGGCGGCCATGGGTGAAGTTCATCCATTGTCATACCATTCGTAACTAGTAGAACATGTTAATTTTTGTAGTCCGATGACATGTATGAACTTCCTATGATATATGTGCGTTGAACTACGTGCTTGAGTGTTAACATTGCATGACATTAATACGGATTTGAGGATTTGCTTTGAGGGACATTGTTGTGGAAGGGGACTTTTGAGGTATGACCCAAATTTTTCATGAAAATCGAATTTCATTTTTTCATTCAATGGGGTTAGATGACTAGTTCAGTCGCGGTTTGTGGACACGTTTGCAAATGTATAGGGACCAGATTTGCCCTGTCCAGCTGTAGATGCTCTAACATTTTTGGTTGGGCATGGCACAGTGGCGGAGCTTCAAAGAAAATGTTGGGCGGGCCAAACAAAGGAAGAGCACTGCTTTTTCGAAAAAAATTCTGAGTCATACTCATAATCTGTAAAACAGGATTACAAGATGGAGTGAGAATATATGTATATATCAAGTGAATTTTGAAATGATCCTTTTTCTTTTGAAAACCAAATCAATTTTTCTCTAGGTGTGAGTGAGCTTGCTTACCATTGCTTATGGCTACCAAATATATGTTGTGATTCCCCTAAAAAAATATGTTGTGATTTGGCTACCAAATATATGTTGTGATTTGTAAAATGCAAAGAACAAGGAAAATCAGGATATCTTGTTACAATTAAACAAATGTTTAATTGGAAGGGAATCTCCCCTTGCTAACTGCCGCCTGTTGGCAACCGACGCCACCCTTTCTTTGGTCTCGCTAACCAACGCTACCCGCGTCCCTCCGTGCCATCGCGTCTCTTCGGAACCTATATATTGTGTAATTGTATCGTCAATAAAGAATAGAGTTGAATCATTTTGTTTGTCTCTCGATTTCTTCTAAAACGTTATCAGCACGCTCGTAACCGAGAGCACTAGGCATCAAAACTTGCCGCACGACCGCGCCTCGTGCCCTCGTCGCCGGCCATGGCCACGCCCGCCCGCGCCGTGGCCGTTCCTGGCCGCGTCGGCGCTGCTCCCCGGCCTTCGCGCCCCGCGTGCCGCCCGAGCCAGGCCGTGGCCGGCTCCGCCCGGCCACGCCGCGCGTCGCGACATCGCCTTCTGGCCGCGCTGTCCACCCCGCGCCTCGGCCGCGCCCGTCCGCTCGGCCGCCTCCCTCCACGTCGCGCCCCAGACCACGGCCTCCGCGCTGCGACGCGCCCCCGAGCCCGGCCGCCCGGCTGCGCGCCCTCCTGCCCGTGGCCGCTGCTCTGCCGCGCCCTCGCGCGCACCTGTCCCGCCAACGCGGGCTGGAGCACTCTCGCGGAGAGGCTTTAGTGCCGGAACTTGAGCACCTGCCAGCCGGACGAGGTCGTCATAATCGAGGACGACGATGAGGCCGCGGCGCTGCCGTCTCCAACCCCTGCGGTTGTTGAAGCCGAAGCCCGTGATGTGGTTGTCGACGCGGACACTGCCGGGCCGTCGCGCCTGCCACTACTCCGCCTTTGCCTCGCACGGGCGCTCGGCGTCGCCTCATGGCTCTCGGCGTCACGCTTCCCAGCCCGCCGGACGCCTTGCCACCAAGCAGCCGCGGCCGCCGTGCCGGCTCATGGAGCCCGGCCGCGCTGGTATTGACGAACGGCGTCGCGCCCGAGACGCAGCTCCCTGGCGTATCCTCGGACGAGGACGAGCGCGACGGGAACACATCTCGTCGCCGGTGAACGCCGCTGCGGTGGCATGCGTGGAGGTGGTGCCGGCCATGGGCTCTCCGGCTCTCCGCCATTTTCAGTCTTGCGCCCCGCTTGGATTCGATGTAAATTTATACATCCGGATAAAATATACAGGTGTATTTTACCGGCCGCTGTGCTATTTCCGTCTAAATTGAAAATGACGGCTGGAGGTCTGTTTGATTAGGGGGTATTTTAGGAACAAACCGACAATTAGAGATGTCAACCGGGTCCCGTTTAATCCCGTTTAAAGTTCACTTATGATATGATAGTTCAAAAAGGTTTTTTTGTTTGCTTGAGGAAAATGAACTATCAAGCTAACAAAAACTAACTAAACGGGATTGCGGACGCCATTTATTTGCCACTTACATCCCTACCGACAATCCAAACAAGGCCCGGGGAGATTGGGGATTTATTTCTCTAGTCTCTCTCCTTATCTGTTCGACGGTGGACCATGGAATCAAAATGTAATATCACTAAGAGTCACATAACTTGTAATGGATGTTCAGTTTAGTGCTAGAATTTTGAAAATACGGATTTGTGGTCATCTAACTTGACTAAACATTCAGATACGGTCACAACACATGTATACAAACACATTAGTATGTATGGACCAATCTGCCACTGAGTGAGCGATGCATTTTTTCTAGAGAACACCCTTGTATTACTTTTTTGTTGTTGAGAAAAGCCAAACACTGCAATGAATTTTTACGTGAAACCCTGACATCTTTTTTTATTTGTGCCAAAGACAGACCACTGTACTGCTCATAAAAGAGCAAATTAACACAAAAAAGTGGAAGCTAGGTTTCGAACACGCAACCAAAAATTATTAAACAAGCCGTTATAACTACTACACCATTCACATTGTACTCTCTATAAAGGATAACAAAATCTATTGAACCAAGCGGTGTGTGGACCTTAAACAGGCTGCAGGTACCGCAACCTTTTTTGCAATCGCTATTTTCTTTAAGATAATTGTAAAACGCAGGTTATGCTCATATATTTGTGTGTTAAAAATATACATACAGACGATGATAAGTAAATAAAACATTTAAATATTTTTCTTGACTTACCATATACAATTGTGATCTTAGTAATAAAATAATTTTTAAATATTCATGTATTATAAATATTGTAAACACCACTGAAATAACCTACTTTTAATTTTTTTCATGTATTATTATTTTAAAATTTATATATACTTAAAAATATTTATGAATTTTAAAAATGTTTGTATAATTTCAAATAATACAAATATTTGTAAAATTACAATTCAAACATATTAATTTAATTATACGAATATTTCAATAATTGTACGCACATTTTTGTAGTCCAGTGTTTGTATAATTAAAATATTCCAAAACTTAAAATTCGAACTGCTGATATGGATATTCAACCTTGTCCAATATTGAAATTACATAATTTTTAGGATACATTAAACATATTAATTAAAAAATTAAACTGTGGATATGGATATTCAATGGTGTCATGAGTAAAAAATCCATATTAACTTCACATTCCATTTTTTTGTGAACATTAAACATATTTATTTAATAAACATTTTAAATGTCCGTATTAACTAAACATTTTTTTATACAATACACAAGTTTATATTTAATTTTTTATTTACTAATCATTGTTTGTATGTATATTTGTAACACACAAATATTCAAGCATAACTTATTTCCTATGGTTTACAGTTTCTTAAAGAAAATAGCGCGTGCAAGTTAGAGGCTGGAGCATGTGCAGCCGTTTAAGCTCCACAATAGGCTTGGTTCAATAGATATAGTTATCCATTTTAGATAGTAGAACTGGACTTGTGTAGCGGGACTCGTTTGTTGATTGTTGGACGCGGGTGTTGGAGACCTAGCGTTCCCCCCTTTTTTTGTTAATTTGCTCATTTATGAGCACTCCACAAAAAAAATGTGACGCTGTTTCGTGCAAAAAATCATCGCAACATTTGACTTTTTTCGCAAAAATAATAATACAAGGGTGTTTTGGGCAACAATACATCGCGCACTCACTGACAGCTGGTGTCGTACACATAGATCCGTCCGCATATGCATGTTGTGACGGTATTTACATGCTTGAGTCAAGTTAGATGACCATAAATCCGTATTTTCAAAGTTTTAGTACCAAACTGAACATCCAACGCAAGTTCTATGACTCTTGATGATATTAGCTCGGGAATCAAGATACCACCGAACGTGACCATGTACGCTCTGCCTTCCGTGGCCAGGCCATGTACATGCTGCAAATCACTAGCAGAGCGTGTATTTGTTTATTTTCTACTAGTTGCTTGATCGTTTCACTAGTACTAATACTAGTTCACTTATTAGCAGCAGTAGTTCTAAGCTGTGATCTATTCCTGTTTTAGACTAAATTCTCTAGAACATGTTTTCCATGATTGAGATTAAGTTTTCTCGCATAATAATATAGATTTACGATTGAGAATTATTATTTCTCATGAAACAATCTCATTGCGATTGAGATCAACTTTCTCTCGCAAATTATTAATTCACCTCGCTGAATTATCTTGCAACTTGATACAAGATCATCTCATTTTAATTTGAGGTCTATACAATTCAAGTTTTTCACTTGAACATCAAGTTTGCAACATCATTATTATTCACTACATTAGTAGTGTTTTTCTGTTGAGTACCGAGATGTATTCCAGATCTTAAGTTGATGTAATACATTTCCACATTTATCACGTGTTGAGATTAATTACGTCCATTTGCAATAGAGATTTTTAATCCCTTGCAAAGATAAATTCAGTACCTTTGCATTGTTGTTTCTCTGTTGAGTATGAGGTATTCCGGAATAATTCTATGATGTATCTATTTCCATGTTGACCACATGTCGAGATTAATACGTCTATTTGCAATTGAGATTTCGATTTCTTGCAAATATAGATGCAAAATTCAAAGTGATTACTTCAAATTGATGTATTGGGATCACAAGGTAGTGTGTAGATCTACTGCTTTGCAGATTATCACCACTACTCTTTAAGCCTACATTTTGTCATATTTGACATTATGCTTACTTTATAAAGTGTTCTCCCACATATTTTACTAAGTCATGACATAAGGCATTAGGAGTTAGTACCTACTGATTTCATCAGATTATACTCCCTAGTGCTGCGAGATCTACTCCATTTTGGAGATTATCTTCAAAATGTCATCCTTAGCAATTTGAGATTCACACTAATGATTTCGAGCCACCTTCTTGAAATCTATTAATTTTGCAACATTAAGATGTATTTATATTACGCAATCTTTAATATAAATAAATTACCGGTTTTTCACCGGAGATGATATGTTCTATGTGTTTACCACATTGCCATTCTTCATGAACATGTCACAACGGTCGAGATTGATTTCTCCCACACAACAAACTTGTAAATTTTTGACAATAACATCTCCCTCATTATATTAGGAAAACACAAGGTAATGAGTTGTATCTTCTGCCCATGTGCAGACTATCTCTATTACTATGAGATCTGTATGATCTTCAATGTGTTATGTTCCCATAATTGAGGTTGAGCATTTTCAAGTTATACACTTGAGTCAAAATTTTGCATTATTATTACAAAACCATGATGGCTTTTAATTTACTTCTTGTAAATTAATTATCTCTGGCTTGCCTCTATAAGTAATCGATGGCTAACAATTTGAGGCTCTTGCCCTCAATGGCCACAACTTAATTAAGCGGGTCATGGACATCAAGATCAGTCTTGCATCCCATGGGATAGCGCGTGCAATCCAAGCCACGCCACCGGGACGCAAAGGACCTCAAGGGTAATGGTTTGAAACTCACTTCAAACCCTCAACCTGACACCATCAAGCTGTCACGAGACCCTATGAGCATGGAGAGCTGAGAGCATGATGGTTGAATATGCATCAACCGACATGTTTGGTGTAACACCCGGATAATTAAGCAACAGTAATCACCTCGGTTACTGTGACTAAACTCACGTTGTTTCAAACCCGGTCTAAATCAAATTCAAAACAAAAGCAAACGATAAAAGTTTTCAAAAACTAAAACTAAAATGTTCGGGGGTTGTCAAAAATAACAAACCTAATTATGATGGGGTGCACACATTTTTGTAAAGTGCTTTGGCATTTTAAATAAGCTAAAACAGAAAAAAAGAAAATAAGAAAAGAAAAAAATAAAACAAAAGAGAAGTGGGGGGAGGAAACCCCACTGGCCCAATTGGGCTAGCCCTCCCCACCTGCCCAGCCAGCTCCCGACCCCCCCACCCGGCCCCTCCCTGGCCCGGCCCGGCCACCTTATCCCTCCCGGGTCGGCTAACCCTAGCCGCCCGCGCCTCACTCGCCCTCCCCGATCCCTTTCTCTCCCGATCCAGATCGGGCCGAGCCACCTCGCCCGCCTCATCATGGCGACCCCGCCGCCCGACCATGGCGCCCCTTCCCTCGCCCCTGCCCGCCCGGACCCCCCCCACTGTCGCCCCACGCGCCTTCGCCCCACTGGGTCGCCCCGAACCCCCCCCCTCACGGGTCCTCCCAGCGCCGTGGCCGCCCCGACCCCTCCTCGCCGGTGCCACCGAGCTTCCCAAGCCGCCCTCATAGACCCCACGGTTCCCCCGTGAGCTTCGCCTCACCCCCCCTCGCTCCTCTCTCCCTCCCGAGCAGCCGTCGCCCGGACCTCCCGTCACGGCTCCCCCCCCCTCGCGGTCACGGCCACGCCCGCGCCACGCCTGCCCTACCTCCCTCTCCTCTCTCCCTCGCCCGGCGGCTCTCTCCTCCTCCGCCGCACCAATGCCCCTCCCGCCGTGGATCCTGTCGCTGGCGCCCCGTGACCAAGCGGTCACGGGCCGAGCCCCGTGTGTTTCGGCCTTGCCTTAGGCCCTCCCGCCCGTAGAGCCCGCCGAACGGATCCGAACCTCCTCGCCGCCTCCGCCGCTCGCCATCTCGCCCAACCAAATCCGGCGAGGCTAACCCGCCGTTCGACTTCATGGCGAAGGCCGTCGTCGACGGTGCCAACCAAGACGCTAAACGGCCACGGACGGCGATTCCGATGAGGCAGAGACCTCCGTGCGTCGGGATGCACGCATCAAGCCGCCGCCGTGCTAACTTGCTGCACGCTGAGGCCACCCCAGAAGTCGCTGCCAATGAGCCCCACGGCCCCCTGCTGACTGGGTTGCCCAATCAATCGGCAGATCAAGCGACCCGATCATCGACATGGGGCCCCACCCTACGTAACAGTTTTAATAATAAAAAGGAAAATGAAAATTAAATAAAAATAAATAAAATGAATAAAACTAATTAATTAATTAATTAAGTAAGTAATTAATTAATCTAATTAATCCTGATTAATTAAACCTAATAACTAATTAACCTAATTAACTACTGTTAATTAAACTTAACTAAGTTAATTAGTTAACAGTGTATGACGAACGGGTCCCACATGTCAGGGTTGACTTAGTCAACCCTGTTGACTGCTGACGTCAGCATGACATCATGCTGACGTCATAAATACATTTTCGAATTAATTAATTAATTAATTAAATTCCAGAAATTATTAAAATCTTTTAAAAATCATATCTTTTAATCCGTAACTCGGATTAAAATATTTTCAACATGAAAGTTGCTCGAGCGACGAGGCGAATCCGGATCGCGGTCCGTTCGTCCGCCACACACCCCTAACCTATCGAACCTGCAACTTTCCCCTCGGCTCCTCGCTCAAAACCCAAAACACCGAATACTTTCCGGATGTTTTCCCTTAACAAGTACCCCTCATACCACGTTAGGCACGCCTAGCATCGCTTCTTGGCATGTCATGCATCGTTATGCATCTGTTTACTTGTTATTCATTGTTTCTTCCCCTCTTCTCTCCGGTAGACTACGAGACCGACAGCTGCGGTGGCGGTTCGACTACGGTGTTGACGACCCTCTCTCTTGCGAGCAACCAGCAAGCCCCCACCCTTGATCACGGATATCGCCTACTCTTCTCTATATCGCTTGCATTAGAGTAGTATAGCATGTTATTGTTTTCGATACTCCTATCTTCTTTGCATAGCTTTGTCCTTGTAACTTCATTGTTACCTTACCGCAATCCTATATGCTTAGTATAGGATGCTAGTACTTTCATCTGTGGCCCTACATTCTTGTCCGTCTGCGTGCTATACTATCGAGCCGTGATCACTCGGGAGTTGATCACGGTATATACTATATACTTATACATGATACATGTGAGACTAAAGTCGGGTCGGTGATGGAGCACCAGAGTGGATCTTTGTGGCGGAGCGATAGGGCGAGTTGAGACCGCCTAGGAGAGAGGTGGGCCTGGCCCTAGTCGGCGTTCATGGTTACTTAACACGCTTAACGAGGTCTTGGTATTTGATCTGAGTTGGCTCTGAGCTTATACGCACTAACCATCTACGCGGGAGTAGTTATGGGTATCCGGCGTCGTGGTATCGGTAAAGCACTTCAGACGTCGGCGACGGGCGCGCCGGATTGGACTGAACGCTCTTGGCTAGGTCTGCTTCGGCCACAGACGAACGTCAGGTGTGTGCTCGAGGCGATGGGCCCGCACCCTGCGCTTAGGTTTAGACCGGCGTGTTGGCCTCTCTGTTGTGCCTAGGTGGGGCTGCGACATGTTGATCTTCAGCGGCGGGCAAGACCCGTGAAAGTGTGTCCGGCCAAATGGGATCAAGCATCTTTGGGTAAGATGGTGCACCCTGCAGGAAGTTAATCTATTCGGATAGCCGTGATCTTGATAGCAGGGCGACTTGGAGTTGTACCTTGAGCTTATGACAACTAGAACCGGATACTTGATAAAACACACCCTTCCAAGTGCGGATACAACCGGTGGTCGCTCTCTCGTGGATATGAGGAGGAATCGCGGGTAGGATTATTGCTATGTGATGTTACTTGGAGGACTTGATTGTCCCCTCCTACCTGTTGTAAGGCGGTGTCGAGCGTAGTCTTCGTTAAGACTAGCTATCCCCTCTTATTACGCATTCTGCAGTTCAGTCCACCGATATGCCCTTTACACATATATCCATGCATATGTAGTGTAGTTCCTTGCTTGCAGTACTTTGGATGAGTACTCACGGTTGCCTTGTTCCCCTTTTCCCCTACCTCTACTCGATTGCTGCAACAGCACGATGGAGCCGGGGCGAGCGCGCCGCCTATGGCGACTACTACTGGAGGTGCCTACTACTACGTGCAGCCCGGCGGCGGCGACCAGGAGTAGCCTAGGAGGATCCCGTGAAGGAGGCCTCCTCTTCGATCTGATCCCAGTTGTGCTAGCCATCTTATGGCAACTTGTTTAACTTATGTCTCGTACTCAGATATTGTTGCTTCCACTGACTCGTCTATGATCGAGCACTTGTATTCGAGCCCTCGAGGCCCCTGGCTTGTATTATGATGCTTGTATGACTTATTTTATTTGTAGAGTTGTGTTGTGATAGGATCCCGTGACAAGTTGGTATCAGAGTCGACTGCCTGTAGGAATCCCCCTTCCACACTCCTTGGCCGAAGTCGAGTCTAGACATTGCAAATACTTTTACTAACTTGGCTGTGTGCCTTACGGGCCCACGTCGCCATCGGGTGGTACTAGGATCTTTTACTCCTCGACCTTTACTCTGGGACTCTGAACTCTCTTCTACTCGGGTTAAACGATTTTATTAACTAACACTAGGATCCCGTGACCACATTCACCCCAAAGTTGGATATAGCCCTAGTTGTTCTTGGAATTGTATTTGAGCAATTTCCACCTTTGTCATTTGACTCCTTTGAAACGTCTTTGTTTTCAGATGGAACCCACGAGGCAGGTCGTGCGCCACACGACGGCCATTGGTGCCTCGGGATCACTGCGGTGCTAGCCGAGATGATGACCTATCTGGGTTATCGCTGGCACCCCGAGTACACCGTCTATGAGGAGTACCAGGACTATAACCGGAGCAGCGATGCAGCGCCATCGTCCACCTCTACTCTCGAGTACGAGTCCACTCTTGTCTTTGCACACCGCACATGGTGTTGGAGTGACTATCGATATGGCGTCCACGATGCTGCTTATGCTGCTCGACACGTCTTCGTGCAGAGTATCGAGTTGGACACCTCCCCTTCGTGCACATTGCTATCGCGTCGATGTTGGTGAGGAGGGTTACTACACCGCTGCCTACTCCATTTGTCACCAGAGAGCCCTTCTACCATCGTAACTTTTTACGCATGCCGATGGGCTGGATCGAGCTAACCGAGCTCTTCGCCACGAGTTGTACATCACCCGCCACCTCTACCGTGCTCGATGCTTGATGCACCCTTTGTCCGATCCGGAGAGCTGCGCGTTCGCGATCTACCCAGCCAGACCGTGATGCCCCAGGTGTCGGTTGGCGACGTGGAGGCTACTCTCCCGCACTTGGCCCTTTTCGCCACCGGGGCGTCGGATTCAGCACCGAGTATCCGCGGCCCCAGTGTCACCGACGTGGAGGACTACCGCTGCCGCACTACCAGCTTTTCAGCTCTGACTACCTCCATGATCGCGTGGGGCTGATGTAGGCTTGTCTCGTTAGTGTTTAGTTGCATTCGCCATGAGCTGCGTGCCGCCTATGATGTAGTAGTCTATGTAATCGGACTCTATGTATCGAACTCTATGCATGATTCCTTTTGTAAGATATGCCAACTACTATGTAGTTTCTATCGTCTTGTTTTAGTTATGCATGTTCATCATGAATGATTCTTATCCTTTGCATAACTTCTCAAATCTTTGAACTACCCTGTTATATAAAAGCAGGATGGTTAGGCCAGCTGGTCGTGGTCGTGGTGCCAACTTCCCACCACCACCGAGTACATGGCTGGTATGATCCAACAGCTCGAGATGAATCGCCAGTTCATGGAAAACATGATGGCTCGGTTTCCTCGCCCCAATATGAACCAGACCCAAATGGAACAACTCTGCGAGATTTCATACGCTGAACCCCAGCGTGTACCGCAGCTCAACCCAGCCATCGGATGTCGATGATCGCTCGTGACATCACCTATGAGATGGAGTCTGCGATGTAGCCCCCGCCAGCTATGTCACCTTTGCATCCTTCTTCTGAAGGGACCCGCAGCCCAATGGTGGGACAGCCACAGCGTACTCGCCATTGGAACACTCATCACTGGCGGACTTCCAAGCTGCTTTCCGTGCCGCTTCATCCTCAAGGGTCATGGACCGAAGAAGCGTGAGTTCCGCAACCTCACCCAAGGCAACAAGACTGTCGAAGCTTATCGGCGAGTTCTTGGACTTGTCTCGCTATCTGTCAAGAGGATATTGCAACCGATGCACGCAGAGGAGAAGTTCCGTGATGCCTTCAAGTCGACATCAAGCTCGCACTTCTAGTGCACGACTTTGCTGATTTCGCCACCTTGGTGAACAAGGCTATCAATGTCGAAACTGGTCTGCAGGAATACCAGAGTTCTAACAGGCGCAACCGTGACACGGGCTCATCTTGGGCCCGTCCTCGCAAGCGCAAGATATGGATTCCCAACAAGATGTACCAGCCGAATGCACCTACTCCAAGGCGAACTATGTTGCACCTCGTGCGCCTACAACTAAGCAGCGAAGCTTCCAGCTCCACCACCCCAAGCACTGTTCCCACCCCAATAATGGTTTGTGCTTCAAAGCGGACAACCAGGCACCGTGCTAGAGAATGCAACGAACCGAATCACCGGCCCTTCCAAAGAATGGCCGTGGAAACACCTGACCATAACAACACCGCCAAGTCTTATGGGCAAGCTCGGGCCAACCACGTTGATCTCGAACGAAGCTCAAGACCAGCCTGCTCTTGTGATGGGTACACTCCTCGTAAATTCAGTACAGCATCTGTTTTATTCGATTCAGGAGCATCGCATTCATTCATGTCTGAAGACTTTGCATACAAGCACGACGTTAAGTGTGAGGAGATGAACTCTTCGGTAGTGGTAAAAACCCCCTTGGGACAATGTCAAACCTCCATGGTTGGCGTCGACGTCCCCGTGGAAATCGAAGGGTTGGAATTCTATGCCTCACCCATTATCCTGAAGACGTCTAACATCGACCTCATTTTGGGGATGGATTGGTTGAAAGCGCATACTGCGTCAATCGTTTGCGCCACTAAGACCGTCCATCTGCTACACCCTTCTGATGAAATAATAAGCTACAATGCTCGTCTGGTTCAAGATGCCGAGGCAAGGCTCTATGCATTGAATCCATTAAACGCCGCACCCCTCGAGGGCATTGAGAACATTCCTGTCGTTTGCGATTTCCAAGACGTCTTCCCTGAAGAACTTCCAGGGATTCCCCCTGCTAGAGCTGTCGAATTCGTCATCGACTTGAGACCAGGCACCACTCCTATAGCCAAGCGACCATACAAGATGCCGCCGCATGAACTCCTTGAACTAAAGGAGGAAATCGACAAATCTCTTCAAAGTGGCTTCATTCGCCCAAGTTGCTCACCTTGGGGAGCACCTTCTCTCTTTGTCAAGAAGAAGGATGGGACAAACCGATTGGTCCAAGACTACCGACCCATAAATCAAGCTACCATTCAGAATAAGTATCCTCTTCCTCGGATCAATGATCTTTATGATCAACTGGCTGGTTCGTCAGTGTTCTCGAAACTCGACTTGAGGTTGGGTTACCACCAGATCCGTGTTCGTGAGGAGGATATCCCCAAGACCGCATTTGTGACTCGTTATGGTTCATACGACTACACCGTCATGTCTTTCAGCTTAACCAATGCTCCAGCCACCTTCTCTCGCCTGATGAACTATATATTCATGGATTACCTCGACAAGTTTGTCGTGGTTTATCTGGATGATATCCTGATCTTTTCCAAGAATGAAGAAGAACATGCTGAACATCTTCGTCTTGTGCTGGAAAAGATACGAGAGCATCAGCTATATGCCAAGTTCTCCAAGTGTGAATTCTGGCTTCCCGAAGTAACCTATCTTGGACATGTCATCTCTAAGGATGGTATTGCCGTCAACTCTGAACGAGTTCAGGCTATTCTCGATTGACTCCTCCGAAGAACGTTAAGCAAGTCGGAAGTTTTCTCGGTCTCGCCACTATTGCCGTCGATTAAGCCGAGAACTTCTCCAAGATTGCCGTGCCTCGACTAACCTGTTGCATAAGGCGTCAAGTTCCAATGGATGATAAGTGTCGGGAAAGTTTCCGCACTCAAAGACAAGTTGACTTCGCCCCAAAGCTAGCTCCTCCCGATACTAAGAAGGACTTCGTCATTTATCGCGACGCTTCCGTCAAGGATTAGGCGGTGTCCTAATGCAAGAGCGCAAAGTGGTTGCTTATGCCTCTCGACAGCTCGCCCTCACGAAGAGAACTACCCAGTTCATGACCTCGAACTTGCTGCCGTCATTCATGCATCAAGCGATGGCGACATTACCTTCTCGGTAATCGTTAAGAGATCTTCACCGACCACCAAAGTCTGAAGTATCTGTTTACTCAGCCAGACCTGAACCTCGTCGTGAAGATGGATGGAGACTGCTGCGCACTTTGATTTGGTATTTCCTATCGCCGAGCAAGGCTAATGTAATGGCTGATGCCTTGAGCCGCAAGTCTTCTCGCAACCACCTTGAGTTCACAAAGTTCAGCCCCACTTGTTGAAGAATTCAGAAAGCTGAACCTCCATATAGTTCCTCCGGTGCACTTCGCTCCCCTCCTCCGGAGTTCCGCAAGATGAATCTCCGTGTTGTTCCCCGAGGTTCCCTCTATACCTGGCTGTTGAACCCGATCTCGTGGGCACCATAAAGACAATGCAGGGTTTTGACTCAAGTCTACAAGATTAAGCAAGACATCAAAAAAGGAAATCCCTCATCCTTCACTATTGCTGATGATGGCGCCTTGTACTTCAAAGGCCGCCTAGTGGTGCCATGTAAGAAGGAAAACCTGAATATGACTCAGAAGGTTATGAAAGAAGCTCATGATACGCCTCTATGTATCCATCCTGGTAGTACAAAGATGTATCAAGACATTCGCTAGAGATTCTGGTGGTCTAATATGAAGCAAGACATTGCTCGCTATGTTCTTTGAGTGTGACGCTTGCCGTCGTATCAAAGCGAGAACATCAAAGGCCTCTTTGGAACTCTACAACCTATCTCTATTCCCGAATGGAAATGGGACCACGTTGAAATGGACTTCATCACCGGATTTCCCAAATCGCAGAAAGGTAATGATGCTATTCTTGTCGTCATTGACCGGCTTTCTAAAGTTGCTCACTTTACGGCGGTCGAGGAAACGATCACCGCTAGCCAGCTTGCAACGCTCTATATGTCGAAATTGTTTCACTTCACGGTATTCCACCGGTTATCGATTCGGACCGTGGCAGCTTATTCACTTCAAGATTTTGGGCAAGTTTTCAAGAAGCTATGGGGACTCATTTATCTTTCAGTACTGCGTTTCATCCGCAGTCTCAAGGGCAAGTTGAACGTGTCAACCAAATTCTCGAAGACATGCTTCGAGCTTGTGTCGTTTCATTTGGCAAGAAATGGGAGGAATCTCTCCCGTATGCTGAGTTCTCTTATAATAATAGCTATCAAGCTAGTCTGAAGATGGCCCCCTTCGAAGTGTTATATGGACGAAAGTGCCAAACCCCTCTGAACTGGTCAGAAACTGGGGAACGTCCACTCTTCGGTCCGGATATTATCCAACATGCCGAAGAACAAGTCCGCATTATTCGCGAGAATCTCAAGACTGCTCAGTCACGTGAAAAGAGTAATTATGACCGTCATCACAAAGACATGGTCTATCAACTTTGGCGAAAAGGCCTATCTTCGCGTTACACCAATGAAGGGTGCTCACCGCCGGATCAAGGGCTAGCTCCTCGCTATATTGGCCCATTCACTATTCTCGAAAGGCGTGGGAAAGTGGCTTATCAATGGAGCTTCCGTCGAACCTTTCTCGTGTTCACGATGTGTTCCACGTGTCACAACTCCGACGCTGCTTCAAGGACCCAATCCGAGCAATGGACCATGAAGTGCTCGAATTGCAACAGACCTCTCCTATAAAGAGCATCCGGTCCGCATTCTCGACCAAGCTGAACGCCGCACACGTCGAAGGCGATCAAGTTCCTCAAAGTCCAATGGTCGAATCACTCAAGACGGCCACACGGGAACGCGAGGATCGTCTTGAGATGAATATCCCGCACTCTTTCCTTCTACCTCCTAAATCTCGGGGCGAGATTTCTTGTAGTGGAGGAGATTTGTAACACCCGGATAATTAAGCAACAGTAATCACCTCGGTTACTGTGACTAAACTCACGTTGTTTCAAACTCGGTCTAAATCAAATTCAAAACAAAAGCAAACGATAAAAGTTTTCAAAAACTAAACTAAAATGTTCGGGGGTTGTCAAAATAACAAACCTAATTATGGTGGGGTGCACACATTTTTGTAAAGTGCTTTCGCATTTTAAATAAGCTAAAACAGAAAAGAAGAAAATAAGAAAAGAAAAAAATAAAACAAAAGAGAAGTGGGGGGAGGAAACCCCACTGGCCCAATTGGGCCAGCCCCTCCCCACCTGGCCCAGCCAGCTCCCACCCCCACACCGCCCAGCCCCTCCCTGGCCCGGCCCGGCCCACCTTATGCCCCTCCCCGGTCGGCTAACCCTAGCCGCCCCACCTCCTCGCCCTCCCGATCCCTTTCTCTCCCCGCCTGATCCAGATCGGGCCGAGCCACTCGCCCCACCTCATCGCGGCGACCCCGCCGCCCGACCATGGCGCCCCTTCCCCTCGCCCCTCGCCGCCTTGACCCCCCCCACGTCGCCCCACGCAGCGCCCGCCGCCAGCTGGTCGCCCCAACCCCCCGCCCGCATCGGGTCCTCCCAGCCTGGCCGCCGCCTCAACCCCCTCCTGCGGTCGCCACCGAGCTTCCCAGCCGCCTCATAGACCCCACGGTTCCCCCTGTGAGCTTCGCCTCACCCCTCGCTCTCTCTCCCCTCCCGAACGACGCCGTCGCCGGACCTCCCGTCGCCCGGCTCGGCCGCCCCCCCTTGCGGTCACCGCGCCACGCCGTTCCCCAACCTCCTCTCCCTCCTCCTCGCCCGGCGGCGCCTCTCCTCCTCCGCCGCACCAATGCCCTCCCGCCGTGGATCCCGTCGCCGGCGCCCCCCGGTGACCAAACGGTCACGGGCCGAGCCCATGTGGCTCGGCGCGCCTTAGGCCCCTCCCCGACCCGTGCACGCCTCGAACGGATCCGAACCTCTCGCCGCCTCCGCCGCTCGCCGACGCCATCCCGGCCAAATCCGGCGAGGCTAACCCGCTGCTCGACTTCATGCGAAGGCCGTCTCGACGGTGCCAACCAGACGCTAAACGGCCGGACGGCGATTCCGATGAGGTTCGAGACCTCACGGCGTCGGGATGCACCGCATCAAGCCGCCCGGCAGCGCTTCTGGCTGCACGCCTGGGCCACCCCAGTCGCCGCCAGGGCCCCCCCACGGCCCCGCTTGACTGGTTGCCCAGTCAGCTGATCTAAGCAGCCCGATCATCGACATGGGGCCCCACCCCACGTAACGGTTTTAATAATAAAAGGAAAATGAAAATTAAATAAAAATAAATAAAATGAATAAAACTAATTAATTAATTAATTAATTAAGTAATTAATTAATCTAATTAATCCAGATTAATTAAACCTAATAACTAATTAACCTAATTAACTCATCATTAATTAAACTTAACTAAGTTAATTAGTTAACGATTATGACTGACGGGTCCCACATGTCGTGGTTGACTTAGTCAACCCTGTTGATCGCCGACGTCGGCATGACATCATCTTGACGTCATAAATACATTTTGAATTAATTAATTAATTAATTAAATTCGAAATTATTAAAATCTTTTAAAATCATATCTTTTAATCCGTAACTCGGTTAAAATATTTTCAACATGAAAGTTGCTCAGAACGACGAGACGAATCCGGATACACGGTCCGTTCGTCCGCCACACACCCCTAACCTATCGAACCTGCAACTTTCCTCCGGCTCCTCTGCCCGAAAACCCAAAACACCGGGAATACTTTCCCGGATGTTTTCCCCCTTAACCAGTACCCCCTCATACCACGTTAGGGCACGCCTAGCATCGCTTCTTGGCATGTCATGCATCGTTATGCATCTGTTTACTTGTTATTCATTGTTTCTTCCCCCTCTTCTCTCCGGTAGACTACTGAGACCGACGTCAGAGTGTGCTGGCGATTCGACTACGGTGTTGACGGCCCTCTCTCTTGCGAGCAACCAGCAAGCCCCCCTTGATCACGAGATATCGCCTACTCTTCTCTATCTGCTTGCATTAGAGTAGTATAGCATGTTCTTGTTTTCGATACTCCTATCTTCTTTGCATAGCTTTGTCCTTGTAACCATTGTTACCTTACCGCAATCCTATATGCTTAGTATAGGATGCTAGTACTTTCATCTATGGCCCTACATTCTTGTCCGCTCGCCGTGCTATACTATCGGGCCGTGATCACTCGGGAGTTGATCACGGTATATACTATATACTTATACATGATACATGTGAGACTAAAGTCGGGTCGGTGATGGAGCACCCGCAGTGGATATTTGTGGCGGAGCGACAGGCAGGTTGAGACCGCCTAGGAGAGAGGTGGGCCTGGCCTGGTCGGCGTTCATGGTTACTTAACACGCTTAACGAGGTCTTGGTATTTGATCTGAGTTGGCTCTGAGCTTATACGCACTAACCATCTACGCGGGAGTAGTTATGGGTATCCCGCGTCGTGGTATCACCGGCACTTCAGACGTCGGCGACGACGGCGCGCTACCGGATTGGACTGGAACGCTTTCTTTGGGCTAGGTCTGCTTCACAGACGCAACATGCGTGTGTGCTCAGGCGATGGGCCTGACCCTGCGCGCTTAGGTTTAGACCGCGTGTTGGCCTCTCTGTTGTGCCTTGGTGGGGCTGCGGCGTGTTGATCTTCCGCGGCGGGCATGACCCAGAAAGTGTGTGCGGCCAAATGGGATCAAGCGTCTTTGGGTAAGATGGTGCACCCTGCAGGAAGTTAATCTATTCGGATAGCCGTGATCTTGATAACAGGGGCGACTTGGAGTTGTACCTTGAGCTTATGACAACTAGAACCGGATACTTGATAAAACACACCCTTCCAAGTGCGGATACAACGGTGGTCGCTCTCTCGTGGATATGAGGAGGGAATCACGGGTAGGATTATTGCTATGTGATGTTACTTGGAGGACTTCAGATTGTCCCTCCTACCTGTTGTAAGGCGGGTGTCCGAAGCGTAGTCTTCGTTAAGACTAGCTATCCCCTCTTATTACGGCATTCTGCAGTTCAGTCCATCGATATGCCCTTTACACATATATCCATGTATATGTAGTGTAGTTCCTTGCTTGCAGTACTTTGGATGAGTACTCACGGTTGCCTTGTTCCCCTTTTCCCCTACCTCTACTCGATTGCTGCAACTGACGATGGAGCCTGGGCAGCCGCCGCCGCCTATGACAACTACTACTCTGGAGGTGCCTACTACTACGTGCAGCCCGCTGACGACGACCAGGAGTAGCCTAGGAGGATCCCAGGCAGGAGGCCTGCTCCTCTTTCGATCTGTATCCCAGTTGTGCTAGCCATCTTATGGCAACTTGTTTAACTTATGTCTGTACTCAGATATTGTTGCTTCCACTGACTCGTCTATGATCGAGCACTTGTATTCGAGCCCTCGAGGCCCCTGGCTTGTATTATGATGCTTGTATGACTTATTTTATTTGTAGAGTTGTGTTGTGATATCTTCCCGTGAGTCCCTGATCTTGATCGTACACATTTGCGTGCATGATTAGTGTATGATTAAATCGGGGGCGTCACATTTGGAGACTATACATTTAGTCCCTTAGTCTCCTTAGTGATCTATTTATTTATGTCCATTTATGATGTTCTAATAAGAACATGATTATTGTTGTCATCATATATTGTATATCACAATATATTGTATCAGCACTTTCATACAAATTCATTTGTATGTATTCTATATATCCGACAGTGATTTTCTTGAGAATCTTTATGTCTATATATAGATTTCTATGGGGGTCAATCTAATGAAAGATGATTTGTGCCATGTGGACATATGCACCACGGACTCTATACTCAGGGAAGTGAAATGTTTCCACTCTCATTGAGAGAAAGGTGATATTTTAAAATCGCTAGACACGATGAGATCTTTGTTGGCTCAACTCGAGTCATATTTTACTATCCCTATGGGTACTCGAGTAACATCGGGATGCTTCATTGCTTCCCAAGTTTAACTCGTACCCTACTAAGCTATAGAGATATTCGTCAAAATGGTTTCCATAGAGAAACTTATGCTGACAACAAAGAGGAATATCTCCTCTTTACCGTATGTAACGGATATGTCAAGCACATTCTATATGTATCATCGGTATTGTACTACACATACTACAAAACCCGTAGCACATGTTGCTTACAAGATAGTTTTCCAAAATGTCTTGTACATGACGAACTTGGCATTCTCGTCTTGGTCATCGAGACATTGGGTTGAAACCGAAACTATCAGCAATTCCAATAGTTTATGATTATTATGATGCTAAATTATAACAACATTTGGATTTTATGTGCACTACAAGTGACACAGGGAAGCTAATTTTAAGGCTCGCACACCTTAAAGTGTATGTTGAACCACTCAGACTCCTTGAATGCATCAAGTGGAGGTAAGTGGCTCTTCCCAATCGTTGAGTAGACTATTCAGGTATTCCATGGTTCTAAAAGACATATCTACATGATGGTCTTAAGTGTGTGCTTTATTCACACGAAACCATTAGTTCATTATCCTGACAGCGATTTCAAGCAAATCAAATGGATAACATTGTATAATTCTCCTTGAGTGCCTTATCTATGGCCCTCGGATTGAAGTTTAGCAATTTGTCCTAATGTCTAGACTCAAAATGGTTTGGTAGAATCTCATCCAAAGAATTGAGCTCATTGCATGATCTTTTCTTTGAAATTGCAAATTACCAACTTTACGTTGGAGTCATGTAGTTTTACACGCTCATGACCAAACTGCATAATATTATTCCCCTATGTCTTTGATACGTGGAAATCTACCAAGTATTTCCTATCTGCGGTAATTCGGTTACACACCGATATCACCACCCCGACATACATCATTGGTCCCTCAACATATAGTTGGGATCTATGTGAGGAATAACTATATTACCGTAAATACCTCAAGCCCCTCACATGGGGAGTTATTCAAGGCCAGTATGTTGATTCAATGAGGAATATTTCCAGGCATTAGGGGGAGAATTCAAGTACCATAAAGAATGCCAGGAAATTAGTGGAATGTTCAACACATTTCTACCTCATATCCACGTACTCAAAGTGCTGAACCATGCGTTCAGAAGATTTGCAACACATTGCAAATAACCTGCCAGATTCATTTACTGACTATAAAGGTGTCACACTGATGAGGACATCAATACCATTGTTACACCCGCAACCCCTCTTGCTACATATCTTTGGACCAATTACTAGAGCTCGCATGACGCCAATTAAATTATCGTACTTTCGTTTCTTGGTAATGATTCTAATGTTCATGAGAATATGATGCTGCCTAAATTGGATACATTTGTTTTGCTTACAAATGAAGGGCCTAGCTTGGAGAAGGATGGACATTGGAGCAAGAACAAGCATGGAGATGATGCCATGCGCATGGGGACAAGAACGGAGTTACAAGTGATGATTCCAGGACTTTGAAGCCACCCTAATGAGTGCATGAGGCCTTGGACGAAATATACAAGATGCCACTTCATAATATTCGTCCATAGGCTATTCTAGGTGCCGCGTCACCTTATTATTGGGCCAGCCCATGTAATTTTGAAATACTTAAGTATAGGCTGTTTTAGAGACCGTGTGTGTGGGGAAACAAGAGTTAGGGTTGGTTTGGACCCTCCCTCAAGGGCCACGAAATTCCTCCTCTTCCTCCATATATACTGCCCTTAGGGCGTCGTTTAGACTTTGGGTTTTGTTTAGATTAAAAGTTCGCCATAGCTGCAACTTCGCGTGCATTTCGTTTGTGTTCAACGACTGCACAAAGCGTCACGAACCCCACCTTGATCAATAAAGCTTTCATCTTATATTCGCAATATCCAGATTGCAATCTCAGTTTCTTGCTTGTTCTTCGTTTGCTCGCAGGAAATGCAGACCCTCGTGGTCGAGTTGATCGTGCTCGGCGTGGTCAATAACTCTCGGAGTTGGTTTAGTGATTGCTAAGGCGCGACGTCCTCGCACGTTCGTAGTCGGATCGTCAAAGTCGACTTCCTCCAAAGCGAAAACCAACATCTCATTGAAAGACGGGACACCTTTGCCTCTATCAAGTGGTATCAGATTTCCAGGTTGCTCGGTGAGATTTTACAGTTTTCCGTAGTTTAGATCGAGTCTGTTCTTCATACCTATAGTCCACGAGAAAGCCACAAAAAAAATAGGGTTAGTTCATCATATCCGAACCAATCTGAGCCTTTGCATAATCTTTTTAGGGTTTTGCTTTGTTGAATTTGCGGGTACATCGTCGTGTCTAGTTGCTGGTCTTAGCGTCTAGTCTTTTAGAGTTTCGAGTTCTGGTCATAAGTTGTCACGCCACCACCGCACCATCATCATCGCCCGCCACCTACCATCACCGCTCCGAATCCGTATCCATATACCACTACCAATCCGTGTCCATATACCACCACCGATCTATATCCATATACTACCACCGCTACCACCACCGCTGCCATATACCACCACCATATATCCACCACCAATCCGAGTTCCTTGCATAGTAGGTTTGTTTTCGCGATCCATCTAGTTTCCGATTCGTGTTTTCCTTGCCGGAGTAGGTTTCGGAGGAAAAAAAAGAGTCTGGAAACCACCCTCCGTTTAGGCCCAAAATTTTCCGAAAACGCACTTGTCGAAAAAAATTCTGGCTATCCTATTTTTAGGTGTTTCTAAGCGTATTGAGACAGTCGCCGTTATAGAAAGTTTTTTTTGACCCGTTTCCAGTTTTTGGGTCCGGGCAGTCGAAAAAAAAATAAAAAAAAATTGGTCGAAAATATTTCGTGCCCATCCTGTCAGTTTGACCTGGGAAGAGTTTTGAGACACTCGCCATTATAGTGATTTTTCGCAAAAAAAAAAGAGCAGCGCAAAAATTAAAAAAAAAGCAGCGCAAAAAAAAGAGCGAAAAAAAATCCAGAGTGTGCTTTTCCGTTGTTTCCGTGCAGCGCCGTGATTTTGTTAGTGTTCTAGGCTCGCGTCTCTAGCACGGTCTAGCCTAGGACCAAAGACAAGATCTGTCGTTGAGCGTTTATTCAACTTGGCATCTCTGAATTGATTATTGCTGACCCTTTTGCTACCATATTATAAGCCTTCCCAGCTCCACATACATCTACATCGTCGTTTGACTCTCCCCGTAATCGCTCTATCCAAGCTTTGAGAGTTTTGACTACATCGGTTGCCGATCACCGCCGTTCTTGGTAAGAACTTGTAAGAATTTGAGATTTGCTTGACGGATTTGTGGTCGCCATCACACCACCACCACCACTTCCTAGTAGTCTGTCAATCATATTCTTGTGTGTTTCTATTGTCGCTAACCATGGCGGGATCACAAGCCGGCGAGACCGACCGGGAGAACATCACAAACAAAGCGCTATATGATAAGTTTCAACAAATGATGAGTGGGCAGGTGGAAGATGTGCTAAATAGATTTGAAGAGGCCATGGAGAAGATAGATGGCATTGAGAGGGCGTTCGAAACAAAGCTCGATAACAAGTTTAATGAATTGCTCGCGCGTCTACCACCACCACCACCGCTGCACTGACGCACCTCTACAACAACAACAACGACTACCTCCACGTCATGAAGCAGCCCTTCGCCGAGCGAGCCGTGTCCCTCTTCACTGGCCAAGCTGCTTGGTGTTGCTATTGATACTACGTGGCTCCTGCTGCTGATGTGGAGGAGGATGATTATGTGGGAGATTACGAGGATGAGGTTGATCAACATCAGAACTACGTGCAACCACCAGCACCACAACCACCAGGTCGTCCACATGCAAATAATGCCAATGTTCGGCTCCCCTTGAGTGCGAGATCATGACCATCTCCTAAACTGAAATTGAATATTCCACCATTTGAGGGTAGATATGTTCCTGATATATATCTTACTTGGGAGTTAGAAACTGAACAACGATTTACATGTTTACAATATCCTGAGGAGAGACGTGTTCTTGCTGCTGTTTGTGCTTTCACTAGCTTTGCATGTGTTTGGTAGTCTGAACATTGTCGATTATATCCTGTTCCAGCTACTTGGGCTGCTTTGAAAACTGCTATGCGTACTCGTTGGGTTCCACCATATTATCAACGTGAATTACTTCAAAAATTGCAGCGCTTAAGACAAGGAAAAAATTCGGTAGAAGAATATTATCAGGAATTACAAACTGGCTTGATTAGATGTGGTATTGTTGAGGAGAATGAAGCTATGCTTGCACGTTTTCTGGGTGGATTAAATAGAGAGATTCAGACCATTCTAGACTACAAGGATTATAATAATATCACTCGATTATTCCATCTTGCTTGTAAAGCTGAACGTGAAGTGCAGGATCGACAGGCGTTGGCGCGGACTAACTTTTCTCGCAGGTCGACCTTCATCATGGACACCACGTGCATCATCTACTTCCACACGTTCTACTACACCGCACCTCCGTCGGCTGCCACCTCCAACCGTGATACAAGAAAGCAGGCACAACCATCACTATCTGCCAAGATCACACTGCTTTGGGCCTACACAGAGCTCTTCTTCTTCCATGGCGTCAGCAGGCACACAAGTGATATTATTTGTCGTCGTTGTAAGGGAAGAGGACATTTTATGAGAGAATGCCAATCTCAGCGTGTGATGATTGCTCTTGAGGATGGTGGGTATGAGTCCGCTAGTGACTATGATGAAGAGACTTTGGCTCTTATTACACATGAAGAACACGGTGGAGATGATTCGATCATGAGACGCAATACATGGCTCTTGAAGATCTTGACAGTATGAATGTTTAGTTGCTCAACGTGTTTTGAGTGTGCAGGTTACACAAGCTGAGCAAAATCAGAGGCATAACTTGTTCCATACAAAGGAGTTGTGAAGGAATGTTCTATTCGCCTCATCATAGATGGAGGAGCTGCAACAACTTGGCTAGCATGGATATGGTGGAGAAGCTTTCTCTCACCACAAGACCACATCCATATCCTTACTACATCCAATGGTTCAACAACAGCGGCAAGGTTAAGGTAACACGTCTTTGTTAGTGTGTATTTTAGTATCTCTACATATCTGATTATGTTGATTGTGATGTGGTACCTATGCAAGCATGTTCCTTATTACTTGGTAGACCATGGCAATTTGATAAAATTCTGTACACCATGGTAGAAACAATCAGTATACTCTTGTTCACAAGGATAAAATATTACTTTGCTTCCTATGACTCCTGAATCCATTTTGAAAGATGATATTAATAGAGCTAATAAAGCAAAACAGGAGAAAAATAAGAGTGAAAATCAGATTGTGGCAAAAGAATTTGAGCAAGAAATGAAGCCTAATAATAAACCATCTAATGTTGCTTCGAAATTAAACTGAAAAGTGCATGTTTATTTGCCACCAAATCTGATATTGATGAGCTAGATTCTAGCAAATCTGTTTGCTATGCTTTTGTGTGCAAAGAGGCATTATTTTCATTCGAGGACGTGTCTTCCTCTTTGCCCTGCTGTCACTAACATTTTGCAGGAGTTCACGACGTCTTCCCACAAGGCGTGCCACGGATTACCACCTATTCGAGGGATTGAGCATCAAATTGACTTAATTCCGGTGCATCGCTACCCAACCGTGCACCAAACCGTACCAATCCGGAGGAGACGAAGGAGATTATCGTCAAGTACAGGAGCTGCTCGACAAAGGTTATATACGCGAATCTCTTAGTCCTTGTGCTGTTCCTATTATACTAGTGCCTAAAAAGGATGGTACGTCGCGTATGTGTGTTGATTGTAGAGGCATTAATAATATTATTATTCGTTATCGTCATCCTATTCCTAGGCTAGATGATATGCTTGATGAATTGAGTGGCTCTACAATATTCTCCAAAGTTGATTTGCGTAGTGGATACCATCAAATTCGTATGAAATTGGGAGATGAATGGAAAACAACATTTAAAACTAAGTTTGGTTTATATGAGTGGTTAGTCATGCCTTTTGGGTTAACTAATGCACCTAGTACTTTCATGAGACTAATGAGCGAAGTTTTACGTGCTTTCATTGGACGATTTGTGGTAGTCTATTTTGATGATATACTGATTTATAGCAAATCTTTGGAAGAACATTTGGAACATTTACGTGCTGTTTTTAATGCTCTCGTGATGCACGTTTGTTTGGTAACCTTGGGAAGTGCACCTTTTGCACCGACCGAGTATCTTTTCTTGGCTATGTTGTTACTCCACAGGGAATTGAAGTTGATAAAGCCAAGATTGAAGCTATTGAGAGTTGGCCGCAGCCCAAAACGGTCACACAAGTGAGGAGTTTTCTTGGACTCGCTGGTTTCTATAGGCGTTTTGAGAGACTTTAGCACCATTGCTGCACCTCTCAATGAGCTTACAAAGAAGGATGTGCCTTTTGTTTGGGGTACCACACAGGAAGAAGCCTTCACGGTATTGAAAGATAAGTTGACACATGCTCCTTTACTCCAACTTCCTGATTTTAATAAGACTTTTGAGCTTGAATGTGATGCTAGTGGAATTGGATTAGGAGGTGTGTTATTACAAGATGGCAAACCTGTTGCATACTTTTACGAAAAATTGAGTGGGCCTAGTCTGAATTATTCTACTTATGATAAAGAATTATATGCTCTTGTTCGGACTTTAGAAACATGGCAACATTATTTATGGCCCAAAGAATTTGTTATACATTCGATCATGAATCTTTGAAACATATTAAAAGTCAAGCTAAACTGAATCGTAGACATGCTAAATGGGTTGAATTCATTGAGACTTTCCCTTATGTCATTAAACACAAGAAGGGTAAAGAAAATGTTATTCTTGATGCATTGTCTCGTCGCTATACTATGCTTTCACAACTTGACTTCAAAATATTTGGTTTGGAGACCATCAAAGATCAATATGTGCATGATGCTGATTTTAAAGATGTATTGCAGAATTGTAAAGAAGGAAGAACGTGGAACAAGTTAAATGCGTTAATGATGGATTTGTGTTCGTGCTAACAAGCTATGCATTCCAGCTAGCTCCGTTCGTCTTTTGTTGTTGCAGGAGGCGCATGGAGGAGGACTAATGGGACACTTTGGCGTGAAGAAGACGGAGGATGTACTTTCTACACATTTCTTTTGGCCAAAGATGAGGCGGGATGTTGAGCGTTTATTGCTTGCTGCACTACATGTCAAAAAGCTAAGTCACGACTCAATCCTCATGGTTTATATATGCCTTTGCTGTACCTAGTGTTCCTTGGGAGGATATATCTATGGACTTTGTTTTAGGTTTACCTAGAACAAAGAAGGGAGGATAGCATATTTGTTGTCGTGGATAGATTCTCGAAAATGGCACACTTTATACCATGTCATAAAAGCGATGATCTTTGTTAATGTTGCTGATTTGTTCTTTCGTGAAATTATTCGCTTGCATGGTGTGCCAAATACTATTGTTTCAGATCGTGATACTAAATTTCTTAGCCACTTTTGGAGATGTTTATGGGCTAAGTTGGGGACTAAACTGCTTTTTTGTACTACTTGTCACCCCCAAACTGATGGACAAACTGAAGTAGTCAATAGAACATTGTCTACTATGCTTAGGGCTGTTTTGAAGAACAATAAGAAAATGTGGGAGGAATGCTTGCCTCATATTGAATTTGCTTATAATCTTTCATTGCATTCTACTACTAAGATGTGCCCTTTTGAAGTTGTGTATGGTTTCTTACCTCGTGCACCTATTGATTTGTTGCCTCTTCCATCTTCGGAGAAGGTTAATTTTGATGCTAAACAACGTGCTGAATTGATTTTAAAAATGCATGAGTTAACTAAGGAAAACATTGAGCGTATGAATGCTAAATATAAACTTGCTGGAGATAAGGGTAGAAAACATGTTGTGTTTGCTCACGGAGATCTTGTTTGGTTACATTTGCGTAAGGATAGATTTCTGATTTGCATAAATCAAAGCTAATGCCACGTCTTGATGGTCCCTTTAAGGTGTTGGAGAAAATAAATGATAATGCATATAAACTTGAGTTGCCTGCAGATTTTGGAGTTAGTCCCACTTTTAACATTGCAGATTTGAAGCCTTATTTGGGTGAGGAAGATGAGCTTCCGTCGAGGACGACTTCATTTCAAGAAGGGAGGATGATGAGGACATCAATGCCATTGTTACACCCATAACCCCTACTGCTACATATCTTGGACCAATTACTAGAGCTCATGACGCCAATTAAATTATCGGTACTTTCGTTTCTTGGTAATGATTCTAATGTTCATGAGAATATGATGTTGCCTAAATTGGATACATTTGTTTTGCTTACAAATGAAGGGCCTAGCTTGGAGAAGGATGGACATTGGAGCAAGAACAAGCATGGAGATGATGCCATGCGCAAGGGGAACAAGAACGGAGTTACAAGTGATGATTCCAGGACTTTGAAGCCACCCTAATGAGTGCATGAGGCCTTGGACGAAATATACAAGATGCCACTTCATAATATTCGTCCATAGGCTATTCTAGGTGCTGCGTCACCTTATTATTGGGCCAGGCCCATGTAATTTCGAAATACTTAAGTATAGGCTGTTTTTAGAGACCGTATGTGTGGGGAAACAAGAGTTAGGGTTGGTTTCGGACCCCTCCCTCAAGGGCCACGAAATTCCCTCCTCTTCCTCCATATATACTGCCCTTAGGGCGTCGTTTAGACTTTGGGTTTTGTTTAGATTAAAAGTTCGCCATAGCTGCAACTTCGCGTACTTCGTTTGTGTTCAACGACCAGACAAAGGCGTCACAGAACCCCACCTTGATCAATAAAGCTTTCATCTTATATTCGCAATATCCAGATTGCAATCTCAGTTTCTTGCTTGTTCTTCGTTTGCTCGCAGGAAACAGACCCTCGTGGTCGGAGTTGATCGTGCTCGGCGTGGTCAATAACCTCTCGGAGTTGGTTTAGCGATTGCTAAGGCGCGGCGTCCTCGCACGTTCGTAGTCGGATCGTCAAAGTCGACTTCCTCCAAAGCAAAAACCAACATCTCATCGAAAGACGAGACACCTTTGCCTCTATCACACACAATCCTACAATCCTGCAATAGTATGCCTGAAAGAGTGGAGGTACCAACAAAATCCACTCCACTCCCCGTTCAAAGCAACAGGGGGAGATGTATGGCAGAAGTACATTAGGATTCAGCTTCTGCAAGCAAGGATACCAAGGCACGTGAATCAAGAAATGCAAGTCACTTTCACGTTGGCGAGACACCTAATGGGTAGTATACACCCGGTGGATGGGAAACCTCCACCAGCCCAGGTCATAGTGCACACAATGACCGAGACATCGGAATACCCGACTCAGTCGCATTGGGAAATCGCGAGCAGTCATCTGGGTAAAGATATTTCCATCAACTATATATTGATATATAGATTCTAAAGAATCAAATAACCAGAAGTCTACAATTGTCGACATACATTTCTCAACTAGATTGCAAAAACCTTTCAAATGATTCAGATCCAAAGACCATGGCCATGGCAAAGTGTGAACAACACTCGGACTGAACTCAAGCAAATGGTATAATCTAGATAGAAATGATCTTGCTCAATAATGGGAAGGTATTCATAAGCAATACCTACACCAGTTTTCTTCTGGAAACGGAATTGAGAACAACGAGGTGGTGAAACAAAGAGCAAGTATTGTAGCACAAGGGTTCACGCAGATACCCAACTATTCTCCAGAGGTGGAATCTCTTTCCGATAACTTATATCATTGGCAATACAAAATCATCTATCTCTGCAGTTGATAGATGTAGTGATTACATATCCATGTGGGTCACTAGATTTAGACATATATGATTGATTCCCGATGGAACCTCAAATTCCGAATCGAAGTACAAAATGCAACATACAATGTGTAAAATCAATAAGTCACCACATGACTTATTATTATCGTCGGTACATTTGGTACAACCGACGTAGTGAGTTCCTTATACACAAGGATTACTCCTACAATGATGATTATTCATGTTTGTGTGTCTGCAATGATGACACATGTAATCATCTAAATGACGGAGTTTAAAATGAAGGATTTGGGTAACCACAATACCGCTCGTTACTACAACTTGAGCACCTTCATTCATATATTATGGTATACTACATTGTCTATATCCATAATATATTGGAGAAATTCATTATGGACAAATCTTATCCATCCTTAACTCTCATGGTAGTTCATTCTCTAGACGTAGAGAAAGATCTATTTAGACCAAGATATGATGGAAATGAGATATTGGGACTCAACGTTCCATAATGTTATTGGATCCACCAAACACAATTGGTTGGTACTCAAGAATATCTTTCGATATCTCCAAGGCATCAAACATCTTGTCCTGGTTTTTCAGTTTCACAGAAATGTGAACACCGATATCATTGGATACATCGATCAGATCCCCACTATCTTAGATCGTAGACAAGCTTAGTGTTCCTACTAGGTGTGGTAGCCCTCTCATGAAGAGTCTTCGAAATAGACCTTAGTGGCTACATCCACCAATCATTATCTCTAAGATAATGTTGCTTGTGTTGCTCGGATGCAAACAGGTTACGTAATAAGCAATATTGCTATATTGCATATCTTGCAAGTCAAATCATTCAACTGATTTGTTTCCCGAGTCTCTACCAACTTCCACATTCCAGAAGTATGTTCATGGGATTGGAATTTGACGACTTCAGAATTTGCAAGAATCAGGGGGAGTACCTTCCTGAATTATTCCTGTTTAAAGCATCATATTATACTCTTTTTCCCTTCATGAGTTTACTTTACAGGTTCTCATAAAGGTTTTTAATGAGGTAATATCAACATGAGATAATGTCATACTTTCTGTTTTCCCCACCGGGGTTTTTAGGAAAGTATATACGACATATTTATTGTCCCGTGAACTCTATGGGTTTCTCATATTGAGTTGAAAGAGGCAATAACTATTATATGTTGCATTATTTTCTCCTTATTTTTCCCATTGGGTTTGAAGGAGTTTTGACAACATATCAAACACTATGTTCCTCACATTTTTTTCCCACTGCGTTTTTGGAGGAACTTATATATAGATGATGATACCACTTGGACAAATGGAGATTAGGGGGAGTGTTACAATTAAACAAATGTTTAATTGGAAGGGAATCTCCCCTTGCTAACTGCCGCCTGTTGGCAACCGGCGCGACCCTTCCTTTGGTCTCGCTAACCAACGCTACTCGCGTCCCTCCGTGCCATCGCGTCCCTTCGAGACCTATATATTGTGTAACTGTATCATCAATAAAGAATAGAGTTGAATCATTTTGTTTGTCTTTCAATTTCTTCTAAAATATCTAATGAAGCAATTGCAGGAAAATTAGATGTACAATGTAGTACTATTTTCATCTAATTCATGCCCCTCAATTGAGTGGAACAATCAAACTATCTAACCAGGACTATATGATGTACTCCCTCCATTCCTAAATAATTGTCTTTCTAGAGATTTTAACAAGTGACTACATATGGAGCAAAATGAGTGAATCTACACTTTAAAACATGTCTACATACATCCGTATGTTATAGTCCATTTGAGATGGTTAGAAAGACAAATATTTAGGAACGAAGGGAGTATTTGACTACATCGTTGAACTCAGTATTTGGGAAAACAAATTAGATTAGCTGTGATCACTTGCTTAATCGTAATTGCAAGGAAATTGTTAGGATTTAATTAATTCTGTTAATTAAAGGGATAATCCTCCCTATGTAATATCTCGTGCGGTTGTTTCTGCAACCGTCGCGACCCACTCTCACGCCCCTGTGAACGGACACATCTCTTCGTTCGCATCTGTTCCCTTGTATATATATACTGTGATCGTCAATGGAAGAAGACACTTGAATCATTTTGCTTTGTCTCTCGTTCTACTTTAAATACGTTATCAGCACGCTCCCGCGCGACAACTCCAGCGGCGCCCTGCCTGCTACGGCTTTGGCGCACGTCCAGGCCGCATCCTGGCGGATGTGCATGGAGAGCCCTTCCCGGGCGGTGGCGTCCGAGGCCACGACTCTCGTCCGGCCATCCGCAACTACTTCCTTCGCTGCGCGTGTGAGAAAACAGGCGCACAACTCTCCCGAGATAGATGCCACTCGAGAAGAACGGGGCGAATAGCAGCGTCCCCGATGGAGAGCGCCAGCAAATCCGACGAACAAACTCCAAGATGGGAAGAGAATCGGGGACTGGAGTCAAGCACCACGCAAATTGGAGTACCAACTTCATCTAATTGCTACAGAGAAACAAGGTGCTACTTTTCCAATTTTCTTCATGGCTACACAAATTTGCTTTACCATGAACAGAATTTTGCCTTACGCTGGACGAAGGACGAAGGCATCCACGGCAAGAGACATCGCTTGGTTTCAGTTCCCGCTGGACCAAGACGCCGGATCCAGCGGCTTCGTCTCCTGCCGCGCCGCCGGATCACACCTCCGCGTTGAGTCCTGCCGCCACCAACGGTGCTCTCCGGCGGCACGTCGCGGCAAGACATAGCGACCGGGCGGCCTCCCGCACAGCCCGAAGCGGCCGCGTCTGGGCGTCTCAAGCCCGTGAAGGCGCTTTCCAGCGCCCTGCGGCGGCGACTTCCGGCACGGCAAGATCCTCCCTCTCCTTTCTCCGGCGAGCCCCCGAGGCCGCTCGAGACGGCGGTAGAAAAATCCCCATCGCGGAACTGCACAGGAGAGAGAGTAGAGGCAATCTTATCCCTTTGCCATTTTTGCATGCAGGTTCCTGTTTTTGCGAAATTTGCAAAATGGGTAAAACAGTGGTCCAGGCTAATTTTGAACAATGCTAACAGTACTATTTACTAGTATTTGCCTGTCTTAGACCCTGTTAGTTACTGTATTTTCTGTTGAGTTTTAAAATTCCAGAAATATGTGTATGTTGATACTTGACATGCATTTTTTGTTGAGTTTTAAAATTCTAGAACAAGCTTTCCGCGATTGAGATTAAGTTTTCTCGCACAACAATATAGATTTGCGATTGAGAATTATCATTTTCTCGCAAAACAATCTCATTGCGATTGAGATCAATTTTCTCTCGCAAATTATTAATTCACCTCGCTGAATTATCTTGCAACTTGATACAAGATCATCTCATTTTAATTTGAGGTCCATACAATTCAAGTTTTTCACTTGAACATCAAGTTTGCAACGTCATTACTATTCATTACGATAGTAGTGTGTATCTGTTGAGTACCGAGATGTATTCCAGATCTTAAGTTGATGTAATATATTTTCACGTTTACCACGTGTTGAGATTAATTACGTTCATTTGCAATTGAGATTTCTCATCTTTTGCAAAGATAAATTCAGTACCTCTGCAGTACTGTTTCTCCGTTGAGTACGATGTATTCCGGAATATTTCTATGATGTATCTATTTCCATGTTAAAAACATGTCGAGATTAATACTTCTATTTGCAATTGAGATTTTTAATTCCTTGCAAATACAAATGCAAAATTCAAAGTGATTCGTCAAATTGATGCTTGGGATCACAAGGTAGTCATATGGATCTACTGCCTACGCAGATTATTGATGACTACTGATAAAGCCTATATTTTGTCATATTTGACATTATGATTGCACAATATTGTGCACTCCCATGCATTTTACTAAGTCATGACATAAGGCATTAGGAGTGAGTATCAGATTATACTCCCTAGTGCTGCAAGATCTACTCCCTTTCGGAGATTATCTTCAAGATGTCATACTTAGCAATTTGAAGTTCACACTAATGGTTTCAAGATAACTTCTTGAAATACCCATCAATTTTGCAAAAATCATTACAACACTAACCATGATGGTCTTTAATTTACTACTCGTAAATTAATTATCTCTGGTTTGCCCCTTTAAGTAATCGATGGCTAAGTAATTTGAGGCTCTTGCCCTCAATGGCCAGAACTTGCTTAAGCAGGTCATGGACATCAAGATCAGTCTTGCCTCTCATGGGATAGCGCGTGTAATCTAAGCCACGCCACCGGGACACAAATTACCTCATGGGTAAAGGTTTGAAGCTCACTTCAAACCTTCAACCTGACACCATCATGAAAGTCAGTTGTTTGCATGATGTTCTTCTAGAACCGAGCAATAAAATGACTATCCGGCTGTCACGGGACCCTATGAGCACGGAGAACATGAAGTTTGGATATGCATCAACTGACATGTCTGGAGACTACATTTAGTCCCTCAATCTCCTTAGTGATCTGTTAATTTATGTCCATTTCTGATGTTCTAATATGAACATGATTATTGTTGTCATCATATATTGTGTATCACAATATATTGTATCAGCACTTTGGTACAACACATTTGTATGTATTCTATATATCTGAGTGATTTTCATATTGAGGATCTTCAAATCTATATATAGATTTCTACGGGGGTCAATCTGATGAAAGATCATATGTGCCTTGTGGACATATGCACCACGAACTCCATACTTAGGGAAGTGAACTATTTCCACTCTCGTTGAGAGAAAAGGGATATTTTAAAATCGCTAGACGTGATGAAGTATTTGTTGGCTCAACCCGAGTCATATTTACTATCCCTGTGGGTACTCGAGTAACGTCGGGATGCTTTATTGCTTCTTAGGTTCAATTCGTACCCTACTAAACTATGGAGGTATCTGTTAAAATAGTTTCCATAGCGAAACTTATGATGACAACAAAGAGAAATAACTTCTCTTTACTATATGCAACGGATATGGCAAGCACATTCTCTGTGTATCATCTGGATTGTACTACACATACGACACAACCCGTAGCACATGTTGCGTACGAGATAGTTTTTCAGAGTGTCTTGTACATGAAAAACTTGGCATACTCGCCTTGGTCATCGAGACATTGGGTTGAAACCGAAACTATCAGCAATTCCATTGGTTTATGATTATTATGATGCTAAATTCTAACAATATTTGGATTTTGTGTGCACTACATATGACATAGGGAAGCTAATTTTAAGGATTGCGCACCTTAAAGTTTACGCTGAACCACTCAGACTCCTGAATGCATCAAGTCGAGGTAAGTGGTTTTTCCCAACCATTGACTAGACTATTTAGGTATCCATGGTTTTTCCAAAGACACATCTACTTGATGGTCTCAAGTGTGCTTTATTCACACGAAACCATTGACTCATTATCCTGACATCGATTTCAAGCAAACCGAATGGATAGCATTTGCAGAATTCTCCTTGAGTGCCTTTTTCTATGGCCCTCGGATTGAAGTTTAGCAATTTGTCCTAATGTATAGACTCAAGATGGTTTGGTAGAATCCCATCCAAAGAATTGAGCTCATTGCATGATCTTTACTTTGAAATTGCAACTTACCAACTTTACGTTGGAGTCATGTAGTTTTACACGCTCATGACCAAACTGCATAATTTTATTCCCCTCTATCTTTGATACGTGGAAATCTATCAAATATTTCCTATCTGCGGTAATTCGGTTACACACCGATATCATCACCCCGACATACATCATTGGCCCCTCAACATATAGTTGGGATCTATGTGAGGAATAAGCAGATTCATCGTCAATACCTCAAGCCCCTCACATGGGGAGTTATTCGAGCCAAGATGTTGATTCAATGAGGAATATTTCCAAGCATTAGGGGAGAATTCAAGTACCATAAAGAATGCCAGGAAATTAGTGGAATGTTCAACACATTTCTGCCTCATATCCACGTAATCAAAGAGCTGAACCATGTGTTCAGAAGATTTGCAACATATTGCAAATAACCTGCCAGATTCATTTACTGACTATAAAGGTGTCACACAATCCTACAATCCTGCAAAGTATGCCTAAAAGAGTGGAGGTACCAAGAAAATCCACTCCACTCCCCGTTCAAAGCAACAGGGGGAGATGTATGGCAGAAGTACATCAGGATTCAGCTTCTCGCAAGCAAGGATATCAAGGCCTGTGAATCAGTAAATGCAAGTCAACTTCACGTTGGCAGACACCTAATGGGTAGTATACACTCAGTGGACGGGAAACCTCCACCAACCCAGGTCATAGTGCACACAATGACCGGGATATTGGAATACCCGACTTAGCCGCATTGGGATATCGCGAGCAGTCACCTTGGGTAACGATATGTCCATCAACTCTATATTGATATATAGATTCTGGAGAAACATATAACCGAAAGTCTACAATTGTCGACATACATTTCTCAACTAGATTGCAAAACCTTTCACATGATTCAGGTCCAAAGACCATGGCCATGGCAAAGTGTGAACAACACTCGGACTGAACTCAAGCAAAGGGTATAATCTAGGTAGAAATGATCTTGCTCAATAATGGGAAGGTATTCATAAGCAATACCTACACCAGTTTTCTTCTGGAAACAGAATTGAGAACAACGAGGCGGTGAAACAAAGAGCAAGTATTGTAGCACAAGGGTTTACGCAGATACCTAACTATTCTCCAGAGGTGGAATCTCATTCTGATAACTTATATCATTGGCAGTACAAAATCATCTATCTCTGCAGTTGATAGATGTAGTGATCACATATCCATGTGGCTCACTAGATTCAGACATGTATGATTGATTTCCAATGGAATCTCAATTCTGAATCGAAATACAAAATGCAACATACATTGTGTAAAAATCAGTACGGTACATTTGGTACAACCGACATAGTGAGTTCCTTTCCACAAGGATTACTCCTACAATGATGGTTATCCATGTTTGTCTGTCATACACAGTGATTACTCCTGCAATGACGATACATGTAATCATCTAAACTACGGAGTTTAAATGAAGGATTTGGGTAAAACCAAGATACCGCTCGTTACTACAACTTGAGCACCTTCACTCATACATTTTGGTACACTATGTTGTCTATATCCAAAATATATTGGAGAAATTCATTGTGGACAAGTCTTATACATCCATAACTCTCATGGTGGTTCATTCTATAGACGTAGAGAAAGATCTATTTAGACCAAGAGATGATGGAAATGAAATATTGGGACTCAACGTTCCTTAATGCCATTGGATCCACCAAACACAATTGGTTGGTACTCAAGAATATCTTTCGATATCTTCAAGGCATCAAACATCTTGTCCTAGTTTTTCAGTTTCACAGAAATGTGAACACCGATATCATTGGATACATCGATCAGATCCCACTATATCAGATCGTAGACAAGCTTAGTGTTCCTACTAGGTGTGGTAGCCCTCTCATGAAGAGTCTTCGAGACAGACCTCATGGCTACATCCACCAACCATTATCTCAATGATAATGTTTCTTGTGTTGCCCGGATGCAAGCAGGTTACATAATAAGCAATATCACTATATTGCATATCTTGCAAGTCAAATCATGCAACTGATTTATTCACCAAGTCTCTACCAACTTTTACATTCCAAGAATGTGTAAATGGAATTGGTATATGACGACTTTGGAATATGCAAGAATCAGGGGGAGTATCTTCCTAAATTGTTCCTGTTCAATGCATCATATTATACTCTTTTTTCCTTCATGAGTTTACTATACAGGTTCTCATAAAGGTTTTTAATGAGGTAATATCAACATGAGATCATATGTCATACTTTCTGTTTTCCCCACCGGGGTTTTTGAAAAAGTATATACGACATATTTATTGTCCTCTGAACTCTATGGGTTTTCTCGTATTGAGTTAAAAGAGACAATAACCATTATATGTTGCTTCATTTTCTCCTTATTTTTTCCATTGGGTTTGAAGGAGTTTTGACAACATATCAAACACTATACTCCTCATATTTTTCCCACAGGGTTTTTAGAGGAGATTATTCCAAGGATGGTCGATCGCAAGCACAAGGAAGGATTAGGGGGAGTGTTAGGATTTAATTAATTCTGTTAATTAAAGGGATAATCCTCCCTATGTAATATCTCCTGCGGTTGTTTCTGCAACCGTCGCGACCCACTCTCACGCCCCTGTGAACGGACACATCTCTTCGTTCGCATCTGTTCCCTTGTATATATATATACTGTGATCGTCAATGGAAGAAGACACTTGAATCATTTTGCTTTGTCTCTCGTTCTACTTTAAATAGAAATTAGATGGAGTGGTTGCTTGATTCGTAGATGTCTCTGCCTCCTGCCTGCTGCCTCCTGCCTGCTGCAGCCGTGAGAAACAGCTGGAGCTCGTGCCAGCTGCCTCCTGCCTGCTGCAGCCGTGAGAAACAGCAGGAGCTCGTGCCAGCTGGGTGCGAGAGAGCATGGCGACTTGCGACTGAGAGACCTCAAGCGCTTTGGATCGATCATATGCTTACTGGGCTGCAGGTGGGCTTTGCTTCGATGCATAGGTAAAATTAAAAGTGCAAAAAACCTGGGCGGGTCATGGCCCAGTTTGGCCCCAACAGAGCTCCGCCCCTGCATGGCAGGGATACATTTCTAAACAAAGCAGAATTAGTTGGGAACTGAAGTGCAAAATAAGCATTTTCACTTTGATGGCAATGTGCGAAAATAAGCATATTCACTTCGACAGTAATAATCACAATACAAGAAACTAGTGGAGCATTTAACAAGTGTTTCCACCCACATTTTCCAGGCAGAGGTACAGATGGGCCCAAATTTGGCAATTACACGACATGGGCCTTACCCGGCATAAATGAATACATTCGTGTAGGGTTTCCACTTTCACGAGGCCCATCAGATTCTGGTGGTACATTCTCAACATTAAAAATTTCACATCACCACAACCATTTGTGAACTCTAGACATTACAGCAGAGCCTGGACAAAGATATACACAAATAAAATTAATGCTGCCTCACCACCCCAAAGATGCTGAAATCGAGAAAACTCTAAGCAAGAATACATTCTCTAACCTCAGGAAGGCTCTTTCCTGAAGCAGCTTCCTTGGGGCTAACAACAAAGGCAACCCAGTTTCCACTGACAAGAAAATGCACTATCGCCTGCAACCATGTTTCAGGAAAGTGTAATGCTCATCATATACAAGGCTTGAACGATGTGAGCTATCCAGTGCCGTTTGCAGAACGAAGAACATGGACTCTCCTGTATTTGCTACAGTAAATCAAGAAAAGGTGGCTGCTCTGATGAAACATTGGAATTGGGAGTCCGTGATGCTCGGGAGAGGGCTGACTGCCCTTGATTTCTACCACGCCCTCTTCCAACAGCAGCAGATGGAGGAGGGGCAAGCCTGGGCGGGCCCTGTGTGCCACTGGATAACTGTGATACTGAACCAAAATCAGATTTTGGTTGCCTGATGCTCTGGCCTGCAATGGAACTAGCTGCATTGGAGAGACCTGAGCTCGGTCCTCCAATTGGATTTCCATATCCCAGAGATGAGTTGCCTTGGTTCAAATAGCTGGCAGTTGAATTCATGCCCATTATATTTGTATTGTTTGGTTTCGCTGACCAGCTCACCTGGTTTGTTTTCATTTGTCCAAGCGAAGTACTGCCACCACCAAACCCCATGTTCCCTGTATTCAACCCAGAAATACTTTGATTTGTGCTTGGCAGGCGCTCCACTGCTGAAATGCTGGCTGCACTGCTTGGTTTGGGGGGCCAGTCGGCAAAAGGATCAACATCATCAACCCCATCGTTAGACAGCCCTCCAGATTTACTATCCTTGTTAGCTGAGAATGGTGCATTAAAGTCAGATGATGTGCTCATTCTAGGAGGCCACTCAATGTCAACAGGAACACATGAACCGAAAGTTTGATGTCCTGAACCAGGTGCAAGAGATTGCAGAGATGGAAGTGGTTGTGCAGACGGGATTGTAGACGCTGCAACCTGAGTGACTGTCGATGGCTGCTTCATTTGAGTACTAAGATCGAAGGGAAGTGTTGAGGGTTGGTTTGTTTGGGTACTGAAATCAAAAGGGTCTTTTGAGGGTTGCGTTGTTTGAGCACTAGAATCAAAAGAGAGTGGCGGGGCACTGGTTTTCTTAGTAGGGCCCCAGTCTTCATCCCAAGAAGTGCTCTTTGCAGCTGGCATTTGTCCAGTTTGTCCCAGGCCTCCTGAAGTTGGCTTAGAATGAATCCCATTTGAGATTGAAGGCGATACTTTTACCTCTGTATGCCCATTATCCGTAACTGTCACACCACGCTTCTCTTCAATCTTGCTGTAGAAGCACACAGTAGTTTAGTTGATAAATTAATTGCTCCATGGAGAGTACAACTGATTGATTGAATATAGTAACTGGTACCTTGTGATATCCTTGACAAATAGGATATACTTGGCAAATTGCTGTACATTCAGTTGTTGTGCCGTGAGCAATGGGAAGACTAGAGGAACCACATGCTCCGCAGCAAACTCAACACCACACTGGATTAATGAGAATTTAGTTACATAAGGGTACTGGTAGAAGGTAAATAAATTGGCAAGGAGTGCTGGAAGTTCAGCGATAGTGAACAAACATATCAAGGGTAACCTGTTTATAAATCGCATTAGCAACTCCAAGGGTGCACATAAGGGTTGGGGCAGAATGGTCAACAGCTGTGCAACGCCGAAGAGTCTGCAAGATCTCTACTATACCTGTTTTATCCAACGACGGAACAAGATCTCCTAAACAGCGCAAAGCATTTACTCGCACCTACATTTGCAGGGCACTTACGATCATAAGAAAGCACATACACTTATGAAACGATGTAGGGTACAAAATGCTGCCTTCTAGAAAATGAGGTTCAAAGGCAGTAGCAACCAGCAGATATTTGGAAAAATTGAGTATGTCTTAATTCAGCAATGCCCAACAGTGCCGTGATAGAACAATCATGTGAAGTAAACTAAGGCCCAACAGATGCGGTACCCCGCAATCCTACACCACTAAATATAAACTCTGCATCACTATATATTGCTAATGCAGCAATCAATAATGTCCAGAGCAACTTAGAAAGGACTATTCACAGCATTGTTACGAATTTGGGCAGAAAACCAGCATTGTTAATATAGTAATAAATGACAGTAAAATGTCTAAAAACAGAGCAGATACGAAGCAGAAGAAGATAATGAGCTGCATGACAAAGGGCATAAGTACACTGTACACAAGAAAAATCATATGTTTCATTATGTCATGGCCCTTATCTTTATATTTTCCTTTTCGTGTGCAAATGTGTCTGCTAAAACAGGAATGAAGACGGCAATTTAGTCTCAAATATTTTATATAACCTAGCCATTCATCAAGAGCGTTATTATTATGGTCGTTTGTTGCATAAGCATATTGACCCGATTATTAATAAATAAATTACTGGAATCAAATCATATACTGTGCATACCGCAGCAACTGTAGTTTTCAAAGCTAATCCATGCACGCGTGGCAGCACAGACTGTTTCAGTAGCTGCAAGAAGAAATAAATACATGAATACATAATGTAGATGCAAAAAATAATGAATAAACACATAATGTGGATTATTATTCATATAATAACTTGGTAAGCTCATCCATCATCTGAGACATAATCCAAGCAATCGGTTAGAAAAAATAATTCCTTGATGGTGAACAAAAGAAAGAGCAATTAAAACTCAATGGCTGTTCTTCTATTTAGCAAGTAAAAAAACAAGGTTAACCTTCATGTCAAGTTGTCGAGACAGTGTTACTGTTCGTCGCAAAACTTCTTCCTGCAGACGGGGATCAGTATCATCATAAGCCCGTACCAGCATAGGAAGGATATGTGATATCAAATGTTCGTTTGTGGCCTGCAAGGGGGGATACAACAACTATAAGTTAATAACGGCAGGAGTCCCAAACACAAATGGCAGATCCCACTAAACTTTAGTTTGTAAAGATCCTTCAGGGATCAAGATCAACATTGCATTCAATCATAGCGAAACCTGACAGGGCTAAAACAAGAATCGGAATTAGTTTACTTCATAAATATACATAATTACCTTGCTAATAATGAGATCGGCACGCTTCACAAGCAAAAGAAGAGTTTCACCTGATGCTGAAGTAAATACTGGAACAAGAGCAGGCAATGTTGACAGCTCAAAGTCATCTTTATCCTGCAGAACAGAAAGAAGGCAGAAAAAAATGATCTTCAGAAGTTGGTATTACTAAAAAAAAATGCAGCATGGCATAGCTTCAAATTACATTGCTTTCAATAACTACTCCCTCCATATCATAATATAAGAGCATTTTTTACACTACACCAGTGTCAAAAACGTTCTTATATTATGGACGGAGGGAGTAAGAGCTATTTTAAATTGATGTGTCATACGGGATAATCCAATTCTGGTAGGTTAGCACGCGTTGAATCAAGAATGAGCTAAACCACAGAAAGAGAGGTTACAACACATGTACATAGATATAAGAAACTAGCCAGATAAGCAGATACAAGGTTGAGCTACGTGCCAGTTGTTAGAATTAATTAACCATAACATCTTGCTGTTAGCCAATAATCCATAAATAAAAGATGGTACTATGTACTGTTTTTTAGGAGAAGTACCTGTGATTCTGCTATTGTCAGAACCATGGGCAAAATCATTTGCTGCATGACCATGTTGCGTAGCTCGGCACAAAGAGGTGGAAGAACCTGGTCGGAAAATGAGAGTCAGCTATCAAAAAGAAAATCTGTCAACTGAGCATTACAATGCATGTATATTTAATTGAATAAGTGAGGTTCAGATGAACACCATGTGCAAATTAAAGTTAATCACACATCATTAACAAATTTATTGAAATAGGGAACCAGAAAATTAGAATTCAGATGGATCAATGAATGAACCGATTCAGTTCTGTAATATAGAAATGAGCCAGGAATTTGAGGTGTGGACATTTTTTCTTTGTTTATCATATTACAACCTTTAGTTGTTGGCAGCCTCAACATTTTCCAGAAAACAAGTACGCCCTCAAAATTAGCTCTTTCGTTTTGAACGGAGCTTCAGGCCACAAGGAAAGTTGAGCGCTGGATACTTGATTGAGATGGAAACTTTAGAGTTTGAGCAGTTTATGGCCGTTTAAGCAATAAAGTTTTATCATGCATCTGAGAAAGGCACGAAAGAGCAAGTAAAGATTTTTATTGGACATACGTAATTACAGCTCCTCTGAACAATTCTGACTGAAACAAAGTAGAGAGAATGGATTGCACATACTTTATATCGAAGAACTCGGGAATCAAAGTCTTTCCACATATCCGATAATGCTTTCAGAAATTCTGTCTTCTGCATATTATCTCTCTCCTGAAAAGGACATTTTATTAACATCAGAACCATCTGCAGCTAACAGTCTAGCAAGTAACTGAAGGCTGAAGCTTAAATTGGTCAGTTGTGATTCTCAAGTTGCAAAGAAGAAAGCTTGATACACATAGCAGTGAAACTCAAAAGGTTTAAACTTATCTAGGAGAAATGAAAGGAGTCATAAATACATACAAGCAAATGGTCAAGGAAACGAAGAGCTCGCAACCTTGTATCATGCCGGAAGAAAGAAGAGCCTGTAAGAAAGAAAAGGGCAATGTATCAAAAGCATTTCAACCTACTGTTAGTGCTGTCAGCAGTTAACACCATTAGTGACAACATCCAGAAACTCCAGTCTACAAGCACTTATGCACCAAATAAGGAAAACACAATCGATACTTTACCTGTGAAAGCCATCGCACTAGGGCGTGATGCTGCATCAACTGATAGCATATTTCGCAAATCAGCCACCAGATCAGTAGGAATACTAGAAAAGGCTTCACTTGTTAAATATGTCAATGAATTCATATACTGCAATAACAGGGGACATGTCAGTATATTTTCTGCACATGCAACCGTAGCATAAGTCAAAGTTAGAGCCAAATTAAATACATTCTATTTTGACAAAGCATGTGCCAGATTAAAGACATACCATTTTCACATTGTTATGGCAATTCAGAAGTGGTCTATGAGCAACTAAGTGGTAAGCCAGGCATCCAAAACTGAATATGTCACAGGTAGAGCCTACTTTAGAATCACCACTGCGAACCAATTCTGGTGCAGTATAGTTCAGAGATGGTTGAAGAGGTAAAGCTGTGTCTTCGACATCGTAGTCCTAAAGAGCAATCAAGCAATAAAAGGTTATGATTCTTATTTACTTTGCTAATCACAGCGACAGTATCATCAAAAAATAGCAAGTGTGCAAAGAATATGCTTAGTTGCAAAGGATGTTTAGCTGTTCACAAAACCATTCAGAACAAATTAAATGACAATTTCTATCGACCGCAGCATATACGTGGTTATAGAGCTAAGCAAATCCATGTTATCTGCAAATACCTTAAGCAACACTGCAGAAGTTGTAGCACATATTTGGTGGGAAATATATATTCATGACTAGGAAAAATTCTATGGCAGATAAATAGAGAGATTTTCTGTCCAATTTAGTGCTGTGCTCCAGTGCAATCTACATAGCCAGGACTTAAGAATACTAATAAACAATTCTATAGAAATACTCTGTTATGGCTCAAAGAAAGAAGATACCAACTAGTTAATATATCAAAAATGGTAAAACAAATCAGCTACATTACTTACAAAGTACAATGTCATAAGTACTAACCGAATAATGGAATTGCTGCGATGATGCCAAACCACCTGTGGCTTGGTCAACAGAAAGAGCAAAACCAAAACCTCCAAGCTTCCAAGATCCACTTGAAGTTATAAAGACCGTCTGCAAAAGAGACCAAGTTATTATAGCATAGAAGTGAAGACATGCGCACGCTTATAAGCAGCAACATCAAAATCATGCAAGGGCAGTAGAATAGACTAAAAACTGCTCCATTGTTTCTTATAACTGTCCTCACTTAGCCTATTCTAAAGCATTAATGAGGTTTAGAAGTGAAGTACTGCATTAGGATACTATTTTTATTTCCTCAATAGACGTTTATTTTGAAAGGAGACACCTGATGCCAGGGACAGTTGTAGTGAAACGGAAAAAAAAATTAAGCCTTCTACGGGATGGATGATTCGCAGGTACTATTAAACTCTGCTACCAACCGTGATGTCAGAACGGAAAATTTACCAAATAATCAGTATAAAGACAATAATATGTATTAACCATTAGAGAAGGTTTGAATTGATTTTGTTGAGTAACTAAGTGCAAGTATAAAGCAGAAGGATATAATGGCCAGCCAGCCTAGACAGTATGGTACAGATGAACAATAAAGCTAGTTTAATGACGGGGGATACTAATGAGTGCACAACAAAATATATAAAATTACAGGAAATAAAACCACGCAGAAATCTGCTATGTTGCAACCTCAGGTGATATAGCTCGATGTGCAAGATGGGCATTGTTATGGAGAAAATCCAACGTCTCTGCAACTTGTAGCAATCCATGTTTAATCTCCAGTATCCCCATTTCCTGGAACACAGGCGAAAAATAAGCAAACCATAGTAGAGTCAAAAACCAACCAATTGCCATGCGCTACTGACCCCCACAGAGTTCCGTGCAAAAAAAATTCTACAAGGACCCAACCACAGATGATATTTACGAGTGCATTGGTTGACAAGCCTACTCAATAGCAATCTAACTCCCTGAAATATCACTTGAAAAACTAACAATTTTGTAATGGAAGAAATCAACACAATCTGACCCAAAACCTATTGTTAGTGAAGTCAATCATGTTAATCTCGTATGTTCCTACCACATGTCAATGGCGGAGCCACCCTGGGGTAAAATGATGCCGCGAGATTTTTACAAATAGTGCAGAAGTAACAAGACTGGAGAAATGCCACAGGACTTCACACGATTTCAGTAGAATGAACCCACTAAAGGAAGTTAATGTGAAGAAAGGCTTGTTGTGAAGTTCTAAAAATATAGGTGATTCCACTTGGTGAAATTTGCAGATACATCACTCTGAAATGACACATTCGATATCATGGATTACACTGGGCATTCACCATGGTGCTAAATAATGGACAAATTGGGCAAAACTATCAGTTTCTCACTCTCATCTACATGAAAACAGACACTGATCACCTCAACTTGCTTGCTGGCGGTGACTGATCACTAGTTACTACCAGTGAGTAATGTAACCATACCCACCCACACTGATACTACCAGTATACTTGAACTAAATCGTCAATTTCACAAACTCTAGCCTCCATAGCATCCACTTAATTGCGAAGGTCCAAAGCTAGATATCCAGGAATGATCGAGATCAAACAAAGGCGTGAGTGCTATGTCTGTACCATGCCCTTGAGCTCCTTGGGCACCTTGCCCACGTTGTCGAGGCACCCGAGCGCGTTGGAGACGGAGGCGAAGAGCGGCTCAGTGACCATGGCCATGGCGGCCTTGGTCTCGTCCAGCGCCTGCACGACGTGGAGCACACCCGGATGACGCAGCCGCACGAGGCGCGCGGCGTCAGCGCGTGCGAGGTCGAGGAACGCGTCCTCCGCCGCCCTGGAGAGCCCGGCCCGCGCCCGCGCCTCGGAGAGCGCGCGCTTGTCGAGCACCCAAACAGAGACGACGGGGTACGGCGTGGATGCCGCCGCGTCCCGCGGCCGCGCCGTGTAGATCCGCCACGCGAGCCCCGGGCCGCCCGAGCCCGCCTGGTCGAGCAGCTCGTAGTCCTGCAGCGGCCGCGGGCCCGTGACCTCCTGCACCGTGGTGGTCACCGTCTTCTCGATCACCGCCGACGCCTTGGCCAGCGCCTGCTGCAGCGTCTTCATGTTGAGCGACATCTCGTCCGCCCGTGCCCGCGCCGGCGAGATCTGGAGCCCCTCCGCTGCTGTGGTCGACGGGGAATTTTGGTGGAACTTCTGGGGGTCGGTGGCTCGATCGGTCGGTGGCAGCGCGTGTTTGGTAATTTACGGGTATTCTTAATTGATTTTCTAATTTCAATCGATTTTTTGGGGGGACGAGACTCATGTGACTGTGAGAAACCGCGAGGAGGATGCTTCGTCGGCAAGGAGAAGAGAGGAAGGGGAAAAGTTTGTCTGATCTGGGCCGTTGTTTGCCTTTGGCTGAAAGGATGAAAGGTTGGGATCCGGTGGAGGCCGGATTTTCATTTAACACAGTCAGGTCGAGGTGTCTGGTCAATGCAGTTAACTAATTACGAACGTGGAAGTATCAACAATTTTCCTTTTTTACGCTTAGAAGTGTGAACAATTAGGAACAAAATCCGCTCCAGATTGCAAATGGCAGCCCCCGCCACATAATAGAGTTAAGATCAACCTCGATGGTGCCTTCACGCCAGGAGAGAACTTTGTATCGTGGGGAGTGGTGATCCGGGATCACACGGGAGAAGTGCTTCTCGCGCGGGCTGGTCGAACAGATAACAACGCCGACCCATTTTGTGGCAGAAGTGATTACCATGTCCCAAGCGATCTCTATGGCTGTTGATGTTGGTGCATTGAGGGCAATTTTTGGGACGGACTCCAAACTTCTACAGGAAGCGTTAGACTTCACGAAAGCGGATGCATCATCGCATGCGGCCATCATCGAGGATATCAAATTGTTGGGGAAGCTGATCGTGTCCCACGAACACCTATGGGACCTAGTCCCTTGTGATTCGGAGGGGGGCGGAGAATGCACAAAGAGCGGATCGAGGCAATGCACACGAGCGATTTACCCGGCCGAGCTCTCCGGAGATAACACTCCTACTTTGCTTGGTTGATTCTATTGTGTTCTTGCTAGGGAGCAATGAGAGCTACAAAACCTAGCCTGAGTGTGTGTGGTCTCGTATGAGTCGAATGAACCGAACGAGCCGAACCCTTTCTACCTTGTTCATGGGCCTCCTTTTATAATCTCAAGGGGTCACCACAGGTGGCAACGCAGATGAGGGAAAAATGGAAAAACAGAGTTGGTACACCAACTTGTACAAGATTACACGTTGTTTTATACCTAACTCGACGGAAGGGACAAGAGTAATAAATGCCCGTCAATGTCGCCTAAACAAAGGCAACAGGGACCGTCTGGCGCCTCCGTTTGCCACGATGGTAGCTTGTCGTCGCCGCTTATCGCTGCTCCCCACGGGCCTGACAAACCCTTCGACACGCTGCGTGCGAATAGCCCCATGGCGACACGTTGGCGGATGAGCCGGAGCGGAGATGAAGAGAGTCGCCGCCAGCAAAGCACCTTGCAGCGGTGAATCCTTGTCGCGCGGGGAGCTTGTCGATCACCAAGCCTTCCCGCAAGCTCCTCTTGCCGGGTCTTGTTTCCTTCGTGCCTTGAGTGGCCTTCCCGGCAAGCTCCTCTTGCCGGGCCTTGATTACTTTGTTCTTGAATGGCTCCAAAGGAGCGCGGGAGGACCTTGGCGGTCACTAGGCCAGCCTCGCTGCTGGTGTCTTTAATCGCCCGTGCACGAGTTCGGGATACTAGGGTACCCTACTCTAGTACACCGACAGAGCCCCAAGGCGTGGGCCACACACGGCGCCGAGCTCATTGGGCGGGCCAAAATAAAGGCACGGCACGAGCGGCCTAGATTACGCCATTATTCGCCTCGGACCCACCACGCCCCCACGAATGGCACGTTCGGGCGTGGCGTCGTGGGAGAGATCGTGGGGCTTTCTTTAATGGGAAAATCGAACGCCCCCTCCCCTCCTTATAAGCGGGGGGAACAGTGGCGTAACACCCACTTGCCATTGCCGTCACATCAAAACCACCGCCGCTCCCCTTTCTTCTCAAGTCCAAAGAGAGCGACGCCCTTCCCCCATTGCCACCGGCGCCATTAACGCCGTCGACCTCCTCCACCACCTCCCCATGGCTCAAAGCCGACAAGGGAAAGGCGTGAAATCGGCCGAGGCGCAGCGCTCGCAGACCTGCGGAAGGAGCGGGCCCTCTTGATCCCCGCTGACAGGAAGGAGTTCATGGAGCTGATTACCTTTTCTCGTCGACGGCGACGGCGCACACCAAGACGAGGTGATCTCCGCCGCCACGTCCGAGAAGGTTTCCATCGGTACCCTTCTTGGCGCTTTTCTTCCCTGCGGGCTCTGCCGCTTTTCCGAATTCTTTTGCGATGTCATGAACACATATGGCCTCCGCCTCCTTGATTTCACCCCCAACGCCGTCCTCACCATGGCGGTTTCGCACACTCTGCGAGAACTTTGTCGAGTCCACCCAAATGTAGCACTTTCCGCCACTACTTCATGCCCGTGTTGAGAGAGGAGAGCCGCTTGGGAGGGATTGCATGGATCTCGGGATCGGCAAGAAGGAAGCATATCTTGACGGAGAGCTGCGCGGCAAGTGGGAGGAGTGGAGAGCCGATTGGTGTTGGATCTTAGAGGAGGACCATGAGCCTTTCACCGCCTCGCGCCAAACTCCCATAGTCGCGGCAGCGATTGGATCAACTTGGCGCGGAGGATGCCAAGTTGAAGATTGCCGTGACTAGGATCTTGCGCCTCGTGCATGCCGGGCTTACCGTAGGAGCAGCTTGGCGCGGACTTCCTTCGCCGCGCATTGCGCCCTTGCGGAGAGAGGGAGGCCTGCTTGGGAGTTCCAAAGCGGCGGACATCATGAGGCTGCGCCGGTCTGAATCGAACTTTCTTGTCTTGGAGCTGGATGGCATGCTGCGGGGAGCTGTTCAAGCGATCAGATCACCCAGTGGTTCATGTTGTCAAGGGAGTCGTGCCCTTGTGCAACAACTTCGTCGCTTGACCGCATCCAGCGCGATGATGCGTTGCCAGCGATTCCCATGGAATCGTTCCAACTTGGCGAGCCCGCCGACGACATTGTGCAGCAATTCTTCGACAACTTGGAAGAAGCGCCGATTCGCGGCCGACGAAGCGTAAGCGGCTCACCCGCGACACCACCGAAAGCAAGAGATGGCGCGACGCCACAAGGTTGGAGGAGGCGGCAGAAGCTGCCGCCGCGTGTTTGGGTTCACCGTCGAGGAGGCGAATACCGAGGCGGCAAGCCTTGCCGATCGAGAGGAGTTCGCGGTGAGGAGGAGAGCCGAGCCCGACGCCGAGCCGAGCGAGCTGCCGGGCGCCTCCGCTCCGCCGTCAAGTAGCTTGCCGCGGGAGGAGCCCAGCGCCCGCGCTTAAGAAGACGCCTCCGAAGACCGGAGAGTGGCGGGCGGCAGACGGGCAACAGCCGCCTCGCCGCCCGACGCGCTCCACCAGGCAAGCATTGCAGCAGCGGAGCGCCTCATGCCACCACAAAGAACGGGAGCGGGCCCTCTGGAGCCACGGCCCCGCACCCGCCAAGCGTCCGAGGGAGCCTACTCCTCCAGGCTCGTCGACTTTGAGCGAATTTGACTTCTCCGCCTCGGCTCCGAGGAAGAAGAGGAAGAGTAAGATCTTGTCGCTGCTACTTGTAATTCTTCAAATTACTGCTTTATCTTGTATCTGACTTGTTTCATTCTGAGCTCTTTCCTTTTTCAGGACGCTGGCTTAGAGGGCGTCGAAGAGAGCCAAGACTCCGGTGGTGGTCATTGAAGACGAATCTCCCGTGGCGACAGGAGGCACGTCTGAGACTCCCTTGCCGGATCCGCAACCTTCATCAGCAGCAGCCCAAGCCCAGCCCCAACAGTAAGTACTTGGTTTATCTCTTACGGTTCGGTGTGCATGGGTGCTCTTTCTTTACTGATATCTGACTTGTTGAATTGTGTAGGAGCAGAGCAGCCTCATCAGGAGGCCCCGGAGGTCACTCCCGAAGTTCTGCTTGCTTCAACTACGCCGCCAAGGGAGAAATCTCCGCCAAGGGAACGCTCTCCGGCAAGGGAGGCCTCTCCGACAAGGGGCTTCTCGACAAGGGCAACGCCGACGACCCTCCGGTGGTGGAGACCGCGCAACAGATCCCATTGCAGTAATCTTCTTGATGAAAATTTCCCTTGGGTTCTTTTTCTTCGTTCTTCTTTTGAACATTTGCTTGACTGTCCTTTCTTTCTCGATCATCGATCCATCTGCCGGAGAGCCGATGGAGACTGAGGTTGCCGGCGAGGAGGACGCTCGCGGCAACAATGGCGACGCCGCCAACATGGAAGAGGAGGCCGGCGCTGATGGGTCCGCCGGCGAGGAGGCCGCCAAGGCTGCCGGCGCAGAGGCTGGGGAGGGGTCCGGTGATCGTACTGACGGCCCTGAGGCCGCAGGAGCACCAGACGCTGCACCGACCGCCGATCCCCCCGCCACCGATGCCGCACCAGACTCCGAAGAGCCCCAGCCCGGCGCCTATCTGAAGGTCGGCGAAGGTGTCTTCATCAAGCTTCCATGGGCATCGAGCTCTGTGGCGCCGGTCGAGGAGACCTTGACGTGGAGCTGCTCGCCTCATTGGGCTGTCCTCGGTTGACGCGCCAAGCAGCAGCAGTGGCGAGCTCGAGGAGGAGCAATTCTTGAAGAAGCTGTTGTCGCTCTACCGCGCCAAACAAGCCAAGCTGGAGTCGCGGAAGCGCTTGTCGCGAGGGCGGAGCCGACATGGAGAAACGCGCAGAAGAGCTCCGCGCCAACAAAGAAACTCTTGGGACATAGCGAAGCGCGGAGCACCTTGTCGAGGCGCGCACGCCTTCATCCCGGAGAAGGCCGAGGTCGAGGAGCAGCAAAGGCTTGCCGCGAGAAGCTCTCAAGAAGAAGGTGGTGGCGCGGCGGAAGATCAACCTCGGCAGCTCTGAGGAAGACCTTGCAGCGCGAGCAATCAATTGGCGGAGCACTCAAGGAGGCAAAGGACGCCGCAGCAGCTGCCGAGGCCGCCAAGAAGGAATTGGAGACGAGGTGGCATAGCTGAGGCCACCCTCCAAAAGAGCGAGGAGGAGGTCGCCGGGCTGAAACGCGAAGCCGAGAAGGACGCCTACACTCTTGGCGAGCTGCAGGGTCGTTTCTTTGAGAAGATCAAAGAGCTCGACGCCGCCAAGGACTCCAAGGCGGATCTGGAGCTGAAATCACCACCTCGACGCGAGACGCCGGCCGGCGCCAAGGAGCGGGAAACGGGCTCTGCTGGAGAAGATCAAGGCCAACGAGGAGCTGTTGGCGAATGCCGCGACGCCAGGATACTCTCGAGATAGCATAATGCACCGGATGTAAGGTCTTGTGGACACTTGCCGCCGCCATCCACAATGAGTGATGGAGCTGGGATGGTGGATCTTGGGTACTCCACCGACAAGAACCTCCAACCCAGCGCCAAGCTCAGCTGTTCTTCAAGGCGTGTTGACGGGTCTCCAGCCGCTCGGGAGGAGATCCCAAAGCAGCTGGCCGACGAGTCGCACCAAGTCTGCGCCGGGCTCTCGAAGGTCTTGATGAAGGTGGCCTTCCGCAATCCAGCGCCGGCTTTGCTAACGTCCTCAAGTCCCTCCTCCATCACCGACGTTGAAGCACTCAAGGCCCTTGTCGCACCCATCGTGGGCGGGGTGGCGGGTCAAGAGGCTCGATGGCGACCGCGTGGACTAGGCCGCCAAGTTTATCTTTCCCTTGTCGCTGCAGATCATATTTAGGAGAACAATCTATTAGATCTGCGACAAGTTATTTTTGTAATATACTCTATCTTAGGCAACGATTGCAATGTTATTTCCTTTACTTGATTCCTTCCCTTGTATGTTTGTGCCCTACGCTTTTAGGAAACTTGTCGGTGCGAGCACCTTTGCCGTGAGCGCTGAGTGCGGAACGTCAGCAGCCTGCTGGTGATGCTGCCTCCGACAAGCAACCTTGTCGCAACTAGTGCAGCGCGCTTAAGTTGTTGAGCGGACTCGAAACAAAGTAAGGGTGCGACTAGCTACGAGTCGGTTCCTCCGCGCACAGGTTTTCCATACAAAGTACTATCGTTCGAGGAAGATAACTTGAAAATTTAAAAACTGATTGCTTAAACTTAGCAACTTAGCTTTTCTGTCGTTTGCTTCCCGGCAAGGCGATACTTCCTCGAGCGACACTTGGTGGCCCATACCATTATCTTCTCCTTCCCCCCCGGTTAACTTGTGGGTGGATGAACCTTCCTTTCTTTTGAGAAGAAAGAAGAGAAAATAAAGTTATGGAGCCTAGTGGCTCGTTATCGCTTACCGGGTGTGGATGGTGCACAAAGCGTCAGATAATACATGCATAATAATGATGAAAGCATGAAATTGACAAATTGTGCGCAACACATGAGCTTTACTGATGCACGGGGTCTGCGCCCGGCTTTGTGCAAAGGATTACATGCGACAGCGGCAAGACTTGTACAAAAGGGTGGTTGCGGAACGGGTTCCGCAACCGCGCCTATATGGTAAAACTTACGAAGATGCTCTATATTCCAGAGTTGCTCACCGAACGCCATCTTCGGTCTCAAAGCGACAGCGCCGGGCCTAGTGACTCGTTTCACCCGATAAGGGCCTCCCACTTCAAGGCGTCAACTTGTTGGAATTCTTGGCGGATTGAACGCTACCAAGAACAAGGTCGCCTTCCTCGAAGCTTCGCGTTAACTGCGGCTATGGTAGCGGCGCAAAAGCTTGCTTGGTAACGAGCAGCTCGTCTGGCAGACTGAAGACGATCCTCCTCGAGGAGCAGCGCGTCATCTTGTCGCAGCTGCTCTTGCTCAAGCTCATCATAGCGAGTACTCGAGGTGACCCGTATCTGAAGTTCCGTGGGGAGAACTGCCTCTGCTCCATAGATTACAAATAAAGGTGTCGGCGATGGCTCGATTTGGCGTCGTCTGATCGACCAAAGAACCACCGGCATCTCCTCAATCCAGTTTCTTCCGCACTTGCGCAACCTGTCAAAAGTTCTGGTCTTGAGTCCTCGCAGCACTTCAAATTTGCCCTCTCGCTTGACCGCTGCTTCGGGTGAGCAATGAAGCAAAGCAGACCTTGGCGCCAAGATCTTGGACGTCTTGCATGAAGGTGCGACTCGTGAATTGGGTGCCGTTGTCGGTGATGATCCGTTAGGTATCCCAAAGCGGCAAACAATTGACCAAGAACTTGATCCGCCGATCGGTTGTCACCTTCCTCATTGCTTCCACTTCCGGCCACTTTGTGAACTTGTCGATTGCAACGTACAAGTACTCAAAGCCCCTGACAGCTCGGGGGAAGGGGCCGAGGATATCGAGCCCCAAACCGAAAATGGCGGTGACAAAGGGATCGTCTGGAGAGCTTGAGCTGGTGGTGTATCTGTTTTGAATGGAACCGCACGCTTCACACTTGGTTACTTGTGCCGTTGCATCCTCGGAGGGCTTCGGCGGAAGAAACCTTGCCGAAAGCTTTGCTTAAGTGCTTTTCGCCAATGTGGTGACCACATATGCCTCCGTATCTCTCTGCCAACAACTTACATCCATCTTCCCGGCAAATACACTTCAATTTCACTCCGTTGAGTCTTCTTCATGCATGTGATGTTGTCAACAAACTGGTACATACTTGACCGTCGGGCTACTCTTTACGCTTCTTCTTGCTCTTCGGAAGTTCTCCTGTCTCAAGGAAATGGACGATCTGCTTGTGCCCATCTTTGGAGCCTGCGGCTCGACAACAAGGACTAAAGGCACATCTGCCGCTGCGGGAACATCAGCTTCTACGGCAAGGACCTGCGGTTCAGCCGGAGCTTGATGATCCCCGACAAGCTTGCCGGGGCAAAACTTGTCGGGAGCGTCTGCTTCAACGAAACAAACCCTAGGGCTTGTCGGAGCAGACTGCTCCTCAGTGAATCTGCGTTGACTTTGGGGACCTTCTTAGCGGCGGCTTCAGGGAGCTCTGCCGGAAAGTAGTCACCAGAAACCAACTTTCTCTTCTTGTTCTGTCCGGTTGATGGTGTTACAGTTGGTGAGTCACTTGAGCACAAAAATTCCTGGTTCCACAGTAACTTGAGTGCGGCACACTTTGAGAGGCCATCGGCAATATCATTCTCGAGCTCTTGGAACGTGTTCCATTTGCGAGCCTTCAAAGTGCTCCTCTAGCTTTCTCACTTCACAACGTAGGCTTCCATCAACGGACTCGATAATCTTTGTTTACTTGGCGAGCGACAAGCTGCGAGTCACCCCCGACAATAAGCTTCCCGATCCCAAGGTTCATCGCTATTACGAGTCCGCAAGCAAACCTTCATACTCTGCGGATTATTTGTTGCTTGCTCCTTGGGAAAGTGCATTTGGACTATGTACTTGAGGTGTTCTCCGGTGGGTGCGATAAGCACGCCGCACAGCGCTTTGCAACGAGAAGGCACCGTCAAAGTACATCAGCCACTCTTTACTTGCTTCCTTGACGGGGATGCTCGTCTCTGGAATTTCTTCATCTTGTGTCGGCGTCCACTCTGCTATAAACTCTGCCAGTGCTCGCTTTGGATAGTTGAAGTGCTTTCAAACTTGAGGCCAAAGCTTGACAGCCCAAAGGCCCACTCGACAATCCCGCTGTTGCTTCGGATTTTGCAATATCCTCTTCAAATGAAAATGAGTGACAAGCTGTGTTGGGGAACGTTGCGAGAAAATTAAAATTTTTCCTACGGTTTCACCAAGATCCATCTATGAGTTCATCTAGCAACGAGTATTCAGATTGGTTAGCATCTACATACCACTTTGTAGATCGCATAGCGGAAGTCCGGAGTGAACGTGGATGAGGTAGTCGTACTTGCCGCGATCCAATTCACCGATGATCTAGTGCCGAGCGGACGGCACCTCCGCGTTCAACACACGTGACGGTCAGCGTAACGTCTCCTTCTTCTTGATCCAGCAAGGTGAAGGAGAGGTTGAGGAAGATGGCACCAGCAGCAGCACGACGGCGTGGTGATGGTGGAGCTTGCGATACTCGGCAGGCTTCGCTGTGCACTACGGAGGAGGAGGATGTGTTGGAGAGGGAGGGGGCGCCAGGGGCAAAGGTGCTGCTGCCCCCCCCCCTTTATATAGGTGCCAAGGAGGGGGAGGCGCCTGCCCCCTCCTCCAAGGGAGGGTGCGGCCAAGAGGGGAGAATCCTTCCTCCCAAGGCACCCTGGAGGTGCCTTCCCTTCATGGACTCTTCCCCTTTTGAACCCTAGGCGATGGGCCCCTTGGGGCTGGTTCCCTGGCCCATGCAGCCTAGGCGCACCACCTAGGGCCCATATGGCCCCTTGGGGCAGGTGGCCCCACTTGGTGGACCCCCGGACCCCTCCGGTGGTCCCAGACAATCCGATAACACCAAACTTGTCCCGATGGCCAAAACAGCACTTCCTATATATAATTCTTTACCTCCGGACCATTCCGAACTCCTCGTGACGTCCGGGATCTCATCCGGACTCAACAACATTCGTAATCACATACTTGTCTTCCTATTAACCCTAAGCGCCACCGAACCTTAAGTGTGTAGACCCTACGGGTTCGGAGACATGCGATACATGACCGAGACTACCTCAAGTCAATAACCAACAGCGGGATCTGGATACCCATGTTGGCTCCCACATGCTCCTCGATGTTGTCATCGGATGAACCACGATGTCAAGGGTTCAAGCAACCCGTATTCTATTCCCTTTGTCGACGGTATGTTACTTGCCCGAGACTCGATCGTCGGTATCCCAATACCTCGTTAGTCTCGTTACCGGCAAGTCACTTTACTCATCCGCAATGCATGATCCGTGACCGGACACTTGATCACTTTGAGCTCATTATGATGATGCATTACCGAGTGGGCCCTAGTGATACCTCTCCGTAATCTGGAGTGACAAATCCCGCTCGATCCGTGTCAACCCAATGGTCACTTTCGGAGATACCTGTAGTGCACCTTTATAATCACCCGATTACGTGACGTTTGATACACCCAAAGCACTCCTACGGTATCCGGAATTGCACGATCTCATGGTCTAAGGAAGAGATACTTGACATTGGAAAAGCTCTAGCAAAACGAACTACACGATCTTTGTGCTATGCTTAGGATTGGGTCTTGTCCATCACGTCATTCTCCTAATGACGTGATCCCGTTGTCAATGACATCGATGTCCATAGTCGAAACCATGACTATCTGTTGACCAACGAGCTAGTCAACTAGAGGCTTACTAGGGGCGTATTGTAGTCTATGTATCCACCGTGTATTACGATTTCCGGATAATACGCTTATAGCATGAATAAAGACAATTATCATGAACAAGGAAATATAATAATAATGCTTTTATTATTGCCTCTAGGGCATATTTCCAACAGTCTCCCACTTGCACTAGAGTCAATAATCTAGTTACATTGTGATGAATCGAACACCCATGGAGTTACGTGTTGATCATGTCTTGCCCGCGGAAGAGGTTTAGTCAATGGATCTGCGACATTCAGATCCGTATGCACTTTACAAATTTCTATGTCTCCATCCCGAACATTTTCACGGATGGAGTTGAAGCGACGCTTGATGTGCTGGTCTTCTTGTGAAACCTGGCTCCTTGGCAAGGGCAATAGCTCCAAGTGTTGTCACGAGAAGAGTTTGATCGGCCCCGACGCATTGGGTATGACTCCTAGGTCGGTGATGAACTCCTTCACCCAAATTGCTTCATGCGCTGCCTCCGAGGCTGCCATGTACTCCGCTTCACATGTAGATCCCGCCACGACGCTTCGCTTGCGGCTGCACCACCTTCTTGCTCCACCATTCAACATATACACGTATCCGGTTTGTGACTTAGAGTCATCGGATCTGTGTCGAAGCTAAGCGTCGGCGTAACCCGTTCTGACGAGCTCTTCGTCACCTCCATAAACGAAACATGTCCTTTGTCCTTTTCGGTACTTCAGGATATTTTGACCGCTGTCCGGTGTTCCTTGCGGGATTACTTTGGTACCTTCCTACCAAACTTACGGCAAGGTTTACATCAGTGTCCGTACACAACATGGCATACATAATAGATCCTATGGCTGAGGCATAGGGATGACACTCATCTCTTCTTTATCTTTTGCCGTGGTGGGGCATTGAGCTGAGCTCAATCTCACACCTTGCAATACAGGCAAGAACCCCTTCTTGGACTGATCCATTTTGAACTTCTTCAAAATCTTATCAAGGTATGTGCTTTGTGAAAGACCTATGAGGCGCCTCGATCTATCTCTATAGATCTTGATGCCTAATATATAAGCAGCTTCTCCAAGGTCCTTCATTGAAAACACTTATTCAAGTAGGCCTTAATGCTGTCCAAGAAATCTATATCATTTCCCATCAAGTATGTCATCTACATATAATATGAGAAATGCTACAGAGCTCCCACTCACTTTCTTGTAAACGCAGGCTTCTCCATAAGATCAAGATAAACTAAACGCTTTGATCATCTCATCAAAGCGAATGTTCTAACTCGAGATGCTTGCACCAGCCCATAAATGGATCGCTGGAGCTTGCATACTTTGTTAGCGTTCTTAGGATCGACAAAACCCTCCGGCTGCATCATATACAGCTCTTCCTTAAGATATCCGTTAAGGAACGCTGTTTTGGCGTCCATCGCCATATCTCATAATCATAGTATGCGGCAATTGCTAACATGATTCGGACGGACTTAAGCTTCGCTACGGGAGAGAAAGTCTCATCGTAGTCAATCCCTTGAACTTGCCGATAACCCTTAGCGACAAGTCGAGCTTTATAGATGGTGACATTACCATCCGCGTCCGTCTTCCTCTTAAAGATCCATTTGTTTTCTATCGCTCACGATCATCGGCAAGTCGGTCAAAGTCCACACTTTGTTTTCATACATGGATTCTATCTCGGACTTCATGGCTTCTAGCCATTTGTTGGAATCTGGGCCCGCCATCGCTTCTTCATAGTTCGAAGGTTCATTGTTGTCCAACAACATGATTTCCAAGACAGGGTTGCCGTACCACTCAGTGCGGGCGTGTCCTAGTGGACCCTCTGAAGTTCAAGCAACTTGATCCGTACCTTGATCATCATCATGAGTTTCCTCTTCGGTTGGTGTAGGCATCACGGAACATTTTCTGAGCTGCACTACTATCTGTTCAAGAGGTAGTACTTCATCGAGTTCTACTTTCCTCCCACTTACTTCTTTCGAGAGAAATTCTTTTTCGAAAAGGATCCATTCTTGGCAACAAAGATCTTGCCCTCGGATCTTAAGTAGAAGGTATACCCTACGGTTTCCTTAGGGTATCCTATGAAGACGCATTTTTCGACTTGGGTTCGAGCTTTTTGGGTTGAAGTTTCTTGACATAAGCATCGCATCCCCAAACTTTTAGAAACGATACTTAGGTTTCTTCCCAAACCATAACTCATACGGTGTCGTCTCAACGGATTTAGGCGGTGCCCTATTTAAAGTGAATGTAGCTGTCTCTAGAGCGTATCCCCAAAATGATAGCGGTAAATCGGTAAGAGACATCATAGATCGCACCATATCCAATAGAGTGCGATTACGACGTTCGGACACACCATTCTGTTGAGGTGTTCGGTGGCGTTAGTTGTGAAACGATTCCACATTTTCTTAAGTGTGTACCAAATTCGTGACTTAAATATTCTCCTCCACGATCGATCGTAAGAATTTTATCTTTCGGTCACGTTGATTCTCTACTTCATTCTGAAATTCCTTGAACTTTTCAAAGGTCTCGGACTTGTGTTTCATCAAGTAGACATACCCATATCTACTCAAGTCATCTGAGAGTGAGAACATAACGATATCCTCCATGAGCCTCAACGCTCATTGGACCGCACACATCGGTATGTATGATTTCCAACAAGTTGGTTGCTCGCTCCATTGTACCGAGAATGGAGTCTTGGTCATCTTGCCCATGAGGCATGGTTCGCATGTGTCAAATGATTCATAATCAAGAGACTCCAAAAGTCCATCGAGATGGAGCTTCTTCATGCGCTTGACACCAATGTGACCAAGGCGGCAGTGCCACAAGTATGTGGGACTATCGTTATCAACTTTACATCTTTTGGTATTCACGCTATGAATATGTGTAACACTACGCTCGAGATTCATTAAGAATAAACCATTGACCATCGGAGCATGACCATAAAACATATCTCTCATATAAATAGAACAACCATTATTCTCGGATTTAAATGAGTAGCCATCTCGCATTAAACGAGATCCAGATACAATATTCATGCTCAAACTTGGCACCAAATAACAATTATTAAGGTTCATAACTAATCCCGTGGGTAAATGAAGAGGTAGCGTGCCGACGGCGATCACATCGACTCTGGAACCATTCCCGACGCCGCATCGTCACCTCGTCCCTTCGCCGCCTCCGCTTATTCCGCAGCTCTGCTGTGAGTTACAAATATGAGCAACGGCACCGGTATCAAATACCGGGAGTTACTACGATTCTTGGTAAGGTACACATCAATTACATGTATATCAAATATACCTTTGGTGTTGCGGCCTTCTTATCCGCTAAGTATTTGGGGCAGTTCCGCTTCGATGACCCTTCCCTTGCAATAAAAGCACTCGGTCTCGTGCTTGGGTCCATTCTTTGACTTCTTCCGGCAACTTGCTTATCGGGCGCGGCAACCTCCTTGCCGTCCTTCTTGAAGTTCTTCTTGCCCTTGCCCTTCTTAAACTTAGTGGTCTTATTGACCATCAACACTTGATGTTCTTTCTTGATTTCAACCTCGGTGACTTGACATAGAGAACACTTCGAGGATGGTCTTTACCATCCCCGCATGTTGTAGTTCATCACAAAGCTCTTGTAGCTTGGTGGGGCGATCGGAGGATTCTGTCAATGACCGCCTCATCGGGAGGTTAATATTCACTGGGTCATACGGTTGTGCAACCCGACATCTTGAGAATGTGCTCACCGATGAACTGTTTTCCTCCATCTTACAACTATAGGACTTGTCGAGATGTCATATCTCTCGACCCGGCGTGAGCTTGGAAAACAAGTTTCAGCTCTTGAACATCTCATATGCTCCGTGATGCTCAAAAGCGCTTTTGGAGCCCCGGTTCTAAGCTGTAAAGCATGCCGCCTTGAGCGAGGGAGTAATCATCGATGCGTGCTCGCCAAGCGTTCAAATCGTCTTGCGGTCTTTGGGAGAGCGGTGGGTCACCTAACGGTGCTTCTAGGACATATGCCTTCTTGGCAGCTATGAGGATGATCCTCAGGTTCCGGACCCAGTCCGTATAGTTGCTGCCATCATCTTTCAACTTGGTTTTCTCTAGGAACGCGTTGAAGTTCATGTTGACATGAGCGTTGGCCATTTGATCTACAAGACATATAATTCAAAAGTTTTAGACTAAGTTCATGATAATTAAGTTCATCTAATCAAATTATTAATGAACTCCCACTTAGATTAGACATCCTCTAGTCATCTAAGTGTTACGATCCGAGTCAACTAGGCCGTGTCCGATCAACACGTGAGACGGACTAGTCTGCGTCGGTGAACATTCTCATGTTGATCGTATCTTCCATACGACTCGTGTTCGACCTTTCGGTCTCCGTGTTCCGAGGCCATGTCTTCACATGCTTAGGCTCGTCAAGTTAACCCTAAGTGTTTCTGCGTGTGTAAATCTTGCTTACACCCGTTGTATGTGAACGTAAGAATCCATCACACCCGATTAACACGTGGTGCTTAGAAGCGACGACTTTAACTGTAGCAACGGTGCAGCTTAGGGAGAACACTTCTTGAAATTGTTCTAAGGGATCATCTTATTTACTACCGTCGTTCTAAGTAAACAAGATGCATAATCATAATAAACATCACATGCAATTATAAAGTAGTGACATGATATGGCCAATATCATATAGCTCCTTGATCTTCATCTTCGGGGCTCCATGATCATCCTGTCACCGGCATGACACCATGATCTCCATCATCATGATCTCCATCATCGTGCCTCCATGAAGTTGTCACGCCAACGACTACTTATACTTCTATGGCTAACGCGTTTAGCAATAAAGTAAAGTAAATTACATGGCGTTCTTCAATGACACGCAGGTCATACAAAAATAAAGACAACTCCTATGGCTCCTGCCGGTTGTCATACTCATCGACATGCAAGTCGTGATTCCTATTACAAGAACATGATCTCATACATCACAATATATCATCATTCATCACAACTTGGCCATATCATATCACAAGACAATTGCTGCAAAAAACAAGTTAGACGTCCTCTAATTGTTGTTGCATCTTTTACGTGGCTGCAATTGGGTTCTAGCAAGAACGTTTTCTTACCTACGAATAACCACAACGTGATCTTGTCAACTTCTATTTACCCTTCATAAGGACCCTGTTCATCGAATCCGCTCCCACTAAAGTAGGAGAGATGACACCCGCCAGCCACCTTATGCAACTAGTGCATGTTAGTCGGTGGAACCGGTCTCACGTGAAATGCGTGTAAGGTTGGTCCGGCCGCTTCATCCCACAATACCGCTGAAGCAAGAAACAACTAGTAACGGCAAGTAAGTTGACAAGATCCACGCCCACAACAAAATTGTGTTCTACTCGTGCAAAGAGAACTACGCATAGACCTAGCTCATGATGCCACTTTGTGGGGAGCGTTGCAGAAAATTAAAATTTTTCCTACGGTTTCACCAAGATCCATCTATGAGTTCATCTAGCAACGAGTATTCAGATTGGTTAGCATCTACATACCACTTTGTAGATCGCAGCAGGCGTCGGAGTGAGCGTGGATGAGGTAGTCGTACTTGCCGCGATCCAATTCACCGATGATCTAGTGCCGAGCAGACGGCACCTCCGCGTTCAACACACGTGCGGTCAGGCGTAACGTCTCCTTCTTCTTGATCCAGCAAGGTGAAGGAGAGGTTGAGAAGATGGCACCAGCAGCAAGACGACGGCGTGGTGATGGTGGAGCTTCAAGATACTCGGCGGGGCTTCGCCGTGCACTACGGAGGAGGAGGATGTGTTGGAGAGGAGAGGGAGGCGCCGGGGCAAAGGTGCTGCCCCCCCCCCCCCTTTATATAGGTGCCAGGAGGGGGAGGCAGCCTGCCCCCTCCTCCAAGGGAGGGGTGCGGCCAAGAGGGGGGGAGGAATCCTTCCTCCCCAAGGCACCTCGGAGGTGCCTTCCCCTTCATGGACTCTTCCCCCTTTTGAACCCTAGGCGCATGGGCCCCTTGGGGCTGGTTCCCCTTGGCCCATGCAGCCTAGGCGCACCACCTAGGGCCCATATGGCCCCTTGGGGCAGGTGGCCCCACTTGGTGGACCCCCCGGGACCCCTCCGGTGGTCCCGGTACAATACCGATAACACCGAAACTTGTCCCGATGGCCAAAACAGCAGTTCCTATATATAATTCTTTACCTCCGGACCATTCCGGAACTCCTCGTGACGTCCGAGATCTCATCCGGGACTCCGAACAACATTCGGTAATCACATACTTGTCTTCCTATTAACCCTAGCGTCACCGAACCTTAAGTGTGTAGACCCTACGGGTTCGGGAGACATCTTGAACATGACCGAGACTACCTCAAGTCAATAACCAACAGCGGGATCTGGATACCCATGTTGGCTCCCACATGCTCCTCGATGTTGTCATCGGATGAACCACGATGTCAAGGGTTCAAGCAACCCCGTATTCTATTCCCTTTGTCTGACGGTATGTTACTTGCCCGAGACTCGATCGTCGGTATCCCAATACCTCGTTAGTCTCGTTACGGCAAGTCACTTTACTCGTACCGCAATGCATGATCCCGTGACCGGACACTTGATCACTTTGAGCTCATTATGATGATGCATTACCGAGTGGGCCCTAGTGATACCTCTCCGTGTCGGAGTGACAAATCCCGCCTCGATCCGTGTCAACCCAATGGTCACTTTCGGAGATACCTGTAGTGCACCTTTATAGTCACCCGATTACGTTGTGACGTTTGATACACCAAAGCACTCCTACGGTATCCGGGAATTGCACGATCTCATGGTCTAAGGAAGAGATACTTGACATTGGAAAAGCTCTAGCAAAACGAACTACGATCTTTGTGCTATGCTTAGGATTGGGTCTTGTCCATCACGTCATTCTCCTAATGGCGTGATCCGTTATCAATGACATCGATGTCCATAGTCGAGGAAACCATGACTATCTGTTGACCAACGAGCTAGTCAACTAGAGGCTTACTAGGGACGTATTGTAGTCTATGTATCCACACGTGTATTACGATTTCCGGATAATACAGTTATAGCATGAATAAAGACAATTATCATGAACAAGGAAATATAATAATAATGCTTTTATTATTGCCTCTAGGGCATATTTCCAACAAACTGTTATCTCATGTGCTTGGAAGTAATGGCGCAGCTTTCTCGAGGCCATGAGGAGACCGAAAAGCAATTTCTGCACACCAGAGTACCTCGACCTAGCCCCCTGCAGAAGGAAACTAACGAAGAAAACTGGGCGCTGCACCATCCTTTTCTGCATCTTCTCGCAATCCTGCGCAGATCCGTCCTTGTCGGGACCAGAGCTTGACGGCGAAGCCCCCTGCTTGTCGCTGGATGCATCTGTCTCGGTTGTCGGCTCATCATCTGCCTCCCTCTCCGCTACTAACGCAGCACTAACCACTTGATTGGTTGCCGCTATATAAAGCAGCAACTTCTCTTGTGGCTTAGGTGCGACAAGTATTGGAGTGGAGGACAGGTACCTCTTTAAGTCTGCAGCAGCAGCTTCCGCCGAGTCCATTTCATTGGACTGCCTTTTTCAAAATCTTGAAAAATGGCGAGGCGCTCAGTGACCTAGAGATAAACTCTTTGAGAGCAGCCACACAACCGCAAGCCTTCTTACATCCTTGGCGCTTTGGTGCTTCAATCTGCTCAATGGCTTTGATCTTGTCGGGATTGGCTTCAATTCCTCTCGAGATCTGAAAAACCGAGAAGCTTGCGGAAGGGACTCCAAACACGCACTTCTCGGGGTTGAGCTTGAGGTTGATCTTGCGCAGATTTGCAAAGGTCTCATCTAAGTCTTGAACCAGAGTTGCTTTGTCCTTGCTCTTGACCACTATGTCATCCATGTAAGCTTCTACATTTCTGTGCATTTGCGGCTCAAAAGCGTCATGGACTACTCTTGCAAACGTTGAACCAGCATTCTTCAACCCAAAAGGCATCCGAATAAAGCAGTATGTTCCACATGGGGTAATGAATGCGGTTTCTCTTCATCCTCTTACGCCATGAAGATCGATGATATCTGAATATCGTCAAGAAATGAAAGCAAATCACATCCACCGTGGAGTCAACAATCTGGTCTATCTGCGGCAAGGAAATGGGTCTTTGGGACAAGCTTTATTAACATCTGTAAAAGTCGTCTGAGTCTCCATTTCCCATTTGCCTTCGTACAACTACCGATTGGCCAACCACGTGGGATGGAGCACTCCTCGACAAGGCTGCTGCTTCCAACTTCTTGATTTCTTACGCTAAAATTCTTGGCGCTCCTTGCACCTTCGACTTTTTGCTTGACGGGCGCGCATGAGGACAGGCAGCTAAGTGATGCTCAATTACTTTCACAGGAGCGCCGGGATGTCGGGCGGTTGCCATGCAAACACATCGACATTCGCCCGCAGAAAACAACGGCCTTTCCTATTTAGGGTCAAGCGTGGCAATCGATGGTGAAGGTACCACCGGTGCCGTCCTCCTTGGCGGACACCTTCTTGGTCTTGGCGGAGCTGCCATCATCTTCTTGCACTTGCGGTGGAGCTCGATGGTGCATCCTCGGCGGTAGCGCAGCACTCCGAAGAGGTGCGCTTGCAAGTGGGCATCGAGCTCTTGCCGACAAAGTGGTCTTCTTCTTCCCAGGGAGCTTGGTGACATGTGATTTGCTATCTGTGGCGGCTGCTGCATCCCGTAAATCTTGTCGGCGCAGATAAGCGCATCCTTCTTGTCGCCATGGACAGAAATGACGCTTATCGGGCGGGCATCTTGAGCAGGTTGTAGGCGTAATGAGAGGCCGCCATGAACTTGGCGAGTCTTTGGGCGACCAAGTATTCCATTGTAGGGCAATGGGAAATCGGCAACGTCGAATGTGACCCTCTCGATCCTGAAATTTAGTTCATTTGCCAAATGTTCTTGGCGGTGTGATCTTCCCTTTCGGCTTGCTCCTTCTGGGTTGATTCCTTGAAAGTGCCGCCTCTCTTGAGCTCATTGTCGAGGATTTGAAGCTTACGGAGCACTGCGGAGGAGATCGATTCAGCCGGCCCGCCGTCAACCAACATCTTTGTGACCTTGAGGTTGCGGATAGTTGGTGATACCAACATCGACAAGCACCCGACCGCAGTTATGCGATCGGGGTGGTCCTCAATGTCAAAGATGATGGGCGTCTTGGACCACTTGAGGGCCTCTGCGACTCTACGGAGGGTTCTGCTGCATTAACCTCACGCATCCATTGCTTGAGTTGGCGGTGTGAGGTATGCGAGAAGCACCATCACAACGCAAAGGACCTCCTTGCCTTCGAAACTCCTGCTCATCACCCGTGCGTCTTCCACGTCTTCGTCATCGTCATCTTCGTCTTCTTCCTTGTCGCGGCGCGGGGAGTCTGTCTCCTTGCCGTTGCTTGGCCTTGCCATGGCGTCCTCCCCGCGGGTCTCTTCTTGCTAGCTGCCGCAGCACCTTCCTGGCCTTCTCCTTGTCTACGCCGCTCGTACTCAGCTCTCTGCTGTTCAACAAGCTGCTCGACTTTCTTGCAGCTCGGAGGTCGTGGCCCTTGGTGCGGTGAATCTTGCAATCTTGCTTGTTGGAGCTGTCACGCTTGTCGGCGGCCGCCACAGCTTGGCGGTCGGTGTCGTGGCAACCTCCTTGCGGAGCCACTAGCCTTGGCCTTCTTGGCGGCACCATCCTTGCCGGACCGCTTTCGACAACTAGTACTTCTTGGCTCTTCTTCTTTACTGTTGTTCCGCCGCTTTTTTTCTTTCTTAGGGCGGTCTCATCATTGTCGATCCTGCTCCAACATTCTCTCCGGGAGTCTCCTCCTTCTTCAACACGTGCACACTTGTCGGCCGGGCATATAGCTCATCGACGTCTTTGACTTTGCACATCACCATCTCCTCCTCATCCTGCGGTTCCGCACATTACGATGAAATCTGCCGATCACCTGGCGGCGGTGGACATCCGGGATGTTGTAGTGCACGGTGAATCTCTGGATGAACTTGCGCAGGACTCTCCTTCCTTCAGGCGGCGGTGAAGATCACTCTCTTGGCCATGAGGCTTGTGGCCGCTGTGAAGGCGCCGACAAACCGATGGCACAGATCTGCCCAAGAAGATATGGGCTGTCCGGCAAGTGCATGAGCCAAGATCGACATTTGGCTTGAGTACCGCGGAAGTAGTTGGCGAGGATCTTGTCGTCTCGTCCCCCGCAGCCTGCACATGCGATGATGTAGATCTTTGAGGAACTCCGATGGGTGTGTCCTGCCATCATACTTCTCGCGCACATCGGCTTGAAGTTTTTCTTGTCGGGCCATTGGACTTGCCGCAGCTCACGGGTGAACACAGGCAACCTACACGTCGGCAAGTCGCTGGTTCCCGGGCGCATGCATATCAACAGCGGGCCCGGCGCGTTGGTCGATTGACGCCGCTTCTCTTGGTGCTCGGCGCGGGTTCGGCGTCTTCTTGTTGCCGTTCTTGAAGAATTTGGCGCGATCACGGCGAGCTCGTGGATCCGACGACGCGGTGGAGTCGCCGATGTGGATCCGAGGAGCTGGTGATCTTGGCCTTCGGAGGGGAGTGCGGTGGCTGCACCCGCGGTCTCGCCACCACCGGCTCGTGCCTTGTCGCCTTGCCGCGGCTGCGAGGTGCTTGGTTCTTGTGGGGCGTCGCCGTTAGCAAAGCCGATGAGACTACGGATGGTGGCCCTCCACTCGTCGACCTTGTCGGCCGTTGGAGGTAGTCTAAAGCGATTGAGCTCTCGCCAAGGCTTCTGCTGGAGTGGTGGGTGGCAATGGCGTGCGGGCGAGGAACGGATGTGCTCGGACTTCTAACCAAGTTAGGAGGAGCGACATCCATGGCCTAAGCGTCGCTTCGTACCGACATCTTTGGCGTGCATCGGGTCTCGAGGGCCTCGGGATCCTCGGCTTGGCCTTGATCCAACGGCGTATGGTGCTGCGAGCATCATGACGCTGTCGGTCCAGCGCCTCCCGAGATGGGCGCGCGTTTTCGGACGCCGGCTCGCGCCGCTTTGTCCTTGGACTGGCGGCGTCGTGGGCTCTCTCGGCGACGCCCGTTCCTCGCCAGCGTCTTCCCCACTCGTCAGCTCCGATGGTGGTGGGTTCGACGCGGACGGCTCTGTTGCCGCTGAAGCCTTCTTCTTCGGTGGCATGCTGATGAAGATGATGAAGATTGTTGCTCGTGTGAACGCCGGATCGGGTTCACACAGCCTCGACGCCCCCTACCTGGCGCGCCAAAGATGTCGGGAAGCTGATCGTGTCCCACGAACACCTATGGGACCTAGTCCCTTGTGGTTCGGAGGGGGCGGAGAATGCACAAAGAGCGGATCGAGGCAATGCACACGAGCAGATTTACCCACTTGGAGCTCTCCGGAGATAACACTCCTCTGCCGCTTGGTTGATTCTATTGTGTTCTTGCTAGGGAGCAATGAGAGCTACAAAACCTAGCTTTGAGTGTGTGTGGTCTCGTATGAGTCGAATGAACGAGAAGGCGAACCCTTTCTCGTTGCTCATGGGCCTCCTTTTATAATCTCAAGGGGTCACCACAGGTGGCAACGCAGATGAGGGCAAAATGGGAAAAGCAGAGGTTGGTACACCAACTTGTACAAAGGCATGTGCTTTATACCTAACTCGACGGCAAGGGACAAGAGTAATAAATGCCCGTCCTCGCCGCCTAAACAAGGCAACAGGGACCGTCAAGTCGCCTCCATTTGCCACGATGGTAGCTTGTCGGCGCCGCTTATCGCCGCTCCCCTCACCGGGTCGCCTGACCCTTCGACACGTGCGTTCGAATAGCCCCATGGCGACATGTTGGCGGATGAGCCGGAGAGCGAGATGAAGAGAGTCGCTGCCAGCAAGCACCTTGCCGCGGCTGAATCCTGTCGGCTCGGGGAGCTTGTCGATCACCAAGCCTTCCGGCAAGCTCCTCTTGCCGGGTCTTGTTTCGCCGTGCCTTGAGTGGCCTTCCGCAAGCTCCTCTTGCCGGGCCTTGATTACTTTGTTCTTGAATGACTCCAAAGGAGCCGCGGAGGACCTTGGCGGTCACTAGGCCAGCCTGCCATGGGTGTCTTTGAATGCCAGGCACGAAGTTCGGGATACTAGGGTACCCTACTCTAGTACAAGACACAAATTAAAGCTGAAGATGTGGTTCTCCAACCAGTCCATTAACGCATGTCCTCGTACTGCGAATACAGTCGCTCATGAACTAGCAAAACTTGATCACTCGTGTAGCTTTAATGAATGTATCGAGTGGGACTCGCATGTACCGCCTGTTGTGGCTGTTTGTGTTACGGGTAATTTGCCCGTGCACCGTTAATTTATAAAGCTTTGCTTTGCCCTCAAAAAAAAAATAGGAACGCCGTTATTTTGCAAGTTAGGCTGGTTGTAATGGCGAGTATCATATAATCTCTACTCTTATGAAAAACAGAGTTGGTGATGATAGTGTTCTTGCCATTCTGCAATATAGGCCATCCGATTTATATCTGACGGATAGGAAGGAAACTATGACAATTTTGCAAAAAGATACCCACACCCCTCTCCACATTTGCAAATAAGGCATTCCTCGTTCATCCTTTTCTCCCACAAGATAAACTACTCATACAAATGCATCTTGATGTTCCGTGCAACGCATGGGCATCTTGCTAGTAGTATAATACTAGTATCTATAGTGCACAGTATCATAGATAACTTCATTTTTTGCTATGCATGACACGTACGGTATCATGATATGATACTCAATCATCTCTTTCTTTATTTAATTCTATGCCACCTCATTAAGTTTGTTTAGTTGGCATGTGTGATACTACCTATGATATTCTCATTACGACCAACCTTAGAAGTACACGTAAAAGCGTTCAATTAACACTCCTTCTGTAAACTAATATAAGAGCATTTAGATAACTAAAATAGTAATCTAAACACTATTATATTAGTTTACGGAGGGAGTAATAACTATGAAGTTCCCGCAAAAAACTAATAATTATGAAGTTGTAGAAAAATTGACTACCATGAACATTCATCATTCGGAAAAACTGACTGATATGGTTTGAAAAAGGTGAAAAGTACTACTTGCATCTGAATTATAAGATGCTTTGGATTTCAATATGAACTATATACAGATTGAAGTAAGTGAACACACTAAAACACGTATATATACATCCGATGCAGAATAAAAGTTTCAGCGTCTTATAACAATGAACAGAAGGAACACTATCCTCTTCTTAAAGTATCTCTTATTGATGTCTTTGCGACAAATTGGTATCTAAAATGAAGCAAAATGGCAACAACAAATTGGTAGATCCCACCCGTCATGATATTCACTAGATCATTGATGGCGCGCGTTGCCGCGCCTGTCCATTTTGTCAATAAAATAATGAGCATCGATGAAATTATGTAAAAAGTTGGATAATAGTGCACCCACTCATTTCATTCATTTTGAAAGAATGATATAATTATTTGGGAAAGCTATGGTAATCTCTGTAATAGAATATGAAGAACGCAAACTTGATGCGTCCAGATGGTGGGGGTGAAATAAATCCGAAGAAAATTATTTGCAACACACAACATCATCATTTTGATAAAAGCTTTAGCAAAGCACATAATATGAAACAAATTGAAATTAGTGTTACATGCCCCCTAAAAATCCGTGCAGCCTTTTGTCAAAGTTTAGTGCGCTGCACGTACCACCACCTGCGTCATCATCATCATCTATCCTTGCATCAACACGATCACATAGAATCGATCATTGTTTCTCCATCTAAGTTGTATGTCCCAAGATTGCTCGACGACAAGTTGATACCTAATTTTTTGTTCAAGAGTAAAGAAAATCAAGTCTTTCCTCTCTTTTTTATTCATTCATAAACATTGGGATTAGTGATCTTCAGGATGAAGTCTCGGTCGTAAACATCATTCACTTACAAAGTAGAAGACAACACATAAATAATATTTTGATCGAAGTCTAAGGAGTGATGGCACACACAATAGTAGGAACAACTAAAATAGTAGTACAATCACATAAAATCAAACCATGTTTTCAGATATTTTTCAATATATGGAGATAAGATTGTTAAGTGCATATAAAGTTAAATATAATTGAACTGCAAAAAGAGACGGACAATGCAAGATTTACCATGTGATAGTTTCCTAACTGGAAAAAAGCAATAGGAAACACACATAAAAACTAACGACAGTATTTAAAATGGAAATGTTACACGTGGAAGTGTATATGCTTTTAAGGGAAGCCTAACTATACAATGATATTGCGACTATTTTTTCTAGTCAAAGTAGCAGTTTCCACGAAATAACCCATCTTATCCCTCCTGGAGTGATTCCTAATGGTAGTTACACTGCATCATAGGCAACTTGAGGGCAAGGATTTACCGGAGATATTGGTCTAAACCTCATTTCCATAGCTGATAGTTAAAGTAATTTTCTGTTGTGAGGTAATATATAAAGACAGATTGAGTTTAGCTCATCCCTTTTTAAAAAGTCTTGTAGCTCATAAACCCCCTGAAATTGGCGAAAAACAGCAAACAAACAACTGAAAGCACATAGATGGCAATCAATATCACCTTCAGGAAAATGCATGTTACATGAAGCACATGTAACCAATATGTCAAAACAGATATGCACCGGCATTTGTCCCCGAGTCCTTAACACTGAATAGGATACCGTGTCTTAAGCTTGAGAATACATGTTTGGATACTTGTTCCGACCAATGAATGCATAAATGAATCGGCAAATGGACCATGGAAGTCAAGTAGTACAGAACCTGCAGTATTCCATAATCTGGAAGTTAGGATTATATTCCAAATTTTAATTAAACATTACAATCGCCTAATAGTATGTGACACAACAAAAATAGCCTGGCATACCTCTACTTTTTTACTTGATATTACAAACAAAGGATTGATGAAAAACAAACACCACGTGGTGTGTATCACCTACACATTCAAGATGTTCCTACGAGAAGGAACATCATAATCAGAACATTATTATTTCATAGAAATAAAGCTCGCAACATTGGAATGCTCTGTACGAAGATTGTCTCTTACCTCCTTTTCTGTTTGATACTGCTGCAACATTGGAATTCTCAGATGAACTACCAACAAAAGCATTGTTTCTCTTCAGATGAGGCTCAGTTTGCAGAATGTAATCATGCTACCAACAGAAAGATTTAACCTGCTGTCAAATGCTCCAACTATTCGACTCTGCTGAAAGTTCTGAAAAAAAAAAGATTGCAGAATGAATTGCCATAATATTTCAGCTAGCAAATCCCTACTTGATAAAATTGCCCAAAAGCGAAATCGTGCAACTGCCACATCCAAACTGTAACATGTCATTGCAGAAATAAGTGTGTTGTAATAAGGGAGAAGAAAAATTAGCAAAACATTATAAGAAATCAATAGTCCAGCTTGCAAAAAAGAAAAAATGTGTTCCTGTGAGTTACAATGTGCAAACACAGAAGCATGTGAATGGGCTACAGATTTCGTGTGTAAACTAATGGCTGCATGCAGTGTGAATGGAAAAATGAATGAACAAGCAGAAGTTGAATTTTGGTGCTCACCGGCAGATTGACTTGAATGCGTGATCCTAATTCACTTAGCTCCACAATGTTGACCACTCTACAATTTTAAAACATATAGCCTGTCTGCCCGTCTGGTCTCAGAAGCTAGGCAAATTGGGTGGGGTGTTGCGGGGGAAGATGAGCAGGGCAACAATACGCCGATCCGTATCTCTCTCTGCGCGTTTTCCCATCGAGGTTCAGATCCGGATTGCGGAGGATGAAAAGAGGTGCGACAACGTAGGATGGGGGAGGCGTCCAGCCGCGGCCTCTGCTCCTGTGCTCCCCTGGTTCACTGTGGCGGCGGCCCCTGACCACGCAGCGGCATGACACCGCGGACGGCGGCTTCCTCCCAGCGACGTGGTCTTCGTGAGCGTCAGATAGAGAGGAGGGAGGTGGAATGGCAGCAGCGGTGACGGCTGGTGAGGGAGGAGGAGGAGTGCAGCGGCACACCTAGGGTTGGCGAAGGAAGGTCGTGCGCGGAAGGAGCGTCTTGGGGCTGCACGGAAGGAGACATGTACAAGCCCATTAGGCCCAATTTCATGCCAGGCGTCCAAAATAGTGACCGGAGTAGCGGCAAGGAAACGCTCGGTTTTACCGAACGCAACGATTCCAGGCGGGATTAAGTGTAAACCTGACGGCCAAAAACGTCCTAAACTGATGATTCAAACGTTGGAAATGCTAATAACCTGAGAAGGCTGGAAAGATGCTCAATTATAATATATTTAAATGTTAGTCTGTCACGCCTCTTTATTGGAGCAACCGATAATCACATCATCACGCTCTGTATAGGGTCACACGAGGGAAATTGTGCCATGTCGTCGCCCTCATGTGCAAGATGAGACATGTTGTCCCGCCTCTCTCATCACGGCCTTTGTCCTTATCAATCGTGGTCGTCGTGTCTCCTCCACCTTTCCTTCCTTTGTCATCTAGAAAGCACACACCTAGAGTGCTCGCTTTTGAGAAGTCCGGGAAGGGTGTCTTTTCTCATCACCATGCTCAACCTTTCAAAGCAGAAAGAAGTATGAGATACATTTTCTGAATCCTTTCATAGATTTGAGTGCAGTGGGGATTTTGAAGTTCAAGATTATATTGACGAAGGTTTTGTGCATGTACTTTCTAACGGTCTACAACTGTTTTGAAAGTCTAAATTTATGGAATGTTGTTCTCAAATTTGTCGAAATTTTATGCAAAAAAATCTTAAGTTGTCCACGGTTAAAAAAAGGTATATGTGAGAGATGAAGATAATGTTGGGGAGTGGAGCAAGCGGTCATCCACCCGTGATAAGAATTAGTGTGTGAGTACTCTTTTGTGGTTACACTAAATTAAAGCATCCATGAATGTTTAGTCAATCCTGACTTTTCTATTCCTCCATGGCATTGATACAGTTACTAAGCTCTCAGGAAATCACCGCATGTGATGGCTCGAGGCTTTGAGGGTCGTTTGTGGGCCTAGCTGTCAGCATGTGCTTCGTTGCTTTACATCGTGGGGAAAAACACGCGAGCGCTTCGCACGCGCCTCTTCCTTCTGTCCCGTGCGCTCTGTCGCCTCCAATACCAGCTTCCCCACTAGCGCCGCCGTCACTGACCCGTCCACGCCTCTCTTACCTCATCCGATTGCTCACCGCCGCGTAGCAATTGGTCTGAACCCTAGCCCGGGGCGACCTCCTCGGTGAGCCCTAGGCCCAAGCTACGGCGTCGCCTCCACTTCTCCGCAACAAACCCTTTTATTTTTCTTCGCCGTTGGAGGCGCCGCGGCTGAGGAAGATGCATGGTGGACGGTGGGTGGAGCGGGCCGGCAAAAGTGCAATGTAAGGTGGGGTGGTGGTGTTATGGCTGGGCGGCAAACACACGTGTTGGGGCTGCGCAAACATGTGCGTGGTCTATGTTGAGTGATGAGAGATGATGATTGTGAGATTCGGGGAGAAATGGTTGATATATTCAAAGTCGAATTAGGTAGATAGAGAGTCTAGTTGTGCTTTCAGTTGCTCTTTGTGTTCTCTGATTGAGGTTGAGTTGCTGTTATTTGTAATGATTGAGAGAGGGCTTCAAATGATGTTGCTATCTGTGCTTGCTCTTGTATGATTGTCCTGCTGTCATTCATACTGATTGTTGTTTTCTTACTATCCTATGCAGAGTCTTCAAATAAAGTGGAGTACAACATGTCAATCTTGAAGAATAGCTTGAACAGCCTACCCCCACCCCTTCTGTAAAAGCAAGCTTGAAGATGTAGGGGAGATGTTTTAGGGGAAATGCTAGAGTTAGGCAGCTTTAAGAAAGGAGGGTTCCCAAAGGTAAGTTGGGAACGGACGACATGGTCGTCAAACGGTGATAGGGAAGAGAGGTGGACACTACAAGTGGTGGAGGTCACAGAGAGGAGGCATGTTGCTTCTCGCCAGCACCCTTACGGGTGGGATAGCATGGCCCATGTTGCGCACTCGCCGAGTTCACCGCTGCTTGATGTTGTCAAGGTTGTCACCAGTGCAGCCCCTCCGTCGCCACCCCCTGCAATGAGATTTATCCGTCTCCATCCCTGGTATGTTGCTAGCTGTGAATTCCATATAAGGACTACTTTTGCTCATTAGGGCACCCACCAAGTCAATTATGTTTCAAGTTTTGGAGGAGCCACCTGCTCTATTTAAATTTGTTCTTTAGATAGACCCCTCTTCATCGGATACAACTGATGACAATGCTCATTGATTTATGGGTGCAGGTTACAAAGACTTGGAGTTTGGTGGTTTGGAAGAGTTGTACGGTTGCTCTCAGAATTCTAGGGAATAAAGCAACACATGAGGAATTGAGAATTTTGGGTGCTTTCCAATATGTCTACAAGTAAATAACTTTTATAGGTTATGTGTTTTTTACTTCCTGGCATGTCGTGTGGATTTTATATCTAGGTATTTCAGGTTATTGAAGAGTACGATGGGGGTAAACACGAATAAAGTTTGGTGTGGATTTGCACACTTCTCTAATTAATTTGAATATACATCGAGGTATACTTTTCTTCAACTTTGTTCATGTTCTTATTCTTTTCGTTCAGTTCTACAAGAGCTTTCTTAGAAGCAATCAACAACTTCCGATTTGATTACAACCCAAGAAAAAGTCCGGCGCTACGGCTCACCCGTCCACCTCGAAGGCCCCCGTGCATGCTGCCACTGATGCCATGGGGGCTATGGGGACACACGGGGACGTCGGCGCCGTAGGGGACGTGGGCGCCGTGGGGGACGTGGCCGGCGCAGGCGGCGCCATCATCGTCCCCCCTGTGGCCGAAGCGGGTGCAGAAGGCGCCGGGGGAGGACACCGTCAACAGCATCCTAGCGGCCATGCTCCACAAGATGCGGGTGGTGAGAACATTCCATATCCGCCCCTCCACCTCATTGAAGGACGCAGTCGCAGCGATGGCGCTCGCTCTGGAGCGAATCGCAACCCTCTAGTTGCCCCTGCTACGGGTGTGACCACGGGCTCGCTCCATCCCCAGGGCAAGTTAACCAAGACAATGCGCCGAATGGGCCAGCAATCCCCAAGCGCATCTGCCTTGTCGCCACGCCACCCTGGCGATCGGCTCGCGGCAACGAAAACACGACACCGCCACTACCGGCACCATCAGAAGCCAGGCGACGTCACGATCTATGTCGTTGTCTATGCCAAGCACCGCTTCGGAAGCCATAGCACGGGCCCAACTCCTGTTGAGATTTCTGCCAGTGGCCGATCAAATGGATGAGTGGAGAGCCACCATTCAGAGCCTGATTGGTTTTTCTGAGGTGGGACGATCATAGCGAGCAGGCCCGCCATGGCCTTCAGAGGCGCCGACAACGGCTCGAGCCACTGGCTGTACCGAAGGGGCCACTCCTACGGTGCAGTCCCCTCCGCAACAGCCAGCGCAGGGGCCGCAGCCAGAGCCACGTGATCAAGAACCCGACGACGTATCGATGTCTTCGTCTGACCCTCGAGCCCGTCGAGACCAGCGGCAGGTCTTGGAAGACAGGCGGAGGGAAGACGCGCGCGTCACCATAGAGGGACGTCGCGAAATCCGCCGCCAGTCTGATAGGCGCAATGGCCCCAACGTCAATGAGCCCGTGCTCGGTGGAGACGGATGCCTGCCTTTCGAGGTTGGGTGCCCCGCCTTCACTCGCGAGCTATGACAAGTCCGTTGGCCATCTGCCCGTGTGTTCAAGCCAGAGATACCAGAAAAATACGACGGAAGATCGAACCCGTCAGAGTTCTTGAGCATTTACACCATCGCCGTTCAAGCTGCCGGAGGAAGAGATGAAAAGGTATTCGCCAACTACTTCCTTTGGCACTCAAGCCAAACGTGAGGTCATGGCTGATGCACTTACTGGAGAACTCCATCTCGACCTGGGCTGACCTGTGCAATGAGTTTGTTGGCACCTTCACGGGTGGCCATCAAAAACCAGGGCGGCCCAGAGACTTGCAGCTCCTTCCACAGAAGGAAGGGGAGAGTTTACGGAAGTATATGCAGAGGTTCAGCCGAGTGCACAGGAACATTCCAGACATCCACCCAGCGGTTGTGCGTACACAACCGCAGGATACGTTCCAAGATGAACGTCCGGTTGCCCAAGACTGTGAATGAGCTGTACACTTTGGCGGATAAGTGTGCCCGAATGGAGGAGGGGAGGCGACTCCCCAGAGAAGAAGACAACATCGACGTTGACTCAGAGGACGACGAGGATGCTACCAATCAGAAGAAGAAGAAGAACAATAACAAGAAACGCAACAAGAAGCGCAAGGAGAAAATAGTTCTGGCTGTCGAGGGATCTGGCATTCCTAGTACCGGCAAGAAGGCCAAGGCCGAAGCTCTTGGCAAGGAAGTTGCCGCGTGCACGGACTGCCGGGAAGCTGCGGCGGCCGAGAAGGCTGGGAAGGCTGACAGGCCGTAGTGCAAGATCCACTGAACCAAGGGCCACGATCTCCAAGAGTGTCATCAAGTCGAGCAACTTGTCAAGATGCAGAAGGCTGAGTACGAGAAGCATGACAAAGAGAGAGACCAAGATGGCGTTGGCGGGAAGGGCCGAGCTGGCAGAGGAGGTCGCCCCGGCAAAGGTCCCTCAGCATCAAGGGTAACCTGCTAGAGGACATGAGAAGAAGGAATGCGATGATGAGAGCGATGAAGGGGATGAAGAGGAGACCAATGAGTAGGAATTCCAGAAGGCCACTGATGCCCTGTGCATTGACGGAGGTGCATCCTTGCACTCCTCTCACCGCCAGCTTAAACAGTGGGAGTGTGAGGTCAATACTGTGGAGCCAGCGGCAGATTCTCGAAAACCTCTCAAGTGGTCCCGCACGCCTATCATCTTTGATGAAGAGGAACACCCTGATCGCACCACCGCGGTAGGGTGCTTGCCATTGTTGGTTTCACCAACAATCCGCAACCTCAAGGTCACGCGGGGCCGAGTTGAATCTGATTTTTCCCAAGGTCATCAGCAAGTTACATATCCCAGAAGAGCTCAAGGTTATTGACACCTTTCAAGGCATCAACCCCAGCAGGAGTCGTCCGAAGGGGAAGATCACGCTACCAGTGATGTTTGGAGGAGAATTGAACTACCGGACTGAGAGGCTTGTGTTCGATGTGGTTGAGCTCCGTCGCCATACAATGGGATACTTGGACGACCTGCCGTGGCAAAGTTCATGGCAGCATCCCACTATGCCTATAAGACCCTGAAGATGCCGGGACCAATGGGCATTATTTCTATCCCATCAGACAAGAAGGACACAATTATATGCGTGGACAAGATGTACCGGGACGCGGTCGCTGCCGAGGCCGCGGAAGCCGCAGTCCCCGCCAAGGAAAACAAACAAGGGAGAAAAGCTAGAAAGGATGCCGGCAAGGAATCTGGGAAGCGCACCTCTCCGGAGTGCGCTGCACCTGTCGATGACTTGCCGAGAGTTCCACTAGCAAAAGATCCAAGGTTGCTGCACCCGCTGTGAAGAAGGTCCCGGCAGGTATGGTTGGCGTTGATGGTACATTTACTATCAGCTCCACCCTTGACGACAAATAGGATGGCGCGCTCGTTGCCTTCCTGCGGGTGAATGTTGATGTGTTTGCTTGGCAACCATCTGACATCCCCGGTGTTCCCAGGGAGGTAATCGAGCACCACCTTGCTGTCTGCCCTCATGCCCGGCCCGTCAAGCAGAAGGTCCGAAAGCAAGCCTTGGAGCGCTAGCAGTTCATTGCCAACAAGATCAAGAAACTTGAAGCTGCTGGTTTGGTCAAAGGAGTATTGCATCCGACGTGGTTAGCAAACCCAGTGGTAGTGCGCAAAGCGAATGGGAAGTGGAGGCTTTGCATAGATTTCACAGATCTAAATAAAGCATGCCCGAAGGACCCGTTCCCTTTACCATGCATCGACCAGATCATGGATTCCACCTCTGGGTGTGACTTGCTTTCCTTCTTGGATGCCTACTCTGGATACCACCAGATTTTCATGTCCAAAGAAGACGAAGATAAGACCACGTTCATAAACCCATGTGGCACGCACTGTTTTGTACGGATGCCCTTTGGGTTAAAGAGCGTTGGATCCACCTTTGCAAGAGCAGTGCGGATTGGTTTTGAGTCCCAGCTGCACAGGAATATCGAAGCTTACATGGATGACATAGTGGTCAAAACCAAGGACAAATCAACTCTCATTCAGCATTTGGAAGAGACCTTTGCAAATCTGTGTAAAATCAACTTGAAGCTAAACCGAGAGAAATGTGTGTTCGGCGTTCCTTCCGGCAAGCTACTTGGCTTCTTCGTGTCCCACAAGGGGATAGAGGCCAACCTCGACAAGATCAAGGCGATCGAGCAGATTCAAGCACCCAAGACAGTTAAAGATGTGAGGAGTTTGACTGGATGTGTTTCTGCGCCGAGTAGGTTCATTTCCAAGTCTGCCGAGTGCGCCTTGCCGTTCTTTAAAATCTTGAAGAAGACAGGGCCCGTGGAGTGGACCCCGTAGGCGGACGCTGCGCAGCAAGATTTGAAGATCTATCTTTCCTCTGTTCCCACGTTAGTCGCTCCCAAACCACAAGAGTCGTTGCTGCTATACCTAGCGGCAACCAATTAAGTGGTTAGTGCAGCGTTGGTGGCCCAGCGGGAAGTAGATGAAGGAGCGGCCGCGACTACCGTCCCCTCTGAAGAGTAAAATGAACTCGTCCTGAAAAGGTCAGGTGCAGATCAGAACAAAGAGGAGCGAGGCAACAGAGACAATTCCAGGGTCACGACAAGGAAGAAGGTGGTGCAGCGGCCAGTATACTTTGTCAGCTCCCTGCTGCAGGGGGCTAGATCAAGGTATTCTGGCATGCAAAAGTTGATCTTTGGCCTCATCATGGCCTCAAGGAAGCTGTGCCATTACTTCCAAGCCCACGAGATCACGGTTGTCACCCGCTTCCCCTTGCAACGCATATTGAGGAACCCTGAGGTGATACGTCCATTTTGCATCATGCTTTTATATCGATATTTATTGCATTATGGGCTGTTATTACACGTTATGTCACAATACTTATGCCTATTCTCTCTTATTTTACAAGGTTTACATGAAAAGGGAAAATGTTGGCAACTGGAATTCTGGGCTGGAAAAGGAGCAAATATTAGAGACCTATTCTGCACAGCTCCAAAAGTCCTAAAACTTCACGGAGGCATTTTTTGGAATTAATAAAAAAATGCTGGCAAAAGAACCCACCAGAGGGTACCCACACCCTGGCCACGAGGGTGGGGGGCGCGCCCCCTGCCTTGTGGGCCCTCTGGCAGGCCTCCGGTGCCCATCTTCTACTATATGAAGTCTTTTACCATGGAAAAAATCATAAGCAAGCTTTCAGGAAGAAACTCCGCCGCCACGAGGCAGAACCAATCTAGGGCTCCGGCAGAGCTATTCTGCCGGGGAAACTTCCCTCCGGGAGGAGAAATCATCGCCATCGTCATCACCAAGGATGCTCTCATCGGGAGGGGGTCAATATCCATCAACATCTTTACCAGCACTATCTCCTCTCAAACCCTAGTTCATCTCTTGTATCCAATCTTTGTCCCAAAGCCTCAGATTGGTACCTGTGGGTTGCTAGTAGTGTTGATTACTCCTTGTAGTTGATGCTAGTTGGTTTATTTTGTGGAAGATCATATGTTCAGATCCTTTATGCATATTAATACCCCTCTGATTATGAACATGAATATGATTTTTGAGTAGTTACGTTTGTTCCTGAGGACATGGGAGAAGTCTTGCTATAAGTAGTCATGTGAATTTGGTATTCGTTCGATATTTTGATGAGATGTATGTTGTCTTTCCTCTAGTGGTGTTATGTGAACGTCGACTACATGACACTTCACCATTGTTTGGAGGAAGGCATTGGGAAGTAATAAGTAGATGATGGGTTGCTAGAGTGACAGTAGCATAAACCCTAGTTTATGCGTTGCTTCGTAAGGGGCTGATTTGGATCCACATGTTTCATACTATGGTTAGGTTTACCTTAATACTTCTTTTGTAGTTGCGGATGCTTGCAATAGGGGTTAATCATAAGTGTTATGCTTGTCCAAGGAAGGACAACACCCAAGCACCGGTCCGCCCACATACCAAATTATCAAAGTAACGAACGCGAATCATATGAGCGTGATGAAAACTAGCTTGACGATAATTCCCATGTGTCCTCGGGAGTGCTTTTCTCTATATAAGAGTTTGTCCAGGATTGTCCTTTGCTACAAAAAGGATTGGGCCATATTGTTGCACCTTATTTACTTTCATTACTTGTTAACCATTACAAATTACCTTATCACAAAACTATCTGTTACCAATAATTTCAGTGCTTGCAGAGAATACCTTGCTGAAAACCGCTTATCATTTCCTTTTGCTCCTCGTTGGGTTCGACACTCTTACTTATCGAAAGGACTACGATAGATCCCCTATACTTGTGGGTCATCAAGACTCTTTTCTGGCGCCGTTGCCGGGGAGTGAAGCGCCTTTGGTAGGTGGAATTTGGTAAGGAAAAATTTATATAGTGTGCTGAAATTTACTGTCACTTGTTACTATGAAAAGCAATCCTCTGAGGGGCTTGTTCGGGGTATCTTCACCCCGACTAGTTGAGCAAAGAGTTGCTCCTCAACCTACTGAACCTACTAAAAATGTTTACTTTGAAATTCCTTCGGGTATGATAGAGAAACTGCCAGCTAATCCTTTTATAGGAGATGGAACATTACATCCCGATTTGCACCTAATCTATGTGGATGGAGTTTGTGGATTATTTAAGCTTGCAGGTATGCCCGAAGATGTTATCGAGAAGAAGGTCTTCCCTTTATCTTTGAAGGGAGAGGCATTGACATGGTTTAGTCTATGTGATGACATGGGATCATGGAACTACAACCGATTGAAATTGGAATTTCATCAGAAGTTTTATCCTATGCATCTTGTTCATCGTGATCGTAATTATATATATAATTTTTGGCCTCGCGAAGGAGAAAGCATCGCTCAAGCTTGGGGGAGTCTTAAGTCAATGTTATATTCATGCCCCAATCATGAGCTCTCAAGAGAAATGATTATTCAAAAATTTTATGCTCGGCTTTCTCTCAATAATCGCTCCATGCTCGATACTTCTTGTACTGGATCTTTTATGATGAAGACTATTGAATTCAAATGGGATTTATTGGAAAGAATTAAACGCAACTCTGAAGATTGGGATCTCGAAGAAGATAAGGAGTCAGGTATAACACCTAAGTTTGATTGCGCTAAATATTTTATGGATACGAATGTTTTCCGTGAATTTAGCACTAAATATGGACTTGACTCTGAGATAGTAGCTTCTTTCTGTGAATCCTTTGCTACTCATGTTGATCCCCCTAAGGAGAAGTGGTTTAAATATAATCCTCCCACTGAAGTAAAAGTAGTTGCACCTATTAAAGTTGAAGAAAAGACTATCACTTATAATGATCCTGTCGTTCCTACTGCTTATATTGAGAAACCACCTTTCCCTGTTAGAATAAAGGATCATGCTAAAGCTTCAAATGTGGTCAATAAAAGTAACATTAAGACACCCAAACCCCCTGAGCAAATTAAAGTTGAACCTAGTGTTGCTATGGTTAAAGATCTCTTGGCTGATAATATTGATGGGCATGTTCTTTACTTCTGCAATGAAGCTGCTAGAATTGCTAGACCTGATGCTAAAAATAAACATAGACCTGTAGTAGGCATGCCTGTTATTTCTATTAAGATAGGAGATCATTGTTATCATGGCTTATGTGCTATGGGTGCTAGTGCAAGTTCAATACCTCATTCCTTATACAAAGAAATTATGCATGATATTGCACCGGCTGAGATAGAGGAAATTGATGTTACAATTAAGCTTGCCAATAGAGATACTATTTCACCAGTTGGGATTGTTAGAGATGTTGAAGTCTTGTGTGGGAAAGTTAAATATCCTGCTGATTTTATTATTCTTGGTTCCCCACAAGATAACTTTGTCCCATTATATTTGGTAGACCTTCTTGATACTGTTAATGCTAGGATAGATTGCAAAAAGGATGTTGTTACTATTGGTTTGGGGGATATGTCTCATGAGTTTAACTTTGCTAAGTTTCGTAGACAACCCCGTGATGAGGAATTGCCTAGTAAAGATGAAATTATTGGTCTTGCTTCTATTGCCGTGCCTCCTAATGATCCTTTAGAACAATATTTTCAGATTTGAGTCTTATTGGGTGGAGCACCCGGGTTTTATGGACCTAGTCCAGGCTGTTTGGACAAGACCTATAAAAAGCGCAAAGGCAAATGCAGCCACTGTCATTTGCAAAAAGTTCAAAACCTTAAGATATGAATTGAATAAGTGGAGCAAACGAATCTCCAAGCTCAAGGTGGCAATTGATAACTCCAATCTTGCTCTCGCCAACATCGATGCCCTAGAAAATCTCAGAATGCTTACGACACCAGAACGAAATTTCGGGAAGATTTTAAAGAAACACATTCTTCGCCTTTTAAACTACCAAAAGCAATCTTGGCGAAGCGGTGCACCATTCGATGGATAAAATTGGGGATGAAGACCGAAGTTTTTGAAAGCCATGGCATCGGACGATTCAGACGGAACTTGATCCCAACTCTAAAGATCCCTGACGGTACAATAGTGGAAGACCATATAAGCAAAGAAGCGATCATATATCAAGCGTTCAAAGAGAGACTTGGTAAATCTGGGGAGTTTCAAATGAAGTTTAACCTGCAAAACATTATCAAGAAAGTTGAAGGGTTGGATCAGTTAACAGTCCCGTTCACCACTGATGAAATTGATGATGTTATTAGGGAGATGCCGGCTGACAGAGCTCCCGGCCCGGACGGCTTCACTGGTCTTTTTCTGAAAAAATGCTGGCATTTGATTAAACAAGACTTCTACGATCTATGCAATCAATTCTACGAAGGTGGTCTCAACCTTGAAAGCATTAATGAGGGCTTTATTACACTCATACCCAAGGTCCGTTCTCCCGAGTCGGTGTCTGATTTTCGGCCAATCACTTTACTCAACTGCTGCCTTAAGGTCATAACGAAACTGCTCGCAAACCGACTACAAAAGCTCATTCTTAAAATAGTTCATCGCAATCAATACGGATTCATCAAAGGCAGATCCATACAAGATTGCTTCGCCTGGGCATTCGAGTACATACACCAATGCCAAACTTCAAAACAGAAAATTGTCTTGCTCAAACTAGACTTTGCCAAAGCTTTTGACACGATCGAACATGATGCCATGCTTAAAATCATGGAACATATGGGATTTAACGCCAAATGGCTGGATTGGATTAAATGCATCTTCTCATCGGGGAAATCTTTAGTCCTCCTCAATAGTGTGCCAGGCCGACAATTCCTTTGCAAGTGTGGGGTTCGTCAAGGTGACCCCCTTTCACCACTCATCTTCGTTCTGGCTGCGGACCTTCTTCAGGCTGCGATTAATGACACGTTCCAACAAGGACAAATTCAACTCCCCTTTCAAAGAACAAATCAGCAAGATTATCCGGTGATCCAATATGCTGATGACACGATTATTCTACTTCCAAATCGATTCAACAAGCTAAGACAATCAAAGGCATCCTTTACGATTATGTTGCTTCCATTGGCCTAAAGATAAATTTTCACAAATCAACTTTAATCCCAATCAACTGTGATCCTGATTGCTACAATACCATCGCCTCTATCTTTGGCTGTAAGGTAGGATCTATGCCTTTCACTTACTTGGGACTGCCTCTTGGAATTACCAAACCCACAGTACAAGATTTGATGCCTCTGGTCTGCTCGATGGAAAGGAGAGTGACCAACACTCTTACTCTAATGTCATATGGTGCAAAACTATCGCTTCTCAACACAATGGTCACCTCACTCATAATTTTTACTCTCTGTTCACTCAAATTTCCACCGAAGATCCTTGACCTACTTGATAAACTCAGAAGGAAATGCCTTTGGACAAAAAAAAAACCGAGCAAGGAGACAAATGTAATTCACTTGCGGCTTGGGACATGGTTTGCCGACCAAAGGAAAGTGGTGGCCTCGGTATCATCAATATCCGTATCCAAAGTGAAGCCCTCCTCCTCAAATACCAACACAAATTCTACAACCATCACGACCTGCCTTGGGTAGAGCTGATATGGACAACATACTACACTCACAAGATCCCACATGCGTCGGATCCATGTGGATCGTTCTGGTGGAAAGACGTGCTGAAACTTACACCAATATATAGAGGTATTTCCAAGGCAAATGTAATTGTGGGGGACACGGTCCTTATGTGGAAAGATCTTTGGTTGGATTCTGTGCTGGAAGAATCGCACCCTCGAGCCTTCTCTTTTGCTTTGAATGAGGACATCTCTGTCAAGGATTTCCTGGGATCCTCTTCCCTCCATGAAACGTTTCACCTTCCCCTCTCCATACAAGCACGTGATGAAGTCCGTGAACTGCAACAAAAGGTACTGCATGTCGGTAATCAGGAAACTCTTACTTGCATGACACATGGGAATATTGTTGGGGCTCGAAGGATTTCAAAGCAAACAGATACTACAAGTTCTATTTTCGGGATGTCAAGGCCCACCAATCCTATCTTTGGCTCTGGAAGAGCAAAGTCACACTCAAAATCAAGATGTTTGGATGGTTACTCCTCTCTGATCGACTAAATACTCGCAATATGATCAAAAGAAGACATTATAACATCGGATATGACCTCACCTGCCTCTTGTGCAGCCAACCAGTTGAAGAGGATGTCGAACACATGATCTTCCAATGCCCATTCAGCAAATACTGCTGGTCCAAAATTGGGATCTCTTGGGATGTAACTGGCACCGGACTACAATGGATAAGTAAAGCCTCTGCTGACTGGAATAAGCCCATGTTCATGGAAATCTTTTTACAAGCAGCCTGGAGCATATGGAAAGAAAGGAACAACAAACTCTTTAGAAGCATCCCTCCAACATATCATAACTGGCTGGATAGGTTCAAAAAAGACTTCACCCTACTCCAATACAGAACCAAGGTTGAGTTGAGAGACTTTATTCTCTCCTTTATAAACAACCTCCACCCCCACTAGTTAGTCCAGGTTTCTGATAGTTCACCCTACCTCCCAAAGTGGAGGATCAGATGCTTGTAAATATGGATTGTACATTGTAACTTGCTTTTTGAGTAATACAAACACAGTGGGAGCCTCTCCCACTGTATAACTTCTCAAAAAAATATTTGCTTGACCATGAAAATGATATGTTTATGAATGAAAGAAGGGAAATAGATGAAGTATTCTTTAAACAGGGACCTATTTTGAAACACAACTTGCCTGTTGAAATCCTAGGGGATCCTCCTCCACCCAAGGGTGATCTTGTGTTTGAGCTTAAACCATTACCTGATACCCTTAAATATGCTTATCTTGATGAAAAGAAGATATATCCTGTTATTATTAGTGCTAACCTTTCAAAGCATGAAGAAAAGAAATTATTGAAAACTCTGAAGAAGCACCGCGTTGCTATTGGATATACTCTTGATGATCTTAAGGGCATTAGTCCCACTCTATGCCAGCACAAAATAAAATTGGAAAAAGACGCGAAACCAGTTGTTGATCACCAACGACGGTTAAGTCCTAAGATGAAAGAGGTGGTAAGGAAAGAAATACTAAAGCTTCTGGAGGCAGGTATAATTTATCCCGTTGCTGATAGTCAGTGGGTAAGTCCTGTCCATTGTGTCCCTAAGAAGGGAGGTATTACCGTTGTTCCTAATGATAAAGATGAATTGATTCCACAAAGAATCGTTATAGGTTATAGAATGGTAATTGATTTCCGCAAATTAAATAAAGCAACTAAAAAGGATCATTACCCTTTACCTTTTATTGATCAAATGCTAGAAAGATTATCCAAACATACACATTTTTGCTTTCTAGATGGTTATTCCGGTTTCTCTCAAATACCCGTGTCAAAAGAGGATCAAGAAAAGACCACTTTTACTTGCCCTTTTAGTACCTTTGCTTATAGATGTATGCCTTTTTGTTTATGTAATGCACCTGCTACCTTTCAAAGATGCATGATGGCTATATTCTCTAATTTTTTTGAAAAGATTGTTGAGGTTTTCATGGATGATTTCTCCGTTTATGGAACTTCTTTTGATGATTGCTTGAGCAACCTTTATCGAGTTTTGCAGAGATGTGAAGAAACTAACCTTGTCTTAAATTGGGAGAAGTGCCACTTTATGGTTAATGAAGGTATTTTCTTGGGGCATAAAATTTCTGAAAGAGGTATTGAAGTTGACAAAGCTAAAGTTGATGCTATTGAAAAGATGTCGTGTCCCAAGGACATTAAAGGTATAAGAAGTTTCCTTGGTCATGCCGGTTTTTATAGGAGGTTCATTAAGGACTTCTCTAAAATCTCCAGGCCTCTGACTAATCTCTTACAAAAAGATATTCCTTTTGTCTTTGATGATGATTGTGTAGAAGCATTTGAAATACTTAAGAAAGCATTGATTTCTGCACCTATTGTTCAGCCACCTGATTGGAATTTACCCTTTGAAATCATGTGTGATGCTAGTGATTATGTTGTAGATGTTGTTCTAGGACAAAGAGTTGATAAGAAATTAAATGTTATCCAATATGCTAGTAAAATTCTAGACAATGCCCAGAGAAATTATGCTACTACTGAAAAAGAATTTTTAGCGGTTGTATTTGCTTGTGATAAGTTCAGACCTTATATTGTTGATTCTAAAGTAACTGTTCACACTGATCATGCTGCTATTAAATATCTTATGGAAAATAAATATGCTAAACCTAGACTTATTAGATGGGTTCTCTTGCTACAAGAATTTGTTTTGCATATTATTGATAGAAAGGGAGCAGAGAACCCCGTTGCAGACAACTTGTCTAGGTTAGAGAATGTTCTTGATGACCCACTACCTATTGATGATAGCTTTCCTGATGAACAATTAGCTGTCATAAATGCTTCTCGTACTGCTCCATGGTATGTTGATTATGCTAATTACATTGTTGCCAAATTTATACCACCTAATTTCACATACCAGCAAAAGAAAAAGTTTTTCTATGATTTAAGACATTACTTCTGGGATGACCCACACCTTTATAAAGAAGGAGTAGATGGTGTTATTAGATGTTGTATACCTGAGCATGAACAGGAACAAATCCTACGCAAGTGTCACTCCGAAGCTTATGGAGGACACCACGCTGGAGATAGAACAACACATAAGGTATTGCGATCCGGTTTTATTGGCCTACTCTCTTCAAAGATGCCCGTAAGTTTGTCTTGTCTTGTGATGAATGTCAAAGAATTGGTAATAATAGTATACGTCAAGAAATGCCTATGAATTATTCACTTGTCATTGAACCATTTGATGTTTGGGGCTTTGATTATATGGGACCGTTTCCTTCCTCTAATGGGTATACACATATTTTAGTTGATGTTGATTACGTTACTAAGTGGGTAGAGGCTATTCCTATTGGGGAACGTAGTAATTTCAAAAAAAATCCTACGCACACGCAAGATCATGGTGATGCATAGCAATGAGAGGGGAGAGTGTTGTCCACGTACCCTCGTAGACCGAAAGCAGAAGCGTTAGCACAACATGGTTGATGTAGTCGTACGTCTTCACGATCCAACCGATCAAGTACCGAACGCACGGCACCTTCGAGTTCAGCACACGTTCAGCCGGATGACGTCCCTCGAACTCCGATCTAGCTGAGTGTTGAGGGAGAGTTTCGCCAGCACGACGGCGTGGTGACGATGATGATGTTCTACCGATGAAGGGCTTCGCCTAAGCACCACTACAGTATTATCGAGGTGGACTATGGTGGAGGGGGGTACCGCACACGGCTAAAAGATCAAATCAATTGTTGTGTCTCTAGGGTGCCCCTGCTACGTCTTGAGCTTGCGTTGGTTTTCCCCGAAGAGGAGAGGATGATGCAGCACAATAGCGTAAGTATTTCCCTCAGTTTTTGAGAACCAAGGTATCAATCCAAGAGGAGGCCATGCGCAAGTCCCTCGTACCTTCACAAAGCGATAGCTACTGCAACCAACGCGATTAGGGGTTGTCAATCCTTCACGGTCACTTACGAGAGTGAGATCCGATAGAGATAATATTTTTGGTATTTTTGGTATAAAGATGCAAAGTGAAAAGTAAAAGCAAAGTAAAAACAAAGAAAGTAAATAAAGTGATGGAGATTGATATGATGAGAATAGACCCGGGGGCCATAGGTTTCACTAGTGGCTTCTCTCAAGAGCATATATATTCTACGGTGGGTGAACAAATTATCGTTGAGCAATTGATGAATTGAGCATAGTTATGAGGTTATCTAGGTATGATCATGTATATAGGCATCACGTCCGTGACAAGTAGATCAAACGATTCTGCATCTACTACTATTACCCCACTCATCGACCGCTATCTAGCATGCATCTAGAGTATTAAGTTAAAAAGAGTAACGCCTTAAGCAAGATGACATGATGTAGAGGAATAAATTCATGCAATATGATAAATACCCCATCTTGTTATCCTCGATGGCAACAATACAATACGTGCCTTGCAACCCTTTCATCACTAGGTAAGGACACCGCAAGATTGAACCCAAAGCTAAGCACTTCTCCCATTGCAAGAACTACCAATCTAGTTGGCCAAACCAAATGGATAATTCAAGAGACTTGCAAAGATAACTCAATCATACATAAAAGAATTCAGAGAAGATTCAAATATTATCCATAGATAAGCTGGATCATAAACCCACAATTCATCGGTCTCAAAAAACACACCACAAAAAGAAGATTACATCGAATAGATCTCCACGAGAGAGGGGAGAACATTGTATTGAGATCCAAAAGAGAGAAGAAGCCATCTAGCTACTAGCTATGGACCCAAGGTCTGAAGTAAACTACTCACACTTCATCGGAGGGGCTATGGTGTTGATGTAGAAGCCCTCCGTGGTGGATGCCCCCTCTGGCGGAGCTCCGGAACAGGCCCCAAGATGGGATCTGGTGGATACAGGAAGGTACGGCGGTGGAATTAGGTTTTTGGCTCCCCTTCTGATCGTTTGGGGATACGTAGGTATATATAGGAGGAAGGAGTACGTCGGTGGAGCGTCAGGGGGCCCATGAGGTAGGGGGCGCGCCCAGGGGGGCGCCCTCCACCCTCGTGACCGCCTTTGGCACTTATTGGAGTAGGGTCCAAGTCTCCTGGATCACGTTCGGTGAGAAGATCACGTTCCCGAGGGTTTCATTCCGTTTGGACTCCGTTTGATATTTCGTTTCTTCGAAACACTGAAATAGGCAAAAAAAAACAGCAATTCTGGGTTGGGCCTCCGGTTAATAGGTTAATCCCAAAAGTAATATAAAAGTGGAAAATAAAGCCCAATATAGTCCAAAACAGTAGATAAAGTAGCATGGAGCAATCAAAAGTTATAGATACGTTGGAGACGTATCAGGCATCCCCAAGCTTAATTCCTGCTCGTCCTCGAGTAGGTAAATGATAAAAAGAGAATTTTTGATGCGGAGTGATACTTTGGCATAATTTGAATATAAATCTTATTACTTGTGATATGAATATTCAGATCTGAAAGATTTAAGCCAAAAGTTCATATTGACATAAAAATAATAATACTTCAAGCATACTAACTAAGCAATTATGTCATCTCAAAATAACATGGCCAAAGAAAGTTCATCCCTACAAAATCATATGGTTAGGCTATGCTTCATTTTCGTCACACAAAGATGTTCCCAACTTCTATACCCCCGATGACAAGCCAAGCAATTGTTTCATACTCAAATAATCTCAAACTCTTTCGACCTTTACGCAATACATGAGCGCGAGCCATGGGTATAGCACTATGGGTGGAATAGAAATATGATGATGGGATTGTGTGGAGAAGACAAAAAAAGGAAAGTCTCATATCGACGAGGATAATCAACGGGCTATGGAGATGCCCATCAATTGATGTCAACATGAGGAGTAGGGATTGCCATGCAACGGATGCACTAGAGCTATAAGTATATGAAAGCTCTACAAAAGAAACTAAGTGGGTGTGCATCCAACTTGCTTGCTCACGAAGACCTAGGGCACTTTGAGGAAGCCCATCATTGGAATATACAAGCCAAGTTCTATAATGAAAATTCCCACTAGTATATGAAAGTGACAAAATGAGAGACTCTCTATTATGAAGATCTTAGTGCTACTTTGAAGCACAATATATGAGACTCACTACATGAAGAACAAGGTGCTACTTTGAAGCACAAGTGTGGTAAAAGGATAGTAGCATTGTCCCTTCTCTCTTTTTCTCTCATTATTTTTTTATTATATTTTTTATTATATTTTTTTATTTTTTTATTTGGGCCTTTTCTCTGGGTTTTTTATGGCCTCTTTTTTTCGTCCGGAGTCTCATCCCGACTTATAGGGGAATCATAGTCTCCATCATCCTTTCCTCACTTGGGACAATGCTCTAATAATGATGATCATCACACTTTTATTTCTATTACAACTCAACAATTACAACTCGAAACTTAGAACAAAATATGACTCTATATGAATGCCTCCGTGATGTAAGGGATGGTGCAATGAATCAAGAGTGACATGTATGGAAAATAATGCATGGTGGCTTTGCCACAAATACGATGTCAGCTACATGATCATGCAATGGCAATATGACAAAAGTAATGTATGTCACAATAATGATGATGGAAGTTGCATGGCAATATATCTCGGAATGGCTATGGAAATGCCATGATAGGTAGGTATGTTGGCTGTTTTGAGGAAGATATAAGGAGGTTTATGTGTGAAAGAGCGTATCATATCACGGGGTTTGGATGCACCGGCGAAGTTTGCACCAACTCTCAAGGTGAGAAAGGGCAATGCACAGTACCGAAGAGGCTAGCAAGTGCGGAAAGATAAAAGTGTGTATAATCCATGGGCTCAACATTAGTCAAAAGAACTCATATACTTATTGCAAAAATTTAGAAGCCATCAAAAATCAAGTACTACGCACAATGCTCCTAGGGGGATAGATTGGTAGGAAAATACCATCGCTCATCCCCGACCGCCACTCATAAGGATGCACAAGCCAGGTACACTTCATGTTTCAAATTTGTTACACAACTTTACCCATAAGTGCATGCTACGGGACTTGCAAACTTCAACACAAGTATTTCTCAAATTCACAATTATCAACTAGCACGACTTTGATATTATTACCTCCATATCTCAAAAAAATTATTAAGCATTAAATTTATCTTAGTATTCAATTCACTCAAAAGAAAGTTTCACATATCTCGAACACCAAGTATATTAACATTAAGCAAATTACCATGCTATTAACGACTCTCAAAATGATCTAAGTGAAGCATGAGAGATCAAGTTTCTTTAAAACAAATCCACCACCGTGCTCTAAAATATCTAAGTGAAGTACTAGAGCAAAACTATCAAGCTCAAAAGATATAAGTGAAGCACTACGAGCAAAACTATCAAGCTCAAAAGATATAAGTGAAGCACATAGAGTATTCTAACAAATTCCAAATCATGTATGGATCTCACAAAAGGTGTGTACAACAAGGATTATTGTGTTAAACTAACAAGCAAAGACTCAAATAATACAAGACGCTCCAAGCAAAACACATATCATGTTGGTGAATAAAAATATAGCTCCAAGTAAATTACTGATGGAAGTAGACGAAAGAGGGGATGCCTTCCGGGGCATCCCCAAGCTTTGACTTTTTGGTGTCATTGGATTGTCTTGGGGGTTCCATGGGCATCTCCAAGCTTATTCTCTTGCCACTCCTTGTTCCATAATGCATCAAAAGAATTCACCCAAAACTTGAAAACTTCACAACACAAAACTCAATAGAAATCTCGTGAGCTCCGTTAGAGAAAGAGAACAAAAGACTACTTTAAGGTACTGTAATGAACTCATTATTTATTTATATTGGTGTTAAACCTTCTGTATTCCAACTTCTCTATGGATTATAAACTATTTTACTAACCATAGATTCATCAAAATAAGCAAACAACACACGCAAAACAGAATCTGTCAAAAACAGAACAGTCTGTAGTAATCTGTAACTAACGCAAACTTCTGGAACCCAAAAAATTATACCAAAATTAGAAGACCTGGAAAATTTGTTTATTGATCATCAGAAATTGGAATCACTATTTTATCATGTTCTGGTGATTTTTAACAATTCGGGCACTGAGCGCAAAGATTCTGGAAATTACAGCAAGATCAAATGACTATCTCCCAAGAAGATCTAATAGGTTTAACTTGGCACAAACACTAATTAAAAGATGAAACCACATCTAAACAGAGGCTAGATGGATTATTTATTCCTAAACAGAAGCAAAAACAAAAACTAAAAATAAAATTGGGTTGCCTCCCAACAAGCGCTATCGTTTAACGCCCCTAGCTAGGCATAAAAGCAAGGATAGATCTAGGTATTGCCATAGTAATAAGATAGATCGGTGAAACTCATTTCATATTCTCTACGTTCAGCAGCAAGTTTTCTTTGAGGCAAGGAAAAGTAATCAAAAGGGCTAGATTTAATAGGACAAAAGTCCCCAAGATCAATTTTAGGAGGTATAGGTTCCTCTTTCGGCCCTTCGTATTGCACAACCAATTCATCATTATAAGCATTCTTTTGACAGAACTTGGTGAGCCTATACTCAAGAGAGCATCCTAGCTCATTAATTCGAATAGCCAAATCATCATTAAGCTCAGAGAATCTATCAATTAAAATATTGGTAGGCACTTTTTCTAAGATTTTCATTGAAAGCAACATAGTCGATAGATTGAAAACGCATTATTTCTTCTTGATCAAAAGGATAGATTCTATGGGAGGACGGCGGCGCCCACCCTATAATGTGCAAAGATTTCTTTGGCTTCTTTTATTATAAATCTGAATTCATGAGCCAAAAGATAGTAGCGCACGCTTAACGAGGAGTGTTCAATATTAGAAAATTCTAGGAAAATTCTTTGTATAGAAGGGTGCATATGCATAAATTGCCTTTCAAGTTCAACGATAAGCATGGCAATAGCGTCCGCAAGACTACTAGTTCTATGGAGAATAGAACCACCCATAGATGGTAAAGCACCAGCACAAGTAAAGAAATCTTGAATAACTCCTTTTCCAATAATATTACCACTACCGATTCGAAATCTTTTTGTGTGATAGGTAGGGGATTCTTCAGCAGGAGCTTCAGAATTTTCCATATTATTATCACCCATGTCGGCGATAATTTCCCCTATTTCATACATAGCGACAAGCAAGCAAACTAACACACAGGCAAACAAAAGGAAAAGGCAACGGAAAGAGAGGAGGAGATTGGGAAAGAGAGGGCACATAAAACGGCAAGGGTGAAGTGGGGGAGAGGAAAACGAGAGGCAAATGGCAAATAATGTAATGCGAGAGATAGGGATTGTGATGGGTACTTGGTATGTTGACTTTTGCGTAGACCTCCCCGGCAACGGCGCCAGAAATCCTTCTTGCTACTTCTTGAGCTTGCAATCGTTTTCCCCGAAGAGGAGAGGATGATGCAGCACAATAGCGTAAGTATTTCCCTCAGTTTTTGAGAACCAAGGTATCAATCCAGTAGGAGGCCACGCGCAAGTCCCTCGTACCTGCACAAAATGATAGCTACTCGCAACCAACGCGATTAGGGGTTGTCAATCCCTTCACGGTCACTTATGAGAGTGAAATCTGATAGAGATAATATTTTTGGTATTTTTGGTATAATATTTTTGGTATTTTTGGTATAATACATCATCCCACAACTAACTCATTAGTTGCAATGCTTGCAAGGCTTAAGTGATGTGCATTACCGAGTGGGCCCAGAGATACCTCTCCGACAATCGAGTGACAAATCCTAATCTCGAAATATGCCAACCCAACAAGTACCTTCGGAGACACCTGTAGAGCACCTTTATAATCACCCAGTTACGTTGTGACGTTTGGTAGCACACAAAGTGTTCCTCCGGGAAACGGGAGTTGCATAATCTCATAGTCATAGGAACATGTATAAGTCATGAAGAAAGCAATAACAACATACTAAACGATCGATTGCTAAGCTAACGGAATGGGTCAAGTCAATCACATCATTCTCCTAATGATGTGATCCCGTTAATCAAATGACAACTCATATCTATGGCTAGGAAACATAACCATCTTTGATCAACGAGCTAGTCAAGTAGAGGCATACTAGTGACACTCTATTTGTCTATGTATTCACACAAGTATTACGTTTCCGGTTAATACAATTCTAGCATGAATAATAAACATTTATCATGATATAAGGATATAAATAATAACTTTATTATTGCCTCTAGGGCATATTTCCTTCAATTCCAACTAGTACTGCTGATCATAACACCTCTATTAAGATGCTTAAAGAAGTTATTTTTCCGAGGTTTGGAGTCCCTAGATATTTAATGACTGATGGTGGTTCACATTTTATTCATGGTGCCTTTCGTAAAATGCTTGCTAAGTATGATGTTAATCATAGAATTGCATCTCCATATCACCCACAGTCTAGTGGTCAAGTAGAATTAAGTAATAGAGAGCTCAAATTAATTTTGCAAAAGACTGTTAATAGATCTAGAAAGAATTGGTCCAAGAAACTTGATGATGCTTTATGGGCCTATAGAACTGCATACAAAAATCCTATGGGTATGTCTCCGTATAAAATGATTTATGGAAAAGCATGTCACTTACCTCTCGAACTAGAACATAAGGCATATTGGGCCATTAAAGAGCTCAATTTTGATTTCAAACTTGCCAGTGAGAAGAGGTTATTTGACATTAGCTCACTTGATGAATGGAGAGCCCAGGCCTATGAGAATGCCAAACTATTTAAAGAAAAAGTTAAAAGATGGCATGACAAAAGGATATAAAAGCGTGAGTTTAATGTAGGTGATTATGTATTGCTATTCAACTCTCGTTTAAGATTTTTTGCAGGCAAACTTCTCTCTAAATGGGAAGGTCCTTACGTTATCGAGGAGGTCTATCGTTCCGGTGCCATAAAAATCAACAACTTCGAAGGCACAAATCCGAAGGTGGTGAACGGTCAAAGAATCAAACATTATATCTCAGGTAATCCTATAAATATTGAAAAAAATGTTATTGAAACAGTAACCCCAGAGGAATACATAAGGGACACTTTCCAGAACATTTCAGACTCTGAAAAGGAATAGGTATGTGGTACGGTAAGTAAACTGACTCCAAAACAGTTCTAATGGCAATTTTTCTCCATTTTGGAATATTTAAGAAAATAGGAAAATAAGTAGTCCGAGAAGGACACGAGGTGTCCACGAGGGTGGAGGGCGCGCCCTACCCCCCTGGGCACGCCCCCTGCCTCGTGGGCACCTCGTGTGCGCTCTGGACTTTGTTTTCTTGCACGTTACTTCTTTTGGTCGGTAAAAATTCATTATATAATCTCCTGAAGGTTTTGACCACCGTACCACGCAAATATCCCCTGTTTTTGTTTCGAGCTATTTCTGTAGCAGGATTGGAGCAAGATGTCATCTCAGGACTCCGATGGAGAGAGCTATGTCTCACATCTCGTTGCTGACCCAAAGACCTATGGGGATCTATCTGCTTGTGGTCGAACTACGGATGATGAGGAGGATGCTCATTTGATGAGGATCAATAATTCAAGTTCGGAGGAGGAGGATGTCCCTCTACCTCAACCTGGGGATATATATGCACGTGAAGTTCAAGAAGTCTAGTCTTCCTAAGAGGGCCAAACTGTCTAACAACCGATCTATTCCTTCTCGTTTTCGGCAGAAAAGCAACGAAGATTTATGTGACAAAATCTTGAAGCTGGAATCGGAGGTCGATGATTTAAAGGAGGAAATTGCTCTTCTCAATTACAGTATGAAGAAGTTGAAGGCACAATTGTCCTCGTCAACAACTCCATCATCACCACCTCCGAAGAAGGAGACATAATCACATGGGTATGGGCACTCCCCTTGGCAACTGCCAAGCTTGGGGGAGATGCCCCGGTATCGTATCACCATCACACTCCTATCTTTACCGTTTTCTTAGTTTGATCCTTTTGGTAATATCTTGATCTAGTAGAATAAAGTTTTAGTATGATTTAGTTTTGAGTTTTGCTTTATGATCCTTCTATGTAATCGAGTCCGTGAGCTATATATAATAAAGATTGTGTTGAGTCAAGGGCTTGATTATCTTCCTATGATTGAGAGGGGAAAAAAGAAAAGATAAAGAAATAAAGAGATCATATTGATCTTGTGGAGAGTAATGACTTCACATATAAATAGTATGATGAATAAAAGTTGTTGAGAGTTGACAAACATAGTTTTGGTCATCGTTGCAATTAATGGGAAGTAATAAAGAAAGAGAGGTTTTCACATATAAATATACTATCTTGGACATCTCTTATGATTGTGAGCACTCATTAAAATATGACATGCTAAAGAGTTGATGTTGGACAAGGAAGACAACGTAATGGGTTATGTTTTCTTATATCCGAAATAAAGTATATTGTCGTGGATCATCCAACATGTTGAGCTTGCCTTTCCCTCTCATGCTAGCCAAATTCTTTGCACCAAGTAGAGATACTACTTGTGCTTCCGAATACCCTTAAAACCAGTTTTGCCATGAGTGTCCACCATACCTACCTATGGATTGAGTAAGATCCTTCAAGTAAGTTGTCATTGTTTTATGCAAATGTAGGATCTTGAGAAGAGGTGTCTAGAGGGGGGTGATTAGACACAAAGTACCGAAGTTGCTGTTTTTAACTTCTTTTAGGTTTAAGTGGAGTTTAGGCACAAGTTTAACATTCTCAATACATAGCAAGCAAGCATGCAAAGAGTATATAGGCATCGGAAAATAAAGCATGCAACTTGCAAGAAAGTAAAGGGAAAAGTTTGGAGAATTCAAACGCAATTGGAGACACTGATATTTTTGTCGTGGTTCCGATAGGTGGTGCTATCGTACATCCACATTGATGGAGATTTCAACCCACGAAGGGTAACGGTTGCGCGAGTCCACGGAGGGCTCCACCCACGAAGGGTCCACGAAGAAGCAACCTTGTCTATCCCACCATGGCCGTCGCCCACGAAGGACTTGCCTCACTAGCGGTAGATCTTCACGAAGTAGGCGATCTCCTTGCCCTTACAAACTCCTTGGTTCAACTCCACAATCTTGTCGGAGGCTCCCAAGTGACACCTAGCCAATCTAGGAGACACCACTCTCCAAGAAGTAACAAATGGTGTGTTGATGATGAACTCCTTGCTCTTGTGCTTCAAATGATAGTCTCCCCAACACTCAACTCTCTCTCATAGGATCTGGATCTGGTGGAAAGAAGATTTTAGTGGAAAGCAACTTGGGGAAGGCTAGAGATCAAGATTCATATGGTTGGAATGGAATATCTTGGCCTCAACACATGAGTAGGTAGTTCTCTCTCAGAAATAGGATGCTGGAAGTGTAGGCTTGTTCTGATGGCTCTCTCCACGAATGAAGAGGAGGTGGAGGGGTATATATAGCCTCCACACAAAATCTAACCGTTACACACAATTTACCAAACTTGGTGGGACCGAATCATAAAACTCGGTCAGACGATTTAGTAAACCTAGTGACCGTTAGGGTTTTCGGTGGGACTGAAATGCAACTCGGTAGGACCGATATGGTTAGGGTTAGGGCATAACGTAATCTCGGTGAGACCGATTACACAAACTCGGTGAGACCGATTTTGGTAATTAGCTAACCAGAGAGTTGGTCAGGCAAACTCGGTGGGACCGATTACTCAAACTCGGTGGGACCGATTTTGGTAATAAGTTAAACGGAGAGTTTGCATTGTTATCTCGGTAGTGCCGATTACATAAACCCGGTGAAACCGATTTTGGTAATGAACATACACAGAGAGATTACAATCCCATCTCGGTGAGACCGAGATCCCTATCGGTGAAACCGATATGCCTAGGGTTTGTGGCAGTGGCTATGACAATTGAACTCGGTGGCGCCGGATAGAAAGAATCGGTAGGGCCGAATTTGACTTTAGGTTTAGGTCATATGTGTGTGGAAGTGGGAAAGTAGTTGAGGGTTTTGGAGCATATCACTAAGCACATGAAGCAAGAGGCTCATTAAGCAACACCTCATCCCTCCTTGATAGTATTGGCTTTTCCTATAGACTCAATGTGATCTTGGATCACTAAAATGTAAAATGAAGAGTCTCGAGCTTGAAGCTTGAGCCAATCCTTTGTCTTTAGCATCTTGAAGGAGTTCCCACATCCTTTAGTCCATGCCACTCCATTGTTGAACTTGTCTGAAACATACTAGATAAAAGTGTTAGTCCAACAAGAGATATGTTGACATTAATTACCAAAACCACCTAGGGAGCACTTGTGCTTACAATCTCCCCCTTTTTGGTAATTGATGGCAACATACATCAAAGCTTTAGATAAAGATATAAAGAATAGTAAGTAAAGCTTCGGAAAGACATGTAACAAGCATAGGCTCCCCCTACATGTATGCAATCATGTGAGTATGGAATATAGAAGCATGTGAGAGCATAACCATGATAGAGTAGGCAATGTGTTACATGTATCTTGGCCATATGCATCAGAGCAAAGAATATTAAAGACAGTACCTTCATGCTCATGAGTCCTTCTTGCAAACCGTATGTACATTAGCAAGAATTTCTCATACACATGAGTGTGATGCATATACTTACCTTGTAGTCTTGAGTTGGCTTAGGGTGGAATGAACCTGCACAAACAAGGTTAGATAACACAGGTACATCTACTAGCTAGAGCAAACAAAAGAAACCACAAGAATACCAAGACTGGGATGACATGTAAAGAGTGAGTACTAAGTACCACATTGGATTAGACATGTCCCCAAGAGTAAAGATATGCAATGAATTTTAATGATTCCTTTCCCTTAGATGTCTTTCTCCCCCTGAATCTAGCATGAGATATTGGGAGAAGATAGGGAACAGAGAATCAGAGCTGAAAATTAGAGCTGAAAGATATAAAAGAACAGGGCTTAATGCAAATAAGCACATATGAACATGTCTTTCCACCAAAAAGACATGTGGCATCTCTCCTCTTGAACACCAAGCATCTGGGATCCTTGAGAAATACTTTCTACTTGAGTATTCTCTCCCCCTGGAGATCTCTTTCTCCCTCTCAATACTCTCTCCTTATGGAAGTGATGATAAGCTTTGATGTGATCTCTCTCTCCCCCTTTGACATCAATTTCCAAGAAGGGTCTTCTGGAATTTTGTTGTGAATGGATTTGGTCCTTGAGTCACAACACAAAGCGCTGAAAAAATTGTGATGCTTGTAGAGGACAAGATTCATTGAGTGGAGCTGGATCAGAAGAGACACAGAATAAGTGGCAAACTGTTTTTCTTGTTGTGAAATCGGTGGCATCGAGTGGTATGCTTCGGTTGTACCAAAAGGATTCGGTTGGACCGAAAACAACAAATCGGTGAAACCGAGTTCATCACAGAGAAATCTCTTGTCACCTCAGCTCACTAGACTAGAAAGATCTCACAAAGATTTGCAAGGAATTAACTGAATGATGTGCAATGAATTGGATGCAGGAAATGCAGAGCAAACAGAAAAGAAAAGAAAGAAATCTTGATGAAGTTTTTTTTGAAAGGGGAAACACATATGCATGAGACAAATGCAAAAACTCAGAAAAAGAACACGAGAGAACTTCATCTAGAGATGGTCGGTGACAAAGTCACCTATGTTAGAGTATATTGACTTAGGAGTGAAGTGAGATCACTTGATCATAGGTCATACTCATTGTTTAAGCTCAAAATGGGGTTACCTTTTTTTGTTTAAGCATCTTGATGTATTCACATCTTGTCGAGTTGCTTTAGCTCATGACTCAGAGTAAAGCTTCTCTAAGATGGAATAACATACCTTGGTTGGTGGTGTTGACCATGTAGTTGAACTTGTGTGGATTGCTCAAGGTTGATGTAGCTCATCAAGAGTTGGGAGCACCACTTGGAATTTGAGTCCATCTACCTACATGGGTTAGTTTTTGCAAGGAGTAGCACTTGTATATCCAAAAATGATAATCATGAAGCTCAACATAGAGTTTGTCAAAGGATATGTTTGAGTGATTTCGTGCTTCCTTGTATTCAGCCACCATAGTGTAGAAACTTGGTGATGTAGAGTTTGCTCAAGATGTGAGAAGATTACAATCTCGTGGAATTTGATTCCACCAAGTACCTACATGGGTTAGATAACATGCAAGATGCAAATATATCCAAGATATAATATTTTCATCATAAGAGAGATATCATGGATTAGTCATAAGCTCATGTCTTGCATGTATCCAATGGAGTATCTACTCCAAGTTTGAAGCATCAATGATGTTCAATTCTCCTCTCAACCTGCAAAACACTTTCTCATCAAGAGGTTTAGTAAATATATCCGCTAATTGCTTTTCGGTGCGAACATGCTTAAGATTAATGTCACCCTTAGCAACATGATCTCGAATGAAGTGATGACGAACTTCTATATGCTTAGTTCGAGAATGTTGTACGGGATTATGACCAATTTTGATAGCACTTTCATTGTCACAAAGCAGTGGAACATGTTTCACATATATCCCATAATCTTTAAGAGTTTGGGTCATCCAAAGTAATTGAGCACAACATGAACCAGCGGCAATGTACTCCCCTTTTTCTACCTTGTACTCTGGTTACTCCTTGTAATCAACTTGTTGTACTACTTCTTTTATTAATAAAGTTTTGATATGCTGTGGGGGTTTTGCCCTACAGTTCACAATCAAAAAAAAAGTACTCCGCTTCGGCGGTAGATAAGGATACCGAGTTTTGTTTCTTGGAGGACCAAGACACAAGAGATCTACCAAGGAATTAACAAGTACCCGAAGTGGACTTCCTATCAACCTTGTCTCCGGCATAGTCCGAGTCGGAGTAGCCAACAAGATCGAATGAGGCCCTCTTAGGATACCAAATGCCAAAATTTGGTGTATGAATTAAGTATCTCACTATCCTTTTCACGGCCTTAAGATGACATTCTTTAGGAGCAGTTTGATATCTTGCACACATGCACACACTTAGCATAATATCGGGACGTGAAGCACATAGGTATAACAATGATCCAATCATAGAGCGATAAACCTTTTGATCAACCGGTTTACCGTCTTTGGTCAAATCAAGATGTCCACTAGTAGGCATGGGTGTAGACATACCTTTGCACTCTTGCATATTGAACTTCTTGAATAAGTCCTTAGTGTACTTCGTTTGAGAGACAAAAGTACCTTCCTTAGTTTGCTTGATTTGCAACCCAAGAAAGAATTTGAGTTCACTCATCATTGACATCTCAAACTTCTCCGACATCAGCTTCCCAAACTTTTCACTAAAATGAGGGTTAGTTGATCCAAATATAATATCATAAACATAGATTTGGCACACAAATAGTTCTCCATTAACCCTTTTAGTAAAAAGTGTGGAATCAATTTTCCCAATTTCAAAGCCTTTTTCAAGAAGAAACTTGGTCAAGCATTTATACCAAGCTCTAGGAGCTTGTTTAAGACCATAAAGGGCTTTGTGAAGTTTGTAAACATGGTTTTGTTTCTTAGGATTAACAAAGTCGGGAGGTTGTTTAACATAAACTTCCTCCTCTGTTTCACCATTTAGAAAAGCACTTTTAATGTCCATTTGGTACAAGGTGATATTATGGTGATTAGCATAGGCAAGTAAGATGCGAATGGACTCAAGTCTAGCAACGGGAGCATAAGTCTCACCATAGTCCATACCTTCGACTTGTGTGTAGCCTTGGGGGACGAGACGTGCTTTGTTGCGAACTACTTGTCCATCTTCATCTTGCTTGTTGCGAAACACCCATTTGGTACCGATGATGTTGTGGTTGTTGTCGGGCTTCTCAACCAATGTCCAAACTTGGTTTCTTCAAAGTTGTGTAGCTCTTCATGCATAGAATTTATCCAATCCGGATCTTCCAGTGCTTCTTCGACCTTCATAGGTTCAATGCTAGAGATGAAAGAATAGTTTTCACAAAAGTTAGCTAAACGAGTTTTAGAGCGAGTGATTCTCCCGGTTTGAATATCATTGTAGATTTGCTCGACGGGATGGTCTTTAGCAATTCTTGCTCGAACTCGTGAAAGCTTTTGCTTGGGTCTCGGTTGAACATCTTCTTCATCTTGTTCTTCTTCTTCTTGATCATCTTCATTGTTGGCGTTGTCGTTTTCTTGTCGAGGTGGAGAAGGAGGTTGTTGACGTTCGTGATGTTCTTCCTCGTTTTCTTCATCTTGGTGTGTTCCACTTGTGGATGTTTCCTTATCAACTCTTGGTTCACCTTGTCGTGAAGTAGAAGCTTCCACTTGGACAGATAAGGTACTCTCCTTCACCTCCGTTGGACGGACCTTGGCAATAGACAAGTCTTGGATTGCTTCCGAAGGGTCTTTGTCTCCTACATCAATTGGCAATTGCTCTACTTGTGAGCCGTTAGATTCATCAAACTTCACATCTACCGTCTCTTCAACCTTTCGGGTAAAATTGTTGTAGACACGGTATGTGTGAGAGTTTGAGCCGTAACCTAGTAGGAAACCTTCATGAGACTTAGGAGCAAACTTTGAACGACGATGCTTATCAAGAATGTAGCACTTTGAGCCGAATACTCGAAACTATCCAACTTGGGGTTTGTTACCGGTGAGGAGCTCGTATGCCGTCTTGCCGAGTAGCTTGTGAAGATACAAGCGATTTGTTGCATGACAAGTTGTCTCAACCGCTTCGCCCAAAAGTGCTTGGCGCCTTGTACTCATCAAGCATCATTCTCGCCATTTCGATGAGCGTCCGGTTCTTTCTCTCAACAACTCCATTTTGTTGAGGTGTGTACGTAGTCCGAGAACTCGTGTGAAATCCCTCTTCGTCAAGAAAGGTGTCCACATTTATGCTTCTTGAACTCCGCTCCGTTGTCGCTGCGAACCTTCTTGATCTTCACTTCAAATTGATTTTGGGCCTTCCTAGCGAAGTTTTTGAAGATCTTTTGGACCTGTGATTTATCATCGAGAAAGAACACCCACGTAAATCTTGAAAAATCATCAACTATAACTAGACCAAAAGAATTTCCACCGAGACTTTTGTAAGCGTTGGGACCAAAGAGATCCATATGAAGTAGCTCGAGTTGCCTCCTTGTGGTCATGATGTTCTTCACGGGATGCCTTCCTCCGACCTGTTTACCTGCCTGACAAGCACTGCAAAGTCTATCCTTATCAAATATGACATCGTTAACTCCAAGGATATGATTTCCTTTAATAAGCTTGTCAAGATTTCTCATGCCAACGTGACCTAGTCGTCTATGCCATAACCAACCTTTTGAGGATTTAGCAATTAAGCAAGTTTTAGGTTGTGCCTTTTTTAGAGAAATCAACAATGTAAAGATCACCTCTACGTATACCGGTAAAGACCATTTTATGATTGTCTTGATGAAACACTTGGCAATCTACTTCAGTAAATAGGACATTGAAACCGAAATCAGCAAGTCTAGATACTGAAAGTAAGTTGTAGCCAAGAGATTCAACGAGCATGACATTCTGAATGGAGCTATCATGTGAGAAGGCCACCTTACCAAGGCCAACCACCTTACCATTTGAGTTGTCACCGAAAGTGACATACTTTTGAGGACTATCATTTTCAGCAAGCTCACGAAACATGTCTTTATCTCCGGTCATGTGATTGGTACATCCACTATCAAGAACCCATTCCTTTCCTCCTGACACATAACCCCGAAGATTTGCCATAAGACCAAAATGTCTCATTGCATCATCAAGATCGAAGTCACTATCATCATCCTCATCATAGTATCCATGTTCACATCGTCATGTAGTGGATCAAGTCCTAGAGAGGGTAATTCATTGGAGTGAGTTTGACAATGATCTTGCTTATGAATTCTTATAGCTTCGGAAATAATATCACCAATAATTCCAACATCTCCTTTGGCACGCATAAGGTCGGTAAGTTCAAATAGACGATCACCAAACATAGGATCACTAGTATTCATCTTACTCAAGGCAATAGATTTATAGAGAATTTCATCTAGATTTTTCAAGGAATAATTTGGAAAGCGTTCCTCAAGAAATTTCCATATAGTGTAGGCACATTCAAAAGTAGGCAAGATTCTAATTAAGTTTCTAGGCAAGCCTCTAGTGATAAGATTGACAGTTCTAAGATTTCTAGTCATGTCAATAGATTCATCAAGGGTAGGATGCATAGGATCAACATGAGGTTCACAAGGACTAGAAATGTACTTGTTCAAATGATATTGATTGAAAATTACAAGCATCTCATTTTTCCACTCATGAAAATACTCTCCATTAAGAATAGGCACTCTATGACTAAGACTCCCCAAAGTAGACTCATCCATCTTCCTCCAATGGTGATTAAACCAAGGCAATGGAGACCAATGCTCTGATACCACTTGTAGGATCTTGAGAAGAGGTGTCTAGAGTGGGGAGGGGTGATTAGACACAAAGTACCGAAGTTGCAGTTTTTAACTTCTTTTAGGTTTAAGTGGAGTTTAGGCACAAGTTTAACATTCTCAATACATAGCAAGCAAGCATGCAAAGAGTATATAGGCAGCGGAAAATAAAGCATGCAACTTGCAAGAAAGTTGTCGGTGTCAAAACTGGCGGATCTCGGGTAGGGGGTCCCGAACTGTGCGTCTAGGCGGATGGTAACAGGAGACAAGGGACACGATGTTTTACCCAGGTTCGGGCCCTCTTGATGGAGGTAAAACCCTACGTCCTGCTAGATTAATATTGATGATGTGTGTTACAGGAGTGGATCTACCACGAGATCAAAGAGGCTATACCCTAGAAGCTAGCCTATGGTATGATTGTTGTTCGTCCTACGGACTAAAACCCTCCGGTTTATATAGACATCGGATAGGGTTAGGGTTACACAGAGTCGGTTACAATGGTAGGAGATCTACATATCCGTATCGCCAAGCTTGCCTTCCACGCCAAGGAAAGTCCCATCCGGACACGGGACGAAGTCTTCAATCTTGTATCTTCATAGTCTTGGAGTCCGCCGATGATGATAGTTCGCTATCCGGACACCCCTAGTCCGAACTCCTCAAGAGCCCCGAACCAGGCTTCAATGACGACGAGTCCGGGCGCGCATGTTGTCTTCGCATTGCAAGGCGGGTTCTTCCTCCAATAATTTATAGAAGATTGTGAACACCAGGGATAGTGTCCGCTCGCAAAAATAAATTCCACATACCACCGTAGAGAGAATAATATTACACAAGATCAATCACGACGATTCGTGGGCGTGATGTCGCGCCACTTTCAAGCCTTTACTCAAATTGTTTTTATTGTGCCACCTCGGCGCGTTTAGCGAAGCGGTTTCCTTGGCACGCCTTGTCGAGCAGAGATCGTGTTCCCTTATTCCGGATTCCCATCAATACGGACGTGGTAACCCAATCGCGCCATTGATTGTGACGCTTGGGAGATAAGCGAGTTTTACCAGGCCGGTGGGGACACATGTTTTTGTCCGCCCATATAAGGGGATAAGGATCCACCCTTTCACCTGCGCCTTCTTCCTCCTTTGCTCATCCATTCCCGTACACTCGAGCTCCAGCGCCCAAGTCCGCACTTTCCTCCTCAACCTTCTCCAACCATGTCAGGAGCGGGAGGCAGATGGATGGCCTCCTCCGTCACGGAGGGGCACATCACAAGACTGCTGGAGGCCGATACTTGTCCGCGATATCGCGCCTGAGCCGCCTGGACGCGAGGCAGCTTATTCCAACCCCGATCCCCATGAGAGGGTGGTATTTCTCCCCCATTTCCTCCGCGGACTAGGTTTTCCACTTCACCCATTTGTCTGGGGGCTCATGTTCTACTACGGCCTGGACTTCCACGACCTAGCCCCGAATTTCGTCCTCAACGTCTCAGCGTTTATCGTCGTGCGAGGCCTTCCTCTCATCCAGCCCCACTTCGCTTGCGGCTCAAGACCTTCATGTCAAGCAAGGTTGTGAAGGGCAGCCAAGCAGTCGGAGGCGCCATGGTCGGCAAGACGGCCAAAGTCCTATGGCTCGAGGGCTCCTTTGTGGAGACAATAAAGGGGTGGCAATCGGGTGGTTCTACATCACCGAGCCACGCGACCCTAAATGGGTGGTGGCCCCGATTCAGATCTGGATTCCCACACGGCTCTCGCCATGGAAAGAGACGGCCTGAAGTGGGGAATTCAGACGAGCTATCCGGACTCCAAACACGCGCCCGTAACCTCGGTGGACAAGAATCGCAGTTTGTCGACGTAATCCGTGATGCTCATCCGCCGGATTCTCCCCGCCAACAACGGGACTTCAATTTGTGGAGTTCGATCCGCACAAAGACCGAATTTGAGCCGGCTCTTCGATACCACGCACGAAGATGCCCGGAAGGTGCTGTTCAAGGGCGCTGAAGCCCCGCATCCGCTAACAAAGATAGCGGATACAGCTCGCGCGTTAAGCCGGCGAGGTAAGTTATTTTACCCTTTACGGACTCTTTTTCATAGATTGACTCTACGTGGGATCTAAAACTCCCTGTTCTTCGACGGTGTCTGGTGAAAGACGCCCGGACAGATTAACTGTCCGGCCTTTGCTAGAAGACCCAGCAGATGCCCGATTGACGGAAGCTCTTGGCTCCGCACCCCATGTGGTGCCGGAGAAGAAGGCCAAGAAGGAGGCCACGGGGACTCAAAGGAGCTCCCGACGCAAGGTGTTGTCGGATTCAAGCGTAATCTTCTCAAGACGAGGAGGAAGAAGAAGAAGCTTCTCCCCAGCCGGGAGGAGAGTAAAGGAAGGCCGCCCCAACCGGGAGGCCGAGGGTCCAAGAAGGAAGAACCTTCCTCCGGACTTCTCCACCAACGCCGACGACGACGAGGGGATTGGCCTCGAGGCCAAGCCTCGGCGAGATCGTAAGTGTCCGGATACCCATGGGTTTTATTATTGCAGTGTTCTCTAATGTCGAACAATCGTGCAGCCTGCCCAAAGGCGAGTTTGTCGATTCATCGAGCGGGTCCCCGGGCTCGCCGGAAATGGAGAGTACTTGCTTCGACCGCCTCCTCGCCTCATGTCATGCGGACAACGCCACAAGGGGGCTCCAGAGGGGCTTGGTCACGAGGAGGTGGCGCAGGAGGTGCCACAAGGCAACCTCCCGAACTCAGCGCGTGGGGGCAAGACCCCAGGGCTCTAAGCCCGACCCTTGTCCGGACTCCATGCCGGAACCTTCATGGTTCCGAGTCCGATAAGCGATCCTTCGCAAGAAGGGTAAGACGCCGTGTCCTTCGTCCCAACCGAGGCACCGGATAGCATCGAGGCGCCAACAGCGCCCATCGAGGAGGAGCACCGCATCGTTATGAGTGCGGTGATCCGGACAGTTCAGTCCGCCAAGAGCGGGCTGATCAAGCTTATCAGTCTTCCGACGAGCTTTGAGGTAAGAAATTTCAATATATGTAAAATGGTACCGCATAGACAAGAGCCCCGATGCTCGGTTCGGTGTTCGGAAAGAAAAGCCGGACCGAGGATCTTTAGAAAGATAAACGCATGAGTCATATAAAAATATGTCAATATGGGATTGCAGGTGTGGTTGCCGACCTCCGCCAAGACCGATCATGGAGGTCAATACTTTGAAGGAAACCTCGAGCGGTCCGAGAACGAGCTCGCCATGCCAAGAAGCAGCTCGAGGAAAAGAAGGTGAGTAATACCTTATGAAAATTGTACCTTCTGTAAAAGGATTTGGTTGCAAGAAAATGACAAGGATAACGTGGGTATTGTAGGGGCCACTAACGAGGTGGCGACCACGAAGGAGGCGGTGGCCGCTGCCGATCATAATGCGGCCGCGAACGCACCGAGCGAGAGAAGCAGGAGGCGCGGTGGCGGTGGTCTGCAAGAGCTCCGTGATCTCGTGAAAAACATGAGAACTTGGGCGTGACTCAAGACTCGAGAGTCTCGAGCTTGCAAGGCTCTTGAGAGTGCCAAAGCCGCTAAGGCCGAAGCCTACAAGGCCCTCCAGAGATTGAGGCGGTGAAGAAAATAGCAGCGGTAAGGCATTTTTCATGCGAGTAAGCATGTGAGTGTTAATTACCTGTTGCTTACCCGAATTGGAGCTCTCCAAGGCGTTCGCAGATCTTCCTCGCAGCGTGTCCGATGCTGCCGCATTCTAACGGGCCGAGGAGGGAGCTCGACGGAGAAGGTCTTCGGTCTCGAGATGTCGAGGCGGACATCCGGTGCCCTTTAGCGACCAGTGAAGCAGCTGCCGAGCTCCACAAGGCGGCCGAACAGGCCATGAAGGGCCTCATAGTTCGGCTGTGGCCTAAGGAGGCCATGCCCGGGAGATACTTCGCCCTGTGCGGCGGCCGGTGGATGCGTGCCGTGGGTTGAAGTTATCAAGCATTCCGCTTGTATCGAGGGTGCCTGCGGGCCTTGCCCGCAAAAGGTGCACTGGGCAAGATGGATGCCCAAGCTCGTGGACGGACCCGCCACCAGAGGGCAAGGAGCATCGCACGCCCGAGATGTATTATAAGAGTGTGTCAAGGGCGCCCAGACTATTGCGGTGAGTGCTCCAAAGATGTAATATTTGAGTAGACTCGCATTTTGTTATCCTGCGCTGAAAACTTAGTTCATATGCGCTAAGCAACGCTTGTTAATTTAAAATATTACCTTCTGTGCGGCTGTTTATCAAATCTGAGAGATGGCAAGTCGTCGGCTTCAACCCCCATGCCACGAGTGCTGGGGTGTTCGGGATAAACTTGAGCGCTTGTTCCCATTTTTGGGTCCATCTAGGGAGGCGCTCAACACAGCGAACAAGGCAACCGGACTTATAATGCTTGAACACTCTCACTTAGCCATAGAATTCTATAATTTTAAATTTCGTGAAGCCCCTAGTCTTCGGAAGGTCAATTTGGGGCGCTATCCACGCCTTGGCCGACATGATCCGCTCCTCGCCTAAGCGGCGTAAGTCTTTAAGGACTCGCAAAAACCTCTCGAACAGCGAACGGTCTCTCGCCTCATCATGACGGCCAGTTTTAGCTTTCCATCGAGGCGTCAACCCAAATTAATCGGGCGGAATCGCAGTGGTTCTCCGGTGCTACCTTATCCGATATAACGGAACGTAAGGTACCAAAACACGGAGCCGGGCAAACCCAACTATTGACCCAAGACATGATTCGAGCCGATGCATATAGTACTATAAGTTCGGGTGCCGACTTGTGAAAGTGTTTGGACTCATCACACCATAACGCTGGAAACATAAGCCCTGGTGTATATTAGCCGCACTAAAGTGTACGGATGCAACATGTCGTGAATGAACATATGTATGAAAAAGAAATGCAATTATAAACAAAAAGGTGCTGCATTTTTTATTCAATAAGTGCTGCTATGAATGCGTAACGATACAAATAGTGCGATAAGCAAGGTATGAGACTGTTAAACATGTCCTCCTCCGTGGGTAGGCTGCAGATTGGTGTATGAAAATGCTCGTAATGGAGACCACCAGATATTCGTTATAGCCTTTATCCTTCCCTGGCTGTTGCATCGTGAGTTCGGCAGTCTCTGCGGACAGGCTTCGACAAACGGAGTCCTGTGGGTAAAAAGTAAAAGGTAAAAAGAAAAGAAAAGGAACGACACACGTGAGAGCCCATGGTGTGGTTGAGCCGCGATCCGGGTTTATCGTGGTCGTGCCCTCTCCCCATGCCCATGGTATCTTCAGAGCGTAATGGTATACGCGAAGGACCCGCTTTGACGCTTCGCAGGGTTGGGGTTAGGGCCGCATCGCTACGCTGCGTTCGAACGTGCTGTGGTCTTGTTGTAAGTTACTCCGGCGCGCTTAGCTGTGTCCGGCCGCTTAACGGCCGGACTCGAGAATTTCCTTAAGAGGCTGCATTGCACTTCGCCGCGAGAGTCAGCCAGATGTTCCTCCGCGCGGAGAGAACGCTCGATGTTTCCGTTGACCGTAATGACTCGAGGGCCTGGCATCTTGAGCTTGAGGTATGCATAGTGCGGCACCACGCTGAACTTTGCAAACGCTGCACGTCCGAGCAAGGCATGATAGTCGCCATGAACGGGACTATGTCAAAGATTAACTCGCTTCGGAAGTTATTCGGGATCCAAGACCACTTCCAGTAATTGAGCTGTATAATTGGCTTCTACACCGGTATGACGCCTTTAAAGGTCGTTTTGGTAGGTTTAATCCTTGAGGGTCTATGCCCATTTTGCGACCGTATCCTGGTAAAGCAGGTTCAGTTGCCGCCGCCATTCCATCGACTCGTTAGGTGAAATCCATCGACGATTGGGTCTAAGACCGGTGTGGCGAATCCACCGTGGCGGATGTTTGGTGGGGTGGTCCTTCGGTCAAAAGTGATCGGGCAGAGGACCATGGATTGAACTTGGGCAATTGGCTCCATCGCGTAGACATCCTCGAGTGCATGCTTCCGCTCCCTTTTGGGTATGTGCGTTGCGTATATCATGTTCACCGTCCGCACTTGGGGAAACCTTCATCCTTTATTGTTCGGCGGTTGGGTCTCGTCCTCATCATCGCTATGCAGCCCTTGTCATTGCTTTCGCAATTAACTTGCTCGCTGTTGAATACCCAACAGTCCCTGTTGGTGTGGTTAGCTGGCTTTTCGGGGTGCCGTATCCGCACAAGCGGTCGAGTATTCGGTCCAAATTGGACGGACCGGAGTAGTTTTTTGAATGGCTTTTTCACGACCGGTTTAGAGCCTCGAATCCGCATTGACTGCCGTATCTCAATATTGTCGCCGCACGCGGCGCTTTGTTTTGTTACGATGCGGCCTGCCATTTCGGTCCTTGAAGTCCGGACCGCGAGTTTTTGCCGAGGTTGTTGCTGCGTGCTAGCCAGCTGTCCTCACCCACGCAGGCGGGTCATGAGTGATGTGAGGGCTGCCATGGATTTTGGGTTTTCCTGTCCTAGGTGCCGGGCAAGCCACTCGTCATGGATGTTATGCTTGAAGGCATGAGGGCCTCCGATCCGGACGACCAACGATTTGGTTTTTCTTGGTTAAGAACCGTGTCCAGAATTTTCTGGCCGATTCGTCTGGCTGCTGAATTATGTGGCTTAGGTCGTCAGCGTCTGGTGGTCGCACATAAGTGCCCTGGAAGTTATCGAGAATGCGGCTTCGGTCCTCCTAGCTCCTAATTGACTCTGCCGGCAAGCTGTTGAGCCAATGCCGGGCTGGTCCTTTAAGCTTGAGGGGAGGTATTTGATGGCGTGGAGGTCGCCACCATGGGCCATGTGGATGTGAAGGAGATAGTCTTCGATCCGAACCGCTGGGGTCTGTTGCCATCATAGGATTCAATATTGACGGGTTTAAACCCTTCGGGATTTGGTGATCCATTACTTCGTCTCGTGAAGCATAGTGGGTGTCGGCGCCTCAGATCGGGCGATATCACGACGGAGCTCAAAAGAGCTTGGTCTGTTTTGTTCGCCCCGGCGGACTTATCGTGTCCGGCGTGACGGTTGTCGCCATGTACCGTATGCCCACGCGATCCATAGATCGATCTTGATTGTCTTGCCTTGTCCTCCAATATATCTCACAGTCCGGAGCGCTCCCCTTTGGCCGTGTGCTTTTTGAGCGATGCCGCGACGGTTCTAGTGAAGGGCCTAGAGGCCTCTCTGTCGCGACCATGGGGTGGTCGGTCACCGTATTGTCTCCTGGTGATGCGGGTTCGTAAGCCTCCTCCTCTAAACGGGGAGCAGCTTGTGTTTAGGGTAGCTTTTGAGGGCGCTCGAGCTCATGCTCTTCCGCCGAGGACTTCATCCATCCGTCGGCTAGCGATCCTGATCAGCTCTAAGTTGTTGCTGCTTTTTCTTGAGGCTGTTCGCCGTGGCTATAAGCCCGCGCCTAAAACGCTCTTGTTCGACGGGATTCTCGGCACGACGAATTCATCGTCGCCGAGGCTTGCTTCGTCTCGAGGGAGGCATATAATCCTCTACCTCTTCTTCTACCGCTCTCTCGTGAGGGTCTGGCGCTCCATCTTCCCCGCTACTGGATCTTGCCGGAGTGGATTATCTTGACCGTCCGGTGTATTGTTATCTCTGGTGCCGAATCTTCATTCTTGCTGTGGCGGATTTAGAGCGGCGCCACGACGCCGGCGCTTGGGCTACTTCTTGAGGGGTCATCCTCCGTTGTTCCATCGCCGTTCCCATCTTTTGGGATGTCCACCATGTATATGTCGATGACGAGGTGGCCTTCCAAAGGCCTCAGGGCGCTGGTCTTGGTCGCTCCGGCATCGCCGTCCATACCGTCGATGTCTTCGGAGTCGTAGTATAGCATGTCGGTTAGATCATCGACAGCGGCTACCAAGTGGGTGGTGGGTGGGCGTTGAATTTCTTAGTCATCCGCATCCCAACCTTCCTGACCATAATCCGCCAGGCTCTCCTGATAAAGAGAGAGACTTTATTGAATTCAGGATGTCGCCAAAGGCGAGTCTTTGAAAAGATGTCCGCGATGAACTCCATGACGGGCGCCCAATCGGATTCGATTGGCAAGGGCAGGAGGGTTCGAGTCCGGAGAGGAGTCCGCACCGAGTCGAGGTCTTCGCAGCGACAGGGATAGAGTTCGCTCGATCGCAGAGAGATTAAAGCCCCGAGGCGGTGTCCAACCACTCGCCCCGATCGGGGAGTCCAGCCCGGATTAAGGGTCGGAGCGGATTTTGTGCGGTCTCCGTGGCAATCGCTCGGCCGCAGAGCTAGATCATGCCCATCGAGACAAGGCGGCGCTGCTGGTCGTGGCTCAAATCCGTCAAGATCAAGTCTCCGCGATATCGGCCGTCTGCTTTAAATCTTCCGAATCGACTCGACGCCGGGCGTAGCTTTCAATCTGCTCCAGATGGCTGCTTAATTAGCCCGTAGTGCAAAGCCGCCGAACACGAAGATCTGTCCGGGGAGAAAAGTCTCACCCTGGACCGCGTCGTTGTTGATGATCAAAGGAGCCATTGAGCCTATCGGTGACGACACGTAGGAACTCTCAATGAAAGCACCAATGTCGGTGTCAAACCGCGGATCTCGGTAGGGGGTCCCGAATCGTGCGCCTAGGCGGATGGTAACAGGAGACAAGGGACGCGATGTCTTACCTGTGTTCGGGCCCTCTTGATGGAGGTAAAACCCTACGTCCTGCTAGATTAATATTGATGATGTGTGTTATAAGAGTGGATCTACCACGAGATCAAAGAGGCTAAACCCTAGAAGCTAGCCTATGGTATGATTGTTGTTCGTCCTACGGACTAAAACCCTCCGGTTTATATAGATACCGGATAGGGTTAGGGTTACACAGAGTCGGTTACAATGGTAGGAGATCTACATATCCGTATCGCCAAGCTTGCCTTCCACGCCAAGGAAAGTCCCATCCGGACACGGGACGAAGTCTTCAATCTTGTATCTTCATAGTCTTGGAGTCCGGCCGATGATGATAGTTCGGCTATCCGGACACCCCCTAGTCCGGAACTCCCTCAAAAGTAAAGGGAAAGGTTTGGAGAATTCAAACGCAATTGGAGACACGGATTGTAGCGACCAGACCTCAAACAGTCTGATCTCTGTGCTCAAGTGTCATCCCTGGATCAGTAATGCTGACACCACACAATACTCGAAGGATTTATAACAAAGTAGCAATCACACACTTATTACATCGAATGTCTCAAGAGAGAACTTAAGAAAATAAATATGGCTTAAGGCCATCTAATAACGATAACAGCGGAAGGCTTGGAAGAATAGGCGAGTCCATCAACTCCAACGGCATCACTGGGTATAGAACCACGACCTAAGCACCTTACTCGTCAAATCTAAAAGTCTGCAACATGAAACGCTGTAGCCCGAAAACGGGTCAGCACATGGAATATGCTGGCAAAGTAACACATAGAGAATAATGGAAGAATAAGCCTATACTACATGCATATATGGCTGGTGGAAAGCTCTATGGTTACAGTTTTTGCGTAAAGCCAATTTTTTCCCTACTACAAAGGAATAAATTTATTTAACTATCATGGTGGTTGTTGAACATTGAGAATGGTTGACAGCATCCTCAATCCCAATTAAAAGTACTCATTAACAACCCAACAATATTAATTAAAGTAACATGATGAGATTCACATGATAATCCAAGTACTAGATACTAAAGATGTCCCTAACCGGGGACACGGCTAACCATGATTAGTTTATACACTCTGCAGAGGTTTGTGCACTTTTTCCCACAAGACTCGATCTCCTCCGTTTGATTTCTCGCACTACATGGTGTTTGAGAAACGGATGACCGAGACATAGTCTTTCGAAGCGCTAGCACCTTACATGTGGGTAGACCGTACCAACCTACAACCCCTACATCAGCTAGTCTACCCGTAAGAGTTCGCACAACTTAATCAACTATGCTAGAGCCCATAGTAGCATGTGGTTGCACATGGAAGTTTCTAACATGAATAATCTCATGATCCCTTTGAGCCTGGGTGGCGGTCCGAAGAAATACATGCAAGTCCTGATGGAAACCAGGTGCCTCAATCCACCCAGATGTGTGTTTAAGTTGCCACCTTAAATAAACCATTAATTTAACAATCTAACATCTATCATGGAATACACTCACCCAATCCACGTCTACTAGCATAGCATGGCATAATAAGCAAACGTAGAAGTAACTCCCAAAGGTTTGAAAATAAACAGTAATAGGTACTACCTCATCTACTTCCCATCCCACAATTTAATTAGATCCTAATCATGCAATGTTTGAGGATTGATCTAATGCAACAAAACTAGGTAGTAGAAAAGAGTATGACCAAAGTGTTACTTGCCTTGCTGATGATCCGCGAAACCTAGAGACTCGAAGTAACAGGCGGCGCACTCCGGGTATTCTATCGCAGACAAACAAACAAGCATACAATAAGTACTCATCTAATGCACAGGTAAATCTCAAATAGATCTAACCAGATAGTTCAACTTAAGAACTCCAGTTTGCAAAAAGAAACAAATCAAACGAAGCAACGAAAGTCAAACGGCGAAAGAAAACAGCTTCGTTTTACTAATCTGGATCTAAATCAAATTTTATAGTAGCAAAAACTTGTTTAAGTTGGTTATTCGGAAAGAGGGTTTCGAGATGAAACTCCAGGCGCTTGAATCGCCTGATTCCGATAAACGAGCGAAAAGTTATACTAACACGAAAATCGGATCAGGAATCGCGATTAGAATAATCGCGAATTAAATCCGAGAAAAAGAAAAACGACGAACAGGTTAACGAACGGACGTTCATTAACTAAACTAATCTGACGAACGTGTTCGTTAAAAACGAACAAACGAACGAACGTTCACTATTTAACCGAACCAAAAAACAATCTAAAAAATAAACCGACGAAACCGCTTGGTTTTAAAAAACCAAGGCATGGAAGTCAAGGCGCGCGAACCTCGGCGGCGGGATCCGCGACGGGCAGGGGGGGTAGGTCGGGCGGCGGCGGCGTAGGTAGGGCGGGCGGCGGCGCGGCGGCCGTGAGGTCGAGCGCGCGGCGGGCAAGGGCGCGGGCGGGACAGGCGGTCGGCGGCTAGGGTTCGCCCGGGTGGGCCGGGCGATAAAGCCTCATGGTCGGGTGTCCCAAAGGACACGGCCCGTAGGTCGGTGCGTGTTTTTTAAATAATTCACACAGAAGAAAAATAAAAGAAATACTAAACGGACTCCAAAAATCCGAAATAAATTTTCCCGCTTCTAAAATCAAGCTGACTAGATGAACATTTATTTGGGGCCTAAATGCAATTTGGAAAAGCGCATTTTTCTAAATTCAAATAAAAAGCTAAAAACTCGAAATAAAATCTTATTTGATTTTATTATTAAATCTTCATTATTTCTTTATTTTGGGAAAGTCATTTTATTCCCTGTCTCATATTTTGAAAGTAGAAATAATTGAAGTGAAAATAATTAAAATCAAATGATCCTATTTTCAAAATTTGAGAAAACTCAAATATGAAAATAACGAAATCCCCAACTCTCTCCGTGGGTCCTTGAGTTGTGTAAAATTTCTAGGATCGAGCCAAGAATGCAACAAAAATATGATATGCAATGATGCTCTATGTATAACATTCCAAATTGAAAATTTGGGATGTTACAAACCTACCTCTTAAGATGAATCTCACTCGAGATTCGGGTTGGCTAGAAAATAGGTGAGGTGGCCCTTAAGCAGATCTTCCTCTCGCTCCCGTGTGGCTTCATCCTCGGTGTGGTGGCTCCAATCGAACTTTGCAAAATTAATGACCTTGTTTGCGGGTGACTTACCGGCAACCTCGAGAATCTGACCGTTTCTCCTCATAGGTCAAATCGTTATTCAACCTGAATCGCCTCTAGTGGCACAAGATCTCTCAAAGGTATATCCGCCATCTCTCGCGTGACACTTCTTCAATCGAGAAACATGAAACACGCCATGAACACCGACAATCCTTCGTAGTTCCAACTTGTACGCAACTTCTCCCATGCGCCCAAAACTTTGTATGGTCCCACAAAACGTGGCGCTAATTTTCTTTAACACCAAAACGCTTAACTCCTCGAAGCGGAGATACTCAAGATAAACTCTATCTCCGGCTTCATATTCTGCCTCCTTGCATTTTGAATCTGCATAGCTCTTCCGTCTTGACGGGCTACCTTGAGCCTATAGCGAATTAACTTTACTTTTCGCTCGCACTCCTTAATCAAATCCGTCCAAACAACTCGGCGGTCTCCAACTTCATCCCACAAGAAGGGGTTCTCGCACCTCCTTCCGCATAAGGCTTCGAAGGTGCCATCTTCAAACTGGTTTGGTAGCTGTTGTTATAAGAAAACTCCGCATAGGGCAATGTTGTCATCCCAACTTGATCCATAATCCAAAGCACATGCTCTCAAAGATATCCTCTAAGATCTGGTTGACTCTCTCTGCTTGTCCATCATGTCTGTGGATGAAAAGTCGTGCTAAACTCCACCTGGTTCCCAAAGTTTCGTGCAACCGCTTCTGTAACTTTGAGGTGAATTGGGTTCCTCTGTCGACACGATACTCCTCGGAACACCATGCAAGCATACAATCCTTGTCATGTAAATCTTAGCCAATTTGGCACTTCTGTAGGTAGTCTTTATCGAATGAAATGAGCTACCTTCACAAACGATCGACTACAACCCAAATCGAGTCATAGCCCGAACGGGTCCCGGGCAATCCGTGATGAAATCCATACCTAGTTTATCCCACTTCCATTTGGGCATAGGCAATGGTCAGTAATAATCCTGCCGCTTCGATGTTCTTCTTTCACCTTCTGACACACATCACAAACTGCTACATACTCTGCGATATCTTTCTTCATTCCGTCCACCGTAAAGTATCCTTCAAATCCAAATACATCTTGGTATTTCCGGGGTGGATCGAATACGGCGAATCATGTGCCTCTTGCAAAATCAACTTCCGAATCTCCGGATCACTTGGTACGTAAATGCGGTCCTCAAACCATAAGGTATCGTGCTCATCCTCATGAAATCCCTTTGCTTTTTCCTTGCTCATCTTCTCCTTAATAGAAGCAACTTCCTTATCATCCCTTTGAGCTTCTCGATTTTATCCATCAAAGTAGATTGAATCTCCAATATGCTACATAGCCTCGCGGAACTATTTCCAAACATAGCTCCCAAAATTCCTCGGCTAATTATTTTGGTAAACCTCCGGTCATTAGGATGTTAACATGACTCTTACGGCTCAACGCGTCTGCTACCACGTTAGCCTTTCCGGGGTGGTAATGCAATCTCATATCATAATCCTTGATGAGCTCCAACCATCTTCTCTGCCTGAGATTTAACTCCTTCTGCGTGAAGATGTACTTCAAACTCTTGTGATCCGTATACACCTCACAATGATTTCCAATGAGGAAATGCCTCCATGTTTTCAATGCATGCACTACGGCTGCTAACTCCAAATCATGCGTGGCATAGTTTAATTTGTGAGGTTTCAGCTGTCGTGAAGCATACGAAACAACTCTTCCCTCCTGCATAAGCACTGCTCCAAGTCCTCGACGTGAAGCGTCACAATAAACTTCGTAATCCTTGCTTTGGTCTGGCAGGATTAATACTGGTGAGGTAACCAAACGCTTCTTCAACTCTTGGAAACTAGCCTCACACTCCTCGGTCCAAATAAACTTGGTATCCTTCTTCAATAATTCTGTCATGGGCTTCGCAATTCTCGAGAAATTCTCAATGAATCTCCGGTAGTATCCTGCGAGTCCAAGGAAACTCCGGATCTCTCAACTGTTGTTGGCGCTTCCAGCTTGTCACCGTGGCAACTTTAGTGGGGTCTACTGCTATACCTTCTACGGATATAACATGTCCGAGAAATCCAACTTCCTTCAACCAAAACTCACACTTGCTGAACTTGGCATACAACTGATGTTCTCTGAGCTTCTCGAGTACCAAACGCAAATGCTCCTTATGTTCTTCTTCATTCTTTGAGTAGACCAAGATATCGTCAATGAATACCACGACGAACTTATCCAAAAACTCCATAAACACCTTGTTCATCATGTTCATAAAATAGGCTGGGGCGTTAGTCAGTCCAAATGACATAACGGTATACTCATACAGCCCGTACCTGGTGGTAGAAGCCGTCTTGGGTATATCCTGCTCCTGAATCTTCAACTAATGGTATCCTGATCGCAAATCGATCTTGGAAAATACCTTAGCTCCTTGCAATTGGTCAAACAAGTCGTTGATCATCGGCGACGGGTATTTATTCTTAATGGTTACTTCATTCAATCCTCGATAATCAACAACCATTCTTAAAGATCCATCCTTCTTCTCCACTAGAAGTACTGGTGATCCCCAAGGCGAAGAACTTGGGCGAATAAAACCTTTATCCAGTAACTCCTTAATCTGCTTCTTAATTTCCTCCAAATCTTGGGCTGGTATCCTATACGGTCTCTTAGATATCGGCCAAAGGCTCGGCAATAGTTCAATCAGAAATTCAATGTCTCGTCGGCGGCATGCATGGCAACTCTTCCTAAACACGTCCGGTAATCCCTTACCACTGGTACTTCCTCCTGCACAACTCCTGTTAAGGAATTTACATGTGCTCTCCTTGGCTCATGCCGTGATACATACCTGATTCTTCTTCCTTCTAGGGTGGTAAGCAAAATCGACTTCTTCGGCGCAATCTATGTTCCTCCATACTTGATAACCAATCCATTCCTAATATCACATCCAATCCTTGGGATTCCAAAACTATTAGGTCCGAGGGAATACATAGTTTCCAATCCTTAATGGCGATCGATCGCACCATATACTTGCCATATATTCGCTCCGGTGAGGTTACTAGCATGGGTGACCTAAGGGCTTGGGTTGGTAATTTATACTTATCCACAAATCCCCTTGATATGTATGAATGCGATGCACCAGTATCAAAAAGAACAATTGCAGTAAAAGTCTTAACCAAAAACTTACCTATTACTGCGTCTGGCTGCGCTTCAACCTCCTCCACGGTAACGTGGTTCACTCGTCCTCTGTTGATAGGGTTCGGCTTCTTTCCTGAGCTTCCATTGCCGTTACCATTTTGGCCTTCTGGACAATCATTTGCATAATGCCCAGTCTTACGGCACTTAAAACAGGTGATATGGCTCAGGTCTACCTTGGATGGTGTTGATGGGGTGGTGCGGTTTTGTCCATTGCTTCCTCCATTCCCGTTTCCATTCTTGGTGCCATTACGGTTGTGCGAGCTACCTCCTCTGTGAGTATGCTGAAATTGTCCTCCTGGCTTCGGGGTAAAGCGAAGCTTCTGCTGAGCTCCATAATTGTACTTCCCCTGTCCATACTTTCTCTTGTGATTGTCAATCTGCTGCTGCTTCCCTTCAATCATAAGAGCACGATCTACTAACTCCTGGTAGTTATTGAAGGTGGCTACCATCAACTGCATGCTCAGCTCATCATTCAGTCCTTCTAGAAACTTCTCCTGCTTAGCTGCGTCCGTAGCAACGTCATCTGGGGTATAACTTGCTAGCTTACTAAAATCATCCACATACTGGCCAACTGTCTGTCCTCCTTGGCGCAAGTTGCGAAACTCACGCTTCTTCATGGCCATAGCTCCTGCTGAAACATTGGCGATCGAAAGCTTGTCAAACCGATCCCATGTGACAAAGGTGTCTCAGGGTAAGTGGTGTAAAATTCTCCCACCATGCTGCTGCGGGTCCTTCAAGCTGACGTGCGGCAAATTTCACCTTTTCCCCATCTGTACATCCTGCAGTGGTCAACTCCCTCCCTACTTTGCGGAGCCAATCATCTGCAACAATCGGCTCGGTGCTACTGGAAAACACCGGCGGATTCAGCCTTAAGAAACGGGTCAAATGGTCAACAGGTGGTGGTGGCGGTGGGTTGTTGTTGTTGTTGTTGCCTTGGTTCTGTACCAATGTTTGAATCAAGGCATTCTGCTGCTGAATCAACTGAGTGATCTCTGGCGGGAAAACAAATCCGGGGTCGCGTCTCGGAGGCATCTGAGGGTTTATAGAAAAGACGAGGGTTAAGAATAGAATGAGGTCTAGGGAGAGAACACTACCCATATGCACATGAGACAAATCACACAATATCACTCCAATCAATTCAAACAAGGGCATGCAACGGTCTATCTATCGTTACAAAGTGCTGGGACTAAAACTAATTTTAAATGGGGGAAATCTACTACTGTTATGGTGGTCAACTAGAAATACTGCTCCAATGAAGACTCCATGATATCTGCTCCAGCTTCATCTTCGAAATCATCATTACTAGGATCGGAATCGGTGTCGTCGATGATGATGTAGTTCTCTGGACAGGTGCAATCTTCATCTTCTCCTCCGGGTGCTGAATTTCCCATGAGTTCTTCAATCTTCTCCTTAAGATCGCCGTTTTGTCTCACTAGAGCTACAATCTCCTCCATGTAGTCCTTGCGAGTGGCCTTCAGTTCTCCTTCTAGTTCGATAATCTTGGCTTTTGCTGTCTTCAACTCCATCATGTATGCGCACAACTGGTTCTCCTAGCGTCAAATGTGCTGATTTAACTCCTGGATGAAAGCTGCAATGGATCGATCCTTCTTAGTGCCAACTATCTCTTATTGTTCATCTCGGCGCCCGCAAATTTGGTAGATAGTATCCTTGAGGTCTTCTTTGTAAACTTATCCAATGCGTCCCATGGTTATGTGAGCTGCCATGCTCTTTCCTGACTCGAGTTGGTGCATTGAAAACACACTCTATGGGCTCCGTGATTGGCAAAGCGTCCTTCCGTGAACTTGAGCTTGAATCTTCCAGCGCTCTTCTTGGGTAAAGTGGAATTGTAGGTCCCGTGAAGCTTGGTATTCGATGTTCAGTACTTAGTGACTTCCTTCAGTGTCGTCCAAAGGGTGTATCTTCATCCGCTGGGTGAACTTGATCCTCGCTTAGTCATCCTAAAAGAGTAGAAAAGATGAGGAGTCGAAATGAGAAGAGAGTAGTGATCTATGGCTTTAGCTTAATGGTCGTGTCCTCTAACAACATGTGCTCGATACCATCTTTGTAGCGACCAGACCTCAAACAGTCTGATCTCTCGTGCTCAAGTGTCATCCCTGGATCAGTAATGCTGACACCACACAGTACTCGAAGGATTTATAACAGAGCAGCAATCACACACTTATTACATCGAATGTCTCAAGAAAGAACTTAACAAAATAAATATGGCTTAAGGCCATCTAATAACGATAACAACGGAAGGCTTGGAAGAATAGGCGAGTCCATCAACTCCAACGGCATCACTGGGTATAGAACCACGACCTAAGCACCTTACTCGTCGTCTGAAAAGTCTGCAACATGAAACGTTGTAGCCCGAAAACGGGTCAGCACATGGAATATGCTGGCAAAGTAACACATAGAGAATAATGGAAGAATAAGCCTATACTACATGCATATATGGCTGGTGGAAAGCTCTATGGTTACAGTTTTTGCGTAAAGCCAATTTTTTCCCTACTACAAAGGAATAAATTTATTTAACTATCATGGTGGTTGTTGAACATTGAGAATGGTTGACAGCATCCTCAATCCCAATTAAAAGTACTCATTAACAACCCAACAATATTAATTAAAGTAACATGATGAGATTCACATGATAATCCAAGTACTAGATACTAAAGATGTCCCTAACCGGGGACACGGCTAACCATGATTAGTTTATACACTCTGCAGAGGTTTGTGCACTTTTCCCCACAAGACTCGATCTCCTCCGTTTGATTTCTCGCACTACATGGTGTTTGAGAAACGGATGACCGAGACATAGTCTTTCAGAAGCGCTAGCACCTTACATGTGGGTAGACCGTACCAACCTACAACCCCTACATCAGCTAGTCTACCCGTAAGAGTTCGCACAACTTAATCAACTATGCTAGAGCCCATAGTAGGATGTGGCTGCACACGGAAGTTTCTAGCATGAATAATCTCATGATCCCTTTGAGCCTGGGTGGCGGTCCGAAGAAATACAGACAAGTCCTGAGGGAAACCAGGTGCCTCAATCCACCCAGATGTGTGTTTAAATTGCCACCTTAAATAAACCATTAATTTAACAATCTCACATCTGTCATGGAATACACTCACCCAATCCACGTCTACTAGCATAGCATGGCATAATAAGCAAACGTAGAAGTAACTCCCAAAGGTTTGAAAATAAACAGGTAATAGGTACTACCTCATCTACTTCCCATCCCACAATTTAATTAGATCCTAATCATGCAATGTTTGAGGACTGATCTAATGCAACAAAACTGGGTAGTAGAAAAGAGTATGATCAAAGTGTTACTTGCCTTGCTGATGATCCGCGAAACCTAGAGACTCGAAGTAACAGGCGGCGCACTCCGGGTATTCTATCGCAGACAAACAAACAAGCATATAATAAGTACTCATCTGATGCACAGGTAAAACTCAAATAGATCTAACCAGATAGTTCAACTTAAGAACTCCGGTTTGCAAAAAGAAACAAATCAAACGAAGCAACGAAAGTCAAACGGCGAAAGAAAACAGTTTCATTTTACTAATCTGGATCTAAATCAAATTTTACTGTAGAAAAAACTTGTTTAAGTTGGTTATTCGGAAAGAGGGTTTCGATATGAAACTCCAGGCGCTTGAATCACCTGATTCCGATAAACGAGCGAAAAGTTATACTAAAACGAAAATCGGATCAGGAATCACGATCAGAAAAATCGCGAATTAAATCCGAGAAAAAGAAAAACAACGAACAGGTTAACGAACGGACGTTCGTTAACTAAACTAATCCGACGAACGTGTTTGTTAAAAACAAACGAATGAACGAACGTTCGCTATTTAACCGAACAAAAAAAACGATCTAAAAAAAATAAACCGACGAAAACCGTTCGGTTTTTAAAAAAACCGAAGGCACGGAAGTCGAGGCACGGCGAACCTCGGCGGCGGGATCCGGAGACGGCGGCGGGGTCCGGCAGGGTCGGGCGGGCGGCGGCGGCGTCCGTGAGGTCCGGCGATAGTAGAAATAATGAAGATAAAATAATTGAAATTAAATGATCCTATTTTCAAAATTTGAGAAAACTCAAATATGAAAATAGCGAAATCCCCAAATCTCTCCGTGGGTCCTTGAGTTGTGTAAAATTTCTAGGATCGAGCCAAAAATGCAACAAATATATGATATGCAATGATGCTCTAAGTATAACATTCCAAATTGAAAATTTGGGATGTTACACGGATGTTTTTGTCGTGGTTCCGATAGGTGGTGCTATCGTACATCCACGTTGATGGAGACTTCAACCCACGAAGGGTAATGATTGCGCGAGTCCACGGAGGGCTCCACCCACGAAGGGTCCATGAAGAAGCAACCTTGTCTATCCCACCATGGCCGTCGCCCACGAAGGACTTGCCTCACTAGCGGTAGATCTTCACGAAGTAGGCGATCTCCTTGCCCTTACAAACTCCTTGGTTCAACTCCACAATCTTGTCGGAGGCTCCCAAGTGACACCTAGCCAATCTAGGAGACACCACTCTCCAAGAAGTAACAAATGGTGTGTTGATGATGAACTCCTTGCTCTTGTGCTTCAAATGATAGTCTCCCAACACTCAACTCTCTCTCATAGGATCTGGATCTGGTGGAAAGAAGATTTTAGTGGAAAGCAACTTGGGGAAGGCTAGAGATCAAGATTCATATGGTTGGAATGGAATATCTTGGCCTCAACACATGAGTAGGTAGTTCTCTCTCAGAAATAGGATGCTGGAAGTGTAGGCTTGTTCTGATGGCTCTCTCCACGAATGAAGAGGAGGTGGAGGGGTATATATAGCCTCCACACAAAATCTAACCGTTACACACAATTTACCAAACTCGGTGGGATCGAATCATAAAACTCGGTCAGACCGATTTAGTAAACCTAGTGACCTTAGGGTTTTCGGTGGGACTGAAATGCAACTCGGTAGGACCGATATGGTTAGGGTTAGGGCATAACGTAATCTCGGTGAGACCGATTGCACAAACTCGGTGAGATCGATTTTGGTAATTAGCTAACCAGAGAGTTGGTCAGGCAAACTCGGTGGGACCGATTACTCAAACTCGGTGGGACCGATTTTGGTAATAAGTTAAACAGAGAGTTTGCATTGTTATCTCGGTAGTACCGATTACATAAACCTGGTGAAACCGATTTTGGGAATGGACATACACAGAGAGATTACAATCCCATCTCGGTGAGACCGAGATCCCTATCGGTGAAACCGATTTGCCTAGGGTTTGTGGCAGTGGCTATGACAATTGAACTCGGTGGCGCCAGATAGAAAGAATCGGTAGGGCCGAATTTGAATTTAGATTTTAGGTCATATGTGTGTGGAAGTGGGAAAGTAGTTGAGGGTTTTGGAGCATATCACTAAGCACATGAAGCAAGAGGCTCAGTAAGCAACACCTCATCCCTCCTTGATAGTATTGGCTTTTCCTATAGACTCAATGTGATATTGGATTACTAAAATGTAAAATGAAGAGTCTCGAGCTTGAAGCTTGAGCCAATCCTTTGTCTTTAGCATCTTGAAGGAGTTCCCACATCCTTTAGTCCATGCCACTCCATTGTTGAACTTGTCTGAAACATACTAGATAAAAGTGTTAGTCCAACAAGAGATATGTTGACATTAATTACCAAAACCACCTAGGGAGCACTTGTGCTTTCAGCAATAAAAATTGCTCTCTAAATATGTATGATTTATTAGTGTGGAGAAAATAAGCTTTATACGATCTTGTGATATGGAAGCAATAAAAGCGACAGACTGCATAATAAAGGTTCATATCACAAGTGGCAATATAAAGTGACGTTCTTTTGCATTAAGATTTTTTGCATCCAACCTTAAAATCACATGACAACCTCTGCTTCCCTCTGCGAAGGGCCTATCTTTTACTTTTGTCTTATACCTTATACAAGAGTCATGGTGATCTTCACCTTCCCTTTTTACATTTTATCCTTTGAAAAGCACCTTGTGTTGGAAAGATCCTGATATATATATATATATATATATATATATATATATATATATATATATATATATATATATATATATCAATTGGATGTAAGTTAGCATGAACTATTATTGTTGACATTACCCTTGAGGTAAAAGGTTGGGAGGCAACACTATAAGCCCCTATCTTTCTCTGTGTCCAATTAAAACTCCATACCCATAAGTATTGCGTGAGTGCTAGCAATTATGAAAGACTAAATGATAGTTGAGTATGTGGAATTGTTGAAAAGCTCTTATTGACTCTTTCTGGTGTTATGATAAATTGCAATTGTTTCAATGACTGAAATTATAGTTTGTTAGTTCTCAATGAAGTTTCTGATTCATACTTTACATTGTGAATAGATTGTTACTTGAGAATAAGAAATCATATGACAATATCTACATATGTTGTTGTTATAAGAATGATCATGATGCCCTCATGTCCATATTATATTTTATCGACACCTCTATCTCTAAACATGTGGACATATTTATCGTTATCGGCTTCCGCTTGAAGACAAGCGAGGTCTAAGCTTGGGGGAGTTGATACGTCCATTTTGCATCATGCTTTTATGTCAATATTTATTGCATTATGGGCTGTTATTACACATTATGTCACAATACTTATGCCTATTCTCTCTTATTTTACAAGGTTTACATGAAGAGGGAAAATGCCGGCAGTTGGAATTCTGGGCTGGAAAAGGAGCAAATATTATAGACCTATTCTGCACAGCTCCAAAAGTCCTGAAACCTCACGGAGGCACGTTTTGGAATTAATAAAAAATACCGGAGAATGAATCCACCAAAGGGGGGCCACACCCTAGCCACGAGGGTGGGGGCGCGACCCCCTGCCTCGTGGGCCCCCTGGCAGGCTTCCGGTGCCCATCTTGTGCTATATGAAGTCTTTTACCCTGGAAAAAATCATAAGCAAGCTTTCAGGAAGAAACTCCACCGCCACGAGGCGGAACCAATCTAGGGCTCCGGCAGAGCTATTCTGCTGGGGAAACTTCCCTCCAGGAGGGGGAAATCATCGCCATCGTCATCACCAACGATCCTCTCATCGGGAGGGGGTCAATCTGCATCAACATCTTCACCAGCACTATCTCCTCTAAAACCCTAGTTCATCTCTTTTATCCAATCTTAGTCCCAAAGCCTCAGATTGGTACCTGTGGGTTGCTAGTAGTGTTGATTACTCCTTGTAGTTGATGCTAGTTGGTTTATTTGGTGGAAGATCATATGTTCAGATCCTTTATGCATATTAATACCCCTCTGATTATGAACATGAATATGATTTGTGAGTAGTTACGTTTGTTCCTGAGGACATGGGAGAAGTCTTGCTATAAGTAGTCATGTGAATTTGGTATTTGTTCGATATTTTGATGAGATGTATGTTGTCTTTCCTCTAGTGGTGTTATGTGAACATTGACTACATGACACTTCACCATTGTTTGGGCCTAGAGGAAGGCATTGGGAAGTAATAAGTAGATGATGGGTTGCTAGAGTGACAGAAGCTTAAACCCTAGTTTATGCGTTGCTTCGTAAGGGGCTAATTTGGATCCACATGTTTCATGCTATGGTTAGGTTTACCTTAATACTTCTTTTGTAGTTGCGGATGCTTGCAATAGGGGTTAATCATAAGTGGGATGCTTGTCCAAGGAAGGACAACACCCAAGCACCGGTCCACCCTATTCAACCCAAATTTATTGATTCGACACAAGGGGAGCCAAAGAATATTCTCAAGTATTAGCAGCTGAGTTGTCAATTCAGCCACACCTGGAAACTTAATATCTGCAGCAAGGTATTTAGTAGCAAAGTAATATGATAGTACTGATAATGGTAGCAAAAGTAATATTTTTGGGTTTTGTAGTGATTATAACAGTAGCAACTGAAAAGTAAATAAGCGAAGAACAATATGTGAAAAGCTCGTAGGCATTGTATCGGTGATGGAGAATTATGCTGGATGTGATTATTCATGCAACAGTTATAACATAGGGTGACACAGAACTAGCTCCAATTCATTAATGTAATGTAGGCATGTATTCCGAATATAGTCATACGTGCTTATGGAAAAGAACTTGCATGACATGTTTTGTCCTACCCTCCCGTGGCAGCGGGGTCCTATTGGAAACTAAGGGATATTAAGGCCTCCTTTTAATAGAGTACCGAACCAAAGCATTAGCACATAGTGAATACATGAACTCCTCAAACTATGGTCATCACCGGGAGTGGTCCCGATTATTGTCACTTCAGGGTTGCCGGATCATAACACATAGTAGGTGACTATTGACTTGCAAGATAGGATCAAGAACTCACATATATTCATGAAAACATAATAGGTTCAGATCTGAAATCATGGCACTCGGGCCCTAGTGACAAGCATTAAGCATAGCAAGGTCATAGCAACATCAATCTCAGAACATAGTGGATACTAGGGATCAAACCCTAACAAAACTAACTCGATTACATGATAAATATCATCCAACCCATCACCGTCCAGCAAGCCTACAATGGAATTACTCACGCACGGCGGTGAGCATCATGAAATTGGTGATGGAGGATGGTTGATGATGACGATGGCGACGGATTCCCCTCTCCGAAGCCCCAAACAGACTCCAAATCAGCCCTCCCAAGAGAAATTAGGGCTTGGCGGCGGCTCTGTATTGTAAAATGTGATGAATCCTTCTCTCTGATTTTTTTCTCCCCGAACGTGAATATATAGAGTTGGAGTTGAGGTCGGTGGAGCACCAGGGGGCACACGAGGCAGGGGGGCGCGCCCAGGGGGCAGGCGCCCTCCCACCCTCGTGGACAGCGTGTGGGCCCCTGGCCTTGATTCTTTCGCCAGTATTTTTTATTATTTCCAAAAATAATCTCCGTGAAGTTTCAAGTCATTCCGAGAACTTTTGTTTATGCACAAAGATAACACCATGGCATTTCTGCTGAAAACAACGTCAGTCCAGGTTAGTTCCATTCAAATCATGCAAGTTAGAGTCCAAAACAAGGGCAAAAGTGTTTGGAAAAGTAGATACGACGGAGACGTATCACACCCACATACCAAATTATCAAAGTAACGAATGCGAATCATATGAGCGTGATGAAAACTAGCTTGACGATAATTCCCATGTGTCCTCGAGAGCGCTTTTCTCTATATAAGAGTTTGTGTAGGCTTGTCCTTTGCTACAAAAAGGATTGGGCCATCTTTCTGCACCTTATTTACTTTCATTACTTGTTACCCGTTACAAATTACCTTATCACAAAACTATCTGTTACCGATAATTTCAGTGCTTGCAGAGAATACCTTGCTGAAAACCGCTTATCATTTCCTTCTGCTCCCCGTTGGGTTCGACACTCTTACTTATCGAAAGGACTACGATAGATCCCCTATACTTGTGGGTCATCATGAGGCCACTGGTAGAATAGTGGAATGGCCTTTGGAGTTATCAAGCTTTGGTTTGAAGTTTGAGAGCACATCAACTATTCAGAGCAAGGCATTGGCGGAGTTTATTGCAGAATGGACGCCCACCCCTGATGAAGAAGCACTGGAGACAGTTATCCCCGGCAAGGAAGCACCCCAAGAATGGATCATGTACTTTGATGGTGCCTTCTCCCTGCAAGGTGAAGGAATCGGCGTGCTTCTCATCGCACCCACTAGGGAGCACCTCAAGTATGTGGTTCAAATGCATTTCTCCTGGGAGAAGGCTACCAACAACAACGCAGAATATGAAGGACTCCTTGTCGAGCTTAGGATTGCAACAAAATTAGGAATCAAGAAGTTGATCATTCATGGAGACTCACAACTTGTGGTGAGGCAGGTGAACAAAGATTATCAAATCCCATTGAATGGAGGCATGCGTGCAGGAAGTGAGAAAGTTGGAGGAGCACTTTGATGGATTACAAAAAGAGCACATGCTACGTGCGGAAAATAGCATTGCTGATCATCTGTCAAAGTGTGCTGTGCAAAGACTTCATGTGGAACCAGGGACTTTTGTTCTCCATCTGACTCAACCCTCCGCATCCCCCGCAACAATGGCCAGAAAGAGGAGGAAACTGGACTCCAGCAAGCCTCTCTCGGCAGAGCTTACCGAAGCCCCCGTCAGAGGGCTTGGCAGGAACAACTCCCCTCCGCTCGGTGAGCAGCACCCTCCCACCGAACTACTAGTGTTTGCGGTTGAGGCATGCGCTCCCGTGAACGAGGAGGTGCCGCTGATCCTTGTTGTCGAGCCCCAGGCACCAACTTGGGCACGCCACATAGTCCATTACCTCAAAACAGGAGAACTTCCCGAAGAGCAAGAAGAAGCTAAAAGAGCAGCCCAGAGGGCCAACATGTATCAGTTCGTTAACAACATGCTATACATAAGGAGGCCCAACGGCGTGAAATTGAAGTGCATTTGCCGGGAAGAAGGGAAGGACCTGTTGGCAGAGATACACAAAGGAATGTGCGGCTCCCATATTGGATCAAGGACCCTGGTTGGAAAAGCTTTCCGGCAAGGTTTCTACTGGCCTACGGCCCTCCAACATGCAATTGAGCTAGTCACCAGATGTGAAGCCTGCCAGTTCCACTCCAGGAATATCCATCAACGTGCTCAAGCTCTCCATACGATCCCTTTGTCATGGCCATTTTTGGTCCGGGGGCTCGACATCTTGGGCCCCTTTCCCCGTGCTATCGGGGGCTTTGAATTCTTGTACGTCGCCATCGGCAAGTTTACAAAGTGGCCGAAAGTGGAGACCGTGAGGAAGGTGACCGTACAGTCAACTATCAAGTTCTTGAAAGGATTGGTGTGCCGTTTCAGAATACCCGCCAGAGTCATCGCTGACAATGGCACCCAATTTACAAGCCGCGCCTTCATGCAATATGTTCATGCCCTTAGAAGCAAGGTCTCGTTTGCCTCTGTTGCCCATCCCAGAAGCAACGCACAAGCTGAGAGGGCGAACGCTGAAGTGCTGCAAGGACTCAAGACAAGAACATTTGATAGGCTACAGAAATGTGGTAGGCGATGGATCGACGTGCTGCTGGTGGTTCTTTGGTCCCTCCGTACGACACTGCTACCTCTTGAGCACCGCGTTGGATTTCCTTGAAGAGGAAAGGATGATGCAGCAAAGTAGCATAAGTATTTCCCTCAGTTTTTGAGAACCAAGGTATCAATCCAGTAGGAGGCTACGCGTGAGTCCCTCGTACCTGCACAAAACAAATAACACCTCGCAACCAACGCGATAAGGGGTTGTCAAGCCCTTCACGGTCACTTACGAGAGTGAGATCTGATAGATATGATAGGATAATATTTTTGGTATTTTTATGATAAAGATGCAAAGTAAAATAAAAGCAAAGTAAAAAAGCAAAGGAAATAACTAAGTATTGGAAGATTGATATGATGAAGATAGACCCAGGGGCCATAGGTTTCACTAGTGGCTTCTCTCATGAGCATAAGTATTTTACGGTGGGTGAACGTATTATGTTGAGCAATTGACAGAATTGATCATAGTTATGAGAGTATCTAGGTATGATCATGTATATAGGCATCACGTCCGAGACAAGTAGACCGACTCCTGCCTGCATCTACTACTATTACTCCACTCATCGACCGCTATCCAACATGCATCTAGAGTATTAAGTTAATGAAAACAGAGTAATGCCTTAAGCAAGATGACATGATGTAGAGGGATAGATTCATGCAATATGATAAAACCCCATCTTGTTATCCTCGATGGCAACAATACAATACGTGCCTTGCTGCCCCTACTGTCACTGGGAAAGGACACCGCAAGATTGAACCCAAAGCTAAGCACTTCTCCCATTGCAACAAAAACCAATCTAGTAGGCCAAACCAAACTGATAATTCGAAGAGACTTGCAAAGATGACCAATCATATGTAACATCCCAAATTTTCAATTTGGAATGTTATACATTAGGTCATCATGCATATCATATTTTTCTCGCATTTTTCCGATCCTAGAAAATTTCACGCAACTCAAGGACCCTCGGAGAGAGTTGGAAGTTTCATTATTTTCATATTTGGGATTTCTCAAATTTTGAAAACAGGATCATTTGGATTTATTTAAATTATCTTCATAAAGTTTTTCTTATAAAAATTTTAAGAGAGGGAATAATATGACTTTCCCAACATTTAGGAAAAACGAAGGTATTATAAATAAATCAAATTTGGCTTTTGAAGATTTATTTTGCTTAGGCAAAATGAGCATTTTAAAATATATGCATGTTTGCCGCTTTTAAAGTTCATTTTGTTCGACTCATTTTAGGAGTCGGGAAAATTATTTTATTAAAATCGGAGTTCGTTTGGTATTTTTTTAACTCGTTTGGTTTTGATTTAAAAAAAATCGCCCCCCGGGCCAAGGCCCAGCCGGCCCAGCCAGCAGCGCCCCGGCCCACCTCCCTCTCTCCTCACAAGACGCCGCCCTTGTGAGCCCCGCCACCGACGCCACCCGCCGCCCGCTGTGTGTCCGGGTCGGACACGAGGTCGCCGCCGCCCAGCCCCTTCCCAAAGCCGCCAACCCCCTCTTAAATACCGCCCCCCCCTCTCTCTCATCCGCCGCCGCCTCCAAGCCGAGCCCGCCGTCGCCAGGACGCCGCCGCCGCCGTTCCCGCCGACGCCGCGAACCCGCCGCCCTCGCCGCCCCTTCCGACCCACCGACCCATGCCCACCGGAGCCCCGCCAAGCCCCGAGGTAGCCGACCTCGCCGCCCGCCCGATCCGGTTTTCCCTATAAAACCGATCCGGTTTTTGTGATGTTCGGTTTTTTAAAAACCCTAGATGGTTTTATTTTATTCGGTTTTCTTAATTAACGAACGCTCACCGAACCGCTCGTTTCAATAAATGTGTTCGTTGGATTAGTTCTGTTAACTAACGTCCGCTATTTAAACCGTTCGTCGTTTTCTTTTAATCGATTTAATCCGTTATTTTTCGATTCGATTTCCGATCCGATTTTCAAATCTGTTTATTTTCTCGCTCGTTTATCGGAATCGTGATTCAAGCGCTGGAGTTTCGTTCTGAAACCGCCGTTCGACTAACCTACTTACACAGAGTTTTGTTACTGTAAAATTTTGACCTAGTTTCAGATTGCTAAACCGAGTCGTTCTCTCTCGAGTTTCGACTTTCGATGCTTTATTTGATTCGATTCTTTTGCAACCAGGGTTCTTAAGTTGAACTCTCTGGTTAGATCTTTTATTCGAGATTTCCCGTGCATTAGATGAGTACTTATTGTATGCTTGTTGTTTGTCTGCGTTAGATCACCCGGTGTGCGCCGCTTGTTACTTGAATCTCTAGGTCTCATGGATCATCGACAAGGCAAGTAACACTTGATCATACCTTTTCTACTACCCAGTTTTATTGCATTAGATCAAACCTCAAACACTTGCATGTTTAGGATCAAATTAAATTGTGGGTTTGGGAAGTAGATTGAGGTAGTACCTATTACTGTTTACTTATGAAACCTTGGGAGTTACTTCTCGTTTGCTTATTGTGCCATGCTATGCTAGTAGACGTGGATTGGGTGAGTGAATATCCATGACAGATGTGAGATTGTTTATTAATGGTTTATCTAAGGTGGCAACCTAAACACACATTTGGGTGGATTGAGGCACTGGTTTCTATCAGACTTGCTCATTTCTTCTGGACCGCCACCTGTGCTCTAAGGGATCATAAGATTATTCAAACTGAAACTTCCGTGTGCAGCCACAAGCCAATTATGGGCTCTGGCGTAGTTGACTAAGTTGTGCGAACTCTTACGGGTAGGCTAGCTGATGTAGGGGATGTAGGTTGGTACGGTCTACCCACATGTAAGGTGCTAGCGCTCGAAGACTATGTCTCGGTCATCCGTCTCTCAAACACCATGTAGTGCGAGAACCAAGCGGAGGCGATCGAGTCTTGTGGGGAAAAGTGCAAACCTCTGCAGAGTGTATAAACTAATCATGATTAGCCGTGTCCCCGGTTATGGACGCCTTGAGTATCTAGTTCTTGAATATCATGTGAATCCCAACATGTTAGTTCTAAATAAAAGTTATTGGGTTTTGATGAGTACTTTTTAATTGGGATTGAGGATGTCAAACCATTCTCAATGTTTAACAACCACCATGATAGTTAAATAAAGTTATCCCTTTGATGTAGGGAAAATCAGCTTTATGCAAATGTAACCAGAGAGCCTTACCACCAGCCATATATGCATGTAGTATAGACTTATTCCTTCATTGCTCTTATGTGTTACATTGCCAAGATATTCCATGTGTCGACCCGTTTTGGCTGCAACTTTCACGCTATGACTTTTCGAACGACGAGTAAGGTGTTAGGTCGTGGTTCTATACTCGATGATGCCGTTGGAGTTGATGGACTCGCTTATCTTCCAAGCCTTCGCTGTTATCATTAGATGGCCTTAAGCCATATTATTGTAATAAGTTCCTTGTGGACAACGATGTAATAAGTGTGTGATTGCTACTCTGCTATAAATCCTTCAAATCTTGTGTGGTGTCAAGATTATCGATCCAGGATGACACTCGAGCACGAGACTTGATCCATTCGGTCTGGTCGCTCTGAGAGAATGGTATCGAGCACACGCCGATTGTAGGACACGACCACTAAGTTAAAGCCATAGATCACTACTCTCTTCTCATTTTCTAACTCCTCATCTTTTCTACTCTTTAGGATGACGGACGCGAAGATCAAGTACACCCAACCGATGAAGGCACACCTTTTGGATTTCACTTGAAGGAAGTCACTAAGTACCGAACATTGGACTACCAAGCTTCACCGGACTTTCAACGCCACTCTGCTCAAGAGGAGCGCTGGAAGATTCAAGCTCACGCCCAGAAGGACATTCGCCCCAATCACCAAGCCTATAGATAGTGTTTTCATTGCACCAACTTGAGTCCAGGAAAGAGCATGGCAGCTCACATCACCATGGGACGCATTGGAGAAGTTTATCAAGAAGACCTCAAGGACACTATCTACCAGATTTGCGGACGCCGAGATGACAAGCGGGGCGTCGTCAAGACCAAGAAGGATAGATCCATTGCAGCTTTCATCCAGAGTTAAATCAGCACATTCGACGCCAGAGAACCAAATGTGCAATGATATGTTGGAGTTGCGTAATACAAAGGAAGGATCATCGAATGGAAGGAGAACTAAAGACTACACGCAAGGACTACATGGACGAGATCGTAGCTCGGCAAGACACAATAACGATCTTAAGTATGAGATCAAGAACTCAAGAAGAAGTTGGCGCCAGGAATGAAGACCAAGATGTCAATTACCCAAGCGACTACATCAACATCGACGACACCGATTCGGATCCAAGTGAACCCGACTTTGAAGACGAAGTCGAGCGTACATCATGGAGTCTTCCACCGGTTCAAATTAGTAGAAGTCCCCACATAATTAGTAGTATTTCCTCCATGTAAACATTATAGTACACGCACTTTTGCGATAGTTAGATCGATGTAAGCCCTTGTTTGGTTGAATGAAGTGATTTTTTGTGCATTTGCTCATGTGCATTTGGGTAGTGATTCCCCTTAGACCTCATTCTATTCTACATTTCTCTCTTTTCTAAACCCATCGATGCCTCCAGACGCGACCCGGATTCGCTTTTCCGCCGAAATCACCCAATTGATCCAAAGAAGAATACCCCGATTCAAACATTGGTGCGAACTGGGGAACAACAACAACAACAACAACAACAACAACAACAACAACAACAACAACCACCACCACCACCATGGATCATCCGACTCGCTTCCTTAGACTGAATCCGCGGTGTATTCCAAAGAGCACCGAGCCGATTGTAGCAGTATGACCGGCTCCGCAAGATAGGAAGGAGTTGACCACTGCAGGATGCACAGATGGTGAAAGAGTGAAGTTTGCAGCACATCAGCTTGAAGGACCCGCAGAGCATGGTGGGAGAATTTCACAGCCACTTACCCGTAGACACTATCACATGGGATCAATTTCAGCAAGCTTTTCAGACCGCCCATGTTTCAGCAGAGCCATGGCTATGAAGAAGCGTGAGTTTCGCAACTTACGCCAAGGAGGAAGGATCACACAAGACGTGGATGACTTTAGTAAATTAGCACGTTATGCCCCGGATGACGTTACTCTTGATGCACTAAACAGAGAAGTTTTAGAAGGATGAATGATGAGTTCAACATGCCGTTGATGGTAGCCAGTTTCAACAACTACCGGAGTTGGTAGACCGAGCCCTCATGATTGAATGAAAGCAGCAGAATTGAGAACTGCAAGGAAGTATGGACAAGGGAAGTATAACTCGAGCTCAAAGAAACCTCGTTATACCCCTAAATCAGAATTCAGTTTCAGCATAACCATGGAGGAGGAAATTCGATAATCATAATGGCACCAAGAATGGGAACGGAATGGAGGAAGCAACGGCCAGAATCGCACCAACCCGTCAACACCATCCAAGGTAGACTTGAGTCACATTACTTGCTTTAAGTGCCGCAAGACTGGGCACTATGCAAATGACCGCCCGTAAGGCCAAAATGGAAATGGCAATGGAAGCTCGAAAGAAGCCCAACCCTTTCAACAGGGGATGTGAACCACATTGATGTGGAGGAGGTTGAAGATCAGCCCGATGCAAGAATCGGTAAGTTTTTGGTTAAGTCATTTATCTGCAGTTGTTCTTTTCGACATCGTGCATCGCATTCATACATATCAAGGGATTTGTGGATAAGTACAAGTTACCGACCCAAGCCCTTAGGTCACCCATGCTAGTAACCTCACCCGGAGCAGTACATGGCTAGTAAATGGTGTGATCGACCGCCACTAAGGATTGGACACTATGTCTTCCCCTCGGACCTAATAGTTCGGAATCCCAAGGATTGGATGTGATATTAGGAATGGATTGGTTATCAAAGTATGGAGGAAACATAGATTGTACCACAAGGTCAATTTTGCTCACCACACCGAAGGAAGAAGGATTAAGTATGTATCACGGCACGAGCCGAGGAGAGCACAAGTTAATTGCTTATCGAGTGGTACAGAAGAAGTACTAGTGGTGAAGGATTATCTGATGTATTTCCTAAGAATTGCTGTGAATGCCACCGGATAGAGACATTGAGTTTTTGATCGAGCTGTTGCGAGGAACAGGCCCGATATCGGGCGATCAGACAGATGCCCGCAAAGGATTTGGCGGAAATCAAGAAGCGATTAAGGAACTATTGGATAAAGGTTTTATTCGCCCAAGTTCTTCACCTTGGGGATCACCCGTTTTGTTAGTAGAGAAGAAGGATGGATCTTTGAGAATGGTTGTTGATTATCGTGGATTGAATGAAGTAACAATCAAGAACAAGTACCCACTACCTATGATAAATGATCTGTTTGATCGCTTGCAAGGAGCCAAAGTGTTTTCCAAGATCGACTTGCGATCGTGGTACCATCGATTGAAGATTCGGAGCAAGACATACCCAAGACAGCATTTACCACGAGATATGGACTGTATGAGTATACCGTTATGTCATTTGGACTGACTAACGCATGACCTATTTCATGAACCGATGAACAAAGTGTTTATGGAGTTTTTGGATAAATTAAATCGTGGTGTTCATTGATGATATTTTGATTTTCTCGAAGAATGAAGAGGAACACAAGGAACATTTGCGATTGGTTTTGGAGAAACCGAGGAACACCAGTTGTATGCCAAGTTCAGCAAATGTGAGTTTTGGCTAAAGGAAGTTGGATTTCTCGGACATGTTATATCCGGAGAAGGGATAGCATTGACCCCACAAAAGTTGAGACCGTAACCAAATGGGAAGCACCAACGACAGTTGGAGAGATTCGAGTTTCCTTGGACTCGCAGGATACTACCAAGATTCATTGAGAATTTCTCAAGGATTGCAAAGCCTATGACTGAATTGTTGAAAAAGGAAAACAAATTCATATGGACTGAGGACTGTGAGGCTAGTTTTCGGGAGTTGAAGAAAAGATTGGTTACCTCACCAGTTTTGATATTGCGGATCGGACTAAAGATTATGAGGTGTATTGCGGCGCTTCACGCCGAGGACTTGGAGCCGTGCTTATGCAGGAAGGAAGAGTTGTTTCAGATGCTTCACGACAACTTAAGCCCCATGAGTTGAATTATGCCACTCATGATTTGGAGTTAGCAGCCGTTGTGCATGCCTTGAAGACGTGGAGACATTTTCTCATTGGAAATCATTGTGAAGTATATACGGATCACAAGAGTTTGAAGTACATCTTCACACGTATGAATTAAATCTCGCACAAAGGAGATGGTTAGAACTTATCAAGGATTATGATATGAGATTGCATTATCACCCGGAAAGGCTAATGTCGTGGCGACGATTGAGCCGTAAGAGCCACGTCAATACCCTAATGATGGGAGGAATACCCAATGAGTTAGCCGAGGACCTTCGAGAGCTATGTTTGGAAATAGTTCCAGAGGCTATGTAGCACCATTGGAGATTCAATCGACACTAATGGACAAAATCGAGAAGCCCAAAAGGCGAGATAAGGAAGTTGCCTCCATAAAGGAGAAAATGGGCAAAGGAAAAGCTAAAGGATTTCGTGAGGATGAGCACGATACCCTATGGTTTGAAGACCGTGTTTATGTGCCCAATGACCCGTAGATCGGAAGTTGATTTTGCAAGAAGCCCATGATTCACCCTATTCGATTCACCCAGAAATACCAAGATGTATTTGGATTTGAAGAATATTTTTGGTGGACCGGAATGAAGAAGGATATTGCGGAGTATGTAGCAATTTGCGGCGTATGTCGAAAGTAAAGGCGAGCATCGAAGCCAGCAGGATTGTTACAACCGTTGCGATACCGAATGGAAGTGGGATAAACTAGGCATGGATTTCATCACAGGTTTGCCAAAGACTCGCTCAGATATGACTCGATTTGGGTCATAGTCGACCGTTTGACCAAGGTAGCTCATTTCATTCCAATCAAGACTACCTATAGCAGTGCTAAGTTGGCAAAGATATACATGACCAGAATTGTGTGCTTACACGGAGTTCCAAGGAGCATCGATTAGACAGAGGAACCCGGTTTACCTCGAAATTTTGGAACCAGCTTACACGAAACATTGGGAACCAGACTAGAATTCATCACAGCTTTCCACCCACGAGACCGATGGATGACCGAGAGAGTCAATCAGATTTTGGAGGACATGTCGAGAGCTTGTGCACTAGATTATGGATCTAGTTGGGATGATAATTTGCCGTATGCAGAATTTTCCTACAACAATAGTTACCAAACCAGCTTAAAGATGGCACCTTCGAGGCTCAGATGGAAGAAGGTGCAGGACACCGTTGTCATGGGACTAAACCGAGATCGTCAATTGTTTGGACCAGATTTGATTAAGGAGTCTGAGCAGAAAGTTAAGTTAATTCGAGACAGGCTCAAGGTAGCCCAGTCGCATGTAAGAGCTATGCCGATTCAAAGCGCAGCGATTGAGTATGAGGTTGGAGACAGAGTATATCTTAGAGTATCCCCGCTTGAGGAGTTAAGCGTTTTGGAGTTAAAGGAAGTTAGCACCCGCTTCGCTGGACCATATAAGATTTTGCAACGCATGGGAGAAGTTGCGATAAGTTGGAATTGCGGAAGGACTGTCAGAGTTCATGACGTATTCCATGTTTCTCGATTGAAGAAATGTCACCCGAGATAGCAGAGGTACCGTTAAGAGATACAGACCACCGAAGCAATTCATTGAAGGATGACTTGACATATGAGGAAAAACCGTTAAGATTCTCGATTATGCCAGCAGAGTTACCCGCAGAAGGTTATCAAGTTTTGCAAAGTGCAAGGAGCCACCACACCGAGGATGAAGCCACACAGAAAGAGAGGAAGTTTTGCTCAAGGACCACCTCACCTATTTTCTAGATAACCCGAATCTCGAGGGCGAGATTCATCTTAAGGGGGTAGGTTTGTAACATCCCAAATTTTCAATTTGGAATGTTATACATTAGGTCATCATGCATATCATATTTTTCTCGCATTTTTCCGATCCTAGAAAATTTCACGCAACTCAAGGACCCTCGGAGAGAGTTGGAAGTTTCATTATTTTCATATTTGGGATTTCTCAAATTTTGAAAATAGGATCATTTGGATTTATTTAAATTATCTTCATAAAGTTTTTCTTATAAAAATTTTAAGAGAGGGAATAATATGACTTTCCCAACATTTAGGAAAAACGAAGGTATTATAAATAAATCAAATTTGGCTTTTGGAAGATTTATTTTGCTTAGGCAAAAATGAGCATTTTAAAAATATATGCATGTTTGCCGTTTTTAAAGTTCATTTTGTTCGACTCATTTTTAGGAGTCGGGGAAAATTATTTTTATTAAAATCGGAGTTCGTTTGGTATTTTTTTAACTCGTTTGGTTTTGATTTAAAAAAATCGCTTCCCAGGCCAAGGCCCAGCCGGCCCAGCAGCAGAGCCCGGCCCACCTCCTCTCTCCCTCGCAGCACGCCACCACTGAGCCCCACCGCCGCCAGACGCCACCCGCCGCCGCCCGCTCGTGTCCGGGTCGGACACGAGATCGTCGCCGCCCAGCCCCCTTCCCAAGCCGCCAACCCCCCTCCTCTCTAAATACCGCCGCCCCCTCTCTCATCCCGCCGCCGCCGCCTCAAGCCGAGCCCGCCGCCGCCAAGGACGCAGCCCGCCGCCGCCTCCTCGCCGACGCCGAACCCCGCCGCCGCCGCCGCCCCTCGACCCGCCGACCCCGCCCCACGGAGCCTCGCGAGCTCCGCGGCGAAGCCCTGAGGTAGCCGACCTCGCCGCCCGCGGATCCGTTTTCCCTATAAAACCGATCCGGTTTTTTTGTGATGTTCGTTTTTTAAAAAACCCTAGATGGTTTTATTTTATTCGGTTTTTAATTAACGAACGCTCACCGAACCGCTCGTTTCAATGAATGTGTTCATTGGATTAGTTCTGTTAACGAACGTCCGTTATTTAAACCGTTCGTCGTTTTCTTTTAATCGGATTTAATCCGTTATTTTTCTGATTCGATTTCCGATCCGATTTTCAAATCTGTTTATTTTCTCGCTCGTTTATCGGAATCGGTGATTCAAGCGCTGGAGTTTCAGTTCTGAAACCGCCGTTCGACTAACCTACTTACATAGAGTTTTGTTACTGTAAAATTTTGACCTAGTTTCAGATTGCTAAACCGAGTCGTTCTCTCTCGAGTTTCGACTTTCGATGCTTTATTTGATTCGATTCTTTTTGCAACCAGGGTTCTTAAGTTGAACTCTCTGGTTAGATCTTTTATTCGAGATTTCCCCGTGCATTAGATGAGTACTTATTGTATGCTTGTTGTTTGTCTGCGTCGATCACCCGGAGTCGCCGCTTGTTACTTGAATCTCTAGGTCTCATGGATCATCGGCAAGGCAAGTAACACTTGATCATACCTTTTCTACTACCAAGTTTTATTGCATTAGATCAAACCTCAAACACTTGCATGTTTAGGATCAAATTAAATTGTGGGTTTGGGAAGTAGATTGAGGTAGTACCTATTACCTGTTTTACTTATGAAACCTTGGGAGTTACTTCTCGCTTGCTTATTGTGCCATGCTATGCTAGTAGACGTGGATTGGGTGAGTGAATATCCATGATGATGTGAGATTGTTTATTAATGGTTTATCTAAGGTGGCAACCTAAACACACATCTGGGTGGATTGAGGCACCTGGTTTCTATCAGACTTGCTGATTTCTTCTGACCGCCACCTGTGCTCTAAGGGATCATAAGATTATTCAAACTGAAACTTCCGTGTGCAGCCACAAGCCAATTATGGGCTCTGGCGTAGTTGACTAAGTTGTGCGAACTCTTACGGGTAGGCTAGCTGATGTAGGGGATGTAGGTTGGTACGGTCTACCCACATGTAAGGTGCTAGCGCTTCTGAAAGACTATGTCTTGGTCATCCGTCTCTCAAACACCATGTAGTGCGAGAACCAAGCGGAGGCGATCGAGTCTTGTGGGGAAAAGTGCGCAAACCTCTGCAGAGTGTATAAACTAATCATGATTAGCCGTGTCCCCGGTTATGGACGTCTTGAGTATCTAGTTCTTGAATATCATGTGAATCCCAACATGTTAGTTCTAAATAAAAGTTATTGGGTTCTGATGAGTACTTTTTAATTGGGATTGAGGATGCTGTCAACCATTCTCAATGTTTAACAACCACCATGATAGTTAAATAAAGTTATTCCTTTGATGTAGGAAAAATCAGCTTTATGCAAATGTAACCGTAGAGCCTTACCACCAGCCATATATGCATGTAGTATAGACTTATTCCTTCATTGCTCTTATGTGTTGCATTGCCAAGATATTCCATGTGTTGACCGTTTTGGGCTGCAACTTTCACGTTGCGCATTTTTTGAATTTACGACGAGTAAGGTGTTAGGTCGTGGTTCTATACTCGATGATGCCGTTGGAGTTGATGGACTCGCTTATCTTCCAAGCCTTCCGCTGTTATCATTAGATGGCCTTAAGCCATATTATTGTAATAAGTTCCTTGTGGACAACGATGTAATAAGTGTGTGATTGCTACTCGCTATAAATCCTTCAAGTCTTGTGTGGTGTCAAGATTCTCGATCCAGGATGACACCGAGTACGTAGACTTGATCCATTCGGGTCTGGTCGCTACATCATACATAAAATAATTCAGAGAAGATTCAAATATTGTTCATAGATAATCTTGATCATAAACCCATAATTCATTGGTCTCAACAAACACACCGCAAAAATAAGATTACATCGAATAGATCTCCACGAGAGAGGGGGAGAACATTGTATTGAGATCCAAAAAGAGAGAAGAAGCCATCTAGCTACTAACTATGGACCCGAAGGTCTGAAGTAAACTACTCACACTTCATCGGAGAGGCTATGGTGTTGATGTAGAAGCCCTCCATGGTGGATGCCCCCCCGTGAGTCTCGAACAGGCCCCAAGATGGAGGGCGCTACTGGGGGAGGCGCGCCCCTACCTCGTGGCTTCCTCTTTTGTTTCTTGACGAGGGTCCAAGTCTCCCGGATCATGTTCGGTGAGAAAATCACGCTCCCGAAGGTTTCATTCCGCTTGGACTCCGCTTGATATTCCTTTTCTTCAAAACTCAAATAGGCAAAAACAACAATTCTGCACTGGGCCTCCGGTTAATAGGTTAGTCCCAAAATAATATAAAAGTGAATAATAAAGCCCAATAATGTCCAAAACAGTAGATAATATAGGATCGAGCAATCAAAATTATAGATACGTTGGAGACGATCCGCATCCCCAAGCTTAATTCCTGCTCGCCCTCGAGTAGGTAAATGATAAAAAGATAATTTTGATGCGGAGTGCTACTTGGCACAATTTCAATGTAATTCTTCTTAATTGTGGTATGAATATTCAGATCCGAAATATTCAAGATAAAAGTTCATATTGACATAAAAATAATAATACTTCAAGCATACTAACTAAGCAATTATGTCATCTCAAAATAACATGGCCAAAGAAAGTTCATCCCTACAAAATCATATAGTTTAGTCATGCTCCATTTTCGTCACACAAGCATGCTCTCATCATGCACAACCCTGATGACAAGCCAAGCTATTGTTTCATACTTTAGTAATCTCAAACCTATAAACTTTCACGCAATATATGAGCGCGAGCCATGGACATAGCACTATGGTGGAATATAATATGATGATAGGGGTTATGTGGAGAAGACAAAAAGGGAGAAAGTCTCACATCAACAAGGCTGATCAATGAGCTATGGAGATGCCCATCGATTGATGTTAATGCAAGGAGTAGGGATTGCCATGCAACGGATGCACTAGAGCTATAAATGTATGAAAGCTCAACAAAAGAAACTAAGTGGGTGTGCATCCAACTTGCTTGCTCATGAAGACCTAGGGCACTTGAGGAGGCCCATTGTTGGAATATACAAGCCAAGTTCTATAATGAAAAATTCCCACTAGTATATGAAAGTGATAAAACAAGAGACTCTCTATCATGAAGATTATGGTGCTACTTTGAAGCACAAGTGTGGCAAAGGATAGTAGCATTGTCCCTTATCTCTTTTTCTCTCATTTTTTGGGCCTTCTCTTTTTTTATGGCCTTTCTTTTTTATATATATTCCTCACTTGGGACAATGCTCTAGAAAATGATGATCGTCACACTTCTATTTATTTACAACTCAATGATTACAACTCGATACTAGAAAAAAGTATGACTCTATATGAATGCCTCCGGCGGTGTACCGAGATATGCAATGAACCAAGAGTGACATGTATGAAAGAATTATGAAAGGTGGCTTTGCAGCAAATACTATGTCAACTACACGATCATGCTAGCAATATGACAATGATGAATGTGTCATGATAAACGGAATGGTGAAAAGTTGCATGGCAATATATCTCGGAATGGCTATGGAAATGCCATAATAGGTAGGTATGGTGGCTGTTTTGAGGAAGATATAAGGAGGTTTATGTGTGAAAGAGCGTTTCATATCACAGGGTTTGGATGTACCGGCGAAGTTTGCACCAACTCTCAATGTGAGAAAGGGCAATGCACGTGCATCAAGAGGCTAGCAATGATGGAAGGTGAGAGTGCGATAATCCATGGACTCAACATTAGTCATAAAGAACTCACATACTTATTGCAAAAATCTACAAGTCATCAAAAACCAAGCACTACGCGCATGCTCCTAGGGGGATAAATTGGTAGGAAAAGACCATCGCTCGTCCCCGACCGCCACTCATAAGGAGGACAATCAAAGAACACCTCATGTTTCAAATTTGTTACATAACGTTACCATACGTGCATGCTACGGGACTTGCGAACTTCAACACAAGCATTTCTCAAATTCACAACTACTCAACTAGCACGACTTTGATATTATTACCTCCATATCTCAAAAACAATCATCAAGCATCAAACTTCTCTTAGTATTCAACACACTCATAAGAAAGTTTTTACTAATCTTGAATACCTAGCATATTAGGATTATTCAAGCAAATTACCATGATATTTAAGACTCTCAAAATAATCTAAGTGAAGCATGAGAGATCAATAGTTTCTATAAAACAAATCCACCACCATGCTCTAAAAGATATAAGTGAAGTACTAGAGCAAAACTATATAACTCAAAAGATATAAGTGAAGCACAAAGAGTATTCTGATAATTTCCAAATCATGTATGGCTCTCTCAAAAGGTGTGTACAGCAAGGATGATTGTGGTAAACTTTTTTTTGAACTGGGCGAATCCCCTTTCCATTACTTGAACATAACGGAAATACAGCCAAGATCAGCAGATAGGACGGGAAAGAGGAAAGCGGGTTCAAGCATCGCCGGGAAACCCACCATGAGCACTCGCCATCGAGATTACTCACCATGGGGTGAAAACCCGACGACACTAAATCTCCAGGACTCCAACATCTAACTGATAGTTCGACATCGAAAGACAAACGCTCACACATGAGCAACATGCTCCATAATATCCTCACGCAGGAGGAAACTCGACCAGAAACATTAAAGCAAAAGGCGCAGCAGAGCAACTTCCTGCCTCTTCATTAGTCCTCAGGTCACCCCCTTCATCCCTGGTGCGCCGTTGCACAGATCCTCATCATACGAGACGCATTGTCCTTCAGCAGAGCCCCGCCAACTCTCGTCTTCTCAGCATCCTCCTGTTTCATCAGCCCTGCCCAGTAACAAAGAAGTGCACATGCAGTGAAAATACATTCAAATGGGGTTTTGAGAGGAATATGCTCAAAGGTAGCTCTGTTGCGGCAAGACCAAATAGCCCAACACAAAGCTGCAATGCCAACCGTATAGAAAACATCGCCACCTGGAAAGAAAGTATAACACCAAACATATGCCTGCCATAAGTTGTCAGGGCATAGATCCGTACCAAACATGCAACCAACCACTCTCCAGGTAACCCTAGCCACAGGACAGGTGAAAAAGAGATGCTGGGATGTTTCTCTCTCCCCACAGAAGGAACACTTGGGTTCCCCCCTCCATCCACGACGTTTCATCACATCCCTGGTCAGAACCGCATCTTGCGATAACTGCCACATAAAAATTTGGATTTTCAAAGGAATTCTGGCTTTCCATATCCAGCGATAGTCACACCCAGCAATACTTTTTTCCAGGTAGGCATAAAGAGCTTTAGTGGTATAATAGGGCTTGGGACCCAGCCCCCACTTGATACTATCACTATCCGCAGATATACAGGATTCTCTAACCGTGGAGATCATCTTTTCCCATTGTTCATTAAGTTCCGAGTTCAGTCTCCTTCGAAAGAAGGTGACAGGATTAGCCTCCAAGCAATCTTTCACGACACAATCAGGTTTATTGCAAATAGCAAAAAGCTGAGGAAATTGGTCAGCAAAGGAGGCCTGGTCGCCAACTGGATCATACCACAGCCTCGCCATGTTACCAGATTGTACGACCACTTTCCTCCCTGCCATATATAGGTCTTTCACTTTCATAATAGCCTTCCAACACGGGGAGTCAGTGATTCTCCCCTTAACCGAGGCTACTGTATCTCTACCAAAATATTTGGCTTTGACAATTTCTTGCCACAGCCCATGCTTCATCTCAAGCTTCCACGACCATTTCACCAAAAGGCAAATATTTTGCCTGTGGAGATCTTTCACACCCAAACCCCCCTTTTCCTTGGATCGACAGATCCTAGACCATCTGACCAGGTAATATCTTTTCCTGTTTTTAGTCACCTGCCAGAAGAATCTCCTTCTGTGTTTTATCTAACCTCTCAATGATAGTTTTAGATAAAAGGAACATGGACATATAGTAATATGCGATGCTGGAAATATTAGCATTTAATAAAGTCAGCATGCCCCCCTAGGAGGCATTACTCCCCAGCCCAGATTCACATCTCTTGACAAATTTTGCCTCAAGGTATTCCCAGTCCACACCTTTCAAAGTCGAGTAACTGACAGGAACACCAAGATACTTCATTGGGAAATGCCCAATCTGGCAACCAAAGATATCAGCATATTCTTTCAAAATATTATCATCTCCCCCCATGCTAAGAATTTCACTTTTTTGAAAGTTAATTTTCAGCCCTGACATGAGTTTGAACATATACAACAACAGTTTCATATTTAGCGCTTTTTCAGGATTATGTTCAATGCACAGGATTGTGTCATCTGCATATTGCAGAATGGCCACTCCTTTATCGACCAAATCCGAGGCCAGCCCATCGATCAAACCATTTGTTTGTGCTTGCAGCACCATTTTACATAAGCACTCGACAGCAATATTAAACAGAAAGGGGGACACCGGATCTCCTTGTCGCACTCCTTTGTGGCTTTGGAAGTAAGGCCCCGAAGTATTGTTTATCTTCACACTGACCGTGCCATTGCGGAGGATTTTCTCCATCCACCTGCACCAGGTTTTGCCAAAACCTCTCATCTCAAGGCACTTAAGCAGGAAATCCCAGTTCACTTTATCGTAAGCTTTTTCAAAATCAAGCTTGATAACTATGCCAATTTTCTTATTTACATGAGTATGGTGCAAGATTTCATGCAAAGTGAGGACCCCATCCATGATATTCCTGTGTTTAATAAAGGCATTTTGGTGTTTGCTAAACAAAGTGTCAGCGTAAGGAGCTGCTCTGTTGTCTAACACCTTTGTGATCAATTTATAAGGGCATCTAAGCAAGCAAATAGGTCTAAACTGTTGAATTTTGTTCGCACCATTGATTTTAGGAATCAAGGTAATAATCCCATAGTTTAACCATTGAACATCGAGTGTTCCCTCGTACATGGCCTCAAAAAGTCTCATGATATCACCCTTCACGATCTCCCAACAGTGTTGATAAAATTCTGCTGGAATATTGTCAGGACCAGGGGCCCTGTTGCTATTCATACCAAACAGAGCGTTTTTGACTTCCTCTTCTGAGAATGGTCCACATAGAATTTCGTTATCCTCAGGTTTTAATTTCTCCTCCACGCCCCACACACTAGGGTCCACCTGGAGCAAATTTCCAGGTGCCGGCCCAAAGAGATCTTTATAGAACTCAGTAGCATGATTCAAAAGATCCTTCGTCGCCTCAATGACAGTATCCCCTACATTCAGGGAGTGAATAGTATTTTTTCGTTTATTGCCGTTAGCAATTTTCTGATAGTAAGAAGTATTACTATCTCCTTTTAAAATCCATCTTTCCTTAGACTGTTGCAGTAGGAATAATTCTTCATTGACCAGAATTTTGTTAAGTTCCACTAAAAGTTCTGTCTTCCTGCAGAACATTTCTGGTTGTATCACACCCTCCTCCTCTTCTTTTTCAATATTATCCAACTCTTCTCTAATGTTTCTTTTCTGAATCTTCTCGTGCCCAAACTTATTAGATCCCCAGCCCTTAAAGAATTTTTTAAAGCGTTTCAGTTTGATGTTTAACACATCAATGGGGTCTATAGCATTAACATATTGGTTCCAAATTTTTTCTACCAAAGGTAGAAACTCTTCGGATTTGAGCCAACTGATCTCAAATCTGAATTCTCTTTGTTGTGGGACTCTGACAACAGTATTGTCCGAGGACAACAGAAGAGCATTATAGTCAGAGATGTCTCTAACTATTTTCTTAACATTGACTTGAGGAAAGAGTTCTTCCCAATCATTGCTCATAAGGATTCTATCTAGCTTTTCCAAGGTCGGATGGGCTTGGTTGTTGGTCCAAGTATATAGCCCCCCATTCATATGGATTTCACTCAAGCACATCGCATTAATCACAGTATTAAACATATCTGTATGAGGTGAGCGATGCCAGTTTTTATTTTTTTCTCCCTCATGCCTTAGAATATTAAAGTCGCCCCCAATCAACAAAGGATTTTGCACATGAGTGCAGAAGTCAGCTAATTCAACAAGAAATTCCTGCTTGTCTTTATCATGGGCTGCGCCATATACATTGCATAACGTCCATACTTTCTTAATTTTGATGTCGTAGACATTAACTTGGAGGATAAACTTGCCTTTCCTCCAAGCAACCACCTCAAAACTCTCTTCTCTGACTCCACAAAGTAAAACCCCAGATTTTCCCGTGGATGGGATCCATTCCCAATCAAAAGCAGTGCTGGGGTCTATTTTCCTAAAATAACCATCCTGAAACTTCTTCTTATGAGTCTCTTGCAAACAAACAAAATCAAGGGAATGATCTCTAATAATATGGGAAAGGCAGGAACTCATCCCTTTTTTTCCTGCCCCCCTGCAATTCCAGAAAAGATCAATCATATTAACCAGGGTTTTTTTCCTCTCCTTTCTGGTGGCCCTGGTATTATAGACAGGGCTGCCAGATTTTCCATACTTCATCCCCAAATCAGGTTTCTGGCTCCTGGTCAAAGGCCTGGATATTGCCACCTGAATTTTAGGGGTTCTCTTTTTCCTAGATCTCACAGGAATAAAATCCTCCTCTAAATCCTCCCCCCCCCCATCAGCCCAATCAGTGCTAATGGGTGTTTTATCCCCCTTCCCATTAGTTATAAACATTGTTTTCTCAACAAACACATTGTCAGAGTTATGATTACTGTTATCATCGCCTCTCCTGACCCTCTCCAACTCTTTTAAGATATCAATAGAAGAAAAATTGTCATCAGGGACGATCACACCCATCTTAGATGCTCTAATCATAAGATCACTATCAGAAAGCACATCAAATGAGTTGAAGTTGCAGTTACCTTCCAGGTTTCTCTTTCTTGTGATTGCAACCGCTCTGTCTTGGATCTTATCACCCATGTTCTGCATGTTTCTTGTACTGAATCTCAGTTCATCTTCAGTTCTAAGTGGAGGGGTAGGAATCACCTCCTCCATTTCCTCGGATGAGACAGGGAACTGTACCGTGTACTCAGAGCGCATCCCAGCTTTGTTAGTATCATCCTGCATCATCTCCTCCACCTGGGATTTTTCATACATCCCCAAGTGAGAAGTACAGATATCATAAATATTACCAGCAATGGACTCAAGCAAATTTTGTTCTACCTGAATCTCGTCCACATTCTGCCTGTTGTTATTAACAACAAGCAATGCTTGAGATCCACCCAACTTTTCTTTTTCGCAAGCCTCTCTGGCAATGGATTCAATCAGAAGGGTATCATCTGCAGTCTCATCCGACTCCTCATGTTCCTCATCCTCATCGTCCCTAGGACTATTCCTCTCATTTTTGTCATTTATGAAAATCCCCCCTCTTTTCTTTTCTCATTATCCCTCGGAGCAGCACGAGCAAAATGCTTCCCATGGGATGAGTCCTTTCCATCCGACTCAACCTGGGTCACACTGATCGATCTCTCAGGATCTCTGGTCAGGATTTTTTCAATATCATAGAAGAAATCAAAAAAATGCGTTCCCAGGACAGCTTCAGCTACACCAGGCAGCTCGTCAACATTGCGGCACCCCAGCCGAACCCGCACGTATTCAGGTTTGTGCAAAGTGGCCATATCAATTTCCAGGGGGACGCCAACCAGTGATGCAACATATGCCACATTTCTTTCATTTCTTCGTTCCAGCGGAACATTCGCCACTCTCACCCAAGCGACCTCCATCACCCCTTTTGCTCCCACATTAGCCGACCAGGGCACGATCTTTACCACTACTCCACAGGATCGTAAGGTCATTTTGTCATTGTAGCATGCCTTTTTCACATCTCTCCGATTAGGAAATCGCATAACATAAGTTTTAGGACCTATAGGACGAGCAGTACAATGCCACTTGGTCCCAATATAATCAGAAAAAGCATCTTCAAGCTCCTTCACACTAGCTTCCCCCTCAATCACAGTAATCACTACACTCGTGGCACGTTCCTTAAGTTGCTTAGCAGTGCATGAGTCTGGAATGTAAAAGAACCCCTGGCCTTTGCCCTGGAAGGCGCACATAGGAGCAGTACACTCCCAGGGCAGAAAGGCGGTGCAAATCGAAGCCAAATGTCCCATCTTACTGCATCTCTCACAATAAGCTTGCGGGCAACTAGCAGGAGTATGACTAGTGGCTTTGCAAATTGGACATGGATCATAGTTTTTGGTAGGGGGCACCTGGGTAGAAGATTCACCCCGCTGGGCGGCATCTGGGATGTGCTTCCTTCTGGGAGCGTTGTCGATGTCGAAATCCGTGGGGTTAGGGTTCGGGTGCTCCACCCATACCCCCCCAGATTTGGCCCTCTTGGCCCGCTCCGCCGCGTCGTCCCAGCGTGTGGTGTCGTCCGAGGCCGATGCCGCCTGCTTGTTTGTGGAGAGATCATCGTCGACTGGCTCCCTGGACCACGAGAACCGGCCCCGGCCGCGGCCCCGATCGAAACGCCCGGCGCCACGCCCGAAACGCCCAGCTCCGAAGCCCTCTCTCCGATTGCCATGGAAGAATCGATCTCCACGCCCCTCCATCGTCTCCGGGGCGCGCGGCTTGGAAGCCACCACCGCCGCAAAGGATCTGCAATCCCCTCCAACTTTCCCCTCCCACCACAGAAACGAGGAAGAAATCTTGGATCTAGGGTTTCGCGGCGCCTCCCAGAAGTGAGAGAACGCGGCGTCTAGGTCACGGGCGGGGGTGGGATAGGTTTTTATACCTGCTGCGCGCCTCGTCTCCCCGTCGCGGCGTCCGGGATCCTCGTCCACGTGTCGAGCATCCATGGCGGTCGACCCACCCGCGCCTGGATGTGGACCAAGGATGCCCTGGTCCCGCCGCCACGCTCCCGCGGTGTACCGCGGTACACCATCCGCACCATCGAATGTGTGGGTCTGATTCAGCGCCGCCGTGTGCCCCACCGGAATCCGGTCCCGCACCCTGGCGATGTGGCAGGGAAACGCGACAGCCTGTCCGATGTCGATCTGCTCGCCCTCCTTGAGATATCGCGCGTTGACCGTCACCCCCCTCTCGTCAATCAGTACGATCCGAGATGCGTCGTGACGGAGGTGGATCTCGCCGTCGGTGAAGGAGAGCGTGCGTGCCGCCGCGAAGTCAGCCGCGAACGAGACGAGCCAGCGCACGTCGCTCGCCATCTTCTGTCATTCGGTCAAAAAAACACTACTTCCTCCGTGCACCCGCTTCGGCATCAATCGATTGTGGTAAACTAAAAAGCAAAGACTCCAATCATACAAGACGCTCCAAGCAAAACACATATCATGTGGTGAATAAAAATATAGCTCCAAGTAAAGTTACCGATGGAAGTAGATTTAAAGAGGGATGCCTTCCGGCATCCCCAAGCTTTGACTTTTTGGTGTCCTTAGATTATATTAGGGGTTCCATGGGCATCCCCAAGCTTAGGCTCTTGCCACTCCTTGCTCCATAATCCATCAAAAAAATTCACCCAAAACTTGAAAACTTCACAACACAAAACTCAACAGAAATCTCGTGAGCTCCGTTAGCGAAAGAAAACAAAAGACCACTTCAAGGTACAGTAATAAACTCATTCTTTATTTATATTGGTGTTAAAACTACTGTATTCCAACTTCTCTATGGTTTATAAACTATTTTACTAGCCATAGATTCATCAAAATAAGCAAACAACACACGAAAAACAGAATCTGTCAAAAACAGAATAGTCTGTAGTAATCTGTAACTAACGCAAACTTCTGGAACTCCAAAAATTCAGCCAAAATAGGACGACCTAGGTAATTTGTTTATTGATCAGAAGCAATTGGAATCACTATTTTATAACGTTATGGTGATTTTTAATAATTGTTTTCGTGAACAGAAAGTTTCTGGAAATTACAGCAAGATCAAATAACTACCATCCAAGAAGATCCTATAGCTTTAACTTGGCACAAACACTAATTAAAACATAAAAACACATCTAAACAGAGGCTATATCAAAGATTTATTCCTAAACCTAAGAAAAGAAAACTAAAAATAAAATTGGGTTGCCTCCCAACAAGCGCTATCGTTTAACGCCCCTAGCTAGGCATAAAAGCAAGGATAGATCTAGGTATTGCCATCTTTGGTAGGCAATCCATAAGTGGCTCTCATGATAGATTCATATGGTAATTTTATTTTCTTTCTAGGGAAGTGTTCCATGCCTTTCTTTAATGGAAATTGGAACCTAATATTCCCTTCCTTCATATCAATAATTGCACCAATCGTTCTAAGGAAAGGCCTACCAAGAATAATAGGACAAGAAGGATTGCAATCTATATCAAGAACGATAAAATCTACGGGCACATAATTCCTATTTGCAACATTAAGAACATCATTAATTCTTCCCATAGGTTTCTTAATAGTGGAATCCGCAAGGTGCAAGTTTAGAGAGCAATCATCAAAATCACGGAAATCTAGCAAATCGCACAAAGTTTTGGGAATAGTGGAAACACCAGCACCCAAATCACATAAAGCATAGAACTCATGATCCTTAATCTTAATTTTAATAGTTGGTTCCCACTCATCATAAAGTTTTCTAGGGATAGAAACTTCCAACTCAAGTTTTTCTTCATAAGATTGCATCACGACATCAACGATATGTTTGGTAAAGGCTTTATTTTGACTATAAGCATGAGGAGAATTTAGCACGGATTGCAACAAGGAAATACAATCAATCAAAGAGAAATTTTCATAATTAAATTCCTTGAAATCCAAAATAGTGGGTTTATTAACATCTTGGTTTTTGATTTCTTCAATCCCACTTTTATCAAATTTAGCATCAAGATCTAAAAACTCTAAATTTTTGGAACGCCTTCTAGGTAAAGGTGGATCATATTCAATCCCATCATTATCAAGATTCATATTGCAAAAGAAAGGTTTAATGGGGGACACATCAATAACTTTTAGATCTTCATCTTTATTTTCATAGGAACTAGAAGAACACGCTTTAATAAAGGCATCTTTCGTAGCACGCATCCTAGCGGTTCTTTCTTTGCACTCATCAATGGAAATTCTCATGGCTTTGAGAGACTCATTGATATCATGCTTAGGAGGAATAGATCTAAGCTTTAAAGAATCAACATCAAGAGAAATTCTATCAACGTTCCTAGCCAATTCATCAGCTTTAAGCAATTTCTCTTCAAGCAAAGCATTGAAATTCTTTTGCGAATTCATAAACAATTTAACACTAGTCTCAAATTCAGAGGGCATCTTATTAAAATTTCCATAAGAGTTGTTGTAGGAATTTCCATAATTATTAGAGGGATTACTAGGATAAGGCCTAGGATTAAAGTTTCCTCTATACGCGTTGTTACCAAAATTATTCCTACCAACAAAATTCACATCCATAGATTCATTATTATTCTCAATCAAAGTAGACAAAGGCATATCATTAGGATCAGAAGAAACACTCTTAGTAGCAAATAATTTCATAAGTTCATCCATCTTTCCACTCAAAACATTAATTTCTTCTATCGCATGCACTTTTTATTAGTAGATCTTTCAAGGTGCCATTGAGAATAATTAACCATAATATTATCTAGGAGTTTAGTAGCTTCTCCTAAAGTGATTTCCATAAAAGTGCCTCCCGCGGCCGAATCTAAAAGATTTCTAGAAGCAAAATTCAATCCGGCATAAAATTTTGGTATAATCATCCACAAATTCAAACCATGAGTAGGGCAATTACGTATCATTAATTTCATCCTCACCCAAGCTTGTGCAACATGTTCATGATCAAGTTGCTTAAATTCATAATATCGTTTCTAAGAGAGATGATCTTAGCGGGAGGAAAATACTTAGAGATAAAAGCATCTTTGCACTTGTTCCAAGAATCAATACTATTTTTAGGCAAAGACGAAAACCAAACTTTAGCACGATCTCTAAGAGAAAAAGGAAATAGCTTCAATTTAACAATATCATTATCAACATCTTTCTTCTTTTGCATATCACACAAATCAATGAAGCTATTTAGATGAGTAGCAGCATCTTCACTAGGAAGGCCGGCGAATTGATCTTTCATGACAAGATTCAACAAAGCAACATTGATTTCACAAGATTCAGTATTGGTAAGAGGAGCAATCCGAGTGCTAAGGAAATCATTATTGTTGGTATTGGTAAAGTCACACAATTTGGTATTATCTTGAGCCATGGTGACAAACAAGCAATCCAACACACGAGCAAACAAAAGGCAAGCGAGAAAAAGGCAAACAGAAAAGAGAGGGCAAATAAAACAGCAAGGGTGAAGTGGGGGAGAGGAAAACGAGAGGCGAATGGCAAATAATGTAATGTGGGAGATAAGGGATTTGTGATAGGTACTTGGTATGTTGACTTTTGCGTAGATTCCCCGGCAACGGCGCTAGAAATTCTTCTTGCTACCTTTGAGCACTGCGTTGGATTTCCTTGAAGAGGAAAGGATGATGCAACAAAGTAGCGTAAGTATTTCCCTCAGTTTTTTAGAACCAAGGTATCAATCCAGTAGGAGGCTATGCGCGAGTCCCTCGTACCTGCACAAAACAAATAACTCCTCGCAACCAACGCGATAAGGGGTTGTCAATCCCTTCACGGTCACTTACGAGAGTGAGATCTGATAGATATGATAGGATAATATTTTTGGTATTTTTATGATAAAGATGCAAAGTAAAATAAAAGCAAATTAAAAAAGCAAAGGAAATAACTAAGTATCGGAAGATTGATATGATGAAGATAGACCCGGGGTCCATAGGTTTCACTAGTGGCTTCTCTCATGAGCATAAGTATTTTACGGTGGGTGAACGAATTACTGTTGAGCAATTGACAAAATTGAGCATAGTTATGAGAGTATCTAGGTATGATTATGTATATAGGCATCACGTTTGAGACAAGTAGACCGACTCCTGCCTGCATCTTCTACTATTACTCCACTCATCGACCGCTATCCAGCATGCATCTAGAGTATTAAGTTAATGAAAACAGAGTAACGCCTTAAGCAAAATGACATGATGTAGAGGGATAGATTCATGCAATATGATAAAACCCCCATCTTGTTATCCTCGATGGAAACAATACAATACATGCCTTGCTGCCACTACTGTCACTGGGAAAGGACACCACAAGATTGAACCCAAAGCTAAGCACTTCTCCCATTGCAAGAAAAACCAATCTAGTAGGCCAAACCAAACTGACAATTCGAAGAGACTTGCAAAGATAGCCAATCATACATAAAATAACTCAGAGAAGATTCAAATATTGTTCATAGATAATCTTGATCATAAACCCACAATTCATCGGTCTCAACAAACACACCGCAAAAAGAAGATTACATCGAATAGATCTCTACGAGAGGGGGAGAACATTGTATTGAGATCCAAAAAGAGAGAAGAAGCCATCTAGCTACTAACTATGGACCCGAAGGTCTGAAGTAAACTACTCACACTTCATTGGAGAGGCTATGGTGTTGATGTAGAAGCCCTCCGTGATGGATGCCCCTCCCATGAGCTCAAAACAGGCCCCAAGATGGGATCTCGTGGGTACATAAGGTTGCGGCGGTGGAATTAGGTTTTTGGCTCTGTATCTGATCGTTTGGGGTTACGCAGGTATATATAGGAGGAAGGAGTACGTCGGTGGAGCAACAGGGGGCCCAAGAGGGTGGAGGGCGCGCCTGGGGGGGAGGGCGCGCCCCCTACCTCGTGGCTTCCTCTTTTGTTTCTTGACGTAGGGTCCAAGTCTCCCGGATCATGTTGGTGAGAAAATCACGTTCCCGAAGTTTTCATTCCGTTTGGACTCCGTTTGATATTCCTTTTCTTCGAAACTCCGAAATAGGAAAAAAAACAACAATTCTGGGCTGGGCCTCTGGTTAATAGGTTAGTCCCAAAAATAATATAAAAGTGTATAATAAAGCCCAATAATGTCCAAAACAGTAGATAATATAGCATGGAGCAATCAAAAATTATAGATACGTTGGAGACGTATCAGACACCAAATCGAGCTACTGGCCAGACTCCCTTCTCCCTAGTCTATGGGGCAGAAGCAGTGATCCCACGAAACTCATATATGGGTCACCTCGAGTTAGCGCAAGAACAACACCGGCGTGACGACGCTGTGCTACTTGAGGAGAACCATCTCCGGGCTGCTGCGCGTGCTACACGCTACCAGCAAGCCCTGCGTCGCTATCATGGCCGCAGGGTTCATCCCGGAGCCTTGAGGAAGGCGACCTTGTCCTTAGGCGCATTCAATCAGCCAAGGGTACAAACAAGTTGATGCCAAATTGGAAAGGCCCCTTACCGGGTAGTACGAGTCACCAGACCTGGCCCAGTCCGTTTGGAGACCAGAGACTGCATTCAGTTGCAAAACTCATGGACCCGTAAGGCGCGGCTGTCGGGCCCTGCCCGGCGGCCACCCTTTTGTACAAGCCTTGCCGATGTTGCATGTATCCCTTTGTACAAAGCCAGGCGCAGACCCTGAGCAACAGATAAATAAATGAAGCGCTAGGGCCCCCAAAAACTTGCATGCATGCATAAGCATAACATGAGCATCACATGATCATGTAGATAAGGGCATATGTAGCATTGTTTTCCTCTGCACTTAACTGCAAGGCTCTTGCCGTGGACCCAGTCTCGAAGAGAAGAAATGAAGACAAGCCTACATATCGGTCCCCAACAAGCCAAATAGATAAGTTCGTTCTTATCCATACATGTTCTGTAAAGTAAAATTTTGTGCATATGAAAACCTCGTCACCTTCGAAACATAAGTTATCCCATCCTTTGTCCCGAATGTTTCTTCGGTCAAGGTGGTTGTAGTGGCCTTTGACGGAGGAGGTTCGACGTGGAGCTGGTCCCTTTCCATAGTTTTATGCCTGGCAAGCCAAGCCCCGCGACAACAAACGAAAGTCACCGGCAGGATAGCTTGACGGAGGAAACTTGTTTACTTAAACGTATAGAGGCATATCACCTCTGTATGGACATGGTACATGCACAAGAACCCGGCAAGGCTCATCTTTTTTCATTAATATGCGGATAAGCAAGTACAGATCTTACCGGACACAAACATGGATAAAGAAGATTACATATTTTAAACTAAAGTTTGGCAAGTACCTACACATTTTAGACTGAAAAAAGATAAGTGCCCCGTAATCCCTTTCTTGTCCCTCTCCTCCTAGGAACTATGGTGGGAGGTGAAGAGGGCAAAAGGAGCGCACGGGCAGAAGCCCAGGCTGACCCTGTCAGGGCTCGTGTGATGGAGCCTGACAAGGTTGGGAGGGCGCGGACGAAGGTGATGGTGAAGAGAGAGGCGGACACGGTACCCTGGCCACCGCCACCAGGGCCAGCAGGACGCGGTAGGGCGAATGAAGCCGGAGCCCATGAGGAAGCCTGCCGGGGCCCAGCTGGAAGGCTGGTGGAGGAACCGGAGACACCATTCACACCTCCGCATCCAACTCCCCGACAAATTGCCTTTCTGGAGAGGAGATGTCGGTGCAGATGGTGGTGCTGCTGCCTAGCGGTGATGGTGCGGCTGGTGTTCAGCCAGAGTCGGAGCCGTCGTCCTCCCCATCGGCGCCATCATCATCGCCGTCACTGTCCTCCTCGTCGCTATCACTCGAGGAGGAGCTTTTGTCGTCAGTCGAGCTCTCCGCGCAGCACCCTAAGCGAGCACCCAAGCGTCCAAAGACTTTGACGGAGAGCAGGGTGGCATCCATTAACTTGAAATGGAGGACGTGCCCGACCGCCAAGCTGTGGGCACGAGCAAAAGTCTTCCAACCGTGCCGGAGAAGCATGACATGAGGAGTGGGGAACTCCACATCTGCCCGCATGCTGCCATTACAGCAGCCCCTCATGTGCAGCCTCAGCCCCGACGGCTGCTCAAGCTCCATCACCCTCGCAAATGGAGTGGGGAGCCGAAGACGACTGCGCGGAGGCCCTCGTAGTTTGACAATGAACTCCAGCGGCTGGTTCCCGACGTGGCCTTCGTTCGGGTCCTGGACGGCCGGAGGAGGTATGATCAACGCACCGCCCCGTCCTCCTCGGCCCCGAGCGTTGCGACGACCACGTCCCCATCCTCTCCCGCCTCCCCTCACGGCGGGCTCCGCTTCCGCATCCCTAATAGGAGGAGGGAGGCACTGTCGAGCATAAGCCCTCGTCGCTGCTAGTGGGGTGTTGCTGTGTCCTCTTCCCCTCACCATGATGGAAAACAATATCAGAAGAAAGGAGGAAGAGATAGATGTGAGCCAACACCTCACCCACGTCCCCTTTTATAGGAAAACGGGGCCGGGGGCTGGCTCCTCACTCAGGGAATGCAACCGCCCCGCTGTGCCAATCCGGCTCCCCCACGCCATCAACGGCTCGTGGAATAAGGCCGACCCCCTGCGCCAATCCATTGCGCTCATTCCCGCACCCTCCGCATCTGCCACAAACCTGCGCAATGCATGCAATGCACATGGCGGAAGCACCAGGGGCGGGGAAGCTAATGGAATGGCAGTTATCGCCCCGTGAACGTGGGACGTGAGTAGTGATACGTCCAATTTGCATCATGCTTTTATATTGGTATTTATTGCATTATGGGCTGTTATTACACATTATGGTACAATACTTATGCCTTTTCTCTCTTATTTTACAAGGTTTACATGAAGAGGGAGAATGCCCGCAACTGGAATTCTGGACTTGAAAACGAGCAAATCTGAGAGACCTATTCTGCACAACTCCAAAAGTCCTGAAAATTTACGAAGAATTATTTTGGAATATGTAAAAATATTGGGCGAATAAAGTACCAGAGGGTACCCACCAGGTAGGCGCCCTACCCCCTGGTCACGCCCCCCTGGCTTGTGGGCCCCCTAGCAGGCCTTCGGTGCCCATCTTATGCTATATGATGTATTTTGACCTGGAAAAAAATGAGGAGAGAGCTTTCGGGACGAAGCGCGGCCGTCTCGAGGCGGAACTTGGGCAGAACCAATCTAGGGCTCCGGAGGAGCTGTTCTGCCGGGGAAACTTACCTTCCGGAGGTGTAAATCGAAGCCCATCATCATCACCAACAATCCTGTCATCGAGAGGGAGTCAATATCCATCAACATCTTCACCAACACCATCTCCTCTCAAACCCTAGTTCATCTCTTGTATCCGATCTTTGTCTCAAAACCTCAGATTGGTACCTGTGGATTGCTAGTAGCGTTGATTACTCCTTGTAGTTGATGCTAGTTGGTTTATTCGGTGGAAGATCATATGTTCAGATCCTTAATGATAATTATTACTCCTCTGATTATGAACATGTATATGCTTTGTGAGTAGTCATGTTTGTTCCTAAGGACATGAGAGATGTCTTGTTATAAGTAATCATGTGAATTTGGTATTCGTTCGATATTTTGATGAGATGTATGTTGTCTTTCCTCTAGTGGTGTTATGTGAATGTCGACTACATGACACTATACCATTGTTTGGGCCTAGGGTAAGGCATTGGGAAGTAATAAGTAGATGATGGGTTGCTAGAGTGACAGAAGCTTAAACCCTAGTTTATGCGTTGCTTCGTAAGGGGCTGATTTGGATCCATATGTTTCATGCTATGGTTAGATTTATCTTAATTCTTCTTTCGTAGTTGCAGATGCTTGCAAGAGGGTTTAATCATAAGTGGGAGGCTTGTCCAAGTAAGGGTGGCACCCAAGCACCGGTCCACCCACATATCAAATTATCAAAGTAACGAACGCGAATCATATGAGGATGATAAAAACTAGCTTGACAATAATTCCCATGTGTCCTCGGGAGCTCTTTTGCTTTATATAACAGTTCGTCTAGGCTTGTCCTTTGCTACAAAAAGGATTGGGACACCTAGTTGCACCATTGTTACACTTGTTACTTGTTACCCGTTACGAATTATCCTATCACAAAACTATCTGTTACCGATGATACGTCTCCTTCTTATCTATAATTTTTGATTGTTCCATGCTATTATATTATCTGTTTTGGATTTTAATGGGCTTTATTATGCACTTTTATATTATTTTTGGGACTAACCTACTAACCGAAGGCCCAGTCCAAATTGCTGTTTTTGGCCTATTTCAGTGTTTCGCAGAAAAGGAATATCAAACGGAATGAAACCTTCGCGATGATCGTTTTTGGAACAAACACAATCCAGGAGACTTGGAGCGGACGTACAGGGAGGAACGAGGCAGCCACGAGGTAGGAGGGCGCGCCCAGGGGGGTAGACGCGCCCCCCACCCTCGTGGCTCCACCGACCTACTTCTTTCGCCTATATATACTCATATACCCTGAAAATATCAAGGAGTACCACGAAACCCTATTTCCACCGCCGCAACCTTCTGTACCCATGAGATCCCATCTTGGGGCCTTTTTCCAAGACTTCTTGGAGGGGGAATTGATCATGGAGGGCTTCTACATCAACACCATAGACTCTCCAGCGATGTGTGAGTAGTTTACATAAACCTTCGGTCCATAGTTATTAGCTAGATGGCTTCTTCTCTCTCTTTGGATCTCAATACAAAGTTCTCCTCGATTCTCTTGGAGATCTATTCGATGTAATTCTTTTTGCGGTGTGTTTGTCGAGATCCGATGAATTGTGAGTTTATGATCAAGATTATCTATGAATAATATTTGATTCTTCTCTGAATTCTTATATGCATGATTTAATATCTTTGCAAGTCTCTTTGAATTATCAGTTTGGTTTGGCCTACTAGGTTGATCTTTCTTGCAATGGGAGAAGTGCTTAGCTTTGGGTTCAATCTTGCGGTGTCCTTTCCCAAAGGATGTTAGGGCACCAAGGCACGTATTGTATTGTTGCCATCGAGGATAAAAAGATGGGGTTTATATCATATTGCTTGAGTTTATCCCTCTACATCATGTCATCTTGCCTAATGCGTTACTCTGTTCTTATGAACTTAATACTCTAGATGGATGATGGATAGCGGTCGATGTGTGGAGTAATAGTAGTAGATGCAGAATCGTTTCGGTCTACTTGTCACGGATGTGATGCCTATGTTCATGATCATGCCTAGATATTCTCATAACTATGCGCTTTTCTATCAATTGCTCGATGGTAATTTGTTCACCCACCGTAGAATATGCTATCTTGAGAGAAGCCACTAGTGAAACCTATGGCCCCCGGGTCTATTTTCCATCATATTAATCTCCCGTCAACTAGCTATTTCTGTCGCCGTTTATTTTTCAATCTTTACTTTCCAATATATACAACAAAAATACCAAAAATATTTATCTTATTATCTTTATCAGATCTCACTTTTGCAAGTGGCTGTGAAGGGATTGACAACCCCTTTATCGCGTTGGTTGCAAGGTTCTTGATTGTTTGTGTAGGTACTAGGGACTTGCGTATAGTCTCCTACTGGATTGATACCTTGGTTCTCAAAAAGTGAGGGAAATACTTACGCTACTTTGCTGCATCACCCTTTCCTCTTTAAGGGAAAACCAATGCATGCTCAAGAGGTAGCAACCGATAATTTCAGTGCTTGCAGAGAACACCTTTCTGAAAACCGCTTGCCATCTCCTTCTGCTCCTCGTTGCGTTCGACACTCTTACTTATTAGAAGGACTACGAGAGATCCCCTATACTTGTGGGTCATCAAGACTCTTTTTTGGCGCTGTTGCCGGGGAGTGAAGCGCCATTGGTAAGTGGAATTTGGTAAGGAAACATTTACATAGTGTGCTGAAATTTACTGTCACTTGTTGCTATGGAAAATAATCCTTTGAGGGGTTTGTTCGGGGTATGTTCACCCTGACCGAAAGAGCAAAGAGTTTCCCCTCAACCTACTGAATCTAATGAAAATATTTATTATGAAATTCCTTCAGGTATGATAGAGAAACTTCTAGCTAGTATTTATGCAGGAGATGGAACATTACATCCTGATATGCATCTAATCTATGTGGATGAAGTTTGTGGATTATTTAAGCTTGCAGGTTTGCCCAAGGATGAAGTCAAGAAGAAGGTCTTCCCTTTATCTTTGAAGGAGAAGGCATTGACATGGTATAGGCTATGCGATGATATCGGGACTTCGAATTACAACCGATTGAAATTGGAATTTCATCAGAAGTAGTATCCTATGCATCTAGTTCATCGTGATCGGAATTATATTTATAATTTTTGGCCTCGTGAAGGAGAAAGTATCGCATAATCTTGGGGAGGCTTAAGTCAATGTTATATTCATGCCCCAATCATGAGCTCTCAAGAGAAATTATTATTCAAAATTTTTATGCTCGGCTTTCTCGTAATGATCAATCCATGCTCGATACTTCTTGTACTAGTTATTTCATGAAGAAGACTATTGAATTCAAATGGGATTTATTGGAAAGAATTAAACGCAACTCTGAAGATTGGGAACTCGACAAGGGTAAGGAGTCCTGTATAAACCTTAAGTTTGATTGTGTTAAATCTTTTATGGATACCGATACTTTTCGTGAATTTAGCACTAAATATGGACTTGACTTTGAGATAGTAGCTTCTTTGTGTGAATCATTTGCTACTCATGTTGACCTCTCTAAGGAGAAGTGGTTTAAATATCATCCTCCCATTGAAGTGAAAGTAGTAGAACCTATTAAAGTTGAAGAAGAAAATATTACTTATAGTGTTGATCCTATTGTTCCTACTACTTATGTTGAGAAACCACCTTTCCCTATTAGAATAAAGGAACATGCTAAAGCTTCAGTTGTGGTTCGAAAGAGTTATACTAGAACACCTACACCCCCTGAATAAATTATAGTTGAATCTAGTATTGCTATGGTTAAAGATCTCCTGGTTGATAATATTGATGGACATGTTATTTATTTCTGTGATGAAGCTGCTAGAATTTCTAGACCCGATACTAAAAATAAACATAGACCTGTTGTAGGCATGCCTGTTATTTCTGTTAAAATAGGAGATCATTGCTATCATGGCTTATGTGATATGGGTGCTAGTGCAAGTGCAATACCTCACTCCTTATACAAAGAAATTATGCACGATATTGCACCTGCTGAGTTAGAGGAAATTGAAGTCACAATTAAGCTTGCCAATAGAGACACTATTTCACCGGTTGGGATTGTTAGATATGTTGAAGTCTTGTGTGGGAAAGATAAATATCCTGCTGATTTTCTTGTTCTTGGTTCCCCACAAGATAATTTTTGTCCCATTATATATTGTAGACCCTTCTTGAATACTGTTAATGCTAGGATAGACTGCGAAAAGGATGTTGTTACTATTGGTTTTGGGGATATGTCTCATGAGTTTAATTTTGCTAAATTTCGTAGACAACCCCGTGATGAGGAATTGCCTAGTAAATATGAAATTATTGGTCTTGCTTCTATTGCCGTGCCTCCTAATGATCCTTTAGAACAATATTTGCTCGACCATGAAAATGATATGTTTATGAATGAAAGAAGGGAAATAGATGAAGTATTCTTTAAACAGGGACCTATTTTGAAACACAACTTGCCTGTTGAAATCCTAGGGGATCCTCCTCCACCCAAGGGTGATCCCGTGTTTGAGCTTAAACCATTACCTGATACTCTCAAATATGCTTATCTTGATGAGAAAAAGATATATCCTATTATTATTAGTGCTAACCTTTCAGAGCATGAAGAAAAGAAATTATTGAAAACTCTGAAGAAGAACCGTGCTGCTATTGGATATACTCTTGATGATCTTAAGGGCATTAGTCCCACTCTACGTCAGCATAAAATAAAATTGGAAAAAGATGCTAAACCAGTTGTTGATCACCAACGACGGTTAAATCCTAAGATGAAAGAAGTGGCAAGAAAAGTAATACTAAAGCTTCTGGAGGCAGGTATAATCTATCCCGTTGCTGATAGTCAGTGGGTAAGTCCTGTCCATTGTGTCCCTAAGAAGGGAGGTATTACTGTCGTTCCTAATGATAAAGATGAATTGATCCCACAAAGAATTCTTACAGGTTATAGAATGGTAATTGATTTCCCTAAACTAAATAAAGCTACTAAGAAAGATCATTACCCTTTACCTGTTATTGATCAAATGCTAGAAAGATTATCCAAACAAACACATTTTTTCTTTCTATATGGTTATTCCGGTTTTCTCTCAAATACCTGTGTCAAAAGAGGATCAAGAAAAGACCACTTTTACTTGCCCTTTCGGTACCTTTGCTTATAGACGTATGCCTTTTGGTTTATGCAATGCACCTGCTACCTTTCAAAGATGCATGATGGCTATATTCTCTGACTTATGTGAAAAGATTGTTGAGGTTTTCATGGATGATTTCTCTGTATATGGAACTTCTTTTGATGATTGCTTAAGCAACCTTGATCGAGTTCTGCAGAGATGTGAAGAAACTAACCTTGACTTGAATTGGGAGAAGTGCCACTTTATGGTTAATGAAGGTATTGTCTTGAGGCATAAAATTTCTGAAAGAGGTATTGAAGTTGATAAAGCTAAAGTTGATGCTATTGAAAAGATGCCATGTCCCAAGGACATTAAAGGTATAAGAAGTTTCCTTGGTCATGCCGGTTTTTATAGGAGGTTCATTAAGGACTTCTCAAAAATTTCTAGGCCTCTGACTAATCTCTTACAAGAAGATGTTCCTTTTGTCTTTGATGATGATTGTGTAGAAGCATTTGAAATACTTAAGAAAGCCTTGATTTCGGCACCTATTGTTCAGCCACCTGATTGGAATTTACCCTTTGAAATTATGTGTGATGCTAGTGATTATGCTGTAGGTGCTGTTCTAGGACAAAGAGTTGATAAGAAATTAAATGTTATCCAATATGCTAGTAAAACTCTAGACAATGCCCAGAGAAATTATGCTACTACTGAAAAAGAATTTTTAGCAGTTGTATTTGCTTGTGATAGGTTTAGACCTTATATTGTTGATTCTAAAGTAACTGTTCACACCGATCATGCTGCTATTAAATATCTTATGGAAAAGAAAGATGCTAAACCTAGACTTATTAGATGGGTTCTCTTGTTGCAAGAATTTGATTTGCATATTATTGATAGAAAGGTAGCTGAGAACCTCGTAGTAGAGAACTTGTCTAGGTTAGAGAATATTCTTGATGACCCACTACCTATTGATGATAGCTTTCCTGATGAACAATTAGCTATCATGAATGCTTCTCGTAATGCTCCATGGTATGCTGATTATGCTAATTACATTGTTGCTAAATTTATACCACCTAGTTTCACATACCAGCAAAAGAAAAAGTTTTTATATGATTTAAGACATTACTTTTGGGATGACCCACACCTTTATAAAGAAGGAGTAGATGGTTTTATTAGACGTTGTGTACCTGAGCATGAACAGGAACATATCCTACGCAAGTATCACTCCGAGGATTATGGAGGACAACATGTTGGAGATAGAACTGCACACAAGGTATTATAATCCGATTTTTATTGGCCTACTCTCTTCAAAGATGCTCGTAAGTTTGTCTTGTCTTGTGATGAATGCCAGAGAATTGCTAATATTAGTAGACTTCAGGAAATGCCTATGAATTATTCACTTGTTACTGAACCATTTGATGTTTGGGGCTTTGATTATATGGGACCTTTTCCTTCCTCTAATGCGTATGCACATATTTTGGTTCCTGTTGATTACGTTACTAAGTGGGTAGAAGCTATTCCAACTAGTAGTGTTGATCATAACACTTCCATTAAAATGCCTAAAGAAGTTATTTTGCCTAGGTTTGGAGTCCCTAGATATTTAATGACTGATGGTGGTTCACACTTTATTCATGGTGCTTTTCGTAAATTAATTGCTTGCTAAATATGATGTCAACCATAGAATTGCATCTCCATATCATCCTCAGTCTAGTGGTCAAGTAGAATTAAGCAATAGAGAAATAAAGGTGATCTTGCAAAAGACTGTTAATAAATCTAGAAAGAATTGGTCTAAGAACATTATGGGCTTATAGAACTGCTTACAAAAACCCTATGGGTATGTCTCCGTATAAAATGGTTTATGGAAAAAGCATGTCACTTACCTCTTGAACTAGAACATAAAGCTTATTGGGCAATTAAATAGCTCAATTATGTTTTCAAACTTTCCGGTGAAAAGAGGTTATTTGACATTAGCTCACTAGATGAATGGAGAACCCAAGCCTATGAAAATGGCAAGTTTTTTAAAGAAAAAGTTAAAAGATGGCATGAAAAAAGGATACAAAAGCATGAACTTAATGTAGGTGACCTTTTCTTGCTATACAACTCTCGTTTAAGATTTTTTGCAGGAAAGCTTCTCTCTAAATGGGAAGGTCCTTATATTGTCGAGGAAGTTTATCGTTCCGGTGCCATCAAGATTAACAACGCCGAAGGTAATAACCAGAAGGTGGTAAACGGGTAGAGAATCAAACATTATATCTCAGGTAATCCCATAAATGTTGAAACCAATATAATTAATACCATAACACCGGAGGAGTACATACGAGAAACTTTCCAGAATGTTTCAGACTCCGAAAAGGAATAGGTATGCGGTACAGTAAGTAAAACGACTACAAAACTTTTCCAATGGCAATTTTTATCAGTTTTGGAATATTTGAAAAATTAGAAAAATAAGAAGTAGTCTGAAAAGTGCACGAGGAGGCGACTACCTGTAACATCCCAAAATTCTAAATTTTGGAATGTTATAAATAAATAGATAGTTTTGATTGATTGTTTGAATGATTGACTGAAAGTGAGTGAGTGAATTCGAAACTTTTGGAAAGTTAAATGAGAGGGAATTAAAGGACTTTCCCAAACTTTCATTTTTCTTTTATGATCTCCGGGAATTCAAATTCTTTTCATCACAAAACCCTGGAGAGAAGATAAAATGACTTCTTCCATTTATTTAAATGACAAGGGGTGTTGAAAATATTTTCCAATTCTGAAACTTTATGCAACTCAATGATTTTCACGAGCGAAGATAAAATGACTTCTTCAAAACATATGAAATATGAGTTGGGAGTTTAAAAGAATTAAATTCAAAGTTCTTTTGAATTTATTTCCAATTTGGAGTTATTTGAGTTTTATTCAAATTATTTTTCCTCCAAAAACAAAATATATGGAAAATAGGGTAACATGATTCCCTACATCAGAAAATTGGAGAGAAATTAATTTGAAGTCATTTTGGTATTTTAAAAATGATTTTTATTGGATTTTATTGGACCAGTAGCACTGTGTGAATTACTAAAATTTGTGTGGATTTTATTTGACATTAGAATAATGTTCACCTTGTAGGAAATATTTTTCTGCAAATTTTGGTATAATATATGCCTATATAAAAGTTTTAATTATTTTGTTTTTATTTTAATTCTGTGAAATTTTGTTAAAAAAAAATATGCAGCGCCTTGGGTCAAAGGCCCAAGCCGCTGACCAGCCACCGGCCAAGGCCAAGGCCAAGGCCATCGCACGCACACACCTAGGGGGTCAGGGAGCCCAGGTTTCCTATTCTTTTACAAATCCTAGTAGGATTTGATCCCGTTTCGTTATTCCGTTTATTCCGATTTGTTTCTAGATCTTTTCCCTCTTTGTTTCCTAATCCTAGTCTATTTCTTGTCCCCTACCCCAAGCAAAGCCCTCCCTCCCCAATATAAATACCCAAGCACCCCCTCCAACACATCAAACCAACACCTCTCCTCTCCTCTCCGCTCCTCTCCATGGCAGCAGTGCAACACCACCGCCGCCGCCAAGTGCCGCCGCCGTGCCCTCGACCTCTCCTGAGGTTTATATGATCTCCTCTCCACCGTCCCGTGATCTCCTTTCCTCTAGGAGCAACCGCAACATCGGATCCGATCTTCTTCCCCAACTCCGACGATTACTCGGTGAGATCCACGAAATCCCGTAATTCATTTTTTTCAGAAAATAGCAATCTTAGAAAATTCATATCTTTTAGAGTTTTTAGTATTTTTGAGTGATTCCAATTGCTATGTGTCACAAATTTGCTGAAGTTTCTGTTAGTTCAATTTTATTTCACATTTGAGCAGTTTAAATTTGTGTTTGTATGAATTTTCTCAAATCACTAGATTTGAGCTATTTTGAGTTAGGAATATTATTTTGACCGATTCTTTTTGCTCCTGGTCTCTAGGACCTTTGTTTATCCAGTAGTATTTAGTATTTTATTTCTAGGTTAATTTAAATTAGGTTTTAGCAAAACAGTACTATTTTATTATTAGTTCTGTTTTAGCTTTTTCTTTATTGTTTTATTAGTTTTAAATTATTTCTTTTGTCACTTTTGACAAAATTAGTTGTGTTTCTGTTAGAAAACAGGAGAAAAATTTATTTTATTTTAAAAATTTATTTTCATTAGTTTTGTATGAAACCTTCTATAGGTCATAGTTAGAGTTTTATAAAAGCTTTTTATTTGTTTCTTTTTGCAAATAAAATTTTATGAAAAAATACTTTCTGTTAACTTAGTTGTTTTACTTTTTATTTTCTGTTAAATTATTAGTTTAGTGTTTTAGTTGCTGTTAAGTTTTTTAGGGCAAAACTATGTTAGATGCTTGTAGCAAAGTCATAGATTTTCGTTAGTAGTTTTTCTTTCTAGTTTTATTTGAAGCTTCTTTGGACTTTGTTGGAGTTTTATTATTGAGTTTTTTGTTTTAATTGTTATTTTGAGTGTTAGTATTGCTTGCTAGAATGATTGCTTATGTGAATGCTATGTTTGACTTGTATAGATTTTCTTGGAGAGTGACGAATAGTTCTATCAAATTTTGTGAGAGTGTTGTTATCTTCATCAACGTACTAGGCAAGTTCACTTTGACCATGCTTTCATACCTATGTTTTATTGCATTTAGTGGCATCTTTGCAACAACCCTCCATTAGTGATATTGAATCCTTATAGTTGAGTAGTATGCATGAGGTAGGAACCCATCACCCTGTTACCAAGCCCGGGACGTTATTTATTTTAATGCTACGCTATAGTAGACGGGTTGGTATGAGTGCTCATGAGTGGTGTGAGAATGGAGGATCTCGTCAATGACGACAACTCCATGATGGAATCTGCAAGGACTGCATCTTCAAGGCCTCAAGACTTCAAGACTCGAGACAAGAATTCAATACACACTCTTGGGTGAAGGACGGTTGACGGGCACCTGGAGAAACCAGTGGTTGGCGGGATGCATGGAGAAGCGCCATGACATCTTGCGAAAGCTTCACCCAGACTCAAGGAGACGGAAGAATACTTCATGCCCGGAAGCTTACGTGCAACCGCAAGTCACTATGGGCTCGCTTGGTTGACCTTAGTTGTGACTCTGGCTGGGGCGGTGCTAGCAGATGTAGAACTACGGTAGGATTGGATGAGCACCGGACGGTGGTCGAGGAACTCTTCGAAGACCATGTTTGGTCGTCTTGTTCTCAAACACCTCGAAGTGCGAGAACGTAAAAGAGGATCGAATCTTGCGGGTAAAGTGTACAAACCTCTGCAGAGGGTTAAAACCTAATCGATTAGCCGTGTCCCGATTACGGACAATTTGAGCATCTGGACTTGGATCTATCTCGGAACTCTCAACACGGATTGATAACTTAATTGTGGGCAACTTATGATGATTTTGGGCTATGAGACATCGGTTGGCGGAACCATGTCATGATAGAAAACTCCATAGTACAGACTCCAGTTATTCCTTTGATGTAGGAAAATAAAACCAGCTTTTATGCAAAACAAAACTCAGACCACGAGCCACAAAGCCATATTGCATATAGTATAGTTTTATTATCTGTTTTCTCATGTTGTGATCTTGCGGTACATTCAATGTATTGACCTACACGGCTGCAACGTATCATGTTGCGAGATACTTTCTTCCGACGAATAAGAGTGCAGTGCAGGTTACGGTCTACACTCAACCTGCCGATGGCGTTGATGGGACTCCACACCCGATTATTTGTTTCACTGAGTATTATGAGGTATATATCAGTTTTACGTTAATTATACATGTGATTGCACATTGATATATACATTGATGTCTTGTGTGTGCCAACATACTTGATCCGAGGATGGCACAACAACACGAGGCTTGACCGTCGAGGTTGGGTCGCTTCTGATATGGTATCGAGCACATGTTGATCAGTAGGACGTGACCCTAGAAACCGGAAAGCCCTAGGACAGGAAATTTCTAAAACTTTATTTTCAAAAGACTCTTACTTCTCATCTTTTCAGATTTTATCAAATAGACAGTCTCACCTCAAATAGTTAGAATATACCCTTTCCTTTTGACCACACGGAGGATCAATCAAGCCGCTCCAAGAAGTAAAGGTATCGGACAACTGATGGCCATTTCAGAGTAAAGAGGATTTCACCATGCGTTGGAAGAATTGCAGCTGCAACAATTGAAGACTCTGAAGACTTGAAGAATTTGAAGTTCCTGAAGAATTATTTGACCTTTAGAGACCAAACCCCTGTTATACACCTACGTTAGATGCGATGATTTGTGAGCTCTCATTTGTTTGATGTTTTCCGACAGCCCCAAAATAAAACTTGTTTCTTCAAAAACTATTGTTTGTATTGTGTGTATATCCCTCCCCACCTCTCTCATATCTCATCCCAAAACTTTTGGACCCCATAGTTGATGAATGAAGTTGGACTGGTATTCTCTGGACCAAAGACTCAGCGGGAGGCGAGCTATGGATTGAACATGGAGAATCACTTGAGGAGCAATTTGGTTTCAAGGAAGAATGAAGTATCGTCGCTCTTGATTACTTTGAAGGAAGTGCTGCAACATGGTGGCAGATGCATCAAGCTATCTGAGGATGGAATGGAGCAAAGACTTGGGAAGAATTCAAGAAGACTCGACAAGATCTCGTCTTACCCGGAAGCACCATGATACACCAAGAAATAAACCTTGTGCCTGCAAGATTTGCGGAGAAATAGGACACACCAGGAGGAACACAAGGATGGATGCCCTCATTGTGAGGAGAAACACCCAGTGAGGAATGCCCAACTAGTCGGTGACTTGTTTCTTGTGTGAAGGAACCACCCACTACCCGACTCGGTGTCACATTTACCCCATGGTGCAACAAACTATTCAGGAGTAGGAAGAAGGAATGAAAGAAGCCCTCAGAAGTTATGAAAGAACTGTGATGAAGGAATGTGTTGAAGACCACGATGGAGAAGGCCTCAACAGATTTTACTCCAATGCCTGCTATACATGTGGAGAAGGAGGACATTTTCACAATGTTGCACCAAGGAAAGAAAAGAGTATCAGGATATTTCCGACAACGAAGTGAAGTTTGACCTCGGAAATAGAAGCTCGATCATTACAGAGAAATCCAGGAAGAGAAAAGAAGGCAACCCCGAACAACACAATTTTCGCAGAGAAGGACCTGAGTCATATCACTTGTTACAGGGGCAAGGATTTAGGTCATTACGCTAGTAAATGTCCGAGAAAAAGCCAAGAATCCAAGGAGCCTACATAATCACAAAGAAGCCCGAGACATGTCGGAAGTCATTTGTTTTCGCTGCAAGGAAGCAGGACATTATGCTACTAAATGTCACAACAAGATGAAAGCTGGAGTTGAGTAGTTGGAATTTTAATATTGGAAACAAGAGTAGTAGAAAGCAATTTCATTTTCATGAGTCCAATGAGTTGAGTTATGTAATGGGTGCTCGAGTTTGTAATGGATTCATGAAATCAATAAAGTTAAGGTGACGTGTTTTCATATGTTTAATTGTATGAGTTGTTACTCTGTGAACAAAGATTTTGACCATTTTCGAGGATATGAGAAATATGGTCTATGGATGGATTTGTGAATTTCATTTTAAGGGTGAAAGTACCCTATGAAGAACACTAGACCAATGGAAATGGAAATGTGTCCCACAGGTTGGAGTTTGGAAAAAAATGAGTTGAAGTTTTATCTTTGATATGATGGTATTAAGAAATGAGATGTTATTGGATTTAAAGTGGTGTAATGTTGGAAAATGGAGCAATTGTAACTCCAAGGATGAGTGAAATTGGTACAAGTGTTGAAGTGGGCTCATAACCCACAGGCCCAGGAATTAATAAGGGTCAAGTACCCACTGGAGAAATTTTGGGAAGACTGCGATTTGATCAGCAGACGTTTCGTAGGAGGTTACGCAAAAACCCGAGAGTTGTGAAGAAACGATAGATGTTTTGTTCATCTTGCAGAATCAATGGAATTATCCGAACTAAGTTCGTTGAGAAGAGAAATTCTGCAATGCTTGTGAGAATGCCCGAGTGTAGAATTGCGAGATTCGCTGAACCTTATACATGGTAATGATCTGGGTGCGGAATGGATTGATCACCATACCGACTTACTCTTGTCATTTGCTCTTGATATTTGGAATGGTAAATCTGAGAGACTTACCCATAGTAAAGTGACGACGCTCGTTGAAGCCTTGCTTAAGCCTTAGAATGGTATGATGATAAACCCATGTACATGGCAGTTGTTGCCAATCGTAGATTATACGGTGACAATGAAGCCAAGACCCGTTTTTTGCAGGGGAAACCATAAATCGTTGACCACCATGAGATACCGATATTTGTTTAGAATTGGCGCGGACCGTCACTATGAAGACCAGTCTCGGATAACCTTACCAAGAGGAATGGACAAAGGAATTGAGGAAAAGGTTTTGCCACTACGGAAGAGCCCAGAGAAGGAATTATCCTTACAATCTGAGAAGACCGACATCATCAACGATAAGGATGGAGTATATGAGTTTTGATGGAACCGTAACAATGCTTCTAAGGGTGGTAGCACCCTGCACCCTTTGTGATGATCGATGGATTTTTGAAGACCCCCAAACCCTAACCTATTTCTTGCTAGCCTCTCCGAATCTCGAGGACGAGATTCATTTTAAGGGTGGTAGTTTGTAACATCCCAAAATTCTAAATTTTGGAATGTTATAAATAAATAGATAGTTTTGATTGATTGTTTGAATGATTGACTGAAAGTGAGTGAGTGAATTCGAAACTTTTGGAAAGTTAAATGAGAGGGAATTAAAGGACTTTCCCAAACTTTCATTTTTCTTTTATGATCACCGGGAATTAAAATTCTTTTCATCACAAAACCCTGGAGAGAAGATGACATGACTTCTTCCATTTATTTAAATGACAAGGGGTGTTGAAAATATTTTCCAATTCTGAAACTTTATGCAACTCAATGATTTTCACGAGCGAAGATAAAATGACTTCTTCAAAACATATGAAATATGAGTTGGGAGTTTAAAAGAATTAAATTCAAAGTTCTTTTGAATTTATTTCCAATTTGGAGTTATTTGAGTTTTATTCAAATTATTTTTCCTCCAAAACAAAATATATGGAAAATAGGGTAACATGATTCCCTACATCGAAAATTGGAGAGAAATTAATTTGAAGTCATTTTGGTATTTTAAAATGATTTTATTGGATTTTATTGGACCAGTAGCACTGTGTGAATTACTAAAATTTGTGTGGATTTTGTTTGACATTAGAATAATGTTCACCTTGTAGGAAATATTTTTCTGCAAATTTTGATATATTATATGCCTATATAAAAGTTTTAATTATTTTGTTTTTGTTTTAATTCTGTGAAATTTTGTTAAAAAAAATATGCAGCGCCTTGGGTCAAAGGCCCAAGCCGCTGACCAGCCACCGGCCAAGGCCAAGGCCAAGGCCATCGCACGCACACACCTAGGGGGCCAGGGAGCCCAGGTTTCCTATTCTTTTATAAATCCTAGTAGGATTTGATCCCGTTTCGTTATTCCGTTTATTCCGATTTGTTTCTAGATCTTTTCCCTCTTTGTTTCCTAATCCTAGTCTATTTCTTGTCCCCTACCCCAAGCAAAGCCCTCCCTTCCCCAATATAAATACCCAAGCACCCCCCCTCCAACACATCAAACCAACACCTCTCCTCTCCTCTCCGCTCCTCTCCGCAGCAGCAGCAGTGCAACACCACCGCCGCCGCCAAGTGCCGCCGTCGCGCCCTCGACCTCTCCTGAGGTTTATATGATCTCCTCTCCACCGTCCCGTGATCTCCTTTCCTCTAGGAGCAACCGCAACATCGGATCCGATCTTCTTCCCCAACTCCGACGACTACTCCGGTGAGATCCACGAAATCCCGTAATCCATTTTTTCAGAAAATTGCAATCTTAGAAAATTCATATCTTTTAGAGTTTTTAGTATTTTTGAGTGATTCCAATTGCTATGTGTCACAAATTTGCTGAAGTTTCTGTTAGTTCAATTTTATTTCACATTTGAGCAGTTTAAATTTGTGTTTGTATGAATTTTCTCAAATCACTAGATTTTAGCTATTTTGAGTTAGGAATATTATTTTGACCGATTCTTTTGCTCCTGGTCTCTAGGACCTTTGTTTATCCAGTAGTATTTAGTATTTTATTTCTAGGTTAATTTACATTAGGTTTTTAGCAAAACAGTACTATTTTATTATTAGTTCTGTTTTAGCTTTTCTTTAATGTTTTTATTAGTTTTAAATTATTTCTTTTTGTCACTTTTGACAAAATTAGTTGTGTTTCTGTTAGAAAACAGGAGAAAAATTTATTTTATTTTAAAAATTTATTTTCATTAGTTTTGTATGAAACCTTCTATAGGTCATAGTTAGAGTTTTATAAAAGCTTTTTATTTGTTTCTTTTTGCAAATAAAATTTTATGAAAAAATACTTTCTATTAACTTAGTTGTTTTACTTTTTATTTTCTGTTAAATTATTAGTTTAGTGTTTTAATTGCTGTTAAGTTCTTTTTTAGGGCAAAACTATGTTAGATGCTTGTAGCAAAGTCATAGATTTTCGTTAGTAGTTTTTCTTTCTAGTTTTATTTGAAGCTTCTTTGGACTTTGTTGGAGTTTTATAATTGAGTTTTTTTTGTTTTAATTGTTATTTTGAGTGTTAGTATTGCTTGCTAGAATGATTGCTTATGTGAATGCTATGTTTGACTTGTATAGATTTTCTTCGGAGAGTGACGAATAGTTCTATCAAATTTTGTGAGAGTGTTGTTATCTTCATCAACGTACCAGGCAAGTTCACTTTGACCATGCTTTCATACCTATGTTTTATTGCATTTAGTGGCATCTTTGCAACAACCCTCCATTAGTGATATTGAATCCTTATAGTTGAGTAGTATGCATGAGGTAGGAACCCATCACCCTGTTACCAACCCCGGGACGTTATTTATTTTAATGCTACGCTATAGTAGACGGGGTTGGTATGAGTGCTCGCGAGTGGTGTGAGAATGGAGGATCTACGTCAATGACGACAACTCCATGATGGAATCTGCAAGGACTGCATCTTCAAGGCCTCAAGACTTCAAGACTCGAGACAAGAATTCAATACACACTCTTGGGTGAAGGACGGTTGACGGGCACCTGGAGAAACCAGTGGTTGGCGGGATGCATGGAGAAGCGCCATGACATCTTGCGGAAAGCTTCACCCAGACTCAAAGAGACGGAAGAATACTTCATGCCCGAAGCTTACCTGTGCAACCGCAAGTCACTATGGGCTCGGCTTGGTTGACCTTAGTTGTGACTCTGGCTGGGGCGATGCTAGCGAGATGTAGAACTACGGTAGGATTGGATGAGCACCGACGGTGGTCGAGGAACTCTTGAAAGACCATGTTTGATCGTCTTGTTCTCAAACACCACGAAGTGCGAGAACGTAAAAGAGGGATCGAATCTTGCGGGTAAAGTGTACAAACCTCTGCAGAGGGTTAAAACCTAATCGATTAGCCGTGTCCCGATTACGGACAATTTGAGCATCTGGACTTGGATCTATCTCGGAACTCTCAACACGGATTGATAACTTAATTGTGGGCAACTTATGATGATTTTGGGCTATGAGACATCGGTTGGCGGAACCATGTCATGATAGAAAACTCCATAGTACAGACTCCATTATTCCTTTGATGTAGGAAAATAAAACCAGCTTTTATGCAAAACAAAACTCGAGACACGAGCCACAAAGCCATATTGCATATAGTATAGTTTTATTATCTGTTTTCTCATGTTGTGATCTTGCCGGTACATTCAATGTACTGACCTACACGGCTGCAACGTATCATGTTGCAGATACTTTCTTCCGACGAATAAGAGTACGGTACAGGGTTACGGTCTACACTCAACCTGCCGATGGCGTTGATGGGACTCCACACCCGATTATTTGTTTCCGCTGAGTATTATGAGGTATATATCAGTTTTACGTTAATTATACATGTGATTGCACATTGATATATACATTGATGTACTGTGTGTGCCAGCATACTGATCCAGGGATGGCACAACAACACAGAGGCTTGACCGTCTGAGGTCGGGTCGCTACACTACCCCCCTGGGCGCGCCCCTGTGGACTGTGGCCACCTCATGTGCCCTTCGGACTCCATTTTCTTGCGGATACTCCTGGTTGGTAAAAATTCATTATATAACCTCCCAAAGGTTTTGACCACCATAGCACGACAAAATCCTCTGTTCTTGTTTCGAGCCGTTTTTCTGACAGATCTAGATTGCCATGACGTCTCCAAGCGCCCCCAAGGACAAGTTTTTCGAGAAGTTCATCAATCCTTACCTCGCAGAGGTGCTACAACACCCTCAAACCATTGAGATGTGTGAGGGGGTGCTGCACATCCGCGATGTTGAAGGGCCGAAGAAGACCGGAAGCGTGGGGGCAAGGCTCGAAGCAATGGAGCAGCAAGTCTTCAAGTGCCAAGGGATGGTGGAACGTGGACTCAACGCCAATCACTTGATGATCATAGAGTTTACCCGTGACCACAAGTTGGATGCCAAGAACATCGGAGAGGCTATCTTCAAGCTTCATGATAGAATCGAGCATCTCCAAGCCCAGATCTACGACCTGCAAAACCAAAACTATGAGTATGAATACAGATTTAAGAAGATGAGTTTGGCTGCAGATTTGAGGATCCCAGAGAGTCGTTCATCTTTTTATGATGGTGAACCTATGCCTTGGAAGATGGAGGATAAAATTCTTTTATCATCAACAACTCCATCATCACCACCTCCAAAGAAAGAGACATAAATACATGGGTGATACATCTCCAACGTATCTATAATTTTTGATTGCTCCATTCTATATTATCTACTATTTTGGACAATATTGGGCTTTATTATCCACTTTTATATTATTTTTGGGACTAACCTATTAACCGGAGGCCCAACCCAGAATTGCTGTTTTTTTGCCTATTTTAGTGTTTCGAAGAAAAGGAATATCAAACGGAGTCGAAACGGAATGAAATCAAGTGGAGAAGTTATTTTTGGAAGGAAAGCTACCGGAAAAACTTGGAGTGCATGCCAGGGGAGTCCCGGGCTGCCCCCTTGCCTTGTGGACAGCTGGAGGTCCACCGACGTACTTCTTTCACCCATATATACCCACGTACCCTAAAACTATCGGAGAACAGAATAGATCGGGAGTTCCGCCGCCGCAAGCCTCTGTAGCCACCAAAAACCAATCGGGATCCTGTTCCGGCACCCTGCCGTAGGGGGGATCCCTCACCGATGGCCATCTCCATCATCCCGGCGCTCTCCATGACGAGGAGGGAGTAGTTCACCCTAGGGGCTGAGGGTATGTACCAGTAGCTATGTGTTTGATCTCTCTCTCTCTCTCTCTCTCTCTCTCTCTCGTGTTCTTGATTTGGCACATCTTGATGTATCGCGAGCTTTGCTATTATAGTTGGATCTTATGTTGCTTCTCCCCCTCTACTCTCTTGTAATGGATTGAGTTTTCCCCTTGAAGTTATCTTATCGGATTGAGTCTTTAAAGATTTGAGGACACTTGATGTATGTCTTGCCGTGCATATCTGTGGTGACAATCGGATATCACGTGATTCACTTGATGTATGTTTTGGTGATCAACTTGCGGGTTCCGCCCATGAACTTATGCATAGGGGTTGGCACACATTTTCGTCGTGATTCTCCGGTACAAACTTTGAGGCACTCTTTGAGGTTCTATGTGTTGGTTGAATAGATGAATTTGAGATTTTGTGATGCATATCGTATAATCATACCCACAGATACTTGAGGTGACATTGGAGTATCTAGGTGACATTAGGGTTTTGGTTGATTTGTGTCTTAAGGTGTTATTCTAGTACGAACTCTAGGGCTGTTTGTGGCACCTATAGGAATAGCCCAACGAATTGATTGGAAAGAATAACTTTGAGGTGGTTTCGTACCCTACCATAATCTCTTCGTTTGTTCTCTGCTATTAGTGACTTTGGAGTGACTCTTTGTTGCATGTTGAGGGATAGTTATATGATCCAATTATGTTATTATTGTTGAGAGAACTTGCACTAGTGAAAGTATGAACCCTAGGCCTTGTTTCCTAGCATTGCAATACCGTTTACGCTCACTTTTATCGCTTGTTACCTTGCTGTTTTTATATTTTCTGTTTACAAAAACCTATATCTACCATCCATATTGCACTTGTATCACCATCTCTTCGCCGAACTAGTGCACCTATACAATTTACCATTGTATTGGGTGTGTTGGGGACACAACAGACTCTTTGTTATTCGGTTGCAGGGTTGTTTGAGAGAGACCATATTCATCCTACGCCTCCCACGGATTGATAAACCTTAGGTCATCCACTTGAGGGAAATTTGCTACTGTCCTACAAACCTCTGCACTTGGAGGCCCAACAACGTCTACAAGGAGAAGGTTGCGTAGTAGACATCAAGCAGTTTCTGGCGCCGTTGCCGGGGATGTGAGTGCTTGAAGGTATATCTTTAGATCTTGCAATCGAATCTTTTTGTTTCTTGTTTTAGCACTAGTTTAGTTTATAAAAGAAAAATACGAAAAATGGAATTGAGTTTATCTCATACGCTTCATCTTTTTAATATCTTTCGTGAGTGTGATGGAAAGGAAAATTGTGCCAAAGTGTTAGAAGAAGAATGCATTAAAATGTTTGGCACTAAATCTTTGAATGATGAGCATGATTGCAATGTTGTTAGTATGAACTCCTTGAATATCCATGGTACTAATGATGATTGCATTAGCTATGATGAAAATGTCTCCTATAAACATGTCAATTTTTGTGGAGTACATTGGGTTTGTAAGTACACACCAAATAGGGAAGATAGATATTGCAAGAGGCATAAGTACTTAGAAACTAAATTGTTGCAAGAAAGTCTTGATGATTGCACTGAAAGATTCAATATTTTTCGCGCCCCTTGTGAACTTTGCAATGAACATGGTCATTTAAAGCTCCAATGCTATTTGTTTCATGATCAAGTCGTGTCCAAATATTGTGATAATTTGATTACCCTTGAGCATCATAAAGAGCTTAGCCTTCTTTTGGGGTATGAAGAAATGAAACGTATAACTGAGGGTATTCCAAAATTTAATCTTGATTGATTTCTTGATTTTAATCTAGAGGAAATTTATATGTATTGCGCGGTGAATTGCATTGAAAATCCTTATATTGCCAATTACATAAAGAAAAGAAACCAAATAGAGGATGAAGAGAATACTAATGAAAGGGAAGAGACTTCCCAATATCCTCCTATTATTTCTTATGATGAATCAGGCAACGAGGAGGAGCCTTCTATTCAACCAATCTCATTAATAAGAAGCTCCAAAAAGAGGATTGAACCCACACATGATGTGGTGAAGAAGAAGAAAAGAAAAAGGAAGAGAGGTAAAAAGGTATCTCTCCCAAATAATGTTGCTCCTATTATTGTTGTGCCTCATGAAAATGAATCAAAAATAATTATGGAAGATGATGCACTTGATGATGATCTCGTTATGCCTATTGCTTGTTGTGATGATTATGATTGGGAAGATAATGATACTTCTTTTGATCTTGAAAATCTTTTTGGCACTTGCTTGGAAGAATATGATAACTGTATACTATTGGTGTTATCCATACTATTAATGATGAGAGTGATTATGCTTATGATATGAAAAGGCCCAAGCTTGGGGAAGCTATGTTTGATGAGGATGACATATTTGAGAATATATTTGCTGAAATTAATGTTTGTCCCAAGCTTGGGGATGCTATGTTTAATAATGAAGATATTTTGAGCCTCCCAAGTTTTGATATGCAAAGTTGTTATGATGATAGCATGCCTTCTACCTATGATGATTATATTGATGAAAGTGGGTTTGGAAGAGTGTCAACTTTAGGAAGTAATGATCCCACTATTTTGGAGGATGTTGAATATTATAATATTTATGAAAGTGGATTTGGAGAGGTCATGACTTTATTTAGTGATGTATCCACTATTTCGGAAGAGGTTTCAATCGATTATGATGGGAACAAAGTTGCTACTTATGATGATTATTGTGATGAAACTTATGCTATAAAAAGTAGTGATGATTATATTTATAAAACTTGTCATGATTATGATTACCCTTTCTCTGAACATTACTCTTTTAGTGTGGAAACAATTTATAGTATTCAAGTTTCTTATGATACTCCCACTATTCCGAATGAGAAGAATTTTGCTTATATGGAGAGTAGTAAATTTTCTATGCTTGTAGATCATGAAAAGAATGCTTTAGGTGCTGGTTATATTGTTTAATTCATTAATGATGCTACTGAAAATTATTATGAGGGAGGAATATATGCTTGTAGGAATTGCAATAATATCAAGATTCCTCTCTATGTGCTTAAAATCTTGAAGTTATGCTTGTTTTGCCTTCCTATGCTAGTTGATTATTGTTCCCATAAATTGTTTGATCACAAAATCCCAATGCATAGGAAGTGGGTTAGACTTAAATATGATAGTCATATTCTTCATGATGCTCTCTTTATGTTTCAATTCTTACCTTTTATGTGAGCATCATTGAAATCATCATGCCTAGCTAGGGGCGTTAAACGATAGCGCTTGTTGGGAGGAAACCCAATTTTATTTTAGTTTCTTGCTTTTTGGTTCTGCTTAGGAATAAATAATCCATCTAGCTTCTGTTTAGATGTGGTTTTTTGTTCTAGTTAGTGTTTGTTCCAAGTAGAACCTTTGGGAAGACTTGGGTGAAGTCTTTATGATCATGCTGTAAAAAACAGAAACTTTAGCGCTCACGAGATTAGCTAGAACTTTTTACTGGAGAGTGATATTTAGTTGATTCTTTTTGCAGATGATTACTAGAAAAATTCTTCAGGTCCAACAATTTATTTTAGAATTTTTTGAGTTCCAGAAGTTTGCATTAGTCACATATTACTACAGACTGTTCTGTTTTTGACAGATTCTGTTTTCATTGTGTTGCTTGCTTATTTTGATGGATCTATGGTTAGTAAAATAGTTTATAAACCATAGATAAGTTGGAATACAGTAGGTTTAACACCAATACAAATAAATAATGAGTTCATTACAGTACCATGAAGTGGTGTTTTGTTTTCTTTAGCTAACGGAGCTCACGAGTTTTCTGTTAAGTTTTGTGTTGTGAAGTTTTCAAGTTTTGGGTAAAGATTCGATGGACTATGGAATAAGGAGTGGCAAGAGCCTAAGATTGGGGATTCCCAAGGCACCCCAAGGTAATATTCAAGGATAACCAAGCGTCTAAGCTTGGGGATGCCCTGAAGGCATCCCTCTTTCGCCTTCGTTCATCGGTAACTTTACTTGGAGCTATATTTTTATTCACCACATGATATGTGTTTTGCTTGGAGCGTCATGTCATTTTATTTTGTTTTGCTTGCTGTTTGAATAAAGTATCAAGATCTAAAATTCTTAAAATGAGAGAGTCTTCACATGGTTGCATAATTATTAGACTACTCATTGATCTTCACTTATATCTTTTGGAGTAGTTTGTCATTTGCTCTAGTGCTTCACTTATATATTTTTAGAGCACGGAGGTGGTTATATTTTGAAGAAATAGATGAACTCTCATGCTTCACTTATATTATTTTGAGAGTCTTAAATAGCATGGTAATTTTCTTAACAATCCTAATATGCTTGGTATTCAAGATTTGTAGAACTTTCTTTTGAGTGCGTTGAATACTAAGAAAAGTTTGATGCTTGATAATTGTTTTGAGATATGAAGATGGTGATATTAGAGTCATGCTAGTTGATTAGTTGTGAATTTGAGAAATACTTGTGTTAAAGTTTGTGATTCCCGTAGCATGCACGTATGGTGAACCGTTATGTGATGAAGTCGGAGCATGATTTATTTATTGATTGTCTTCCTTATGAGTGGCGGTTGGGGACGAGCGGTGGTATTTTCCTACCAATCTATCCCCTAGGAGCATGCGCGTAATACTTTGCTTTGATAACTTGTAGATTTTTGCAATAAGTATATGAGTTCTTTATGACTAATGTTGAGTCCATGGATTATATGCACCCTTCTTTCTTCCACCATTGCTAGCCTCTCTAATAATGCGCACTTTTCGCCGGTATCATACACCCACCATAAACCTTCCTCAAAACAGCCACCATACCTACCTATCATGACATTTCCATAGCCATTTTGATATATATTGTCATGCAACTTTCCACCGTTCCTTTTATTATGACACGCTCCATCATTATCATATTGCTTAGCATGATCATGTAGTTGACATTGTATTTGTGACAAAGCCACCATTCATAATTCTTTCATACATGTCACTCTTGGTTCATTGCATATCCCGGTACACCGCCGGAGGCATTCATATAGAGTCATATTTTGTTCTAAGTATCGAGTTGTAATTGTTGAGTTGTAAGAAAATAAAGGTGTGATGATCATCATTTTTAGAGCATTGTCCCAAGTGAGGAAAGGATGATGGAGACTATGATTTCCCCACAAGTCGGGATGAGACTCCGGACGAAAAAAATAAAAAAAGAGAAAAGGCCCAAAAAAGGAGAAGATAGTCTCACATCAACTAGGCGTATCATCGGGCTATGGAGATGCCCATCAATAGAAAAGGCCCAAAAAATAGGCCATAGAAAAAGAGAAAAGGCCCAAAAAAATAAAAAATAAAAAAATGAGAGAAAAAGAGAGAAGGGACAATGCTACTATCCTTTTACCACACTTGTGCTTCAAAGTAGCACCATGATCTTCATGATAGAGAGTCTCCTATGTTGTCACTTCCATATACTAGTGGGAATTTTACATTATAGAACTTGGCTTGTATATTCCAATGATGGGCTTCCTCAAAATGCCCTAGGTCTTCGTGAGCAAGCAAGTTGGATGCACATCCACTTAGTTTCTTTTGTTGAGCTTTCATATACTTATAGCTCTAGTGCATCCGTTGCATGGCAATCCCTACTCACTCACATTGATATCTATTGATGGCATCTCCATAGCCCGATGATACGCCTAGTTGATGTGAGACTATCTTCTTCTTTTTTGTCTTCTCCACAACCACCATTCTATTCCACATATAGTGCTATATCCATGGCTCACGCTCATGTATTGCGTGAAGATTGAAAAAGTTTGAGAATGTCAAAAGTATGAAACAATTGCTTGGCTTGTCATCGGGGTTGTGCATGACTTAAATACTTTGTGTGGTGAAGATAGAGCATAGCCAGACTATATGATTTTGTAGGGATAACTTTCTTTGGCCATGCTATTTTGAGAAGACATAATTGCTTAGTTAGTATGCTTGAACTATTATTATTTTTATGTCAATATGAACTTTTATCTTGAATCTTTCTGATCAGAATATTCATGCCACAAGTAAGAAGAATTACATTGAAATTATGCCAAGTAGCACTTCGCATCAAAAATTATCTTTTTTATCATTTACCTACTCGATGACGAGCAGGAATTAAGCTTGGGGATGCTTGATACGTTTCCAATGTATCTATAATTTTTGATTGCTCCATGCTATATTATCTACTGTTTTGGACAATATTGGGCTTTATTATTTTTGGGACTAACCTATTAACCGGAGGCCCAACCCAGAATAGTTGTTTTTTTTGCCTATTTTAGTGTTTCGAAGAAAAGGAATATCAAACGGAGTCGAAACGGAATGAAGTCAACTGGAGAAGTTATTTTTGGAAGGAAAGCTACCAGAAAAACTTGGAGTGCACGCCAGGGGAGTCCCGGGATGCCCATGAGGGTGGGGGGCATGCCCACCCCCTAGGGCGCGCCCCCTTCCTCATGGACAACCCGGAGGTCCACCGACGTACTTCTTTCACCCATATATATCCACGTACCCAAAAACTATCAGAGAACAGAATAGATCAGGAGTTCCGCCGCCGCAAGCCTCTGTAGCCACCAAAAATCAATCGGGACCCTGTTCCGGCACCCTGCCGGAGGGGGGGTCCCTCACCGGTGGCCATCTTCATCATCCCGACGCTCTCCATGACGAGGAGGGAGTAGTTCACCCTCGGGGCTGAGGGTATGTACCAGTAGCTATGTGTTTGATCTCTCTCTCTCTCTCTCGTGTTCTTGATTTGGCACGATCTTGATGTATCGCGAGCTTTGCTATTATAGTTGGATCTTATGTTGCTTCTCCCTCTCTACTCTCTTGTAATGGATTGAGTTTTCCCTTGAAGTTATCTTATCAGATTGAGTCTTTAAAGATTTGAGAACACTTGATGTATGTATTTCTGTGCGTATCTGTGGTGATAATGGCATATCACATGATTCACTTGATGTATGTTTTGGTGATCAACTTACGGGTTCCGCCCATGAACTTATGCATAGGGGTTGGCACACATTTTCGTCGTGATTCTCTGGTAGAAACTTTAGGGCACTCTTTGAGGTTCTATGTGTTGGTTGAATCGATGAATTTGAGATTTTGTGATGCATATCGTATAATAATACCCACGGATACTTGAGGTGACATTGGAGTATCTAGGTGACATTAGGGTTTTGGTTGATTTGTGTCTTAAGGTGTTATTCTAGTACGAACTCTAGGGTTGTTTGTGGCACTTATAGGAATAGCCCAACGGATTGATTGGAAAGAATAACTTTGAGGTGGTTTCGTACCCTACCATAATCTCTTCGTTTGTTCTCCGCTATTAGTGACTTTGGAGTGACTCTTTGTTGCATGTTGAGGGATAGTTATATGATCCAATTATGTTATTATTGTTGAGAGAACTTGCACTAGTGAAAGTATGAACCGTAGGCCTTGTTTCCTAGCATTGCAATACCATTTATGCTCACTTTTATCGCTTGTTACCTTGATGTTTTTATATTTTATGTTTACAAAAACCTATATCTACCATCCATATTGCACTTGTATCACCATCTCTTCGCCGAACTAGTGCACCTATACAATTTACCATTGTATTGGGTGTGTTGGGGACACAAGAGACTCTTTGTTATTTGGTTGCAGGGTTGCTTGAGAGAGACCATCTTCATCCTAGGCCTCCCACGGATTGATAAACCTTAGGTCATCCACTTGAGGGAAATTTGCTACTGTCCTACAAACCTCTGCACTTGGAGGCCCAACAACGTCTACAAGGAGAAGGTTGCGTAGTAGACATCAATGGGTATGGGCACTCCCCTTGGCTTGTGCCAAGCTTGGGGAAGGTGTCCCGGTATCATATCACCATCACACCTTTACCTTTATCGTATTTCTTAGTTCGATCCTTTTGGTATTATCTTGATATAGTAGAATAAAGTTTTTAGTATGATCTAGCCTTGAGTTTTGCTTTATGTTCCCTCTATGTAATCGAGTCCAAGAGATATATAATAAAGATTAGTTTTGAGTTGAGGGCTTTGCTTTCTTGCTTTGATCATGAGAAAAATAAAATAATAAAAGAAATAAAAGACTATATAATGATCTTATGGGAAGTGAGGACATCACATATAAGAAGTATGTCGCATGAAACTTGTTGTTAGTTGACATAGTTTTGTTCATTGTTGCAATTAATAGGAAGTAATAAAGAAAGCGAGATCTCACATATAAATATACTATATTGGACATCTTTTGTGATTGTGAGCACTCATTAAAATATGACATGCTAAAAGGTTGATGTTGGACAAGGAAGACAACATAATGGGTTATGTTTTCTTATATCCGTATAGAAGTTATATTATTATGGATCCTCCAACATGTTGAGCTTGCTTTCCCTCTTATGCTAGCCAAATCCTTTGCACCAAGTAGAGATACTACTTGTGCATCCAAACATCCTTTAACCCAGTTTTGCCATAAGAGTCCACCATACCTAACTATGGATTGAGTAAGATCCTTCAAGTAAGTTGTCATCGGTGCAAGCAATAAAAATTACTCTCTAAATATATATGATCTATTAGTGCGAAGAAAATAAGCTTTATACGAACTTGTGATATGGAAGAAATAAAAGCAATGGACTGCATAATAATGTTCTTTATCACAAGCGGCAATATAAAGTTACGTTCTTTTGCATTGAGATTATGTGCATCCAACCATAAAAGCGCATGACAACCTCTGCTTCCCTCTGCGAAGGGCCTATCCTTTACTTTTACTTTCTACCTCTAGATAAGAGTCATGGTGATCTTCACCTATTCCTTTTTATACTTTTTTCTTTTTGGCAAGCACTTTATGTTGGGGGACAAGGTGGATAAATAGCATGACAAGGCTTGCCGGGCTACCCCCATGATGTGACACTACGCGGTGCATTTAATGCACCTTGTCCTGTCGGGTGAGTTGGGTATGATAGCACTATGGCTATCTAATCGCTGGGTAATGACTGTTTGCCATTGTGGTAACCCCTTTACCTATAAAAGGAGGGCCGTGGCAACCTTAGAAAGGATTCGGACCCTTATACACTCATACGCGCGTAGCTGCTCTCGTCCCAAGTCGATCTTGCTGGGCTTGAGCGCTGCTTCTCCACCACGGTCCTTTCATCAATCCACCAAAGCAGGAGTAGGGTTTTACACCTCGCGGCAGCATGAACCTGGTGTTGGGGAATGTAGTAATTTCAAAAAAAAAAATTCTACGCACACGCAAGATCATGGTGATGCATAGCAACGAGAGGGGAGAGTGTTGTCTACGTACCCTCGTAGACCGAAGCGGAAGTGTTGACGCAACATAGAGGAAGTAGTCGTACGTCTTCCCGATCCGACCGATCCAAGCACCGAAACTACGGCACCTCCGAGTTCTAGCACACGTTCAGCTCGATGACGATCCCCGGGCTTCGATCCAGCAAAGCGTCGGGAGGAGTTCCGTCAGCACGACGGCATGGTGACGATCTTGATGTTCTACCGTCGTAGGGCTTCGCCTAAGCACCGCTACAATATTATCGAGGAGTATCGTGGAGGGGGGGGCACCGCACACGGCTAAGAGAACGATCACGAAGATCAACTTGTGTGTCTATGGGGTGCCCCCTGCCCCTGTATATAAAGGAGCAAGGGGGGAGGAGGCCGGCCCTAGGAGGGGCGCGCCAGGGGAGTAGGATTCCTACTCCTAGTTGGAGTAGGTTTCCTCCTTTCCTAGTCCAACTAGGAGAAGGGGGGAAAGGGGGGAAGAGGGGAAGGAAAGGAGAGAGGGGCCGCGCCCCAAACCCCTTGTCCAATTCGGACTGGGCTTGGGAGGGGCGCGCGCCACCTCCTGGTCCTTCCCACTAAGGCCCATTAAGGCCCATTGCTTCTTCCTCGTATTCCCGTAACTCCCCGGTACCTCCGAAAATACCCGAATCACTCGGAAACTTTCCGATGTCCGAATATAGTCGTCCAATATATCGATCTTTATGTCTCGACCATTTCGAGACTCCTCGTCATGTCCCCGATCTCATCCAGGACTCCGAACTCCTTCGGTACATCAAAACTCATAAACTCATAATATAACTGTCATTGAAACCTTAAGTGTGTGGACCCTACGGGTTCGAGAACAATGTAGACATGACCGAGACACGTCTCCGGTAAATAACCAACAGCGGAACCTGGATGCTCATATTGGCTCCCACATATTCTACGAAGATCTTTATCGGTCAGACCGCATAACAACATACGTTGTTCCCTTTGTCATCGGTATGTTACTTTCCCGAGATTCGATCGTCGGTATCTCAATACCTAGTTCAATCTCGTTACCGGCAAGTCTCTTTACTCGTTCCGTAATACATCATCTCACAACTAACTCATTAGTTGCAATGCTTGCAAGGCTTATGTGATGTGCATTACCGAGAGGGCCCAGAGATACCTCTCCGACATTCGGAGTGACAAATCCTAATCTCGAAATACGCCAACCCAACAAGTACCTTCGAGACACCAGAGAGCACCTTTATAATCACCCGATTCGTTGTGACGCTTTGGTAGCACACAAAGTGTTCCTCCGTAAACGGAGTTGCATAATCTCATAGTCATAGGAACATGTATAAGTCATGAAGAAAGCAATAGCAACATACTAAACGATCGAAAGTGCTAAGCTAACGGAATGGGTCATGTCAATCACATCATTCTCCTAATGATGTGATCTCGTTAATCAAATGACAACTCATGTCTATGGCTAGGAAACTTAACCATCTTTGATCAACGAGCTAGTCAAGTAGAGGCATACTAGTGACACTGCTTTGTCTATGTATTCACACATGTATTATGTTTCCGGTTAATACAATTCCAGCATGAATAATAAACATTTATCATGATATAAGGAAATAAATAATAACTTTATTATTGCCTCTAGGGCATATTTCCTTCAGTCTCCCACTTGCACTAGAGTTAATAATCTAGTTCACATCACCATGTGATTCAACACTAATAGTTCACATCACCATGTGATTAATACCCATAGTTCACATCGTCATGTGACCTACACCCAAAGGGTTTACTAGAGTCAGTAATCTAGTTCACATCGCTTATGTGATTAACACCCAAAGAGTACTAAGGTGTGATCATGTTTTGCTTGTGAGATAATTTTAGTCAACGGGTCTGTCACATACAGATCCGTAAGTATTTTGCGAATTCTATGTCTACAATGCTCTGCACAGAGCTACTCTAGCTAATTGCTCCCACTTTCAATATGTATCTAGATCGAGACTTAGAGTCATCCAGATCTGTGTCAAAACTTGCATCGACCTAACTTTTTACGACAAACCTTTTGTCACCTCCATAATCGAGAAATATTTCCTTATTCCACTAAGGATAATTTTGACCGCTGTCCAGTGATCTACTCTTAGATCACTATTGTACTCCCTTGCTTAACACAGTGTAGGGTATACAATAGATCTGGTACACAGCATGGCATACTTTATAGAACCTTTGGCTGAGGCATAGGGAATGACTTTCATTCTCTTTCTATCTTCTGCCGTGGTCGGGCTTTGAGTCTTACTCAATTTCACACCTTGTAACACAGGCAAGAACTCTTTCTTTGACTGTTCCATTTTGAACTACTTCAAAATCTTGTCAAGGTATGTACTCATTGAAAAACTTATCAAGCGCCTTGATCTATCTCTATAGATCTTGATGCTCAATATGTAAGCAGCTTCTCCGAGGTCTTTCTTTGAAAAACTCCTTTCAAACACTCCTTTATGCTTTGCGAATAATTCTACATTATTTCCGATCAACAATATGTCATTCACATATACTTATCGAAATGCTTGTAGTGCTCCAACTCACTTTCTTGTAAATACAGGCTTCACCGCAAGTTCAGATAAAACTATATGCTTTGATCAACTCATCAAAGCATATATTCCAACTCCGAGATGCTTGCACCAGTCCATAGATGGATCGCTGGAGCTTGTACATTTTGTTAACACCTTTAGGATTGACAAAACCTTCTGGTTGCATCATATACAACTCTTCTTTAATAAATCCATTAAGGATTGCAGTTTTGTTATCCATTTGCCAGATTTCATAAAATGCGGCAATTGCTAACATGATTCGGACAGACTTTAAGAATCGATACGAGTGAGAAAATCTCATCGTAGTCAACACCTTGAACTTTGTCAAAAACCTTTTTCGACAAATCTAGCTTTGTAGATATTAACACTACTATCAGCGTCTGTCTTCCTCTTAAAAATCTATTTAATCTCAATGGCTTGCCAATCATCGGGCAAGTCAACCAAAGTCCATACTTTGTTCTCATACATGGATCCCATCTCAGATTTCATGGCCTCAAGCCATTTTGCGGAATCTGGGCTCATCATCGCTTCATCATAGTTCGTAGGTTCGTCATGGTCAAGTAGCATGACCTCCAGAACAGGATTACCGTACCACTCTGGTGCGGATTTCACTCTGGTTTACCTACGAGATTCGGTAGTAACTTGATATGAAGTTACATGATCATCATCATTAGCTTCCTCACTAATTGGTGTAGTAGTCACAGGAACAGATTTCTGTGATGAACTATTTCCAATAAGGGAGAAGGTACAATTACCTTATCAAGTTCTACTTTCCTCCCACTCACTTCTTTCGAGAGAAACTCCTTCTCTAGAAAGGATCCATTCTTAGCAACGAATGTCTTGCCTTCGGATCTGTGATAGAAGGTGTACCCAACATTTTCTTTTGGGTATCCTATGAAGACACACTTCTCCGATTTGGGTTTGAGCTTATCAGGTTGAAACTTTTTCACATAAGCATTGCAACCTCAAACTTTAAGAAACGACAACTTAGGTTTCTTGCCAAACCATAGTTCATACGGTGTCGTCTCAACGGATTTAGATGGTGCCCTATTTAACGTGAATGTAGCTGTCTCTAATGCATAACCCCAAAACGATAGTGGTAAATCAGTAAGAGACATCATAGATCACACCATATCTAATAAAGTACGGTTACGACGTTCGGACACACCATTACACCGTGGTGTTCTGTGGCGTGAGTAGTGAAACTATTTCACATTGTTTTAATCAAGACCAAACTCAGAACTCAAATATTCTTCTCCACGATCAGATCATAGAAACTTTGTTACGATGATTTTCACTTCACTCTGAAATTATATGAACTTTTCAAATGTTTCGACTTCTATTTCTTTAAGTAGATATACTCATATCTGCTCAAATCATGTGTGAAGGTCGAAAAGTAATGATACCCGCGCAAGCCTTAATATTCATCGGACCACATACATCAAGATGTATGATTTCCAACAAATCTGTTGCTTGCTCCATTGTTCCGAGAACGGCGTTTTAGTCATCTTGCCCAAGAGACATGGTTCGCAAGCATCAAGCGATTCATAATCAAGTGATTCCAAAATCCCATCAGCATGGAGTTTCTTCATGCGCTTTATACCAATATGACTTAAACGGCAAGTGCCACAAACAAGTTGCACTATCATTATTAACTTTGCATCTTTTGGCTTCAATATTATGAATATGTGTATCACTACGATCGAGATCCAACAAACCATTTTCGTTTTGTGTATGACCATAGAAGGTTTTACTCATGTAAATGTAACAACAATTGTTCTCTAACTTAAATGAATAATCGTATTGCAATAAACATGATCAAATCATATTCATGCTCAACGCAAACACCAAATAACACTTATTTAGGTTCAACACTAGTCCCAAATTATAGGGAGCGTGCGATGATGATCATATCAATCTTGGAACTATTTCCAACACACATCGTCACCTCGCCCTTAACTAGTTTCTGCTTATTCGCAACTCCCGCTTTGAGTTACTACTCTTAGCAACTGAACCAGTATCAAATGCCGAGGGGTTGCTATAAACACTAGTAAAGCACACATCAATAACATGTATATCCAATATATCTTTGTTCACTTTGCCATCCTTCTTATCCGCCAAATACTTGGGGCAGTTCCACTTCCACTGACCAGTCCCTTTGCAGTAGAAGCACTTAGTCTCAGGCTTAGGACCAGACTTGGGCTTCTTCACTTGACAGCAACTTGCTTGCTGTTCTTCTTGAAGTTCCCCTTCTTCCTTTTGCCGTTTTCTTGAAACTAGTGGTCTTGTCAACCATCAACACTTCATGTTTTTCTTGATTTCTACCTTCGTCGATTTCAGCATCACGAAGTGCTTGGGAATCGTTTCCGTTATCCCTTGCATATTATAGTTCATCACGAAGTTCTACTAACTTGGTGATGGTGACTAGAGAATTCTATCAATCACTATCTTATCTGGAAGATTAACTCCCACTTAATTCAAGTGATTGTAGTACGCAGACAATCTGAGCACATGCTCACTGCTTGAGCTATTCTCTTCCATCTTTTAGCAATAGAACTTGTTGGAGACTTCATATCTCTCAACTCGGGTATTTGCTTGAAATATTAACTTCAGCTCTGGAACATCTCATATGGTCCATGACGCTCAAAACGCCTTTGAAGTCCCGATTCTAAGCCGTTAAGCATGGTGCACTAAACTATCAAGTAGTCATCATATTGAGCTAGCCAAACGTCCATAACGTCTGCATTTGCTCCTGCAATAGGTCTGTCACCTAGAGGTGCATCAAGGACATAATTCTTCTGTGCAGCAATGAGGATAATCCTCAGATCACGGATCCAATCCGCATCATTGCTACTAACATCTTTCAACATAATTTTCTCTAGGAACATATCAAAATAAACATAGGGAAGCAACAAAGCGAGCTATTGATCTACAACATAGATATGCTAATACTACCAGACTAAGTTCATGATAAATTTAAGTTCAATTAATCATATTACTTAAGAACTCCCACTTAGATAGACATCCTCTAATCCTCTAAGTGATCACGTGATCCATATCAACTAAACCATGTCCGATCATCACGTGAGATGGAGTAGTTTCAACGGTGAACATCACTATGTTGATCATATCTACTATATGATTCACGCTCGAACTTTCGGTCTCGTGTTCGAGGCCATATCTGTTATATGCTAGGCTCGTCAAGTTTAACTCGAGTATTCCGCGTGTGCAACTGTTTTGCACCCGTTGTATTTGAACGTAGAGCCTATCACACCGATCATCACGTGGTGTCTCGGACGAAGAACTTTCACAACGGTGCATACTCAGGGAGAACACTTATACCTTGATAATTTAGTGAGAGATCATCTTATAAAGCTACCGCCGAACTAAGCAAAATAAGACGTATAAAAGATAAACATCACATGCAATCAAAATATGTGACATGATATGGCCATCGTCATCTTGTGCCTTTGATCTCCATCTCCAAAGCATCGTCATGATTTCCATCGTCACCGGCATGAACACCATGATCTCCATCATCTTGATCTATATCAATGTGTCGTCACATGGTCGTCTCGCCAATTATTGCTCTTGCAACTATTGCTATCGCATAGCGATAAAGTAAAGCAATTATTTGGCGCTTGCATCTTATGCCATAAAGGGACAACCATAAGGCTTCTGCCAGTTGTCGATAACTTCAAAAAAACATGATCATCTTATACAACAACTTATAACTCATCACGTCTTGACCATATCACATCACAACATGCCCTGCAAAAACAAGTTAGACGTCCTCTACTTTGTTGTTGCAAGTTTTACGTGGCTGCTACGGGTTGAACAAGAACCGTTCTTACCTACGCATCAAAACCACAACGATAGTTTGTCAAGTTGGTGCTGTTTTAACCTTCGCAAGGACCGGGCGTAGCCACACTCGGTTCAACTAAAGTTGGAGAAACTGACACCCGCCAGCCACCTGTGTGCAAAGCACGTCGGTAGAACCAGTCTCGCGTAAGCGTACGCGTAATGTCGGTCCGGGCCGCTTCATCCAACAATACCGCCGAACCAAAGTATGGCATGCTGGTAAGCAGTATGACTTATATCGCCCACAACTCACTTGTGTTCTACTCGTGCATATAACATCTACGCATAAAACCTGGCTCAGATGCCACTGTTGGGGAATGTAGTAATTTCAAAAAAAAAAATCCTACGCACACGCAAGATCATGGTGATGCATAGCAATGAGAGGGGAGAGTGTTGTCTACGTACCCTCGTAGACCGAAGCGGAAGTGTTGACGCAACGTAGAGGAAGTAGTCGTACGTCTTCCCGATCCGACCGATCCAAGCACCGAAACTACGGCACCTCCGAGTTCTAGCACACGTTCAGCTCGATGACGATCCCGGTCTTCGATCCAGCAAAGCGCTGGGAGGAGTTCCACGACCTGACGGTGTGGTGACGATCTTGATGTTCTACCGTCGCAGGGCTTCGCCTAAGCACCGCTACAATATTATCGAGGAGTATCGTGGAGGGGGGCACCGCACACGGCTAAGAGAACGATCACGAAGATCAACTTGTGTGTCTATGGGTGCCCCTGCCCTGTATATAAAGGAGCAAGGGGAGGAGGCCGCCCTAGGAGGGGCGCGCCAGGGGAGTAGGATTCCTACTCCTAGTTGGAGTAGGTTTCCTCCTTTCCTAGTCCAACTAGGAGAAGGGGGGAAAGGGGGGAAGAGGGGAAGGAAATGAGAGAGGGGCCGCGCCCCAAACCCCTTGTCCAATTCGGACTGGGCTTGGGAGGGGCGCGCGCCACCTCCTGGTCCTTCCCACTAAGGCCCATTTCTTCTTCCTCGTATTCCCGTAACTCCCCGATACCTCCGAAAATACCCGAATCACTCGGAACCTTTCCGATGTCCGAATATAGTCGTCCAATATATCAATCTTTATGTCTCGACCATTTCGAGACTCCTCGTCATGTCCCCGATCTCATCCGGGACTCCGAACGCCTTCGGTACATCAAAACTCATAAACTCATAATATAACTGTCATTGAAACCTTAAGTGTGCGGACCCTACGGGTTCGAGAACAATGTAGACATGACCGAGACACGTCTCCGGTCAATAACCAACAGCGGAACCTGGATGCTCATATTGGCTCCCACATATTCTACGAAGATCTTTATCGGTCAGACCGCATAACAACATACGTTGTTCCCTTTGTCATCGGTATGTTACTTGCCCGAGATTCGATCGTCGGTATCTCAATACCTAGTTCAATCTCGTTACCGGCAAGTCTCTTTACTCGTTCTGTAATACATCATCTCACAACTAACTCATTAGTTGCAATGCTTGCAAGGCTTATGTGATGTGCATTACCGAGAGGGCCCAGAGATACCTCTCCGACATTCGGAGTGACAAATCCTAATATCGAAATACGCCAACCCAACAAGTACCTTCGGAGACACCTGTAGAGCACCTTTATAATCACCCAGTTACGTTGTGACGTTTGGTAGCACACAAAGTGTTCCTCCGGTAAACGGGAGTTGCATAATCTCATAGTCATAGGAACATGTATAAGTCATGAAGAAAGCAATAGCAACATACTAAACGATCGAGTGCTAAGATAACGGAATGGGTCATGTCAATCACATCATTCTCCTAATGATGTGATCTCGTTAATCAAATGACAACTCATGTCTATGGCTAGGAAACTTAACCATCTTTGATCAACGAGCTAGTCAAGTAGAGGCATACTAGTGACACTCTGTTTGTCTATGTATTCACACATGTATTATGTTTACGGTTAATACAATTCTAGCATGAATAATAAACATTTATCATGATATATGGAAATAAATAATAACTTTATTATTGCCTCTAGGGCATATTTCCTTCACCTGGGTAAAAGCTGCCCGTGTCATTGCTGCCGTGCTGCTCTATAGCCTCTGCTCTTTGTGCAACGCGCCCTTCCCCCTTGCCAAACCACAAGGGGCCAATGGTCCCATAGGTGGCCGTGTTGAACCATGACAGTGGGTCCCACTCTAGAACCTTCTAGAACCTTCCCGGTACAATACCGAAAAAACTCGACCTTTTTACGGAACCCCGATAACAACTTTCCATATATGAATATTTACCTCCAGACTATTCCGGAGCTCCTCGTGATGTCCCGGAACCCATATGGGACTTCGAACAACCTTCGGACTTTCCACTATTAATATCTCAATACTACCCTAGCGCTACTGAACATTAAGCGTGCGATCCTACTAGTTCGGGAATATGCAGACATGACCGAGACTCCTCTCCGGTCAATAACCAATAGTGGGACCTGGATGGCATATTGGTTCCTACATATTCAGTGAAGATTTTTATCGGTTGAACCACGATGTCAAGGATTCATTCAATCCCGTATGCAATTCCCTTTGCCCGGCAATATGTTTCTTGACCGAGATTCGATCGTCGGTATCTCCATACCTAGTTCAATCTCGTTACCGGCAAATCTCTTTACTCGTTTCGTAATACAATATCCCGTGGCTAACTCTTAAGTCACATTACTTGCAAGCTCATTGTGATGTTGTATTACCGAGTGATCCTGAGATACCTCTCTGTCATACGGAGTGACAAATCCCAGTCTTGATCCATGCCAACTCAACATACACCCTTGGTGATACCTGTAGAGCATATTTATAGTCACCCAGTTACGTTGTGACGTTTGATACACACAAGGTACTCCTCCGATGTCAGTGAGTTTCATGATCTCATGGTCATAGGAACAAATACTTGACATGCAGAAAACGATAGCAATAAACTTGATACGATCGTATGCTACGTTTATAGTTTGGGTCTTGTCCATCATATCATTCTCCTAATGATGTGATCCCGTTATCAAATGACAACTCATGTCTATGGCTAGCTGTAACATCCCAAAATTCTAAATTTTGGAATGTTATAAACAAGTAGATAGTTTTGTTTGATTGTTTGATTGATTGACTGAAAGTGAGTGAAATTCGAAACCTTTTTGAAAGTTAAATGAGAGGGAATAAAAGGACTTTCCCAAACTTTCTTTTTTTTTGCTTTGGGAATTCAAATTATTTTCATCACAAAGCCCTGGAGAGAAGATGACATGACTTCTTCCATTTATTTAAATGACAAGGGGTGTTGAAAATATTTGAATTTCATTTGGAAAATATTTCCAGTTCTGAAACTTTATGCAACTCAATGATTTTCACGAGCGAAGATAAAATGACTTCTTCAAATTATATGAAATATGAGTTGGGAGTTTCAAAGAATTAAATTCAAAGTTCTTTTGAATTTATTTTGAATTTGGAGTTATTTGAGTTTTATTCAAATTATTTTTCTCCAAAAATAAAATATATGGAAAATAGGGTAACATGATTCCTACAATAGAAAATTGGAGAGAAATAAATTTGAAGTCATTTTGGTATTTTTAAAATGATTTTTATAAGGTTTTATTGAACCAGTAGCACTCTTTGTTTTATTTGAATTTGTGTGTATTTTATTTTAAGCTAGAATAATGTTCATCTTGTAGAAAATCTTTTTCTGAAAATTTTGATATATTATATGCCTATATAATATTTTCATTTTATTTTGTTTTATTATTTTTTTCTCTGTTTGTTTAAAAAACTCTCCTCTCCGGACCGAATCGGGCGAAGGCCCACCGCCCCATCAGCGCCGCCTCCTCCTCCTCCGTCTTGCGACCCGACTCGCCGGAGTCCGAAGCGCCGCCGCCCTCGGCCGCCCCTTCCCCACGCCAGCGCCTCCCTCTCCGCCCTTAAAAGGCGAGACCGCCGCCCCGGATCCCTCTTTTCCTCCTCGCCCAACCCCGCACCCCATGCCTCGCCGTCACCGGCGAGATCCGCCGAGTTCCGCCGCCGCCCCGTCGTCGCCGACCATCGCCGTCGCCGCCACCGCACCCACCGCTCCGCGCCGCCTCCTCCCCGTGCTCCTCGCCGCCTTCCCCGACGCCCGGAGCCACCGCCCCGACCGAGCCGAGCGCAGCCGCTCTCCCGCGTCGCCGGATTTCGCCGCCGCCGCCGCGTAACCGCCGCCCCTCCTCGTCCGTCCGATCTGGATCTAAGGATCCAGATCCATTTGTTTTTTTTCTCTAAACGTTTTTTATGTAGAGAACGTTCATTAGTTAGCTTCTTTTAGCGAACGGTTTTCGTCGGTTTTGTCTCTGTAGCGAACGATTCGTTCGGTAGGATTTTTCTTTTTCTTTTAATTTCGGTCAGGGACCCATCTGTGAATACTTTTTCTGCAGATTAGCCCCTGGTTTTCAAACGACCATAATTTTTTGCTCGTTAGTCGGAATTCAACGAAACCAACGCCCACTTCTTCGTTATGATCTCCTCTATCTAGTAATCCAACTCAAATATGTTTTTCAAACTTTAAAATTTGAATTAGATCAGATTTGAATTTGAACTTCGTTTGATCATAACTTGAGTTTCGTAACTCCGATTTAGTTGATTCTTTTTGCAAATCGAAGCTCTTGACCTAAACTTTCTGATAAGGCCAAATTCATATAATTTTGGTACTTTTAGAATTTTTTTTATGTTGCAAGAGTTATTTGCTTGGTTTTGATGTTTTCCAATTTGTTTTCTTCGTTCTTTCCGGTCTTTGAGTGATTGCTTATGTGTGGTTACTATTGCTTGCTCACGATAGATTGACCGGAGTGTGACGAGTAGACCTATCAAGAGTTTTGAGTGCGAATCATCTTCATCAACTTTGCAGGCAAGTAACACTTTGATCATACCTTTTCTACTACCCAGTTTTTATGCATTAGATCTACCCTCAAACACTTGCATGATTAGGGTCTAATTAAATTGTGGGTTTTGGGAAGTAGATTGAGGTAGTACCTATTACCTGTTTTATTATCAAACCCTTGGGAGTTACTTCTACGTTTGCTTATTATGCTATGCTATGCTAGTAGACGTGGATTGGGTGAGTGTATCCATGACAAATGTGAGATTGTTATTTAATGGTTTATTTAAGGTGGCAACTTAAACACACATCCGGGTGGATTGAGGCACCTGGTTTCTATCAGACTTGCTGTATTTCTTGGACCACCACCCAGGCTCAAAGGGATCATGAGATTATTCAAACTAGAAACTTCCGTGTGCAGCCACAAGCCATTATGGGCTCTGGCATAGTTGATTAAGTTGTGCGAACTCTTACGGGTAGAATAGCAGATGTAGGGGTTGTAGGTTGGTACGGTCTACCCACATGTAAGGTGCTAGCGCTTCTGAAAGACTATGTCTCGGTCATCCGTCTCTCAAACACCATGTAGTGCGAGAAATCAAACAGAGGCGATCGAGTCTTGTGGGGAAAAGTGCGCAAACCTCTGCAGAGTGTATAAACTAATCATGGTTAGCCGTGTCCCCAGTTATGGACAATCTTGAGTATCTAGTACTTGGAAATCATGTGAATCTCATCATGTTACTCTAAATTGATATTGTTGGGTTGTTAATGAGTACTTTTAATTGGGATTGAGGATGCTGTCAACCATTCTCAATGTTCAGCAACCACCATGATAGTTAAATAAATTTATTCCTTTGCAGTAGGGAAAAATTGGCTTTTCGCAAAACCATTATAACCATAGAGCTTTTCCACCAGCCATATATGCATGTAGTATAGGCTTATTTCTTTCATTACTCTCTATGTGTTACATTGCCAGCATATTCCATGTGCTGACCCATTTTCGGGCTGCAACTTTTCATGTTGCAGACTTTTCAGACGACGAGTAAGTGATACGTTAGGGTTACGATTTCTACACTCAACTTTGCCGTTGGTGTTGATGGGAATCCACAACCTTGTTTCTTCCGCTATTTGGATTTTGGTAATAGTATTTGCGTTCTTTGTATACATGTGATTTACCTCATTATAAATCCTCGAGTACTCGTGTGTCAACATACCGATCCGAGGATGACACTTAAGCACGAGACTTGATCCATTCGGTCGGGTCGCTACAAGATGGTATCGAGCACATGTTGACCGTGGGGACGTGACCCTAAGCCCGACAAGCCCATAGGAAAGATTTTTCTCTACAACTTCATTTTCAAAAGATCTTTTACCTCTCTTCTCTTCTGAGTTTATTCAAATATTCCCTTTTAGTGAGACCATACCCCTTTTCCCTTTTGACCACTCGAAGATTTGACCGATGAGACCACTCCAAGGAGACAAGATATCGAACAATTAAGACCATTTGGAATGAAGAGGATTTTCACCGTGCATTACAATGACGAAAACTACAACGTTGAAGACTCCAAAGACTAGGAGAATTTGAAGGCTTTGAAGAATTTCCGGATTTATATGACCTAGGAAGGCTACCCTTATAGAACTTGGCAGACTATGGAAGTTGTCAATACCCGAGATCAAGGTGTATCGGAGAAAGACCGGAACATGGAGCATAGAACTAAAAGTTTTGTCAAGAAACCCTAAAGCAGGAGATATCAACTATGGAGTGATAGCTCATGGAAATGACAAGAGCAGAAACACGGCTATCCATGATGATTATCTCCCACTTATGCTATTGTCGCCGTGGTGAGTTAAGCATGCACATGCATGGAAGGATTGGATGATAGAAGGCTAATGGAGCACCTATCAGCAAAAGATGCAGTTTTAACCTTAGCTGGTGTATCACCGGGATCTGGAGCATTACATCAAGGATTTTAAGATGGACTAGCAGGAAGGTATATTCGACAAAGAAGTATTTCGTGAAGAAACTCAGGACCCAGAAGCTGAAATAGCCAAGCTAGAGGAGCAAAACCTTGAGACATCAGAGATTCGTCAGGAACTGAAGGACAGTAGGATCATGGTCCATGTCAAGGAAGTTGAAACCAGAAGTTTGGAATGCAACTAAAGAAATGTTAAAGGACGTCACAAGAGACTTCCTGTCAACAGAGATGAGCTGGCAAAAAGAACTTGAGAAGGACAAGCATGATCATAAGAAGCCAGCAGAGACATGACCAAGACTGGAAGAGTTGACGACGTTGAAGATTTATTGACCCTTAGAAGACCAAACCCCTGTTACATACCTACGTTAGATGCGACGATTGTGAGCTATCATTTGTTTGATGTTTTTCCGACAGCCACAATAAAATCTGTCTTTTCAAAACTTTTGTTTGTATTGTGTGCATCGCTGTCTATCTCTCTTATCTCACCCCAAAAACCCATGGACCTAATAGAGGATGAATGGAGATGAGCTCGTATTTTCGGGACCGATGAGTCAATTGGAGACGGACCGATGGATTCAGAACATGGAGGATCACATGAAGAATAACCCTGTAGTCGGAAAGGATATGGCATGCTCTTCGGTGCTTTGTAAGAGTTGCTGCTACTTGGTGGAGGATGTACCAAACCATCAATGGATGGCAAGGAGTAACCACTTGGAAGAATTTAAGTTGAATCTGCTAAAGTCTTGGCTTGTGTCCCAGAAGTTGAAGCCTTATGGAAATGATATGGAGAAAGAGCATACAAGCTTTGTGGAGAAATAGGACACAACCATAAAGAACACCAGGATGAATACCCTCATAAGCAGAGGATTACCAAAGGAGTTAGCCAAGGATCTCAGGGAACTTCGGTTGGAGATTGTTCCCAAAGGTTTTGTTGCAGCAATGGAAGTTCAGTCTACATTGTTGGGAAAAATCCGTGAAGCTCAGAAGGATGACAAAGAGATTGCTGAGGTAAAAGAGAGGATGAGCAAAGGAAAGGCCGAAGGTTTTCGTAAGGATGAGCACGACACCTTATGGTTCGTGGATCATGTATATGTGCCTAATAATGCAAAGATCAGGAAGTTAATACTTCAGGAGGCTCATGACTCACCATACTCGATTCGCCTTGGAAACACCAAGATGTATTTGGATTTGAAGGAGTGTTTCTGGTGGACTGGTATGAAGAAGGATATTGCGCAGTATGTAGCTGTATGTGATGTATGTTAGAGAGTAAAAGCAGAGCATCAGAAGCCAGCAGGATTACTACAGCCTATGCCGATACCCGAATGGAAGTGGGATAAGCTTGGCATGGATTTCATTACCGGATTTCCCAGAACCCGATTGGGATATGATTCTATCTGGGTAGTAGTTGATTTTCGCTTGACCAAAGTGGCTCACTTTATCCCAGTGAAAACCACCTATACAAGTGCGAAGTTGGCCAAGATATATTTGACAAGGATCGTATGTCTGCATGGAGTTCCGAGGACCATCGTAGAGGAACACAGTTTACCTCAAAGTTTTGGAATCAGTTGCGTGAAACTTTGGGTACGAGGCTAGAGTTCAGTACAACCTTTCATCCGCAGACAGATGGATAGACTGAGAGAGTAAATCAGATTCTGGAGGACATGTTGAGAGCTTGTGCGCTAGATTATGGATCTGGTGGGGATGATAATCTACCTTACGCGGAGTTCTCATGCGACAACCGTTACCAAGCCAGTTTGAAGATGGCCCCTTTTTAAGCTTTGTATGGGAGAAGGAGCCAGACACCGTTGATGTGGGATGAAGTTGGAGACCGTCAGTTGTTTGGACTAAATATGATCAAGGATGCAGAAGAGAATGTTAAGTTGCTTCGAGATAGACTGAAGATAGCTCAGTCCAGGCAGAAGAGTTACGCAGACTCAAAAACGCAAGGAGGAAGTCTATGAAATTGGAGACAGAGCATGTCTTTGTGTGTCCCCTCTACGAGGAGTTAAACAATTTGGAGTTAAGGGAAAGTTAGCCCCGAGATTTGCAGGACCATACCGAGTTTGGAGCGTATGGGAGAAGTGGCCAACAAGTTGGAGTCACCCGAAGGACTGTCAGGAGTTCATGATGTGTTTCCCGTTTCCCAGTTAAAGAAGTGCCATGCAGAGATGGCCAATATTCCCCTATAAGGACGCTTGACCCCTGGGAAGAATGAAGATGTTCCACGAAGTGGAGTATGGACTTCATAAGTATAAGCTTTTATCTCGATATGTGGGATATCCCACGAGGATGAAGATATGAATTACTATTGGATATAAAGGAGGTATGATGTTGGAAATATGGATCAATGGAAATTCCATGATGAGTCTGAGAAATCATGTCCTAGTTTGGTGCCAATAGAAGGAAGGAAGACAATACAATTGGATGGATTTTAAGTATGCCAGGAAGTTGGAAGTTGGAATAATGATCAGAAGCCCGAGGATAAGTTCAAGGACTACAAGTGATGAGATGGGCCATAACCCACATGCCCCAGGACCTGCCAAGAAACAAGCACATTCTTGCTGAAGGAAAAACCCTGGAAGAAGTTACGATTTCATCAACCGACGATTCTATAGGAGTTTACGCAAAACCTGAGAGTTGTGAAGGACCGATAGATGTTTGTTTGGCTTGCAGAATCAATGGATTTATCCGAACTTGGTTCGTCGACAAGAGAAAATTCTGCAATGCTCGTGAGGATGACCGAGTGTTAGAATGCGAGATTCGCTAAACCATGTACAAGGTAATGATTTGGGTGCGGGATGGATTGATCACCATACCGACTTACTCTTATTATTCGCTTTGCTATATGGGATGGTAAATCTGAGTGACCTACCTATAGTAGAGTGACGACGATATTAAACCTTGTTTAAACCTTAGAATGGTATAGGTATTGTTTTCCCTTGTACACGGCAGCTGTTGCCAATCGTAGGATATACGGTGAGGTTCAACCCAGACCCGTTTACTGCAGGAGAAACCATAAATTGTTGACCACCATGAGATATCGATAGTGGTTTAGAATTGGCGCCAGACCCGTCAAATATGAAGACCCAATCTCGGAATAACCTTACCAAGAGGAAAGGACAAAGGAATTGAGGAAAAGGTTATGCCACTACCGGAAGAGCCCAGAGAAGGAATTATCCTTACAATCTGAGAAGACCGACACTGTCAGGAATAAGGATGGAGTATATGAGTTTTGATGGAACCGTAACCATGCTTCTAAGGGTGGTAGCACCCGAGACCCCGGAGACGATCGATGGATTTTGAGAAGACCCCCAAACCCTAACCTATTTCTTTCTAGCCTCTCCGAATCTCGAGGACGAGATTCATTTTAAGGGTGGTAGTTTTGTAACATCCCAAAATTCTAAATTTTGGAATGTTATAAACAAGTAGATAGTTTTGTTTGATTGTTTGATTGATTGACTGAAAGTGAGTGAAATTCGAAACCTTTTTGAAAGTTAAATGAGAGGGAATAAAAGGACTTTCCCAAACTTTCATTTTTTTTTGCTTCGAGAATTCAAATTATTTTCATCACAAAACCCTGGAGAGAAGATGACATGACTTCTTCCATTTATTTAAATGACAAGGGGTGTTGAAAATATTTGAATTTCATTTGGAAAATATTTCCAATTCTGAAACTTTATGCAACTCAATGATTTTCACGAGCGAAGATAAAATGACTTCTTCAAATTATATGAAATATGAGTTGGGAGTTTCAAAGAATTAAATTCAAAGTTCTTTTGAATTTATTTTGAATTTGGAGTTATTTGAGTTTTATTCAAATTATTTTCTCCAAAAATAAAATATATGGAAAATAGGGTAACATGATTCCCTACAATAGAAAATTGGAGAGAAATAAATTTGAAGTCATTTTGGTATTTTTAAAATGATTTTTATAAGGTTTTTATTGAACCAGTAGCACTCTTTGTTTTATTTGAATTTGTGTGTATTTTATTTTAAGCTAGAATAATGTTCATCTTGTAGAAAATATGTCGGTGTACTAAAGTAGGGGTACCTTAGTACCCCGAACCTGTGCACGGGCAGTCGCAGCATCCCCGTGGCAAGCCTTGCCGGGCGTCCGCCAAGATCCTCAGCGGCTCCTTTGGAGCCATTCAAGAACAAAGTAATCAAGGCCCCGGCAAGAGGAGCTTGCCGGGAAGCCCACTCAGGGCGTGAAGGAAACAAGACCCCGGCAAGGGGATCTTGCCGGGAAGGCTTGGTGGGCGCCGAGCCCCCAAGCGCGACAAGGTTCCTGCCGCGGCAAGGCGCTTGCCGGGGCGGGCAACCTCTCTTCATCTCCGCTCCAGCTCATCCGCCAACGTGTCGCCACGGGTTTCTCCGTAAACGCAGCGTGTCGACGGGCTGTGCAGCCAGCGGGAGCAGCGATAAGCGGCGCGACAAGCTACCATCGTGGCAAACGGAGGCGCGCCAGCTTGACGTCCCTCGTTACATCGTTTCGGGCGATCGAGACGGCATTGATGACTCTTGTCCCTTGCCGTCGAGTTAGGTATAGATTATCAGACACTTTGTATAGTGCGGTGTACCAACCTCTGTTTTACTATCTTACCCTTGTCTACTTGCCACATGTGGTGACCCCTTGTGCCTATAAAAGGAGGCCCAAGTGCAACGTAGAAAGGGTTCGATTCAGCTCCGGCTTAGTTCATCCTACTCATACGAGACCACACTCAGGCTAGGTTTTGTAGCTACCGTTGCTCCCTAGCAAGAACACAAGATAATCCACAAAGCAGCAGAGGAGTATTATCTCTCGGAGAGCTCCGGCTGGGTAAATCTGCTCGTGTGCATCGCCGATCCGCTCTTTGTGCAATCTCCGCCCCCTCCGAACCACAAGGGACCCAGGTCCCATAGGTGTTCGTGGGACACGGCCGCTTCTCCCGACATCTTTGGCGCGCTGTAGGGGCGTCGAGGCAGTGTGAACCCGATCCGGCGGTCACACGAGCAACTTCATCAACATCTTCGTTAACATGGCGCCAAGAAGAAGTCTTGGCAGCAAGCAGAGCCGTCTGCTGTCGAACCCACCACCACCGGAGCTGTCGGTGGTGGGGAAACGCCGGCGAGGAACCGCGCGTCCGACAGAGCCCACAATGCCGCCAGGTCCAAGGACAAGGCAGCACAGCGTCGGCGTCCGAGTCCGCACCGCGTCCTTTGCAGGAGGCGCGGACCGACAAGATCATGATGCTCGCGGCACCATACGCCGCTGGATCAAGGCCAAGCCGGAGGATCCCGAGGCCCTCGAGACCGCATGCACCTCAAAGATGTCGGATGAGTGGAGTATGATCGCTTGACGGGATGCTGCTCCTCCTAACTTGGTTAGGAGTCCGAGCACCTCCGTTCCTCGCCACGCACACCATTGCCACCCACCACACCAGCGAAGCCTTGGCAAGAGCACAGCTACTTCTAGACTACCTCCAACGGCCGACAAGGTCGACGAATGGAGGGCCACAATTCAGTCTCATCGGCCGCTTAACGGCGACGTCCCGCTGGCAACCGAGTGCCTCGCAGCCGCGCAAGGCGACAAGGCGCGAGCTGATGGCGACGAGACTTGCGGGGGTGCAGCCACCGTGCACTCCCCTTCCCAAAGACCAAGATCGCCGACTCGCGGATCCACCTCGACAATGACTCTACAGCGTCGCCGGATCCGCGAGCTCGTCGCGACCAGCGCCAAGTTCTCCGAGAACGGCAAGAAGAAGACGCCGAACCCGTACGAAGCGCCAAGAGAAGCGCCATCAATCGACCAACGCGCGGCCCATTGTCGATATGCATGCGCCCGAGAACCAGCGACTTGTCAGACACGGTAGGTTGCCCTGCGTTCACTCGTGAGCTGCGGCAAGTCCGGTGGCCCGACAAGAAAAACTTCAAACCAGATGTGCCGGAGAAGTATGATGGCAGGACACACCCACCGGAGAGCACCTCAAGTACATAGTCCAGATGCACTTTCCCAAGGAACAAGCAATAAACAATACTGCAGAGTATGAAGGTTTGCTTGCCGGTCTAAGGATTGCGATAGACCTTGGGATCAAGAAGCTCATTGTCAGGGGGGACTCGCAACTTGTCGTCCGCCAAGTAAATAAAGATTATCAAAGTCCGTTGATGGAAGCCTACGTCAATGAAGTGAGAAAGCTAGAAGAGCACATTGAAGGCTCGCAAATGGAACACGCTCCAAGAGCTCGAAATGATATAGCCGATGGCCTCTCCAAATGTGCCGCGACTTAAATTACCTGTGGAACCAGGAATTTTTGTGCTCAAGCTGACTCAGCCAACCATAACAACATCAACAGGACAAAGCAAGAAGAGAAAACTGGTTTCCGGCGACTACTTTCCGGCAGAGCTTCCTGAAGCCGCCGCCAAGAAAGTCCCTAAAACCAGCGCAAATATCACTGAGGAGCAGTCTACTCCGACAAACCATGCAGTTTGTATCGTTGAAGCAAACACTCCCGACAAGTTTCGCTCCGGCAAGCTTGCCGGGGATCATCAAGCTCCGGCGGACCCACAGGTTCTTGCCGTAGAAGCTGATGTTCCCGCAGTGATAGAAGAGCCTTTAGTCCTTGTTGTCGAGCCACAAGCTCCAAAGATGGGCACATCAAATCGCCCATTTCCTTGAGACAGAGAACTTCCGAAGAGCAAGAAGAAGCGGAAAGAGTAGCCCGGTAGTCAAGTATGTACCAGTTTGTTGACAACACACATGCATGTAAGAAGACTCAACGATGTGAAATTGAAGTGTATTTGCCGGAAGATGGATGAAGCTGTTGGCGGAGATACATGGAGGCATATGTGGTCACCACATTGGCGCGAGAGCACTTGCCAAGCAAAGCGCTCCGGCAAGGTTTCTTCCGCCGACAAGCCCTCCAGATGCAACCGCACAAGTAACCAAGTGTGAAGCGTGCGGCCCATTCAAAACAGATTCATCAACCAGCTCAAGCTCTCCAGACGATCCCTTTATCCCGGCCGCTGGATCCGGGGCTCGACATCCTCGGCCCTTTCCCTCGCGCTGTCGGGGGCTTTGAGTACTTGTGCGTAGCAGTGACCTAGTTCCGCCTTGCCGGGAAGCGAACGACAGAAAAGCTAAGTTGCCAAAGTTTGAGCATTCGATTTTTTAAAGTTATTTTCCTTGAACGACCGCGCTTTGTATGGAAAACCTGTGCGCGAAGGAACCAAATCGTGATCGGTCGCGCCTTACTTTGTTTCGAGTCCGCTCAACAACTTAAGTGAGCTGCGGCTAGTCCGCGACAAGGTTGCTTGTCGGTAGCGGCCCGCCAAAGAAGCTCTCAAGTTCCGCACTTTCGGCGCAGGGTGGCAAGGGTGCTCGCACCGCAAGTTTCCAAAAGCGAGGGCAGTAACATACAAAGCCAAGAGTCGAGTAAAGGAAGTAACATAGCAAATATTGCCTGAAATAAAGTTATATTACAAAAATAACTTATTGCGGCATCAAGCTAAATTGTTCTTAGAACTGAAATAACAGCGAACAGAGAAGAAGAAGGGCGCGGCAGACCAAGCCCCGCAAGCCGAGTTGCCGGGGCTGCAGCAAGCGAGTTGCCGGGGCTGCGGTGTCGAGATAAGCCTTTCGTCCTTTTCAAGCATCCTTTTTCATTAAAAACATCCTACTCGGATACAGTCCGTGGAGAATGAAAAACATGAAAGAGAGGATTACAAGTTTTAAATGCGGATAAGGCCAAGGCTTACAAATTAAAAAGATAAGATGCCCGTAATCCTTTTCCTGTCCCTCTCTTGTGAGGTAGGTCAAGGAGGCGAGAAGGGCAAAAGGAGCGCCTAGGCAAGCTACAGTGCGAAGGCACCAAGGGAACATCCCGGGGAACGCGCGATCAGAGTGGATTTGGTTTGGACCAGGCCAGCCTCCGTGCCTGTTTTGGGCCTGGCCCAACAGCGCTTCGGCACTGTATGGCCTGCACTGGGGCTCTTGTCGGTGTACTAAAGTAGGGGTACCTTAGTACCCGAACCTGTCTGCACGGCATTCGCAGCGTCCCTGTGGCAAGCCTTGCCGGCGTCCGCCAAGATCTCGCCGCTCCTTTGGAGCCATTCAAGAACAAAGTATCAAGGCCCCGCAAGAAGAGCTTGCCGGAAGCCCACTCAGTATGCCAAGGAAACAAGACCCCGCAAGGGATCTTGCCGGAAGGCTTGGTGGGCGCCGAGCCCCTGCGCGACAAGGTTCCTGCCAGGCAAGGCGCTTGCCGGGTGGGCAACCTCTCTTCATCTCCGCTCCACTCATCCGCCAACGTGTCGCCACGGGGTTTCTCCAGAAACGCATGTCGACGGGCTGTGCAGCCAGCGGGGAGCAGCGATAAGCGGCGCCGACAAGCTACCATCGTGGCAAACGGAGGCGCACTTGACGGTCCCCTGTTACCTCGTTTCGGGCGATCGAGATCGGCATTGATGACTCTTGTCCCTTGCCGTCGAGTTAGGTATAGATTATCAGACACCGATAGTGCGGTGTACCAACCTCTGTTTTTTACTATCTTACCATTGTCTACTTGCCACATGTGGTGACCCCTTGTGCCTATAAAAGGAGGCCCAAGTGCAACGTAGAAAGGGTTCGATTCAGCTCCGGCTTAGTTCATCCTACTCATACGAGACCACCCTCAGGCTAGGTTTTGTAGCTACCGTTGCTCCCTAGCAAGAACACAAGATAATCCACAAAGCAGCAGTAGGAGTATTATCTCTCCGGAGAGCTCCGAAGCTGGGTAAATCTGCTCGTGTGCATCGCCTCGATCCGCTCTTTGTGCAATCTCCGCCCCCCTCCGAACCACAAGGGACCCAGGTCCCATAGGTGTTGGTGGGACACGATCAGTTCTCCCCGACAAAGTCTTTTTCTGAAAATTTTGATATATTATATGCCTATATAATATTTTCATTTTATTTTGTTTTATTATTTTTTTTCTCTGCTTTGTTTTAAAAAACTCTCCTCTCCGAACTGAATCGGGCGAAGGCCCACCAGCCCGCCGCCGCGCCTCCTCCTCCCGTCGCGCGACCCGGACTCGCCGGAGTCCGAAGGCCGCCCGCCTCGGCTGCCCCTTTCCCACGCCAACACTCCTCTCCGCCCTTAAAAGGCGAGACCGCCGCCCGGATCCCTCTTCTCCTCCTCGCCCCACCCCGCACCCCACGCCGTCGCGGCGAGATCCGCCAGTTCCGCCGCCGCCTTCCTTCGCCGACCATCGCTGCTGCTGCCACCGCACCCACCGCTCCGCGCCGCCTCCTCCCCGTGCTCCTCGCCGCCTTCCCCGACGCCCGGAGCCACCGCCCCGACCGGAGCTGAGCCGCAGCCGCTCTCCCGTGTCGCCGGATTTCGCCGCCGCCGCCGTGGTAACCGCCGCCCCTCCTCGTCCGTCCGATCTGGATCTAAGGATCCAGATCCATTTGTTTTTTTTCTCTAAACGTTTTTTTATGTAGAGAACGTTCATTAGTTAGCTTCTTTTAGCGAACGGTTTTCGTCGGTTTTGTCTCTGTAGCGAACGATTCGTTCGATAGGATTTTTCTTTTTCTTTTAATTTCGGCCAGGGACTCATCTGTGAATACTTTTTCTGCAGATTAGCCCCTGGTTTTCAAACGACCATAACTTTTTGCTCGTTAGTCGGAATTCAACGAAACCAACGCCCACTTCTTCGTTATGATCTCCTCTATCTAGTAATACAACTCAAACATGTTTTTCAAAGTTTAAAATTTGAATTAGATCAGATTTGAATTTGAACTTCGTTTGATCATAACTTGAGTTTCGTAACTCCGATTTAGTTGATTCTTTTTGCAAATCGAAGCTCTTGACCTAAACTTTCTGATAAGGCCAAATTCATATAATTTTGGTACTATTAGAAATTGTTTTATGTTGCAAGATTTATTTGCTTGGTTTTGATGTTTTCCAATTTGTTTTCTTCGTTCTTTCCAGTCTTTGAGTGATTGCTTATGTGTGGTTACTATTGCTTGCTCACGATAGATTGACCGGAGTGTGACGAGTAGACCTATCAAGAGTTTTGAGTGTGAATCATCTTCATCAACTTTGCAGGCAAGTAACACTTTGATCATACCTTTTCTACTACCCAATTTTTATGCATTAGATCTACCCTCAAACACTTGCATGATTAGGGTCTAATTAAATTGTGGGTTTTGGGAAGTAGATTGAGGTAGTACCTATTACCTGTTTTATTATCAAACCCTTGGGAGTTACTTCTACGTTTGCTTATTATGCTATGCTATGCTAGTAGACGTGGATTGGGTGAATGTATCCATGACAGATGTGAGATTGTTATTTAATGGTTTATTTAAGGTGGCAACTTAAACACACATCTGGGTGGATTGAGGCACCTGGTTTCTATCAGACTTGCTGTATTTCTTCTGACCACCACCCAGTGCTCAAAGGGATCATGAGATTATTCAAACTAGAAACTTCCGTGTGCAGCCACAAGCCATTATGGGCTCTGGCATAGTTGATTAAGTTGTGCGAACTCTTACGGGTAGACTAGCAGATGTAGGGGTTGTAGGTTGGTACGGTCTACCCACATGTAAGGTGCTAGCGCTTCTGAAAGACTATGTCTCGGTCATCCGTCTCTCAAACACCATGTAGTGCGAGAAATCAAACAGAGGCGATCGAGTCTTGTGGGGAAAAGTGCGCAAACCTCTGTAGAGTGTATAAACTAATCATGGTTAGTCGTGTCCCCAGTTATGGACAATCTTGAGTATCTAGTACTTGGAAATCATGTGAATCTCATCATGTTACTCTAGATTGATATTGTTGGGTTGTTAATGAGTACTTTTAATTGGGATTGAGGATGCTGTCAACCATTCTCAATGTTCAACAACCACCATGATAGTTAAATAAATTTATTCCTTTGCAGTAGGGAAAAATTGGCTTTTCACAAAACCATTATGACCATAGAGCTTTTCCACCAGCCATATATGCATGTAGTATAGGCTTATTTCTTCCATTACTCTCTATGTGTTACATTGCCAGCATATTCCATGTGCTGACCCATTTTCGGGCTGCAACTTTTCATGTTGCGCACTTTTCGCACAGTAAGTGATACGTTAGGGTTATGATTTCTACACTCAACTTTGCCGTTGGTGTTGATGGGAATCCACAACCTTGTTACTTCCGCTATTTGGATTTAGGTAATAGTATTTGCGTTACTATACACATGTGATTTACCTCTGTTATAAATCCTCGAGTACTGTGTGTGTCAGCATACCGATCCAGGGATGACACTTAAGCACAGAGACTTGATCCATTCGGGTCGGGTCGCTACACTAGGAAACCATAGCCATCTTTGATCAATGAGCTAGTCCGGTAGAGGCTCACTAGGGACATGTTGTGGTCTATGTATCCACACATGTATTTGATTTTACAATCAATAAAATTATAGCATGGATAATAAACAATTATCATGGACAAGGAAATATAATAATAACAACCACTTTATTGTTGCCTCTAGGGCATATTTCCAATAGTCTCTCACTTGCACTAGAGTCAATAATCTAGTATTACATGGTAATGAATCTAACACCCATAGAGTTCTGGTGTTGATCATGTTTTGCCCATGGAAGAGGTTTAGTCAGCAGATCTGCAACATTCAGATCTGTATGTACTTTGCAAATGTCTATGTCCTCCTCCTTGATTGCATCGCGGATGGAATTGAAGCGTCGCTTTATGTGTCTGGTCCTCTTGTGAAACCTTGGTTCCTTGGCTAGAGCAATGGCACTAGTGTTGTCATAGAATAGAGTCATTGGGTCCAGTGCACTGGGCACAACTCCAAGATCCGCCATGAACTGTTCCAGACACCTTCCTTTGCTGCCTCCGAGGCAGCTATGTACTCCTCTTCGCATGTAGAATTAGCTACCACGCTTTGCTTGGAACTGCACCAGCTTACCACTACACCACTTAGAATATATATGTATCCGGTTTGAGACTTAGAGTCATCCGGATCAGTGTCAAATCTTACATCGACGTAACCATTTACGACGAGCTCTTGATCACCTCCATAGACGAGAAATATTTCCTTAGTCCTTTTCAGGTACTTAAGTATATTCTTGACCGATGTCTTGTGTTCCACTCCTGGATCACTTTGAAACCTTCCTGCCATACTTATGGCAAGGCTAACATCTGGTCTTGTGCACAACATCGCATACATGATAGAGCCTATCGCAGAAGCATAGGGGATGACACTCATCTTTTCTCTATCCTTTGTAGTCGCTGGGCATTGAGTCTTACTCAACTTCATACCTTGCAAAATAGGCAAGAACCCCTTCTTGGACTGATCAATTTTGAACTTCTTCAATATCTTATCAAGGTATGTGATTTGTGGAAGTCCTCTTAAGCGTCTCAATCTATCTATATAGATCTTGATGCCTAATATGAAAGCAGCTTCTCCTAGGTCCTTCATTGAAAAACTCTTGTTCAAATATTCCTTCACGTTTTCCAAAAGTTCTATATTGTTTCCAATCAGCAATATGTCACCCACATATAATATTAGAAACGCTGTAGAGCTCCTACTCACTTTCTTGTAAATACAAGCTTCTCCGTAAACTTGTATAAACCCAAACGCTTTTATCACCTCATCAAAGCGAAGATTCCAACTCCGAGATGCTTGCACCAGCCCATAAATGCTGGAGCTTGCACACTTTGTCAGCATTCTCTGGATCGACAAAACCTTCCGGTTGCATCATATACAACTTTTCTTTAAGGAAACTATTAAGGAACGCTGTTTTGACATCCATCTGCCAGGTTTCATAATCGAAAAATGTAGCTATTGCCAACATGATTCTGACATGCTTAACCATTGCTATGTTGAGAAAGTCTCATTGTAGTCAACTCCTTGAACTTGTGAAAACCCCTTTGCCACAAGTCGAGCTTTATAGACGATGACATTACTGTCCGCGTCCGTCTTCTTCTTGAAGATCCATTTATTCTGAATGGCCTTTCGCTCTTAAGGTAATACTTCCAAAGTCCATACTTTGTTTTCATACACGAATCCCATCTCTGGCCTCTAACCATTTGTTGGAATCCAGGCCCACCATCGCTTCTCCATAGCTCGTAGGTTCATCGTTGTCCAACAACATGACCTCTAAGACAGGGTTACCATACCACTCAGGAGTAGTGCGTACCCTTGTTGACCTACGAGGTTTGATAGTAACTTGATCTGAAACTTCATGATCACTATCATTAGCTTCTTCTTCAATTGTTATAGGTGCTACATAAACATCTTTCTGCGTTGTGCTATTCTCTGGTTGAAGTAAAGGTTCAACAACCTCATCAAGTTATATCTTCCTCCCACTCAATTCTTTCGAGAGAAACTCTTTCTCGAGAATGGACCCGTTCTTAGCGACAAATAGTTTGCCCTCAGATCTGAGATAGAAGGTATACCCAATCGTATCCTTTGGATATCCTATGAAGATGCATTTTCCCACTTTGGGTTCGAGCTTTTCTGGCTGAAGCCTTTTGACATAAGCATCGCGGCGCCAAACCTTAAGAAACAACAGCTTAGGTTTCCTGCCAAACCATAGTTCATATGGTGTCGTATCTAATGACTTAGATGGTGCCCTGTTTAAAGTGAATGCAGCTGTCTCTAATGCATAACCCCAAAACTGTAGTGGCAGATCAGCAAGAGACATCATAGAACGCACCATATCCAATAAGGTACGATTACGACGTTCGGACACACCATTACGCTATGGTGTTCGAGGTGGCGTTAGTTGTGAAACAATTCCACATTGTCTTAAGTGAATGCCAAACTCATAACTCAGATATTCTCCCCCTCGATCGAATCGTAGGAATTTAATCTTCTTATCACGATGATTCTCAACTTCACTCTAAAATTGCTTGAACTTTTCAAACGTTTCAGACTTATGCTTCATTAAGTAAATATATCCATATCTACTCAAATCATCGGTGAAGGTGAGAAAGTAACGATATCCACCGTGCACACCAACACTCATCAGATCAAACACATCAGTATGTATGATTTCTAACAAGTCGCTTGTCTGCTCCATTGTTCCGGAAAACAGGGTTTTGGTCATCTTGCCCATGAGGTATGGTTCGCATGTGTCAAGTGATTCAAAGTCAAGTGACTCCAAAAGTCCATCAGCATGGAGTTTCTTCATGTGCTTTACTCCAATATGACCTAAGTGGCAGTGCCACAAGAAAGTGGTACTATCATTATCAACTCTACATCTTTTGGCATCAATGTTACGAACATGTGTATCATCACTATCAAGATTCAATAAGAATAAACCCCTCACAATGGGTGCATGACCATAAAAGATATTACCCGTATAAATAGAACAACCATTATTCTCTGATTTAAATGAGTAACCGTCTCGCATTAAACAAGATCCAGATATAATGTTCATGCTCAACGCAGGCACTAAATAATAATTATTTAGGTTTATCACTAATATCGATGGTAATCGAAGAGCGAGCGTGCCAACGGCGATCACATCAACCTTGGAACCATTTCCACGCACATCGTCATTTTGTCCTTCGCCAGCCTTCATCTATTCCATAGTTCCTGTTTAGAGCAACAAATGTGAGCAACCGCACCGGTATCAAATACCCAGGCACTACAATGGGAGTTGGTAAGGTACAGATCAATAACATGTATATCATATATACCTTTGTTGACGTGGCCCCCTTTTGTCGGCCAGATACTTGGGGCAATTCCGCTTCCAGTGGCCAGTTCCCTTGCAATAGAAGCACTCAGTTTCCGGCTTGGGTCCAGCCTTGGGTTTCTTCACGGGAGGAGGAGCAACTGCTTTGCCACTCTTCTTGAAGTTTCCCTTCTTTCCTTTGCTTTTCTTGAAACCAATGGTTTTATTGACCATCAACACTTGATGCTCCTTCTGGATGTCTGACTCAGCGACTTTCAGCATCGCAAACAGCTCAGAGACTGACTTGTTCATCACTTGCATGTTATATTCAACACAAAGCTCTTGTAGCTAGGTGGTACGGATTGAAGAACTCTGTCAGTGACCGCCTCAGGTGGGAGCTCAACTCCCAACTCAACCAGACGGTTGTAATACCCAGACATTCTGAGTATGTTCCCACTGACAGAGCCGTTCTCCTCCATCTTGCAGACATAGAACTTATCATAGGTCTCATCCGTCTCGATCCGAGCATTTTTCTCCAAAATAAACTTCAACTCCTGGAATATCTCATATGCTCCATGATGTTCAAAACACCTTTGAAGTCCCGGTTCTAAGCCATACAACACGACGCACTGAACTATTGAGTTGTCATCAACATAATTTGCAAAGAATTATGAGTAGTCATCAACAAGCGACTTCCAGGTTTTCACAACGTCCAGAGTTGCTGGAGGGGGTGGAGCACCAAGCGGTGCATCAAGGACATAAGAGTTTTGGGCAGCCATGAGGATAACCCTCAGATTAGGGGCCCGGTCCACAAAGTTGATTCCATCATCTTTCAGCTTAGCTTTCTCTAGGAACACATTGAAATTCAGGGGAGCTACTGCACGAGCCATTGATCTACAACATAATTTGCAAAGATAACTTAGACTATTGTTTAAGATAAAGAGTTCAATTAATCATATTACCTAAGAACTCCCACTCAAATCAACATCCCTCCAGTTGTCCGAGTGTAACATGATCCAAATTTACCAACCCAAGTCCGATCATCACATGAGATGAGGTGGTTTCAATGGTGAACATCTCCATGTTGATCACATCTACTATATGACTCATGTTTGACCTTTCTGTCTCTTGTGTTCTGAGGTCATGTCTGTACATGCTAGGCTCGTCAAGTTTAACCCAAGTGTTCTGCATCATGATAATCTACAAAACATGATCATTTCATACATCAAATATATCTCATCATGTCTTTGGCCATATCATATCACAACATACCCTGCAAAAACAAGTTAGACGACCTCTACTTTGTTGTTGCATGTTTTACGTGGCTGCTATGGGTAACTAGTAAGAACTGTTCTTACCAACGCAAAGCCACAACGGTGATATTCAAGTTGCTATTTAACCTTCTACAAGGACCGCCTTTGTCGAATCCAATTCAACTAAGGTGGGAGAAACAGACACCTGCCAGCCATCTTTATGCAACATGTTGCATGTCAGTCGATGGAACCGGTCTCATGTACGTGGACATGTGAAGTTGGTCTGGGCTGCTCCATCCCACAATACCGCTGAATCAAAATAAGACTAAGGAAGGAAGCAATCTGAACATCAAAGCCCACAAACTCCTTTGTGTTCTACTCGTGATGTCATATACACATAGACCTAGCTCGTGATGCCACTGCTGGGGAACGTTGCATGGGAAACACAATTTTCCTACGCTCACCAAGATCAATCTAGGAGATGCACATCTATGAGAGGAGAGATTGGATTTACATACCCTTGTAGATCTCTAAGCGGAAGCGTTGAGAAACGCGGTTGATGTAGTCGAACGTCTTCATGATCCAATCACGATCCATCCATAAACTCCCGATCAAGTGGCGAACGGACGGCACCTCCGAGTTTAGTACATGTGCGGCTCAGCGGCATCCTCTCCTTCTTGATACAACAAGAAAGAGAGAGGGGGGACATGAGATCGAGACCAACACGACGGTATGGTGGTGGTGGGGCGGCGAAATTTCGGCAGGGCTTCGCCAAGCGCGTACCGGTGAAACGTGGGAGGAGTTGGGAGAGGTAACGGGCAAGGGTCCAAGGGGTGGCTGCCCCCAACGCCTCCCCACCTTTATATAGGCGTGGAGGGGGCTGGTGGCTTGCCCTCCAAGGCCCTAGGGTCGTTGGCCAAAGGGGGAGGAAGGAAATCCCTCCTTTCCTTCCCCACCGATCGCTATCCCCTTTTTAGAGATCCTGATCTTATCCCTATGGGATATGATACTATTCCTTTTAAGGGAGGATCTTGGTGCACCTAGACCAGGGTTGTGGGGGGCCCACTCCGAAACCTTCTAGAACCTTCCCGGTACAATACCGAAAAAACTCGAACTTTTTCCGGAACCCCGATAACAACTTTCCATATATGAATCTTTACCTCCGGAGTATTCCGGAGCTCCTCGTGACATCCCGGATCCCATCCAGGACTCCAAACAACCTTCAGACTTTCCACTATTAATATCTCAATACTACCCTAGCGCCACCGAACGTTAAGCTTGCGACCCTACGGGTTCAGGAATATGTAGACATGACCGAGACTCCTCTCCGGTCAATAACCAATAGCGGAACCTGGATGCCCATATTGGTTCCTACATATTCAATGAAGATCTTTATCGGTTGAACCACAATGTCAAGGATTCAATCAATCCGTATGCAATTCCCTTTGTCCGGTGATGTCGCTTGACCTACGTCGGTATTTCCCCAAAGAGGAAGTGATGATGCAGTACAACTATGGTAGGTATTTCCCTCATTTGTGAAACCAAGGTATCAATCCAGTAGGAGAACCAAGAAACACTATGTAAACAGTACGTGCACACAAAGAACATATACTTGCAACCCTATGCATAAGAGGGGTTGTCAATCCCTCCACGGTAAAAAGATAGATAGATTTGTGTTAGATTGGATAAATAGCTCTCGATAAAACACAAAATAAAATAAGTAATAAAAAAGTGCAGCAAGGTATTTTTGGGCTTTTGGAATAATAGATCTGAAAATAAAAGCAAATAAAAATAGATCTAAAAGAAAATATGATAAAGGATAGATCCGGGGGCCATAGATTTCACTAGTGGCTTCTCTCGAGAAAATAGCATACGGTGGGTAAACAAATTACTATTGGGCAATTGATAGAAGATCGAATAATTATGACGATATGCAAGGCAATGATCAATATATAGGCATCACATCCAAGATTAGTAGACCGACTCCTGCCTGCATCTACTACTATTACTCCACACATCGACCACTATCCAGCATGCATCTAGTGTATTAAGTTCATGGAGAAACAGAATAATGCAATAAGAACGATGACATGATGTAGACAAGATCTATTCATGTAGGAATAGCCCCCATCTTGCTATCCTTAATAGCAATGATACATGCGTGCCTTGCTGCCCCTTCTATCACTGGGAAAGAACACCACAAGATCGAACCCATCACAAAGCACCTCTTCCGATGGCAAGAAAAATCGATCTAGTCGGCCTAACTAAATCAAAGATTCAAAGAAGAAATACGAGGCTTTAAATAATCATGCATATAAGAGATCAAAGAAGACTCAAATAATATTCATGGATATAAATCTGATCATAAACTCAAAGTTCATCGGATCCCAACAAACACACAGCAAAAGGAATTACATCAAGTAGATCTCCAAGAGACCATTGTATTTAGAATCAAAAAGAGAGAAGAAGCCATCTAGCTGCTGCCTGCGGACCCTTAGGTCTATGGTGAACTACTCACGCATCATCAGAGAGGCACCAATGAGGATGATGAACCCCCCTGTGATGGTGTCTAGATTGGATCTCGTGGTTCTGGAACTTGCGGCGGTTGGAATTATGTTTCGTCGACTCCCATAGGTTTTATGGAATATTTTGGAATTTATAGGGCGAAGAGGCGGTGCAGGGGGCCTCCGAGGTGGGCACAACCCACCTGGGTGCGCCCAGGTGTCTTGTTCTTACCTCGGGCCTCCCCTCTGGTACTTCTTTGGCCCAGTGGGTGTCTTCTGGTCCAGAAAAAATCTCCAAAAAGTTTTGCTGCATTTGGACTCCGTTTGGTACTGATATTCTATGATGTAAAAAACAAGCAAAAACAGCAACTGACACTGGGCACTATGTCAATAGGTTAGTCCCAAAAAATTATATAAATTTGCTATAAAATGATTGTAAATCATCCAAGAATGATAATATAACAGCATGGAACAAGCAAAAATTATAGATACGCTGGAGACATATCAACAACCCCAAGCTTAATTCCTACTCGTCCTCGAGTAGGTAAGCGATAAAAGCAGAATTTTTGATGTGGAATGCTGCCTAACATGTTCATCACATATTCATTTCTTTTGTAGCATGGACATTTGAACTTTTATATGTTTCAAAGCAATAGTCTAGTTTTGACATGAAGATTTCAATACTCAAGCATATCAACAAGCAACCATGTCTTTCAAAATATCAACACTAAAAAAAGTTATCCCTAGCCTATCATGCTCAATCATTGATCCATTCGTGAAACACACTCGCATATTAGCTACATCCAATGCTCAAGTACGATCATAGTGCCCCTTAGTTGGTGCTTTATAAGAGGAGATGGAGACTCAAATACAAATAAAAATTGCATAAAGTAAATAGATAGGCCCTTCGCAGAGGGAAGTAGGGATTTGTAGAGGTGCCAGATCTCAAAGCTTAAATTGAGAGATAATTTTTTTGAGAGGTATAATTTTCCCATCAACGAAAACGACCGAGTAATTCCCAACACTTTCCATGCTAGATATATCATAGGCGATTCCCAAACATAAAATAAAGTTTATTCCTTTTTCCACCATACTTTCACACTCCACGACTAGCCGTATCCACGACTAGCCGTATCCACGTGTGCCATCCATACCAACACTTTCCAAGGAATTTATTATTTGACAACATAAAGTAAATTTCTTTTTCATTTCAGGACTGGGCATCCCTATTACTGCTGTACTCTCGTGCAATGACAAGTGAATAAACACTCATATTGAGAATAACACATCTAGCATGGAAAATATTGGCCACCCCCTGCCACTTCATGAGCGGTACGAGCACACAAAAAGGAAAATAATTTTGAAAACTAGAGATGGCACAATTTTTTTTGCTTAGAACAGCATGGAAATACCGCATATAGGTAGGTATGGTGGAATCATATGGCAAAACTGAGTTTAAGGATTTTGGATGCACAAGTAGTATTTCTACTTAGTACAAGTGGAGGCTAGCAAAAAGATTGAGAAGCGACCAACCAAGAAATGAAAAATCTCATAAGCGAGCATTAAGCATAACTAACACCGAATAATGCACCACAAGTAGGATATAATTTCATTGCATAATTATTGACTTTCGTGCTTGCGTAGGGAATCACAAACCTTAACCCAATATTCTTACTAAAGCATAATTACTCACCAACATGACCCACATATCACTATCATCATATCTCAAAACTATTACAAAGAATCTAGTTTATTTTGTCCAATCATCTTCATGAAAGTTTTTATTATATCCATCTTGAATACCTATCACTTTGGGACTAGTTTCATATATTGCTATTACTTTTGACAAGCTCAAACAAATCTAAGTGAAGAACATGAGCATAAAAATTTTCGTCTCTCAAAATAATATAAGTGAGGTATGAGAGAATTTCTTTAAAATTACTAACTCTCAAATAAATGTAAGTGAATCATAGCATAATTTTGGCTTTCTCAAATAGGTGTGTCCATCAAGGATACTTGTGAAAAAATAAAAATAAAAACAAGCAAAGACTCATATAATACAAGACGCTCCAAGCAAAACTCATGATATGTGACGAACAAAAATATAGCTCCAAGTAAAATACCGATGGTCGTTAGAAGAAACAGGGTATTCCTTCTGGGGCATCCCCATGCTTAGTTGCTTGTTTCTCCTTGAATATTAACTTGGGGTGCCATGGGGCATCCACAAGCTTAGGTTCTTTTCACTCCTTATTCCTTCATCCATCGTGATCTCACCCAAAACTTGAAAACTTCAATCACACAAAACTTAACAAAACCTTCATGAGATCTGTTAGTATAAGAAAACTAATCTTTACTTTAAGTACTGTTGCAAACCCATTCAAATTTTGTTATTTCATCATATCTACTATATTCTAACTTTTCCATGGCTTATACCCCCCGATAAAATCCATAGATTCATCAAAATAAGCACATGATGCAATTAAAACAGAATCTGTCAAAAACAGAACAATCTGTAAAGATGCGAATAATTCCCATACTTATGTAACTCCAAAAATTCTGAATTTTTTGAAAAACATAGGGAATTTGTATATCAATCTTGTGTACAAAAATCAAGATTTTATCGCGCCTTTGTGATTTTAAACAATTCTGTTACTAGGTGCAAAAGTTTCCGTTTTTCAACAAGATCAAATCAACTATTACCCAACATGATCCCAAAGGCTTTACTTGGCACAAACACTAACTAAAACATAAAAAACACAATCATAACAGTAGCATAATTGTGCAAAAACTCAAGAACAGAAAGAAAAAGGCAAAAATAAATTTTGTTCATTGGGTTGCCTCCCAACAAGCGCTATCTTTATAGCCATTAAGATAGGCTTGAGATTTCAATGATGCTCACACGAAAGATAAGAATTGAACCACAAAGAGAGCATCATGAAACATATGACAAGCACATTTAAGTCTAACATACTTCCTATGCATCGGAATTTTATAAGAAAACAAATTATCAAGACAAGAAACATCTAACATATGCAAAGAAGAGGAATCAAACATTGACGATCTCAACATAACGAGAGGTAATTTAGTAACATGAAAATTTCTACAACCATATTTTCCTCTCTCATAATAATTACATGTAGGATCATAATCAAATTAAACAATATAACTATCACATAAAATATTATCTTCATGATCCACATTCATGCAAAGTTGACACTCTTCCAAAATAGTGGGATTATCATCAAATAAAGTCATGACCTCTCCAAGCCCACTTTTATCAAAGATTTCATAAGATTGAACACTCTCCATATATGTGGGATTATTTTTAGCTAAAGTTGACACCCTTCCAAAACCCAATTTTAATATTATCGCAAGCATATTCATCAAGAGGTTTAAATAAATTTTCAAGATCATAAGAATCATTATCACCCTAATCATGATCATTGCAATAAGTAGTGGACATGACAAAACAAGCATCCCCAAGCTTGGGGTTTTTCATATCACTAACACAATTGAAATTAATAGAATTTATAATAACACCATTGCAATCATGCTTTTCAGTCAAGGAGCTATCATGAACCACTTTATAAATTTCTTCGTTTAACACTTCATCACAATTTTCAGATTCATGAATCTCAAGCAAAACTTCATAAAGATAATCTAGTGAACTCCTAGCAATTGGTTCATAATAATTGGATCTTTTGAAAATATTAGCAAGTGGATGAGGATACATATCAATAGATATTTAGCAAGCGAAGATGCAAGCAAATAGAAGACACATGGCAACACAAGCAAACAAAAGATTGAACGAGAAAAAGGCAAACGAAAAATAAGGCCAATAAAAGGAAATTTTTTGTGAAGCGGGGGAGATGAAAATGAGAGGCAAATGCCAAATAATATAAATTGCAAGGAGACGAGATTTGTGATTAGGAACCTGATAGATATTGACTTGATCCTCCCCGGTAACGACGCCAGCTATTCCTTTTGACGTCGCTTGAACTATGTCAATATTCCCCAAAGAGGAAGGGATGATGCAGTACAACTATAATAGGTATTTCCCTTAGTTATGAAACCAAGGTATCAATCCAGTAGGAGAACCAAGCAACACTATGTAAACGGTACCTGCACACAAATAACAAATACTTGCAACCCGGGCGTAAGAGGGGTTGTCAATCCCTCCACGGTAAAAAGATAAATAGATTTGTGGTAGATTGGATAAATAGCTCTCGATAAAACATGAAATATAATAAGTAATAAAAAGTGCAGCAAGGTATTTTTTGGTTTTTGGAATAATAGATCTGAAAATAAAAGCGAATAAAAATAGATCTCAAAGCAATTGATAGAAGATCGAATAATTATGATGATATCCAAGGCAATGATCAATATATAGGCATCACGTCAAAGATTAGTAGACCGACTCCTGCCTGCATGTACTACTATTACTCCACACATTGACCGCTATCCAACATGCATCTAGTGTATTAAGTTCATGGAGAAACGGAGTAATGCAATAGGAATGATGACATGATGTAGACGAGATCTATTCATGTAAGAATAGCCCCCATCGTGTTATCCTTAATAGCAACGATACATGCGTGTCTTGCTGCCCCTTCTGTCACTGGGAAAGAACTCCGCAAGATCAAACCCATCACAAAGCATCTCTTCCCATGGCAAGAAAAATCGATCTAGTTGGCCTAACTAAACCAAAGATTTGAAGAATAAATACGAGGTTATAAATAATCATGCATATAGGAGATCAAAGAAGACTCTAATAATATTCATGGACATAGATCTAATCATAAATCAAAGTTCATCGGATCCCAACAAACACACCGCAAAAAGAATTACATCAAATAGGTCTCCAAGAGACCATTGTATGGAGAATCAAAAAGAGAGAAGAAGCCATCTAGCTACTGCCTACAGATCCTTAGGTCTATGGGAAACTACTCACGCATCATTAGAGAGGCACCAATGAGGGTGATGAACCCCTCCATGATGGTGTCTAGATTGGATCTCATGGTTCTGGAACTTGCGGCGGCTGGAATTGTGTTTCGTCGACTCCCCTTGGTTTTCTGAAATATTTGGGAATTTATAGGGCGAAGAGGCGGTACAGGGGGGGCTCCGAGGTGGGCACAACCCACCTGGGCGCGCCTGGGCCTCCTGGCGCACCCAGGTGTCTTGTGCTCACCTCGGGCCTCCCGCTGGTACTTCTTTGGCCCACTGGGTGTCTTCTGTTCCAGATAAAATCTCTAAAAAAATTCACCGTGTTTGGACTCCGTTTGGTACTGATATTCTACGAAATAAAAAACAAGCAAAAAACAGCAACTGGCATTGGGCACTATGTCAACAGGTTAGTCCCAAAAATGATATAAAGTTGCTATAAAATGATTGTAAAACATCCAAGAATGATAATATAACAACATGAAACAAGCAAACATTATAGATACGATGGAGACGTATCATCCGGCGATATGTTGCTTGCCCGAGATTCGATCATCTGTATCTCCATACCTAGTTCAATCTCGTTACCGGCAAGTCTCTTTACTCGTTCCGTAATACGAGATCCCATGGATAACTCTTTAGTCACATTCCTTGCAAACTCATTGTGATGCTGCATTACCGAGTGGGCCCTGAGATACCTATCTGTCATACGGAGTGACAAATCCCAGTCTTGATCCATGCCAATTCAACAGACACCCTCGGAGATACCTGTAGAGTATCTTTATAGCCACCTAGTTACGTTGCGATGTTTGATACACACAAGGTACTCCTCCAGTGTCAATGAGTTGCATGATCTCATGGTCATAGGAACAGATACTTGACATGCAGAAAACGATAGCAATAAACTTGATACGATCATATGCTACGTTTATAGTTTAGGTCTCGTCCATCACATCATTCTCCTAATGACGTGATCCCGCTAACAAATAACAAATCATGTCTATGGATAGGAAACCATTGTGACAGCCTGGTTTTTGCCTTCTCTCTTTTTCCGGACTTCATTTGCCTCTGCTTTGAATTTGGGTTTTTTTTGAATCAATTCAAATGGACTTAACCACTTGGGCATGTCCTTGATTTTCACCCAAGTGACCCGTCCCTCTCATAACCATCATTCTTCCTCTGAAAAATCCCAAAATAACCCAAGGAATATTTTTCATAAAAGAAAAATATTCTTTTTGTTCTCTCAAACTCAATTCAGAAACTTGTGCTCCAAAGCAACCCACATTTTTCTTGCTCCCAAAAATCTGAGAAAATTCCCAAATATTCTTTGGACCTTGGCACACCTCCCTGAGCAAAAATATTGCATAACTTTTTGGAATATCTTTGCTACGGAAAATCATTTCTGTTTTGACCCCAAAGTGCAGTTTCTATAGCAAGTATACTTTTCCTTGATCCAATGAGGCTGATTTTTCTTGAGCCTCATTACCCTCCTAAGAAAAGCTTAAATCCAGAAGATTAGCCCTAATCTCCTTCTAGAAGCCATACAAACTTGGCGTCCAAGTTTCTGTCGAGAAACTTGCCAAGAAGCTCTAGTCTCATCTGGTCGGCCCGGCAGTGTGCCATCTCTTCCTCTAGACTAAACACTGCACGGACAACACACTAGACATGGTTTGGCCTCGCGTGGGCGTCGTTTTGACCATGCCAGTGTGGTGACTGCATGAAGACACGGCCCTGGCAACGCGTCCGACGCGCTCTGTGCTGCGCCCGCGCGTCTGTTTCGCGTGTGCTCGTTCCAGAGCTCGCCGACGACTGCCGCACCACGCCACCATCTTCGTCTCATTGCCCTTGACCCCTCCCTACCGCTCACCGATGCCGGAGCAGCCACAGCAAGCACGGGCACGTCGCGGCCAAAGCCATAGTTCGCCCATGCCCCTGTCTTCTTCACCAACCACTTCCTGTGCTCGTCTTTGAGCTTCATAGTGCCTGCATAAGCTCTTAAGCTTTGCCCCCTCCTCGCTGGCGCTCCTCATTGCCGTGCGCCGCTTCTAGAGAGCTCCGGCGGAGCCACGTACCCCCACCCCCTCCCGCCTATAAATTCAGACCCCTCCAGCCTCTCCAAGCACTCCAAGATCACCGCCCAACCTCCACAAACCCGTAGCAAGCCGCAGCCCGGCAGGGCAGGCCTCTGGCCGCCGTCCCCGACCCGAGCTCGCCGGTGATCCCCACAGCCCCTCCTCCTCACTTCGGTGCCCCTCGAGCTCAAGCGACTTCTCATGCGACTCCCTAGTGGCCCACTAGTGCCGTCTGAACCCGTAGGAGCCCCTGGTGCCGCCCCACGTCATCGTCTTCTTCAACTCCAGTGAGCTCCGCTTTCTGCCTCCGCTGGAGAAGCCCGTTCCGACCCCGTCCGTCCACCTCTAGCCACGCCACAGGTACATGCAGGTGCGTGAGCGTCTCCTCTATCCATCCATCCCTCTCTATCTGTCCGCCGAGCCCTCCTCGCCGGAGAAAGTGCCGGCAAAGCATAGCTCGTCTCTGTTTTCTCTCTCTCTCCCCGACCTGACGTGTGGGGCCTGCTGTCAGCCTCACCACTCATGGCCAAAGCGGTATGAGTGGAGGCGTATTCCAGGAATACACCATCGACGCCGCCCCTGTTTTTCTTTTAATTCAAATTTAAATCAAATCTTTTGACCAGAAACTTTGACCAACCATAACTTTTAAATCATAAGTCCAAATGAGTTGATTCTTTTTGCATTGTTGTAACATCCCAAATTTTCAATTTGGAATGTTATACATAGGTCATTGATGCATAACATATTTTATTGCATTTTTGTTTTGCAATCCTCAAAATCCAAAGCAATTCAAGGACCCTCAGAGAGAGTTGGGGATTTCACGTTTTTCATATTTGAATTTTATCAAATATTAAAACAAGGATCATTTTTTTGGTTTTAATTAATTTTTCTCTCTGAAAATATTTCATATTAAAAATATATGAGAGGAGATAATACGACTTCTCCCAAAATAATGAAATATTGGAGGAAAAATATTAAAATCAAATAAACAAATTTTATTGGATTTTATTGCTATTTTATTCGAAATAGGAAAAATACCGTTTTCCAAAATTGCAATAGAGTCCTAAATAAATGTTCACTTTGTCCGGCATATTTTTAGAGGACGAGGAAAATTTATTTCAGGATTTTTGGAGTCTGTTTAGTATTTCTTTTCTTTATTTTTCTGCGTGTAGGAATAATTTAAAGAAAAAAAAGTGAACCGCCTTACCGGGCCGTGTCCGCCTGGGACACCGACCCGGCCGGCTTTATAAGCCGAGGCCCCAGCCCACCTCGCGCCGCGCCCCAAACTCTAGGCCGCCACCGCCGCCCACGCCGAGCCTGCCGCCCTTCTCATGGGACCGCCACGGAGGTAGCCGTCGCCGCCACCGTTAAATCGCCCTTTTTTTTCTTTCTTTTCCTGTTAACCATTCGTTTTTTTTTGAAAACCTAGATTCATTTTTTTATTAGATCGGTTCGGTTTTCTGTGGTTTAGTTAAATAGCGGACGTTCGTCCGTATGTTCGTTTTAACGAACGTCGTTCATCCGTTAGCCGCAGACAGTGAACGTTCGTTCGTTAGCCTGTTCGTCAATTTTTCTTTTTCCAGGGTTTTTCGCGATTATTTCCGATCGCGATTTCTGCCCTGATTTTCGTTTTAGTTTATCTTTTCGCTCGTTCATCGGAATCAGGCGATTCAAGTGCCTAGATCTTCGTCTCGAAGCCCTCTTTCTGTTTAACCAACTTGAACCGGATTTTGGTACGGTAAAATTTGACTTTAGTCCAGAATAGTAATTGGATCTTGTTTCTTTCACAGTTTGAGTTTCGTTGCTCCGTTTGATTTGATTCTTTTTGCAAACCGGAGTTCTTTAGTTGAACTTTCTGGTTAGATATTCTTATTTGATAATTACCCGTGTATCTTTTGCTTGATTGCTTATGTATACTATTGTTTGTTTGTGACAGAATTCCCGGAGTGCGAAGCGTGCTACTACGAGTCTCCAGGTTTTGCGGATCATCAACAAGGCAAGTAACACATTGATCATACCTTTTTCATACCCAGTTTTTATGCATTAGATACAAGCCTCACACATTGCATGAGTAGGATCTCTGAACATGTGTGTTTGGGAAGTAGTTACTGAGTAGACCCTATTACCTATTTATATTCAAACCTTGGGAGTTACTTCTACGTTATGCTTATATTGCTATGCTATGCTCGTAGACGTGGATTGGGTTTGAGTGTATCCATGACAGATGTGAGATTGTTAATTAATGGTTCAACTTAAGGTGGCAACTTTAATACACATCTAGGTGGATTGCTTGTGGGCACCTGGAGAATCAAGTGTTGTCCTAGGATATCCCGGAGTACCCGTGTGATCATCCTACGGTCCGCCACCCAGGCTCAAAGGGATCATAAGATTATTCATGCTAGAAACTTCCGTGTGCAGCCACAAGCCATTATGGGATCTGGCATAGTTGAGTATGTTGTGTGACTTCTTTCAGTGGTGGGCTAGCACATGTAGAGGGGAAGTACGTGTAACTGTCCACCCAGAGTAAAGAGTTAATGCTTCTGAAAGACTGTGTCTCGGTCATCCGTTTCTCAAACACCAGGTAGTGCGAGAAAATCCAACGGAGGAGATCGAGTCTTGTGGGGAAAAGTGCGCAAACCTCTGCAGAGTGTATAAACTAATCATGGTTAGCCGTGTCCCCGGTTATGGACAATTTTGAGTATCTGGTACTTGAGTTATTGATTTGATCCCATCACTCTAAAATTAACTTGTTGGGTTAAAGGATTAATTTAATTGGGATTGAGTTGGACGAACCTTCTCAATGTTTTCAACCAATTTTGATAGTTAAATAAAATTTATTCCTTTGTTGTAGGGAAAACTGGCTTTTCACAAAACAATATAACCATAAAGCCTCCACCATCCATATATGCATGTAGTGATAGCATTTATCTGTTCATTGCTGTAGTGTGTTATATTGCCAGCATATTCCATGTGCTGACCCGTTTTCCGGCTGCAACGTATCATGTTGCAGACTTTTCAGAGGAGGAGTAAGGTGCGCTAGGTCGTTTGTCATGCACTCAGCTATTCCGTTGGAGTTGATGGACTCACTTTATCTTCCAAGCCTTCCGCTATTATCTTATTTATATGGCCTTAAGCCATATTTAGTGTAATAAGTTCTCTTTGGAGACATTCGATGCAATAAGTGTGTGATTGCTACTCTGTTATAAATCCTTCGAGTACTGTGTGTGTCAGCATTACCGATCCAGGGATGACACTAAGCACAGAGACTTGACCGTCTGAGGTCGGGTCGCTACAGTTGTGTTTCTTTTGAAAAGTTCTAGCAGCACACCAAAATGGTGATTTTTCCTTGCTGTCTAGAATTTCTGGTGATTTTCAGAACTATTCTTGATATTTTCTTTTGCTGTGTTTATTTATTTTCAGAGGAAGAAGCTTGTCTTGAAGATAACCAGGAGGAGTGTGAACCTCCTCTGCACTAAGGCAAGCCACACCAACATTTGTATGGTGTCATTTCAATATCTATGATTTTTCCAATTTGAATATGAGTTATTTTCATGCATTTAATTATTTAAATGAATATTGCTTATGTTAGTTACTTGGCCATGGGTGAAATGCTTAGTTTATAGTACTGGTTGAATGCATGAACTAGTTTAAGTCAGTAGAAGAAATTTTTGATTATGTGGTTATGCTTTTGTGATTTATGGTAGTTTCTTTATGTGATAAATTGCTTTTAATATATTATGGTATAATCAAAATGATGAGTGTTAAAACCAGTAAAGTAGAATCAGTAAAGTTTAATGATGAGTAGTGCAAGTAGAAAACTTTGATGATGTTGATCTGTTTACTTTAAGTGATATGTATTGCATGTCGAATAGTTGCATGATCATGGCATATTGTGACTTGAGTTATTTTATTTCAAGTTAAAACTGATGTTAATTCAACTTGAACATAACGTTGATCGAGTCATGGTGCCACTGAATCGAGTTTTTCCAGTGCAACCACATTTGCCTTTATGGGAAGGTCTTTATTCGGTCCGTTGTCATGCCTCTGGTCGTTACCTCCAACGAGGGAAGGTTATGGGCATGCGGTACCCTGGCCCGGTAAGCAGACATAACATTGTGTGCCTGTTTGTTGTTATGGTACCTTGTCCCCTTTTGGGACCGTTTTGCCACGACGGTGGCCGTTGATGCATTTGGTAGGCACAGGGCCACCCATGACTTAGCCATGTGGGGAGTTAGTTGGAGTGGCCGGGAGAGTGTCATGGCAATGGGAGGGTTTTGTCGGAATGTCGTTGGTCCACCCTAATGGGAAGACGAGGCCATGGGTTTCGTGGTGTGGGTAAAGTGCGCTATCTCTGCAGAGTGTATTGAAATCTATCGATAGCCGCGTCCTTGGTTACAGACATAGCTCGTGAGTAAGTCACACCATGGATCAACATTAATAAGTAATCTTGCACACTAATTTTATGTCTGGCACTGGTTATGTGATGATTTGTGAGATCATGAAGATGATCGTGGTGGGAACCAAAGTGTTGGTTTCGTTTGTGATCCGGGTATGATCACCGTTTTGGTTACGAGGTAATCCGTCCGGTAAGAGAGTCCGCGGGACTCGGTGCACAAGTTGATTTCACTGCATCAGTAGTATGTCTTGCATTTAACCTGATTAATTGTCATGATATTGTTTGCCATTATGCTTATGCTTGTTGCAAGCTTGAAAGTACATTCAATGTACTGACCTGGTGTGTCATGCCAGATTTCAGGAAAGTCATATCGGATCGGAGTGCTTCCCGTGTCTGGATCGTGTCCACATCGGTGTCCCTGTGCTATGGAGTTCCACTTCATCATTGTTCCGCTGCAGCGTAGTTATCGTGATCGAGGACCCTTCATGTTCAATAAATAATGTACATATTATTCAGTCGCATAGTGTGTGCCGCTTGGCCTCGCTACTTGATGTAATATCGAAGCTATGTTTCCGCTAGCATCAATGAAGCAGTTGCTTTTTGTATCAAGTTGTTGTGTGTTGCTAGAAGACTTGATCTCTGGGCTGGCAATGCAAGGTAATCCGGTTGCTCTGATCCGGGGTGCCACAACGCTTGGTATCAGAGCCGCACTGACTGTAGGACATGCTAGACCGTCGATGCGCTAGATGAACGGTAGTTAGCTTAGTTTGAGTGCCAGTAGTAATAGAAATTGATTGCTGCATTGCATGCATTTTATTTATTGTTATTACTAACCATTTAATGATTGTGAGTGTAGATTGTCGCGGGATATCGACGGCCACCTATGGGACCAGGAGGCCCCTTGCTAGTTCGGCAGGGGGACATCGCGTTGCGCAAAGAGCAGACCAGCGCACGACAAAGAGCACACAAGTAATTTACCAAGGTTCGGGCCGCCGCAAGGCGTAAGACCATACTCCTGCTTTAGTGTTTTGATGGTGGAATGGTGATGGTGAAACGCAGCACACTTGCCCGGGATGGGTTGTCGTAGGGTAGCAGCGACTACGCGCGTATGGGGGTGTGGGTTTGTCAACTTTCCAACCCTTCCTAGGGTGCCGTGGGCCTCCTTTTATAGATTAAGGGGTCACCACAATGGCAAACTAGTCATTATCCACTAATATGATAGCAAACGGTGCTATCATACCTAACTCTGCGGGATGACTGGGTGCATTAAATGCACCTCTTAGTGTCACATCACTGGTTGCCCGGCAAGGCTTGTCGGGCTGTCTCGCCAGCTCTGCACCTGTTCTCTTGACACGTCGCAGGACGGGTGTCATCTGTGGGTTTCTTCCGTAGGAAATGGCCGCCATGTGGCGAATGGCTGCCACTTAATCACCTTGCGGCTTGACACCGCAGTGATTGATGACGTGGGTCGTGCTTGAGTGGTTGGTGGGGTGGTTTTGCCTCCGCGAGCCCCGGCAGGCCCTGCCGGCGTGCCTTGGTCGTCTGCTTCTGGTGGTGGCCTCGCCCCTTGCCGGGCTCGCCTGCCCGGCAAGGGAGGCCCTTATTTTATCGATACTTTGCTTTTCCAGCTTGATCTCGGTCTCTCTGAGCTGCATGTTGGTTCTTCAAATTTCTTGGTCCTTCAATCTCTGACTTGGGCTGGTGCTTCAATCTTGCTCTTGTGCATGTGCATAGTATGGGCAACAGACCCAGGGTTTGTTGCACCGCAGAAGCCCCGGGGCCTACCCCGAATGCGCTGCTGAGCATCATCGGGGTAGGGCCTAATAAGTGCATAGGCAGGGTTGCTGAAGGGGTTGGCCCCTTGAGGTTTCCATTGCTGCTTCATTAGCCTTGATTTCGGGCCAGTTTCCGGTGTCCCCGCATGTCATGCGCGACGTTGTGGAAGAACTCGGATCGTGGCCCGCGGATTCTCCTCGCCCCATGGTCATGGGACGGAAACTGCCATCCCATCGCCTCCCGCCCCGCATGCACCTGCCACGTGTTCCACATGCATCGGGCATGGTAGGTGGTGGATGCGGAGGACACGGGGAGGGGTGACATGGCTGAAGACCGAGCATCGATGGTTGGATCAGAGGGTCGGCCTTAACCCTCAGAGTCACAGCGGGTGCAGAGAGGCCGCATTGGAGGAGAGGGGCGGCCATTTCCCGTAGGAGGAGCCACCCCTGCCCCGTTTCCCTATAAAAGGGGCCGGCCAGTGTTCTTCTACACACACTTCTCCTTCTTCTCCGTGATCCTTCTCTTCTAGTCATGGCGCGAGGGCGAGGGCGCGGTGGTGCTCCAGCGGTGGTGACGAGGGCTTCTTCTCGATAGCGCGCCCCTCCTCCACTGGACCCTGAGGCAGCGGAATCGTCCGCAAGGAGAGGAGGAAGGGGACATGGTCGCGGTTGCCACGGTGCTCGAGGAGGAGGAGGAGGGCGGGGCGGTGCCTTGGTGGTGCCCCCGCTGGCGGCTCCTCCCCCGATGGGAGGCCATGTTGGCGACCAACCCCGGGAGTTCATCATCAGGCTGTACAAGCCCGTGTGTGGTCACCTTCGCCTCCCAACTCCCTTTGCACGGGAGATGGAGCTCAAACAACCACACGCTCTGCGGCTGCACATGAGGGGCTGCGGGAATGGATGTATGAGGGTTGATGTCGACTTCCCCGCTCCTCATGTGATGTATCTTCGCTGCGGCTGGAAGACCTTTGCCCATGCCCACGGCTTCCCGGAGAGGCACGTTCTCCAGTTCAAATTAATGGAGAATAGCCTGCTCTTCGTCAAGATCTTTGGGCACTCGGGAGGTCGCTTAGGGTGCTGCGCGGAGAGCTCGACCGACGATGAAAGCTCCTCCTCAAGCGAAAGCAACGAGGAGGACAGTGACGGCGATGACGATGGCAGCGGGCGGAGGAGCGACGACTCTGACTCCGACTGATCGTCGCCAGCACCATCTTCATCGGGCGGCATCACCATAATCTGCATCTGCGTCTCCTCCCCGGTAATGTGATTTACCGGGGAGCTGGATGCAGAGGTGTGGATGGTGCTGCCGGGCTCCTCCAGCAGCCTTCCCGCTGGACTCCGGTAGGCTTCCTCTCGGGCTGCCTCTCCGTTAGCCCTACCGAGTCCTGCTGGCCCTGGTGACGGTGGCTGATGGGGCCGCTTTCCGCCGTGCTCTCCATCGAGGCGTTCCCTCACGCTTCTGTTCCCTCTGGGCTACCTCTCCTGGAGCCCGATGAGAGCGGGCTGGGCCTCCGCCCAGGCCTTCCTTTTGCCCTCCTCGCCTTCGACGGCTGTGCCTAGGAGAAGAGGGACAAGAAAGGGCATTACGGAGCACTTAACTTTTTTCAATCTTAAACTTGCAGGCAATCGCCAAATTTTAATTCAAATAATGTAATCTCTCGAGTCAATTTTTGCGTTCTGTAATGCTTGTACTTGTATCAACATATGAATGAAAAAGATGAACCTTGCTGGGAACCCGTGCATGTGTATGTCCATGCAGAGGTGGAGTGCCTCTTTAATGAAAATAAATGAGTTTTCCCCGGCAGGATATCCTGCCGGCACCCTCTTTGTCTGCCGGGGGACAGATAGAGGGGCCAGCCCCCCGCTAGCTCCTTTTTGCTAAAGGCCACTACGACCATCCCGACTGAAGCAATGTTCGAGTCATGGATGGGAGCACCTTAAATTTCGAAAGATAGGTGAGGTTTTTCTTATGCAAAGTTATAGCTTTACAGAACACTGATGGACAAGAGGTAAAACTTATCTGTTTGGCTTGCCGGGGATCATTGTGCTGTGCAATCTTCTCGTCCCTTGTCGAAGCCAAGTTCACGACAGGAACCTGCAACTTCATGTAGATGAGAACGAATGCAGGATGCGATCCTATCTATATGCATATGCAAATGCTCATGAAATGCTTATGCAGTGATCTTGGTGTGCTCATGCATGCAATCTTAGTTGGGGTCCCCCTACAATGCTTCTTTATTTTCTCTTGCACGGGGTCATCGCCCCAGCTTTGTACAAGGGGTTACATGCAGCTGAGGCAAGGCCTGTACAAGAGGGTGGCTGCCGGGTAGTGCCCGACAGCCTCGCGCCTTACGGGTAGTACTTGTGGAGATGCTCAATATTCCATGAGTTTTGCAACTGAGTGCCATCTCCGGTCTCCAGACGGACTGCGCCGGGTCTAGTGACTCGTACCACCCTGTAAGGGCCTTCCCACTTTGGTGATAGCTTGTTTGTACCCTTGGTAGACTGAACACGCCTAAGGACAAGGTCAGCTGCCTCAAAATACCGGGCATGAACCCTGTGGCTGTGATAGCGACGCAGGGCTTTGATAATCCCCAAGTGCAGGGAATCATCATAGAAATTTCCAAAGGTGGAAGTGATAAGTATGGAGGGTCGAACCCACAAGGAGCTAAACGTAAGATCAATATTCTCTCAAGTCCTATCTGCCACTGATATGACTCTACGTACACCGAACGTTTGCTTCCAACTAGAAACGAGAAATAAAACTACGCTGTGAGTATGAAGAGGATAGTTTTGCATGGTATCGGAAAGCTAAAATATAAAAGTAGGTGCTGCTATCATAAAGTTAGAATATATTACTAAATATTATAAATAGCGAGTGTGGAATAATGATGGGTTGGTGTGCAAAATTGTCCTAGGAAATTGTTAACAAGATCGATAATCACTATTTCAATTTCATATGAGGGAGAGGCATAAGCTAACATACTTTATCTTCTTAGATCATATGCACTTATGATTGGAACTCTAGCAAGCATCCGCAACTACTAAAGATCATTAAGGTAAAACCCAACCATAGCATTAAAGCATCAAGTTCCCTTTATCCCATACACCGTGACCCACTTATCCGTGTTTATGCTTCTGTCACTCAAGCAACACAGACAATAAGTAAACCATGGACATATTGCAACACCCTACAGCGGGAATCCCTCACGCTTGCATGACACGGAGGGCACCATAGGACAACACCAAAATAAAACATACAACTCATACCAATCTACATCATCAATCAACCCTAAGACAAAGGATATACTCAAAACATCATAGGATGGCAACACATCATTGGATCATAATATGTGGGATAAAGCACCATGTTCAAGTAGGGATTACAGTGGGGTGCGGGAGAGTGGACCGCGTAAAAGAGATGAGGATAGTGATGATGATGGTGATGTTGATGAAGACGATCACCGCAGCGATGATTCCCCTCCCGATGGCACTCCGGCGCCACCAAGAGAGAGGAGGAGAGGTTCTCCCCCTTGTGCTTCCTCCTCCATGGCCTCCTCCCTAGATGGGGAGAGGTTCTCCCTCTTGTCCTTGGCCTTCATGGCGATGATGGACCCTCCGTGATCCTCCTCCATGGCCTCCGATGATGATGGCCCCCTCCGGCAGGGTGCCGGAGGGGCCTAGATTGATTTCTCATGGCTACAGAGGCTTGCGGTGGTGGAACTTCCGATCTAGGTTCTGTTCTGGGGTTTTCTTGATTTATAGGAGGAGTTGGCATTGATTTCACATCAGGGGCCCCTCGGGTAGTCCACGAAGCAGGGGGCGCACCCCAGGGGGTGGGCGCGCCCCCACCCTCGTGGGGCCCACGGGACTCCCCTTTGGTAGATTTTTGTTCCAGTATTTTTCATATTTTCCAAAAAAATCTCCATTGATTTTTAGCCCATTCCGAGAACTTTTATTTCTGCACAAAAACAACACCACGGTAGTTCTGCCAAAAACAACGTCACTCCGAGTTAGTTCTAATCAAATCATACCAAAATCATATAGAACTATTGTAAACATGGCATGAATACTTTATAAATTATAGATACGTTGGAGACGTATTATCATCCCCAAGCTTAATTCATGCTCGTCCTCGAGTAGGTAAATGATAAAAGAAATAAAGTTCCAACCACTTTTTCTAGCATCATTATATATCATAATAGTAGCTCAACTCATAAAACTTCTCATGATCAAGTAACAAGCTATTCACATGTTAAAGTATATATCATAAACTTTCTTGAAACTAACAAACTATATTCTCAGTCATCAAACAATTGCAATTCATCTTACTTTCAGGAAGGGTCTATGTCAGAGCTTTGATTTAACAAACTCCACATACTCAACTATCATTTGATCTTTCACAATTGCTAACACTTATGTGATATTTATGGGTTCAAAGTTTTAATCGGACACAGAGAAAGATAGGGGCTTATAGTTTCACCTCCCAACCTTTTACCTCAAGGGTAATGTCAACAATAATAGTTCATGATAACTTACATCCAATTGGATATATATATCAGGATCTTTCCAACACAATGTGCTTGCCAAAGGATAAAATGTAAAAAGGAAAGGTGAAGATCACCATGACTCTTGTATAAGGCATAAGACAAGAATTAAAAGATAGGCCCTTCACAGAGGGAAGCAAAGGTTGTCATGTGCTTTTAAGGTTGGATGCACAAAATCTTGATGCAAAAGAACGTCACTTTATATTGCCTCTTGTGATAGAGACCTTTATTATGCAGTCCGTGCTTTTATTTCTTCCCTATCACAAGTTCATATAAAGCTTATTTTCTCCACACTAATAGATCATACATATTTAGAGAGCAATTTTTTTATTGCATGCAACAATGACAACTTACTTGAAGGATCTTACTCAATCCATAGGTAGTTATGGTGGACTCTCATGGCAAAACTGGTTTAAGGGATGTTTGGAAGCACAAGTAGTATTTCTACTTGGTGCAAAGAATTTGGCTAGCATGAGAGGGAAAGGCAAGCTCAGCATGTTGGATGATCCATGACAATATACCTTATTTCGGATATAAGAAAACATAACCCATTACGTTGTCTTCCTTGTCCAACATCAACCTTTTAGCATGTCATATTTTAATGAGTGCTCACAATTACAAAAGATGTCCAAGATAGTATATTTATATGTGAAATCTCTCTTCCTTCAATATTCTTTCATGAATTGTTCAAGTGACCAATTCTGCGTTTGCTAACTTTCAATAAGTTTACTACCTATACTTATTATGTGTGAAGTCATTACTCCCCATGGTATAAGCATATGAAGCATATATAAATTCAGATTTATGATATTCAATTCATTCAACCATTTACTCATGGGATATATGTGAAGCACATGAGTAAATGACAAACTACTCCAAAAAGGTATAAGTGAGGAACACTGAGCAGTCAAATAATTAACTAGCTATGGGAGGATTATTTTTCACTCAAGATTTCAGATCCAATGATTTTATTCAAACAGCAAGTAAAATTTAAAATACGCTCCAAGCAAAACACATATCATGTGACGAATAAAAATATAGCTCCGAGTAAGGTATACCGATAGTTTTGAAGACGAAAGAGGCGATGCCTTCCGGGGCATGCCCAAGCTTAGGCACTTGAGTCTTCCTTGAATATTACCTTGGGGTTCTTAGCTTAGGGTCTTTACGCTCCTTATTCTCCTCATATCGATATCTCACCCAAAGCTTGAAAACTTCAATCACACAAAACTTAACGGAACTTCATGAGATAGGTTAGTATGATAAAGAGTAAACCATTCACTTTGGTACTGTCAAAGACAAGGTTCATAATTGTTCTCACACAATTCCTACTGTACCATATCACTTATAGAATTTATATTGAGAAATATAATCCATAGAAACTAGAAAACAAACAAACTATGCAATGAAAACAGAATCTGTCAGAAACAGAACAGTCTGTAATGATCTGAACAGCAACCATACTTATGCTACTCCAAAAATTATGAAATAGATTGGTGGGTGTGAGGAATTTGTCTATTAATCTTCTGCAAAAAGAATCAACTCAAAAGCACTCTTCTGTAAAAATGGCAGCTAATACCGTGAGCGCGAAGTTTTTGTTTTTTACAGCAAGACCACATTAACTTTCACCCAAGTCTTCCCAAAGGTCTTACTTGGAACTTTATTAAAAAAAAGCTATAAAACATGATTACTACAGTAGCTTAATCATGTAACCACACCAAAACAGTAAGGATAAATATTGGGTTGTCTCCCAACAAGCGCTTTTCTTTAATGCCTTTTAGCTAGGCATGATGATTTCAATGATGCTCACATAAAAGAAAAGAATTGAAACATAAAGAGAGCATCTTGAAGAATATGACTAGCACATTTGAATCTAGCCCACTTCCTATTCCTAGGGATTTTGTGAACACATAATTTATAGGGACAAGAATCAACTAGCATAGGAAGGCAAAACAAGTATAACTTCAAAACTTTAAGCACATAGAGAGGAAACTTGATATTATTGCAACTTCTACAAGCATGTATTCCTCCCTCATAAAAATTTTCAGTAGCATCATGAATGAGCTCAACAATATAAACATCACATAAAGCATTCTTTTCATGATCTACAAGCATAGAAATTTTACTACTCTCCACATAAGCAAAATTCTTCTCATTCGGAATAGTGGGAGCAACTTCTTCTAAATCCACTTTAGATGATAATATTATTCATACTCCAAAGTATATAAGTGAAGTTCATGGAGTATTCTAGGATTAATATCTACTAGCAAATATCCAAGCTCAAAATATATAAGTGAAGCACACGAAGTATTCTATAAAGCCGTACTCAAAAGATTTAAGTGAAGCACAAAGATCATTCTATAAGATCATACTTAAAAGATATAAGTGAAGCACATGAAGTATTCTATAAATCAATGAAGGGCTATCTCATACTAGCATGGTTCTTAAAGGAAAAACAAAAAACACAAAGGACACAAATCATGTGAACAAAACAAAAACCGAGGTATACCGATATTTGTTGAAGAAGAAAGATGGGATGCCAACCGGGGCATCCCCAAGCTTAGATGCTTGAGTATCCCTTGAAATATCTACTTGGGGTGCCTTGGGCATCACCAAGCTTGAACTCTTGCCTCTCTTTATTCTTCTCATATTGATAGCTCCTCGATCTTTGAACACTTCATCCACACAAAACTTTAACAAAAACTTTGTGAGATCCGTTAGTGTAATAAAGCAAACTACCACTTTAAGGTACTGTAATGAACTCATTCTTTATTTATATTGGTGTTAAACCTACTGTATTACAACTTCTCTATGGTTCATACCCCCCGATACTAGCCATAGATTCATCAAAATAAGCAAACAACACGCAAAAAACAGAATTTGTCAAAAACAGGACAGTCTGTAGTAATCTGGAAGTTTAGTAAACTTCTGTAACTCCAAAAATTATAAAATAGATTTGAAAATTTGAAAAATTTGTACAGAAGTAATTTGCAAAAAATTTCAGACCCATTTGACCTTCCAGTAAAAAATGTAAATCACGCGCTACAGACAAAGTTTCTGTTTTTGTTCTGCACATAGTAAACAAGCAATCTAATCATACTAAAACCAAAGCTTGGCACACTATTTTTATAATACAATGGATATGCACAAGGGGATAACTATTTACAGAGAAACTTCCATGAAAAATTCTACATTGTTTCCGTGAGCATGAATACAAGTGCTCAAGGTCGACCCTCACTTCTTCAATGCATAACTTTCCAATCACTTCTCTTTTTGAAAAAAACTTTTTAGGCATGAGAGGCAAGTAATTTTTTTTGGTATTTTCATTCTTTAATTTTTTGTATGTTTCACCCACAACTAAACAGAAACAAAAAGTAAAAACAAAATCTACTTAGTGAAGAAAGCAAACAAGCACACACGACAATATCAACCCCACGCTATTGCTCCCCGACAACGACGCCAGAAGAGCTTGATAATCCCCAAGTGCAGGGAATTATCGTAGCAATTTCTAAAGGTGGAAGTGATACACATGGAGTGTCGAACCCACAAGGAGCTAAAGGTAAGATGAACATTCTTCAACCTATCTGCCACTGATACGACTCTATGTACACCGAACGTTTGCTTCCAACTAGAAACGAGAAATAAAACTACGTTGTGGGTATGAAGAGGATAGTTTTGCATGGTATCGGAAAGCTAAAATATAAAAGTAGGTGATGTTATCATAAAGTTAGAATATATTACTAAATATTATAAATAGCGAGTGTGGAATAATGATGTGTCGGTGTGCGGAATTGTCCTAGGCAATTGTTAACAAGATCGGTAATCACTATTGCAATTTCATGTGAGGGAGAGGCATAAGCTAACATACTTCCTCTTCTTAGATCATATGTACTTATTATTGGAACTCTAGCAAGCATCCGCAACTACTAAAGATCATTAAGGTAAAACCCAACCATAGCATTAAAGCATCAAGTCCCCTTTATCCCATACGTAGTGACCCACTTATCCGTGTTTATGCTTCTGTCACTCAAGCAACGCAGACAATAAGTAAACCATGGACATATTGCAACACCCTACAGCGGGAATCCCACACGCTTGCGCGACACGGAGGGCACCATAGGACAACACCAAAATAAAACATACAACTCATACCAATCTAGATCACCAATCAACCCTAAGACAAATGATATCTACTCAAAACATCATAGGATGGCAACACATCATTGGATCATAATATGTGGCATAAAGCACCATGTTCAAGTAGGGATTACAGCGGGGTGCGGGAGAGTGGACCGCATAAAGAGATGAGGATGGTGATGATGATGGTGATGTTGATGAAGACGATCACCGCGGCGATGATTCCTCTCCCGATGGCACTCCGACGCCACCAAGAGAGAGGAGGAGAGGTTCTCTCCCTTTCCATGGCCTCCCCCCCCTAGATGGGGAGAGGTTCTCCCTCTGGTCCTTGGCCTTCATGGCAATGATGGCCCCTCCGGGATTCTCCTCCATGGCCTCCGGTGATGATGGCCCGCTTCGGCAGGGTGCTGGAGAGGGCCTAGATTGATTTCTCGTGGCTAGAGAGGCTTGCGGCGGTGGAACTTCCGATCTAGGCTCTGTTCTGGGGTTTACTTGATTTATAGGAGGAGTTGGCGTTGATTTCACCTCAGGGGGGCCCTCGGGGAGTCCACGAGGTAGGGGCGCGCCCCAGGGGGTGGGCACGCCCCCACCCTCGTGGGGCCCACGGGACTCCCCTCCGGTAGATTTTTGTTCCAATATTTTTCATATTTTCCAGAAATAATCTCCGTTGATTTTCAGCCCATTCCGAGAACTTTTATTTCCGCACAAAACAACACCACGGTAGTTCTGCTAAAGACAACGCCAGTCCGGGTTAGTTCTAATCAAATCATACCAAAATCATATAGAACTATTGTAAACATGGCATGAATACTTAATAAATTATAGATACGTTGGCCACATATCATGCTTGCTAGTAGCGTGCAGCACGCGTAGTAGCCCGGAGACGGTTCTCCTTGAGTAGCACAACTTCGTCACACCGGTGCTGATCTTGCGCTACTTCATCATAGGCAAGCACTCGAGGAGACCCGTAAATGAGTTTCGTGGGGATAACTGCTCCTACCCCGTAGATCAGGGAGAAGGGAATCTGCCCGGTATCTCGGTTAGGTGTCATTCTGAGGGACCATAGAACTACCGGCAGCTCCTCGATCCACCGCGTGCCGTGCTTCTGCAGTGTATCAAAAGTTCTTGTCTTGAGTCCACGTGTGTCGCGACCGGTTTCCGGGTATTAATTTCCAGAAAATGGCTGTCGTGCTCACCAGCCCCAGGATTACTGTTAGCTGATGAGGCACCAACTTGATACAGAAAATTCCAAGCAAAATACAAAATATGTGGTACAAGACCCTTCTGGTCTGTGAGTACAACAAATGGTTTCTAGTGGTTGACGGCGGAAGCGGTTTGTGAAACATCAGTGTCTATGAAACTCCATTTTCCACAGGAACAGCTGACCAGGTTAACTCCTATCTTCGCGAGGCTGCTATCACCGTTGCTTAGTTTCCGGGGCTGTCATCGCAACGCTCCTCTCCATGCAAGAAATCTGGCCAAGACAATAGCCAGGGACAAGCCAGTGAGTACTTTGAATGTACTATAAACATTTCAACACTGGAATAATATAAATGACAATCATGTACTTGAAATATTCTATGATCACATCGTCACTCATAAATAAAATCTTTTATGCATACAAGCAGGTTATTTATATGAATATGCAACAAGGAGTGGAAGTAAAACGCCGCAGTCGGATATCAGTGCGACACCACATAAAGGGCTTATAGAGTAAATAAATAACAAGCAATGCCACGATCAGGCGTCTCAAATACACCACATAAAGGGCTTATCGAGAAATAAATAACGAGCAATGCCACGATTCAGGCGTCTCAAATGACACCACATAAAGGGCTTATAAGGAAATAAATAACGAGCAATGCCACGGTCAAAGCGTCTCAACGACACCACATAAAGGGCTTATAAGGAAATAAATAACGAGCGATGCCACGATTCAGGCGTCTCAAATGACACCACATAAAGGGCTTATAAGGAAATAAATAACGAGCAATGCCACGTTCAGGCGTCTCGTGACACCACATAAAGGGCTTATAAGGAAATAAATAACAGGCAATGCCATAGTCGGGCGTCTCAGCGACACCACATAAAGGGCTTATAAGGGAAATAAATAACAGGCAATGCCACAGTCGGGCGTCTCAGCGACACCACATAAAGGGCTTATAAAATAAATAATCACAATGAATATCCAGGGGGTAGAACCTTCCCAGGGATACTCGATAATATAATGGGTTAGTCCGTAATAATAATAATCATAATCATCATGATCAGCACAAGTCACAGGTCACAATCCAAGTTATGTTTTAGCAATTTCTCCTCCGAAGACCGACACTAGGACCAATACTTGACACATCCCAGACTGTAGTCCTTAACCATGGACATGGCTATTCGAATAGGATTAAACTCTACAGAGGGTGTACTCTTTACCCACGAGCAACGGATTCCTTTAGTCCATCGGGACTAATTCCGTCTACGGCCTTTTAGTTGAAAACACACCTAACTTGCAGACACCAGCTTAACTTACCGGTGTCTGGAATCACCCACGACACTTGTTAAGCAAAACTCTAAGTGGGGAGGCTACAACCTCGCGTGGCATGGGATCAAATTTACATCGCGCGCTCTAAGGGGTGGCCTCCCCTCTCGGTTCCGACGTGGAAACACCCATGCCCCCGGACTAGGTGGCCTGCCTACCGGCTGCAACCGGTATCTTCCACCATGGCCTCTCCGTACGGTGTGTGCTTGAAAGGGGTTGACGACTTACTGAACCGTACCCTACCCGCGGCAGGGACAAGCGGTAGTACGAGGCAAGTATGGGGTTACTGGAACAAGACTCGATCTACGGTCGACTCGGGAGGTTTATAAATTCCCTGTATGACAGGTATCACAAAAATATTTCAACCAACAAAATCAACACTCATTATACCTTACTATGCCATACCGGTCATAACCGTTCCGACGGAGACGTCGACAAACTCATGCCTACCCAAGGCAGAGGTTTTCCCAGATTCCTTTCCGGCATGCATGCAAGGCACATGAGGATGATTACCATCACAAGTATATTCATTTCCAACAGCAAGGAAATCACTAATATGCATCCATGCAATTGATCATATCACATGAAATAACAAGTTCTCCGAAATAAGGCGGTGTTATAAACGTGTCGACCAACACACCAAAAATATTATGCCGGGGTTCAGGATGCTTGCCTTCAAGTTGTGGAGGGGTGAGGTGCTCTCCAAAACTTTTGAAAGTTTTCTCTTCTCTCTCCAAAATCCTATTAAAAATATTTTTGAATCAATAAATAGTTTCAAAACAGAACCAAAAAGTTGTCTGATTTTTTTTGAAATAAATCTTAAAATAAATTAGACAATATTTGAGAGAGGTAGGAAAAAGAATCAACTCATTTGGAGTTGTAATTAAAAAGATAGAGACAGTCAAAGTTCTGGTCAAAATCTGGTTTTAAAAATAAAACAGAAGAAAGAAAAACGCTTTGAACTGACCACGTCGAAGGCGTATTCTGGAAAATACGTATCCACTTATCCAGCGTGGATCGTGCGGGGAGTCACTGATAGTGGGTCCAGGTGGCCCACTAGTCAGGTTTGACTGGTCTTCCCTCCTCCTCTTTCTCTGCCCGAGCGGGGGCGGGGCTCCGGCGAGGCTCGTCGGCGAACGGCGGCACTGTTCGAGAAACCGAGGTCACCCGCGGGCTCAGGGGGCCGAGGTGGTCACTCCGGTGGTCGCTTTGGTCTCTGAGGTGGACGGAGCTGCCGGCGGCGAGCTCCGCAGCGGACGGTGGTCGTCGGGCAAAGTGAGTTTTTGGCTCCGGCGGTCCCTGACCAAAATCGAGCAGGGGGATGGACTCACGAGGGGGAGAGGGGGCTCCTGGTGAAGAGAGTGGAGAGGGGGAGGCCCTGGTTGCGCCGAACGGAGCCGGGAGGCGGCGGTGGCCGAACTGGCCGGAGTCGGGGAAGACGGCCTCTTCCTCTCCAATTGACGGCAACGGGGGCACTAGGAGTACGGGGTGAGGCTGCCCGAGTGCTCGGAGGAGCTCGGGGCTTCATAAATAGGCTCATCAAGGCGGTTCCGCGGCGGCTGGGGATAAGGTCGTCGGCGACCGTCTTTCTGTAGCTAGGGCGACGTGGCGGCGTCGTGTGCTAGTGGACGAGGCTGCGGATTAGCTTGAGCCACTCCAGGGGGCAGCTGGCAAGTGCTAGTGGCTCGGGCGGCAACGACCGTGGCAGAGACGCGCTGCGGACGCCGGCGTGCGGTCAAGGGCTCTGACGGCGGTGTTGTATGGCACCAGGGCTGCTTGGCGTGATGCGGTGAGAAGGGGAGTGAGTGGCGCGGCTCTGCAGAGCGGGCAAAACCAGGGGCGTGACGCGTCGGCTCGGGCGCGGCACGTGCAAAACGCGTGATCTGCTCGCACCCAGAGCACGCACGGAACGTGCTCGTCAAAATGCCGGGGTAGGCTAGAGGTCTCGGGTGAGGTTAGCAAGCAACAAGACTAGGTTAGTGATAGAGGGGAGATCAAGGGACAAGGTGGTTTGGCCTGGAGACCAAGTTCATAGTGCAAACAAAAACTCATGCCAAATCTGTCCATGCGCTCAAGGTGTTTGACAAAATGCCACAGGCACCTAGGCATTTCTTGGAGTGGCCAAATTTTCCACATTGGGGTCTCTTTAGATGCATAAGAAGGTGGTGAAGTTAGTTTGTCCAAAGCACAAACTTGCTAGTGCAAGTTTTGCAAAACTTCAATTCTGGATAGAAGATAAATGGCATTACTTCATGAACCAAAAATGATCAAATGGGTGCATGCTCCTGGACTTAGGGGTTTATCAGGGAGGACTACAAGTAGGAAAAGGAATCAAGGATAAAGGAGCAACTAAAAATGTGGTTGTTGTACAAATCCTCAAGTTGGACCAGAATAGAAAAGAGGTTGATTCACTCGATTTCTCCAAAGAACATCACTAGGTTTTTGCATAATGCTGAATTGTATGCTACCACTGATCTCCCATAATTTTGGTGAAGGCTCTAAAGAAATATTTAAATAGGCTGTAGTGCAAATCTGCCCACTGGACCAGATTCGAAAATAAGGAGTAGAGCTCAAAATATTTCATGAATAAAGGATAAATCTGCATAAAAGTGATTTAAAAGCATCACATGACATCTCCAAATTTTGGTGGGATTTTTGAATGAATTTAAGAGAGGGTTGCAGTACAAATAGGACCATAAAATCATGGGAAACCACTTTTCAAGAAAATAAAGATTAGGGAGATTATTATATAATTAATTCCTTTGATGAAAAGAAAAGATTTTATTGAGGGGATAAACAAGTCCAATGTTATATTTGAAAAGTTTTTCACTGAAAGAAATAATTCCATGATAATAAGGAAATGTTTCAAAAAAAAATCAAAAGGGAGCCCAGAAAATAAAAGTTTTAATTCCTGGCAAAATTTTAAATTAACAAAACAAGGTTAAAATTTTTGGGGTGTCACAACACTACCCCCCTTAAGAAAAATCTCGTCCTCGAGAATTGCTAAGAGCTGTTTTAATAAAAATAATATGCATTAAATCAAATGCGGCTACAGTGAGAGGGCAATTAGTGGTGCAAAAAATACAGTGTGGGACACTGGCGCGGCGTGGAAAAATCCACGGTTTTGGGGAAAAACGAAAGATTTCTACGCTGGATATAAATTTAGAATAAATTCTAAATTTAAAAAAATACGCTGGTCGTACCCGAGAGCACAGTGCTCTCTCTGGTGACAGGTGGACCCGGGCCCACTGTCGGCCTCTTCTTCTTCCACTGGCTCTTTCTTCTTCCTCTCTCCCGCGCGCTTTCCCACGCTTTTTCACCCGCGACGCCTAGCGCGTTGGGCATCTAGGCCGTACCGCGGTAGTGCGCGGCGTGCTAGCTGCCGGTGCAGCGTGCACTCACCTCATGCGGGCAGTCTGCTGTCGGCCTTTGCTCATGGATTCGCCTCCGAACACCGGCGGTCGGGCGACAAGCGGCGCTGGTGGACCTCGCCCACCGTACACCGAGCTCGAGCTATAAAACGACCGCGGTGTTCTCCTCTTCTTCCTTACACCTGGCCTCGCTCCTCCTCCTCCTCTGTTTTCGTTTGCCGAAGCTCGAGGCGAGGCTCTAATGGCGGCGGTGGTGCCGGACTGGTACGTGATTCTGTTGCGGAGGGTCGACAATGTGGGGCTCTCCGTGCTCTGTCTTGCGATGATCCTCGATAATCATCGCGATGCTGCGGCTCGGGTGTTGGCTCTCCGCGGTGGTGGTGATCATGAGGAGTAGGTGGGGTGTGTCGGGTGCTAACTGTTGTTTGGAGGTGCTCCGTTAGGTGTAACACCAGTTGCAAGGCTTTGCAAGCAATGTATGTGTTCGAATGATTATGGTTGTGAGTCTGCTGCCGTGGTGCTGCGTGAAATAAAATAATCCACATCATGAGAAGGTGTAGATGCAGCAACTCAGGGAAAAGAAAACTCACTCCAGGATTTTTCGCGAGAGAAAACAGTAATACACTAGAGTCAAACCACAACAGAGCTACTCACATTAATAGAAACTAAATGATTTACTCGCCGCGCAAACTCGGGGTACCACGCATAAGTTACAACTCATAAATAAATGTTGCAATAATAAACACAGTGGTGATGTCTAAAATTGAAACGGTAATAGGACGGGGTCCCGAGAGAATGTCTCTGGTATTGGGATACACTCCTCTTCTATCAGGGAAAGTGGATTGATTAGTCGATGAATGTGTCTCTCCTGGTCGGGCCTCAGTGATCTGCCGATGGCGATCTGAGGATTTAAATCCGCGAGACTCTGGAGATAACCCATCACACGTTGGGTAAAACGCTCTTGAGCGATGACGTACTGGACCAGGTTGGCCAGTACTGGGTCTCTCTCAAATCATCCACCGGGAAAAGATGTTACTCCTCCGGGTGCTGCACGGCTCGGAAAGTAATAATATCCTCGTTCGCTGGCATAGGGTACCGCGAATCGAAGGCGAGCAAGAGCTTCGTAAGCAGCAGCTTCTACGGCCATATGTGGGGTTGGCGTAGATTTCCCCATGAAGGAGACCTCTGTTGGGTCTTGGTTTGGGTTTACAGGAGGGATGTGCACTGCTGCCCAGTATCTCGAGGTGGAAGGGGTGATTCTCGATTTGAACAGCTCGTACTGGGGTGGCTGGGTAGCGCCCATGGTGCCGCAGGTAAAATCCCACAATATCTTGACAAAACTACCTGGGGTTGCATCTGGGGCTCTCAGATAAATACTAGGCCTCGGCATGGCAAGAAATGGGGTGAGGATGGTGCTCAAGGTGAGAGGTGCTTGGCAAGGTCATGCGGTGGCCTTTTTATAGCACCGGAGCTGGGTCATTTTACCGTGGTGAAAGGTAATCAATTTGCCAGCTCGGCTCCAAGGGTCGGGGTCAAAGCCACAGATACATATTTCACCAAAGTGACGTATCACTGTGGGGTTTGTCGGGGTGGTTTTTGGTAGCTGTGCCTGGAAAATATACCCATGCAAGGTTATAGAGGCACAACGACAAGCGGTGTTTATTTACAAGGTCACATGATTACAAAGCGGGGATACACTGGGACTCGATACTACTAGAGTGACTTAGTCTACCTCGTTTACATCCAAGCGGGCGTGCCTTGTGGATGTCGAGGCTTCTCCACGGTTCTCACCGTCGGAATTAGCTGGAGAGGGTTAAGGGGCTGCAGGCTCGGGGTAGCGATGATGACCATATCGGGGGTTGTTGGCCACAACTCCATTGGAGTATGCTCCCAAGAGGCGACGAAGCACTTCTGGGGTCATCAAAGCGCCTTGGTTGATGGCCGGGGCGGACCTCAAGGTCTCGATTGGGTGTCCGAACAGCACGACTGGGTTGTCGGCGTCGGGCTCGTTCTCTTCTCTTGCCGGGGCTCGGGAACCAGCTCTCCACGAGCTGCGATCAGATCAATGGTGATTTGATCAAACAGTTCCTCTAGTGCACCTACATAGCGCACTAGGTGCATCAACGCAGGATCCGTCTCGTGGTCTCCGTTGGCAACTTGGGGGTGGTCTACCATACCCTTCACGCCTGGGGTAGTAGTGGAACGAGCGACATTTAACTCGGGGCGACAAGTGCCGGAGATGAACTATAGCTTCTCGAGCAGCTAGTTGGATGGCTTGTGGCTCAAAGGAAGTTGTTCTTCCGGTGAACCTGTAGGGGTGCTCGGGCGCTATACCCCTACCGTAAATGTGTACAGTGGCCCAGAATTGACGGCTCTCACCGCTCATCGGTCCTTGGTACACAACATATTCGGGAGGCTCTTCTAACGCATAGGCACGACGGGTGAGGTTTGCGAGTATGGTCACAAAGCCTCCAAGGTTGGTTGCTGTGGTCTCAATGTGCACGATGGGGCCAGGCATTGTGGCTCGGTTTGGGGTAGCGGCTGTCTTTGTCTTTGGTTGGGGCTAGCGTGCCCTTTTTATAGTAAAGGGGCGGAGTCTTCCTTCGCATGCTATGGTAAGACACCTTGGGTGCTGGTCCTTTGGTGCGAGATCGGCAGGCTAGGTTGATAGGTTGGGCACCGACTGCCAAAAGGTGTCGGGTCACTGTGTGGCTATCTTGCACGAGAAGCTTGGCTGGGGTTCGGCTATGGACTGGTGGGTTGGTTTGACTAAATTTTTCGACCTGGCTAAGATAGGATTAGCCAATGGTCAGCCTGGCTCCGATACCAAGTCTGTCGCGACCGGTTTCCGGGTATTAATTTCCAGAAAATGGCCGTCGTGCTCACCAGCCCCAGGATTACTGTTAGCTGATGAGGCACCAACTTGATACAGAAAATCCCAAGCAAAATACAAAATATGTGGTACAAGACCCTTCTGGTCTGTGAGTACAACAAATGGTTTCTAGTGGTTGATGGCGGAAGCGGTTTGTGAAACATCAGTGTCTATGAAACTCCATTTTCCACAGGAACAGCTGACCAGGTTAACTCCTATCTTTGCGAGGCTGCTATCACTATTGCTTAGTTTCCGGGGCTGTCATCGCAACGCTCCTCTCCATGCAAGAAATCTGGCCAAGACAATAGCCAGGGACAAGCCAGTGAGTACTTTGAATGTACTCGCAAACATTTCGAACACTGGAATAATATAAATGACAATCATGTACTTGAAATATTATATGATCACATCGTCAGTCATAAATAAAATCTTTTATGCATACAAGCAGGTTATTTATATGAATATGCAACAATGGAGTGGAAGTAAAATGCCGCAGTCGGATGTCTGTGCGACACCACATAAAGGGCTTATAGAGTAAATAAATAACAAGCAATGCCACAGTCGGGCGTCTCAGCGACACCACATAAAGGGCTTATACGGGAAATAAATAACAGGCAATGCCACAGTCGGGCGTCTTAGCGACACCACATAAAGGGCTTATAAGGGAAATAAATAACAGGCAATGCCATAGTCAAGCGTCTCAATGACACCACATAAAGGGCTTGTAAGGAAATAAATAACGAGCAATGCCACGATTAGAGCGTCAAATGACACCACATAAAGGGCTTATAAGGAAATAAATAACGAGCAATGCCACAATGGGCATCTCAAATGACACCACATAAAGGGCTTATAAGGAAATAAATAACGAGCAATGCCACGATCAGGCGTCTCAATGACACCACATAAAGGGCTTATAAGGAAATAAATAACGAGTAATGCCACGATTCAGGCGTCTCGTGACACCACATAAAGGGCTTATAAAATAAATAATCACAATGAATATCCAGGGGGTAGAACCTTCCCAGGGATACTCGATAATATAATGGGTTAGTCCGTAATAATAATAATCATAATCATCATGATCAGTACAAGTCACAGGTCACAATCCAAGTTATGTTTTAGCAATTTCTCCTCCGAAGACCGACACTAGGACCAATACTTGACCCATCCCAGACTGTAGTCCTTAACCATGGACACGGCTATTCGAATAGGTTTAAACTCTACAGAGGGTGTACTCTTTACCCACGAGCAACGGATTCCTTTAGTCCATCGGGACTAATTTCGTCTACGGCCTTTTAGTTGAAAACACACCTAACTTGCACACACCACAACTTACGGTGTGCCGAATCACCCACGACACTTGTTAAGCAAAACTCTAAGTGGGAGGCTACAACCTCGTGTGGCATGGGATCAAATTTATATCAGCACGCTCTAAGGGTGGCCTCCCTCTCGGTTCAACGGAAACACCCGTGCCCCGGACCAGTGGCTCGCCTACCGGCTGCAACCGTATCTTCCACCATGGCCTCTCTGTACGGTGTGTGCTTGAAAGGGGTTGACGACTTACTGAACCGTACCCTGCCTGCGGCAGGGACAAGCGGTAGTACGAGGCAAATATGGGGTTACTGGAACAAGACTCGATCTACGGTCGACTCGGGAGTTTTATAAATTCCCTGTATGGCAGGTATCACAAAAATATTTCAACCAACAAAATCAACACTCATTATACCTTACTATGCCATACCGGTCATAACCGTTCCGACGGAGACGGCGACAAACTCATGCCTACCAAAGGCAGAGGTTTTCCCGGATTCCTTTCCGGCATGCATGCAAGGCACATGAGGATGATTACCATCACAAGTATATTCATTTCCAACAACAAGGAAATCACTAATGTGCATCCATGCAATTGATCATATCACATGAAATAACAAGTTCTCCGAAATAAGGTGGTGTTATAAACGTGTCGATTAACACACCAAAAATATTATGCCGGGATTCAGAATGCTTGCCTTCAAGTTGTGGAGGGGTGAGGTGCTCTCCAAAACTTTCGAAAGTTTTCTCTTCTCTCTCCAAAATCCTATTAAAAAATATTTTTGAATCAATAAATAGTTTCAAAGCAGAACCAAAAAGTTGTCTGAATTTTTTTGAAATAAATCTTAAAATAAACTAGACAATATTTGAGAGAGGTAGGAAAATGAATCAACTCATTTGGAGTTGTAATTAAAAAGATATAGACAGTCAAAGTTCTGGTCAAAATCTGGTTTTAAAAATAAAACAGAAGAAAGAAAAACGCTTTGAACTGACCACGTCGAAGGCGTATTCTGGAAAATACGTATCCACTTATCTAGCGTGGATCGTGCGGGGAGTCACTGACAGTGGGTCCAGGTGGCCCACTAGTCAGGTTTGAATGGTCTTCCCTCCTCCTCTTTCTCTGCCCGAGCGGGGGCGGGGCTCCGGCGAGGCTCGCCGGCGAACGACAGCACTGTTTGAGAAACCGAGGTGACCCGTGGGCTCAGGGGGCCGAGGTGGTCGCTTTGATCTCTGAGGTGGACAGAGCTGCCGGCGGCGAGCTCCGCAGCGGACGGTGGTCGTCGGGCAAAGTGAGTTTTTGGCTCCGACGGTTCCTGACCAAAATCGAGCAGGGGGGTGGGCTCACGAGGGGGAGAGGGGGCTCCTGGTGAGGAGAGTGGAGAGGGGAAGGCCCTGGTTGCGCCAAACGGAGCCGGGAGGCGGCGGTGGCCGAACTGGCCAGAGTCGGGGAAGACGGCCTCTTCCTCTCCAATTGACGGCAACGGGGGCACTAGGAGTATGGGGTGAGGCTGCCCGAGTGCTCGGAGGAGCTCGGGGCTTCTTAAATAGGCTCGTCAAGGCGGTTCCGTGGCGGCTGGGGATAAGGTCGCCGACGACCGAATTTCTGTAGCTAGGGCGACATGGCGGCGACGTGTGCTAGTGGAAGAGGCTGCGGATTAGCTTGAGCCGCTCCAGGGGGCAGCTGGCGAGTGCTGGTGGCTCGGGTGGCACCGACCGTGGCAGAGACGCGCTGCGGACGCCGGCGTGCCGCCAAGGGCTCTGACGGCGGTGCTGTAGGGCACCAGGGCTGCTTGGCGTGATGCGATGAGAAGGGGAGTGAGTGGCGCGGCTCTGCAGAGCGGGCAAAACCAGGGGCGCGACGCATCGTCTCGGGCGCGGCACTTGCAAAACGCGTGATCTTCTCGTGCCCAGAGCACGCACGGAACATGCTCGACAAAATGCCGAGGCAGGCTAAAGGTCTCCGGTGAGGTTAGCAAGCAACAGGACTAGGTTAGTGATAGAGGGGAGATCAAGGGACAAGGTGGTTTGGCCTGGAGACCAAGTTCATAGTGCAAACAAAAACTCATGCCAAATCTGTCCATGCTCTCAAGGTGTTTGACAAAATGCCACAGGCACCTAGGCATTTCTTGGAGTGGCCAAATTTTCCACATTGGGGTCTTCTTTCGATGCATAAGAAGGTGGTTAAGTTAGTTTGTCCAAAGCACAAACTTGCTAGTGCAAGTTTTGCAAAACTTCAATTCTGGACAGGAGATAAATGGCATTACTTCATGAACCAAAAATGATCAAATGGGTGCATGCTCCTGGACTTAGGGGTTTATCAGGGAGGACTACAAGTAGGAAAAGGAATCAAGGATAAAGGAGCAACTAAAAATGTGGTTGCTGTACAAATCCTCAAGTTGGACCAGAATAGAAAAGAGGTTGATTCACTCAATTTCTCCAAAGAACATCACTAGGTTTTTGCATAATGCTGAATTGTATGCTACCACTGATCTCCCATAATTTTGGTGAAGGCTCTAAAGAAATAGGCTGTAGTGCAAATCTGCCCACTGGACCAGATTTGAAAATAAGGAGTAGAGCTCAAAATATTTCATGAATAAAGGATAAATCTGCATAAAAGTGATTTAAAAGCATCACATGACATCTCCAAATTTTGGTGGGATTTTTGAATGAATTTAAGAAAGGGTTGCAGTACAAATAGGACCATAAAATCATGGAAAACCACTTTTCAAGAAAATAAAGATTAGGGAGATTATTATATAATTAATTCCTCTGATGAAAAGAAAAGATTCTCTTGAGGGGATAAACAAGTCCAATATCATATTTGAAAAGTTTTTCACTGAAAGAAATAATTCCATGATAATAAGGAAATGTTTCAAAAAAAATCAAAAGGGAGCCTAGAAAATAAAAGTTTTAATTCCTGGCAAAATTTTAAATTAACAAAACAAGATTAAATTTTTTGGGGTGTCACAACGTGGCACTTTAGCGTTCGCCCTCTCAGCTTGCTATTGCTCCGAGGGTGTGCCACAGAGGCGAATGAGACCTTGCATCCAGGGGTATGAACATATTGCATGAAGGCATGGCTCGTGAATTGAGTGCCGTTGTTGATGATGATCCTTGCCGGAACTCCAAAACGACACACCAATTCTTTCAAGAACTTGATAGCTGACTGAGCAGTCACCTTTCTCATGGCAGTCACTTCCGGCCACTTTGTAAACTTGTTGATGGCGACGAACAAGAATTCAAAGCCCCCTATTGCTCGGGGGAAGGGGCTGAGGATATCGAGCCCCCAGACCGAAGATGGCCATGATAAAGGGATTGTCTGAAGGGCTTGGGCAGGCAGGTGTGTTCTCTTGGAGTGGAGCTGGCAGGCTTCACATGTCGTGACGATCTCGACCACATCTTGGAGGGATGTGGGCCAATAGAATCCTTGCTGGAATGCTTTCCCAACTAATGCCCTTGATCCAAAGTGTGAGCCGCACATTCCTTTGTGGATGTCAGCCAACAGTTCCATTCCATCCTCCCGGCAGACACACTTGAATTTCACACCGTTGGGCCTCCTTCTGTACAGAGTGTCATTGACAAACTGATACATACTGGCCCTCGGGGCTACTTTCTCAGCTTCGTCTTGGTCGCCGGGAAGTTCTCCGGTTTGGAGGAAGCAAACGATGTGCCTTGCCCAAGTTGGAGCCTGGGGCTCGGCAACGAGGACTAGCGGCACCTCCTCTACTGCGGGAGCACCAGCCTCGTCCATAGGGTCCATGGGCCCGGCTGGAGGGGGTGGTCCGGCAGGCTGTGAGGAGTTGTTTTCGGCAGGGTCTCTGCCAGGAGCGGACGTCTCGACCGGGAGAGGCTTACCGTAGTCCAACTTTCTCCTTTTCCGGGCCATTGTGGCTGGTGATACGGAGGGCTGAGAGAGACGGAGAACAAAAGTTCCTGGTTCCACAGGAAGCTTCTGCGCAACACACTTTGACAGGTGATCAACTATGTTGTTTTCCGCATGGGGTACGTGCTCTGTTTGCAACCCGTCAAAGTGCTCCTCCAATCTCCTCACTTCCTCGACGTATGCTTCCATCAATGGACTTTGATAATCCTTGTTGACTTGTCTCACCACAAGCTATGAATCTCCTCGTATGATCAGCTTCTTGATTCCCAATTCTGCTGCAATTCTAAGCCCGGCAAGGAGCCCTTCATACTCAGTTGTATTGTTGGTGGCTTCTTCCCGGGCAAAGTGCATTTGGACAACATACTTCAAATGCTCCCCAGGGGGGTAACAAGAAGCACGCCAGCCCCTGCACCTTGTAGGGAAAAAGCACCATAAAAATACATAATCCATTCTTGGGGCGATTCCTTGCCGGGGATAGCTGTCTTTGTCACTTCCTCATCAGTGGTTGGCGTCCATTCTGCAATAAACTCTGCCAAATATACCTGCTCTGAATGGTTGATGTGCTCTCAAACTTCAAACCAAAGCTGGATAACTCTAGATCCCACTCCACTATTCTACCGGTAGCCTCAGGGTTTCGGAGTATCCTTTGCAACGGAAAACGAGTAACAACCGTATTCTCATGGTCTTGGAAGTAGTGGTGCGGTTTCCTTGAGGCCATGATGAGACCAAAGATCAAATTTTGCACGCCAGAGTACCTCGATCTAGCCCCTTGTAACAAGGAGCTGACAAAATACACTGGGCGTTGCACCACTTTCTTCCTTGCCGCGTCCTTGGGGTTGCTCTCGTTGCTGTGCTCATTACTGTTCTGATCCTTTTCTGACTCTGCCGTTATCTGCCCACTTTCTGCCTCATCCACTTCTCGCTATGCTACCAAGGCCGCACTAACCACTTGGTTGGTTGCCGCCAAGTATAGCAACAACGGCTCTTGGGGTTTGGGTGCAACCAAGGTAGGCACAAACGATAGGTAGGCCTTCAACTCCTGCAGAGCTGCATCTGTTTCCGGGGTCCACTTCATAGGCCCTGCCTTCTTCAAAATTTTAAAGAACGACAAGGCACACTCGGCAGAATTGGAAATGAATCTACTTAGCGCAGCAATGCATCCCGTCAAGCGCCTCACATCCTTAACTGTCCTTGGCACTTGGATCTGCTCGATGGGTTTGATCATGTCGGGGTTAGCTTCGATCCCCCGATGAGAGACGAAGAAACCAAGCAGCTTGCCGGAGGGTACACCAAACACACACTTCTCCAGATTAAGCTTGAAATTGATCTTGTACAGGTTAGCAAATGTCTCCTCCAAATCCTGGATAAGAGTGGTCTTATCCTTGGTTTTGACCACGATATCATCCATATAAGCTTCTATGTTTCTGTGTAACTGTGGCTCAAAAGCAATCTAAACTGCCCTTGCAAAAGTGGACCCGACACCCTTTAGTCCGAATGGCATGCGGACAAAGCAGTACGTACCACATGGAGTGATGAACGATGTCTTCTCTTCATCTTCTTTGGACATGAAGATCTGGTGATATCCGGAATATGCGTCCAAAAAGGAGAGAAAATCACACCCTGAAGTGGAATCCACAATCTGGTCGATACACGGCAAGGGAAATGGGTCCTTCGGGCAAGCCTTGTTGAGATCTGTGAAATAAATGCAAAGCCTCCATTTCCCATTTGCCTTCCGGACTACCACTGGATTTTCTAACCATGTAGGATGCAATACTCCTCTGACCAAACCAGCTGCCTCCAGTTTCTTGATTTCTTTGGCAATGAACTGCTGCCTTTCCAAGGCCTGCTTCTGAACTTTCTGCTTGACAGGTTGGGCGTGTGGGCAGACAACAAGGTGGTGCTCGATTACCTCCCTGGGAACACCAGGGATATCAGATGGTTGCCAGGAAAACACATCGATATTCGCCCGCAGGAAGGCAACGGGCGCGCTTTCCTATTTTTCATCAAGGATGGCGTTGATGGTGAAGTACCATCAACGCCAGCCAACCCTATCGGGACCTTCTTCACTTGGGGTGCAGCAACCTTGTATCTCTTGCTGTTGGAACACTCCGGTACGTCGTCAACGGGTGCCGTGCACTCGGAGGGGGCATGCTTCTCGGACTCCTTGCCGGAGGTCCTACAATCCCTTTCCTTTCCTTTGATTTTCTTGGCGAGAGCTATTGCTACTGCAGCCTTTGCTGCGAATGCATCCTGGTACATCTTGTCCACACAGACAGTTGCATCCTTCTCATCCGATGGGATAGTGATGACTCCCAGTGGCCCAGGCATCTTCAGAGTATTGTAAGGATAGTAGGATGCTGCCATGAACTTGGCCAGGGCCGGGCATCCAAGAATCCCATTGTATGGCAGGGGGAGATCAACCACATCAAACACAACCTTCTTTGTCCCGTAGTTCAGTTCTCTCCCAAACGTCACCGGCAACGTAATCTTCCCTTTAGGATGGCTCCTGCCGGGGTTAACTCCTTGAAACGTGCTGGTAACCTCTAGCTGTTCTTCTCCTATCTGAAGCCTGTTGATAACTGTTGGGGAAATCAAATTCAACCCGGCCCCGCCATCCACTAACATCCTTGTGACCTTGAGGTTGTGAATTGTCGGAGAGACCAACAATGGCAAGCACCCTACTGCGGTGGTGCAGCCAGGATGATCCTCCTCATCAAAGATGTTGGCGTGCAGGACCATTTGAGCGGTTTCCGGGCCTCTGGCGCTGCTCCACAACATTGATCTCTCATGCCCACCGCTTGAGCGGAGGCGTGCAAAGATGCACCCCCATCAATGCATAGGGCGCCAGTGGCCTTCTGAAATTCCTGTTCACTGGTTTCCTCTTCATTCCCTCCATCACTCACATCATCACAGACTTCCTTCTCGTGACCCCTGGCAGGTTTTCCATGGTTCTGAAAGGGTTTGCCGGGGCGGTTTGCTTCACCGCCTCAGCCCTTTCTGCCGACGACATTCTGAACTTTTTCCTTGTCACGCTTATCATATTCTGCCCTGTGTTTCTTGACAAGCTGCTCAACCTGGTAACACTCCTGAAGGTCATGGCCCTTGGTCCGGTGGATCCTGCAGTACGGGCCATTGCCTTTCCCAGCTTTCTGGCGGTAGCGGCTTCCCGGCAGGCTGTGCAAGCGGCAACTTCCTTGCCGGGGGCCTCAACCTTGCCTTTCTTGCCGGTACTAGGTGTGCCCGAACCTTCTACAATCATCACTGCCTTATCTCTTGGCTTCTTACTGTGCTTCTTGCCCTTTCTCTGACTGGTTGATTCATCTTCATCCTCTGAATCAACATTGATGCAATCCTCCTCTCCGGGCAACTTCCTTCCTTCCTCCATCTGAGCACACTTATCCACCAGTGTGTATAGCTCCTTCACAGTCTTGGGCAACCGCACATTCATCTTAGAACAAATGCGACGATTCCGCACATTGGACTGGAAAGCTGCTATAATGGCTGCAGGATGGATATTTGGAATATTCCTATGAACTTTACTGAATCTATGTAAATACTTACGGAGAGTTTCTCCTTCCTTCTGCTGGAGAAGTTGCAGGTCGCTGGGTCTGTCGGGCTCTAGGTGGCCACCGGTGAAGGCAACGATGAACTCGTGGCATAGGTCTACCCATGACGAAATGGAGTTCTCCGGCAGGTGCATCATCCAGGACCTCATGTTGGACTTGAGGGCCAAAGGGAAGTAGTTGGCGAACACCTTCCCATCGCTTCCCCCGGCATCCTGAACAATGATGGTGTAGATGCTTAGGAACTCTGCCGGGTTCAGCCTCCCATCATACTTCTCATGTGTCTCTGGCTTGGACGTGCAAACAGACAGCCAATGGACTTGCCGCAGCTCTCGTGTAAAGGCAGGGTAGCCGACCTCGAAAGGCAGGCACCCGCCAACACCGAGCGCAGGCTCGTCGGTGTTGAGGCCATCGCACCCGACAGTCTGGCGGAGGTCGTCGTGGCGCCGATCTATGACGACGCGCGTGTCTCCCCGCCGCCTATCCTCTGAGGCTCGACATTGGCCTGGACGTGCTCGAGGGTCAGAAGAGGCCATCGAGACATCGTCGGGATCTTGATTCAGCTGCGCCCGCGTCGGCTGCCATGGTGGGGACTACACTGTGGGGACGGCCCCCTCTGTTCGGCCAGCAGTATGGGCGGTTGCTGTCGCTTGGGGAGGTCGTGGCGAGCCAGGTCGTCGTGAGCGCCCAGTTTCGGCGAAACCGAGCAGGCTCTGGAGGGTGGCACGTCATTCATCCATCTACTCGGCCGCTGGCGGAAACCTCAGTAGCAACTGAGCTCGCGCCATAGCCTCCATGGTTGTGCTTGGTATAGATGTTCATGACGTCGACCGCACCGTCGCCTGGCTCCTGATGGTGCCAGCGGCGGCGACGGCGGTGGTGTCGCATCCACGCAGTTGTGGGACGACCACCTGGGCAGCGGGGTCACGCGGCGGTAGTGCTTGAGGGTCAGCGGCTCCGCCGAGCGCAGCGGTCTGGTCGACTCGTCCGAGAGGAGGCACATGGGCCGCGGACGCCCCCGCAGTGGGGGCGTCCGGAGGGCGACGGTTTATCCTGGACCGAGTGCCGTTGCTGTGGCTGTGCCCATCAGTGGGAGGAGAGGGTGCAGATGAAGTGACCCCCTCGCCCGCACCTTGTGGAGCGTGACCGCCAAGGCATTGCTGATGCTGTTCTCCTTTGACATCTCCAGCCCCCGTGTCGGCCGTGGGGGGAGTGGCGATGGCGCCACCTGCTCCAATCACGCCCCCAGCAGTGTTCACGTCCTCGCTCGCCCCTGCATCCTCCGAGGCAGTAGAGGCCGCGAGCGGCGGAGACTTCGAGATGGACGGATGGGTCGAAGGGCCGGACTTCTTCTTCTTAGGCGCCATGGTCGATGGTATCGTCGAAGACGAAGATGGTGATGAAGATGACGCGTTGCGCATGCTTTTAGGTTCGCGCAAGCGACCCCCCTACCTGGCGCGCCAAAGATGTCGTGGGATATCTGTCGGTTCTATATCCGACATATCTCGTAGTAGGGGTCCTAATCTAGGCGTCTTGGAGCGATGGTAACATGGACACGGGATTTTACCCAGCGTCGGGCTCTCTCGAAGAGATAATACCCTACATGCTGCTTTTGATTGTATTCATATGGGGTGTAGTGCAGAGTACATGTATCTACCACGAGATTGTTCTCGTGAATATGAGTTGCCTATTGACTAGCCTAGCCTCAGTTTATATAAGACTCCAGAGGCCTAGGGTTTTAGGGGAGTCCTTGTCTTGGGCGCCAAGTCTTGTGGAGTCTTCCTTGTATGCGGCATGGGCTGTCCGAACTGGCCCATGAATGAGCCACCATGGGGGTCCTCAGCCTGATCCAGCTGGTCGGGAGACGATGTGGTGAGTACCCCCTAGTCCGGGACACCGTCAATAGCCCCCTGAACCGGTCTTCAAGTAAGGGACGCTCCTCGGTTCTTCCGAACTGTTCTTCATCTTTGGACGCCATTCTTGAAAACTGGTTCAACAAATCTTTCCCTTCTTTGATTGAGGATCGGCGAGATGAATCCGAAGAGTGCACACATCGGGCATCCGAGGAGGCCTTTAAGTTTTTGGCCTTTATAAATGCCTTGTAATTTTTTACGCCACACCTCGGGTTTGAAATTGTTCCCGTGCGGCGGTGTCCTTTTGCATCCGAGCTCCAATGGCTGGACTGCACCCGAGCTCCAACGCCGGACTATCCGAGCTCCAATGCCGGACTGTACCCGAGGTGTCATAGATCACCTTGGCTCAAAGATGTCAAAGGGGTTTAGCCGAGCTTAATGCTGGAAATACCCTCTATGGAGCCAGCCACTCCGCCCGAGCTTTATGCCGGACTGCTTCCGAGGTGGTGCACCACCCCGACCGCGGGATGATTTTTGTGAATATTTTCGATTGGTGCAATTTATTCTGCCGAGATATATAGCCAGTAGCCCTCAAGGTGTGTGTCGGTCTAAAACCTGAGATGCACCTGAAGGATGACATAAGACCGCTGATCCCAGTAGCCCCTGAGACTCAGGTTGATTCGCAAAATCGGCCTGAGGACCAAATCCTAGCTCGGCAGAATACTTAGGAATAGAAACACGGTGTAATACATTGGAGGAAGTAGTGATCGGCAGATGGGTCCTTGAGAGAGGGTTTTGAGAAGCTCCCGTAATATATTAGCTTGATGCCGGATAGGTCCAGATGGTACCTATTGTTGTCTGAAGACGCGTTTGCCATAACTTGGTCAAGCCGAACACTGGTCATTATGAATTTTCTGCATTGAATAGGCAATGCAGTAGCCCCCGAGCCACTGGTCAGGTGGTAATACCAGATCAGGGGATCGATGTGCCCCTTTAATATTTGTAAATGATAAGCGCGAAGCCAAGTAGCCCCCGAGCCTTAATGTGGGCACGGGTGGCCGAATTAAGGATCGATATCCGTTTGACAGAAATTTTTGTTGTGTTTAACACAAACTTCTCGGAAATAGAATAAATATCTCATAAATGAGTTAGAGCTAACAAAAGCTGAGCTCTCCAAGGTCGGCCTCAAGGGGCTTAATAGATAGGAAATCCATGCCAACAGGGAACTATGAGAGCGTTATGTTAGCTACTCGGTTGTCTCAAGAGACTGTGCCATTGACTCTTTAAAAGATTGGCTGCGAAAAAATTGACTTTTGCTGACAATTTATGTGTAATGATTCTATGTACCTAAGTATGTTACATCGTTAATGCTCGGATCCGCATCGTACAAAACTTTGTTGACCGACCATCGACTTCAACCTCCTCAGCCAGTAGCGGGGGAGTGTTTCCCTACTTCATAAAGCCATTTAAAGGCAAAGATTTATGGGAAACAAGGCAATCCGGCCATACGGTTTTATAAACAAAGCGCAGAGAGATGTGTTATATTACTATTAACATAGGAAACATCTTTCACAGAAAAATAGTCCCTCTATCGGTTCCTTTCTTTGGGTTGTCATGCCGACTATGATTATGAAACCTCATTTCCGATCAATGTGGGAGGAAAATAGTGAGGATTTAGTTTGGGGAAAGTTCTCGAACTCTATGGTCCAATGAACCAAAATTTTCACTTCCTTCGTTGCCGACCAATTATATCCTTTAAGATGGCTAGCTTTCGGCTTCAGCCAGTCTGAGGTACTAATCCGAATGACCCGGTAGTAACAATCACAGAGGTACTCCCTTTACCGCCTAGCCGAACAATCGGGAACGTAGGGGTAAACGCAGGAGCCAGGCAACCCAGCTTGGCCAAAATCTTAAGTCAAACTGATGCATATTTATGGCTTTATAACAATAATTACAGAAGGCAGCGCTCGTATATTGAATACAAACGCTGATGATATATGCATTTTTGACGCCGTTACGACCGTTTGTAATCTGAAAGTGGCCCATCGTCGGCTTCTACCCCTTTGTAGATGCTACGCAAGGTGTTTCCGCAATAACAAAACAACCCTTAGCCGACGTCTCGGTGCCCGGAGGCGGTTGTGTTTAGCGGAAATGAGGCAATCAGATATGCAGGTGATACGTCCCCAACGTATCTATAATTTTTGATTTTTCCATGCTATATTATATTATGTTTTGGATGATTAATGGGCTTTATTATACACTTGTATATTATTTTTGGGACTAACCTATTAACCGGAGGCCTAGCCCAAATTGCTGTTTTTTTGCCTATTTCAGTGTTTCACAGAAAAAGAATATCAAACAGAGTCCAAACGGAATGAAACCTTCAGGAACATAATTTTCGTAACAAACGTGATCCAGAGGACTTGGAGTGGACGTCAAGCAACAGACGAGGAAGCCACGAGGTAGGGGGCGTGCCTACCCCCCTAGGCGCGCCCTCCACCCTCGTGGGCCCCTCGTGGCTCCGCCGACCTACTTCTTCCTCCTATATATACCTATGTACCCCCAAACCATCAGAAGCAACTACGAAAACCTAATTCCACCGCCCCAACCTTATGTACCCATGAGATCCCATCTTGGGGCCTTTTCCGGCGTCCCGCCGGAGGGGGCATTGATCACGGAGGGCTTCTACATCAACACCATAGCCTCTCCGATGATGTGTGAGAGTTTACCTCAAACCTTCAGGTCCATAGTTATTAGCTAGATGGCTTCTTCTCTCTCTTTGGATCTCAATACAAAGTTCTTCTCAATTCTCTTGGAGATCTATTTGATGTAACTCTTCTTTTTGCGGTGTGTTTGTTGAGATCCTATGAATTGTGGGTTTATGATCAAGATTATCTATGAACAATATTTGAATCTCCTCTGAATTCTTTTATGTATGATTGGTTATCTTTGCAAGTCTCTTCGAATTATCAGTTTGGTTTGGCCTACTAGATTGATATTTCTTGCAATGGGAGAAGTGCTTAGCTTTGGGTTCAATCTTGCGGTGTCCTTTCCCAATGACAGCAGGGGCAGCAAGGCACGTATTGTATTGTTGCCATCGAGGATAAAAAGATGGGGTTTATATCATATTGCATGAGTTTATCCCTCTACATCATGTCATCTTGCTTAAAGTGTTACTCTGTTCTTATGAACTTAATACTCTAGATGCATGCTGGATAGTGGTCGATGTGTGGAGTAATAGTAGTATATGCAGAATCGTTTCGGTCTACTTGTCACGGACATGATGCCTATATACATGATCATACCTAGATATTCTCATAACTATGCTCAATTCTATCAATTGCTCGACAAGAATTGCTTACCCACCATAATACTTATGCTCTTGAGAGAAGCCACTAGTGAAACCTATGGCCCCCGGGTCTATTTTCCATCATATTAATCTCCCGTCAACAAGCTATTTCTATTACCGTTTATTTTGCTTTCTTTACTTTTAGTCTTTATCATAAAAATACCAAAAATATTATCTTATCATCTCTATCGATCTCACTCTAAGTAAGTGACCGTGAAGGATTGACAACCCCTTTATCGCGTTGGTTGCGAGGTTCTTATTTGTTTGTGTAGGTGCGTGGGACTTGAGTGTGGCCTCCTCTTTGGATTGATACCTTGGTTCTCAAAAACTGAGGGAAATACTTACACTACTTTACTGCATCACCCTTTCCTCTTCAAGGGAAAGCCAACGCAGTGGTCAAGAGGTAGCAGCAGGCGTTATAACTTTCACTTAGTCAGGGGAGCTTGAAGTTGGGAGGCCGGTTACTAGCCCTCGGTTAGTGTTCAGCGACAGCAGAGGTCAAGAAGTAAACACTTCGGCCAATGTTATGAACGACCCGTCATTTAACACGGGGTGACCTCTATCGATCTTATAGTTCAATACAGTCATCGAATCGCCGACTAGTTTGCACTTATTATGACAATCAATTTTTGGCTTTCTCCACTGAGGCGCTTAACCATCCGAACTGGAAGCACAATCGCAGTGGTTCTCCCTTTGCACACCTAGCCGAACAAAGTGGAACTTAGGAGGCAAGCATAGGAGCCGGGCAACCCAACTATTGAACAAAGACACAATTTGAACTGATGCATATAAAGCAATATCCGAGAACATTTTACCGAGGACTCCTTGGAGTACCTTGGGTTTTGGTGGGTTCGGCTCTAGCCGCATCCCCCACTGCTATTGCCGAAGCTTTAAAGGTGTTCGACGTTGTACTGCGAGACTTATGTTGGAAACACACAAATGGGTTAAAAGTTCCATAGGCTTGGAAAACCAAAAAACTTCGGTAAAAACTTTATGCCCGAACTAAATCAAGTTTTTGGTGCCAATCCAAAAATTGGTTTTAAAGTTATTTGTGCTTCTATCGTGCTTTAACATGACACATCCGATCTCTAAACTGCAAGTAGGTTAGCATCAGCTTCAACCTCCTAATCCCGAAGGCGGAGTGCTTCTCCGAGGCCATTTTAGCGAACTAAACTCGAGCGGCTTTAGAGAGAATCCAGGCTGTCCGGCTATTGACCATATTCTCGAGTCAAAAAAGGAGTGGTAGAAAAAGACTTTGCAACGACCAAGAAGAAAACACATTTACTATAAAATGGCACATATAAATTTTAAGAGCCCCCAGTTAACATGGGTAAGGGGAATTTCTTAAAAGAACAACGTATGTGAGCATGGTCGAACCGAACACAAATTAAAAATTTAAAACTTTGAGCATGAAAGCGACTTAGCTGGTTAGTGTGTTCGGCATTGATGACACGGTCCGAGCTTGATGCGGGACAAGGTTCTAGCCCCCAGGTTGGTCCTGAGGTGGCCGAGCGGAGAGCTCGGCACTCCGAAGTGGCGACATAGCACGACCGATGTGGTGAGGTGGAACCCCCAGTCCGACCGAGGCGAAGGAGTAGGCCGGTAGTATGACGCCGAAGTCCCCGGTGTGGGTTAATGAAGTGACGACGAAGCCCGTGTCCAGTCGAGGTGACATGGTACGTCGGTACGCCGAGGTGACAGGGCTGCCCAACCCGGATCATTTACCTGATGGTTTTCTCGGTAGCAGTCATGGCAACCGAAGGAAAAACAACTTCCAACAGTACTAGTGCTTAGTACCCACGTGAAGTCCAAACTGATCCATCCTTTGTACGTGTATGCGCGAGTGTTTAGCTGGAAAAGGTTGGTCAACATAGAGATTCGTCGGCCTGTGCTGTAGATTGCCAAGGCCACGTGACCCCTTGGTACTTTGTGAAGAGGAGCTATAGCCAGCATGGATACTACGGCAGCTTGTCCTTAAATTGCGCGCCGATCTGATTGCTCCAGGACGTGTTAGATCGGCCTATGCCAGCCTCGGTTTGGGTGAGGCTTCACGCGCCGCTCTCCTATCTTTGGATCAAACATGTAGCATCTCGCGTAAAGGCGCCATCAGTCGATCGATCCTAGATAACCTGCAAAACCAGAACAGTGCAAATCGGAAGAACCAAATTTCTCGGATTAAATCATACAAGACAAATAACTGGAATAGTTCTACTTGAGTGTGGATATAGCCATAGGCTAGCGTGTTGCATCGGTCAAAACCAATTGATGTGTCACGACTACTACTCCAGTTGATTGGTCCATGAGAAAGTGCATGAAAAAGGATCAGTAGTAAAGAAGCGTAAACAACCTCAGCTTAATTAAATAATAAAGAAAAGATCAAATCTCCCTGCGGCCGCCCCTGAGTCGAGCTCGTGTGCTGCTGCACGCCAGCAATACTAGTCCACGCAGCACAGTTCCTTGGCTGGGGTGCCGCTTGATGGCTCCTTGGCCGCGGTGCGTGAGAGTCGCAGCAGAGGCCGTACATGGCGTACGACCAGTCGCCGAACACTTTTTCTGATTTTGATTTAACTGCGAACAGGGTACCTCATGGCAGCAGCCATAATCTTGCAAAAAAGACAGTTTATACTAAATAGATCTAATTGAAAAAATATCACCTGATTATCCCACCGACCCGTGACGATCACCCAGCAGACTCTCAATGAAAGCACCATTGTCGGTTCTATATCCGACATATCTCATAGTAGGGGTCCTAAGCTAGGCGTCTTGGAGCGATGGTAACATAGACACGGGATTTTACCCAGCTTCGGGCTCTCTCGAAGAGATAATACCCTACATGCTGCTTTTGATTGTATTCATATGGGGTGTAGTACACAGTACATGTATCTACCACGAGATTGTTCTCATGAATATGAGTTGCCTATTGACTAGCCTGGCCTCGGTTTATATAAGACACCAGAGGCGTAGGGTTTTAGGGGAGTCCTTGTCTTGGGCACCAAGTCTTGTGGAGTCTTCCTTGTATGCGACATGGGCTGTCCGAACTGGCCCATGAATGAGCCGCCATGGGGGTCCTCGGCCTGATCCAACTGGTCGGGAGACGACGTGGTGAGTACCCCCTAGTCCAGGACACCGTCAATATCCACGGCTACCTATGGGACCAGGAGGCCCCTTGCTGGTTCGGCAGGGGGACGTCGCATTGCGCAAAGAGCAGACCAACACACGACAGCACGGCACAGAGCACACAAGCAATTTACCCAGGTTCGGGCTGCCGCGAGGCGTAAGACCCTACTCCTGCTTTACAGGATTGATGGTGGAATGGGGATGGTGAAACGCAGTACACTTGCCCGGCATGGGTTGCCGTAGGGCAGCAGCGACTACGCGCGTATGGGGGTGTGGGTTTGTCAACTTTCCAACCCTTCCTACGGGTGCCATGGGCCTCCTTTTATAGATTAAGGGGTCACCACAATGGTAAAGTAGTCAATATCCACTGATATGATAGCAAACAGTGCTACCATACCTAACTCTGTGGGCTGACAGGGTGCATTAAATGCACCGCTTAGTGTCACATCATTGGTTGCCCGACAAGGCTTGCCGGGCTATCTCGCCAGCTCCGCACCTGTTCTCTTGACACGTCGCAGGACGGGTGTCATCTGTGGGTTTCTTCCATAGGAAATGGCCGCCATGTGGAGAATGGCTGCCACTTAATCACCTTGCGGCTTGACACCGCACTGATTGACGACGTGGGTTGTGCTTGAGTGGTTGGTGGGGTGGTGCCTCCGCGAGCCCCGGCAGACCCTGCTGGGGTGCCTTGTTTGTCTGCTTCTAGTGGTGGCCTCGCCCCTTGCCGGGCTCTCCTGCCCTGCAAGGGAGGCCCTTCTTTTATCGATACTCTACTTTTCCAGCTTGATCTTCGTCTCTCTGAGATGCATGTTGGTTCTTCAAATTTCTTGGTCCTTCAATCTCTGACTTGGGCTAGTGCTTCAATCTTGCTCTTTGTGCCTGTGCATGATGTCTATTACGCAACCTTCTTCTTGTAGACGTTGTTGGGCCTCCCAGTGCAGAGGTTTGTAGGACATTAGCAAATTTCCCTCAAGTGGATGACCTAAGGTTTATCAATCCGTAGGAGGTGTAGGATGAAGATGGTCTGTCCCAAGCAACCCTGCAACCAAATAACAAAGAGTCTCTTGTGTCCCCAACACACACAATACAATGGTAAATTGTGTAGGTGCACTAGTTCGGCGAAGAGATAGTGATACAAGTGCAATATGGATGGTAGATATAGGTTTTTGTAATCTGAAAATATAAAAACAGCAAGGTGACTAATGGTAAAAGTGAGCGTAAACGGTATTGCAATGCTAGGAAACAAGGCCTAGGGTTCATACTTTCACTAGTGCAAGTTCTCTCAACAATAATAACATAATTGGATCATATAACTATCCCTCAACATGCAACAAAGAGTCACTCCAGAGTCACTAATAGCGGAAAACAAACGAAGAGATTATGGTAGGGTACGAAACCACCTCAAAGTTATTCTTTCCAATCAATCCGTTGGGCTATTCCTATAAGTGTCACAAACAGCCCTAGAGTTCGTACTAGAATAACACCTTAAGACACAAATCAACCAAAACCCTAATGTCACCTAGATACTCCAATGTCACCTCAAGTATCCGTGGGTATGATTATCGATATGCATCACACAATCTTCAGATTCATCTATTCAACCAACACATAGAACCTCAAAGAGTGCCCCAAAGTTTCTACCAAGAATCAAGACAAAACGTGTGCCAACCCCTATGCATAGGTTCATGGGCGGAACCATAAGTTGATCACCAAAACATACATCAAATGAATCACGTGATATCCCATTATCACCACAGATCACGCACGACAAGACATACATCAAGTGTTCTCAAATCATTAAAGACTCAATCCGATAAGATTACTTCAAAGGGAAAACTCAATCCATTACAAGAGAGTAGAGGGGGAGAAGAAACATAAGATCCAACTATAATAGCAAAGCTCGCGATACATCAAGATCGTGCCAAATCAAGAACACGAGAGAGAGAGAGAGAGAGAGAGAGAGAGATCAAACACATATCTACTGGTACATACCCTCGGTCCCGAGGGTGAACTACTCCCTCCTTGTCATGGAGAGTGCCGAGATGATGAAGATGGCCACCTGTGAGGGACCCCCCTCCGGCAGGGTGCCGGAATAGGGTCCCGATTGGTTTTTGGTGGCTACAGAGGCTTGCGGCGGCGGAACTCCCGATCTATTCTGTTCCCCGAAGTTTTTAGGGTATTTGGGTATATATAGGAGGAAGAAGTACGTCAGGGGAGCTATGAGGGGCCCATGAGGGTGGAGGGAGTGCCCTAGGCGGGTGGGTGAGGGAGTCCTGGATTAGGGAGTATCCGGACAGCCGGACTGTATACAACGTCCGGACTATTGAAGCGTGAAGATACAAGACTCAAGACTTCGACCCATGTCCGGATGGGACTTTCCTTGGCGTGGAAGGCAAGCTTGGCGATCCGGATATTATATTTCCTTCCTTGTAACCGACTCCATGTAAACCCTAGCCCTCTCCGGTGCCTATATAAACCGGAGAGGGATGTCCTTAGAAGGCCGATCACAATTACAATCATACCATCATAGGCTAGCTTCTAGGGTTTAGCCTCTACGATCTCGTGGTAGATCTACTCTTGTACTACCCATATCTTCAATATTAATCAAGCAGGAAGTAGGGTTTTACCTCCATCGGGAGGGCCCGAACCTGGGTAAACATCGTGTCCCTTGCTTCCTGTTACCATCAGCCTAAGACGCACAGATCGGGACCCCCTACCCGAGATCCGCCAGTTTTGACACCGACATTGGTCCTTTCATTGAGAGTTCCTCTGTGTCGTCGCTACAGGGCTCGATGGCTCCTCCAGTCATCGTCAACAACATGATCCCGGGTGAGACCTTTCTCCCGGGACAGATCTTCGTGTTCGGCGGCTTCTCCCTGCGGGCCAACTCTCTTGGCCATCTGGAGAAGATCGACAGCTACGCGCCTGGCCACCAGATTTGGTTCGGAAACCTGAACTACACGACGGACATTCGCGGAGACTTGATCTTCGAGGGATTCGGGCCTATGTCAGGAGCATCGAACAGTCACGACGAGCACGACTTAGACCTGCTGTCGGACGAAGCTCGGGGTATCACCCCCGCAGTAGCCCTGGACCTAAATCCGGACAGGCTGCTCTGCCTAAGGACGGAGGGATGGACCCCGCCCCGCAGGTCGCACACTCATCGGCGGTGGAGCCGAACACGGGTCTTACCTATGTGGTGTGGCTCCCGACCCCCGGATTCGTATCCGGACGCTGGTTCCAGTCCACGCACTCCCAAGCCAGTCGAGCCAGGTTGGGCTCCGGTAATGGAGTTCACCGCTGCGGATATCTTCCAGCACTCGCCCTTTGGTGACATGCTGGACTCATTAAAGTCTCTCTCTTTGTCAGGAGGCTCTTGGCCGAACTATGTCTGGCTCGAGTGGGAGGCAGGCGATGAAGGAATTCGTTGCCCACCCACCACCCACTTCATTGCCACGGTCGATGATTTAACCGAGGTACTGGAGTTCGACTCCGAAGACATCAACGGTATGGATGACGATGCAGGAGAAGAACATGAACCACCGCTCACTGGGCGGTGGACAGCCACCTCTTCCTATGATATATATATGGTGGACACTCCGAAGAAAACAAATGGCGATGAGGCAACGGAGGATAAAACCTCAGGGAAAAAAGCAAAGAATGGGCGTTGTCGGCGCCACTCCAAGCCCCGCCACAGCAATACCGGCTGAAAGTGCAACTATCCCTAGGTGGTTTTGGTAATTCATAACAACATATAGCTCATTGAGCTAATGCTATTCCAAGACTATTATTTCAGGAAAGCTCAATGAATGGCATGGCATGGATGATGAAAGTGGATCCCTCAAAATACTAAGGACAAAGGATTGGCTCAATCTCAAAAGCTCAAGACTCTTCATTTTACATTTTAGTGATCCAAGATCACATTGAGTCTATAGGAAAAGCCAATACTATCAAGAAGGGATGAGGTGTTGCTTAATGAGCCTTTTGCTTCATGTGCTTAGTGATATGCTCCAAAACCCTCAACTACTTTCCCACATCCACAAATGACCTAAAACTAAAGCCAAAATCGGTCACACCGATTCTTTCAATCCGGCGCCACCGATTCCAAAAGTCATAGCCACTGCCACAAACCCTGAGAAAATCGGTCTTACCGATAGGGATCTCGGTCTCACCGAGATGGGGTTGCAATCTCTCTATTTCCCTTCATAACGTTTCGGTCCAACCGAAGTGAGCGATCGGTCCCACCGAGATTGCAATGTAAACTCTCTGTTTCCTTTTTGTAACATTTCGGTCTCACCGAAAAGAGCAAATCGGTCCCATCGAGTTTACTTGACCAACTCTCTGGTTAGCTAATTACCAAAATCGGTCTCACCAAGTTTGTGTAATCAGTCTCACCGAGATTACGTTATGCCCTAACCCTAACCATATCGGTCTCACCGAGATGCATGTCAGTCCCACCGAAAATCACTAACGGTCACTAGGTTTACTAAATCGGTCCGACCTAGTTTAACTATTCGGTCCCACCGAGTTTGGTAAATTGTGTGTAACGGTTGGATTTTGTGTGGAGGCTCTATATACCCCTCCACCTCCTCTTCATTCATGGAGGAGCCATCAGACTGAACCTACACTTCCAACTTATCATTTCTGAGAGAGAACCACCTACTCATGTGTTGAGGCCAAGATATTCCATTCCTACCATGTGAATCTTGATCTCTAGCCTTCCCCAAGTTGCTTTCCACTCAAATCATCTTTCCACCAGATCCAAATCCTATGAGAGAGAGTTGAGTGTTGGGGAGACTATCATTTGAAGCACAAGAGCAAGGAGTTCATCATCAACACACCATTTGTTACTTCTTGGAGAGTGGTGTCTCCTAGATTGGCTAGGTGTCACTTGGGAGCCTCCGACAAGATTGTGGAGTTGAACCAAGGAGTTTGTAAGGGCAAGGAGATCGCCTACTTCGTGAAGATCTACCACTAGTGAGGCAAGTCCTTCGTGGGCGGCGGCCATGGTGGGATAGACAAGGTTGCTACTTTGTGGACCCTTCGTGGGTGGAGCCCTCCGTGGACTCAGCAAACTGCTACCCTTCATGGGTTGAAGTCTCCACCAACGTGGAAGTACGATAGCACCACCTATCGGAACCACGAGAAAAACATCCGTGTCTCCAATTGCGTTTGAATCCTCTAAACCCTTCCCTTTACTTTCTTGCAAGTTGCATGCTTTAATTTCCGCTGCCAATATACTCTTTGCATGCTTGCTTGAATTGTGTGATGATTGCTTGACTTGTCCTAAAATAGCTAAAATCTGCCAAACTATAAAATTGGTAAAAGGTTAAGTTTTTATTGGTCAAGTAGTCTAATCACCCCCCCTCTAGACATACTTCAAGGTCCTACAAGTGATATCAGAGCTTTGGTCTCCATTTGCTTTGATTTCCATAGCTTTTGGTGGTCATAGCCTTGGTTTCACAACCTAGGAGAGTATGGCGTCTAGCGAGGGAAATTATCACCGTAGAGGTCCTTACTTTGATGGTACTAATTTTGCGAGTTGGATGCATAAGATGAAAATGCATATTCTTGGACATAACCCCGCCGTTTGGGCAATTATTTGTATTGGCTTGCAAGGTGAATTCTTTGATGGGAGAGAACCGAACCGTGAAGCTAATGCGGAAGAATTGAAGATGTTGCAATACAACGCTCAAGAATGTGACATCATCTTCAACGGATTGTGCCCCGAAGAATTCAACAAAATCAGCCGTCTTGAGAATGCAAAGGAAATTTGGGATACTTTGATTGATATGCACGAAGGTACCGAATCATCAAGGAATCCAAGTTGGATGTGCTCCAAAGTCAACTTGACAAGTTCAAAATGAAGGATGGTGAAGGTGTCGCTGAAATGTACTCTAGGCTTGCTCTTATCACAAATGAGATTGCCGGCTTAGGGAGTGAAGAGATGACCGACAAATTCATCATCAAGAAGATCCTAAGAGCATTGGATGGAAGTATGATACCGTGTGCACATTGATCCAAATGATGCCAAACTACAAAGATCTCAAGCCAACGGAAGTCATTGGAAGGATTGTTGCTCATGAGATGTCACTCAAGGACAAGGAGGAACTTCACAACAAGTCAAGTGGTGCTTACAAAGCCTCAAGTGAAGCCCCCACATCATCAAGTGAGAAACCAACCTTCAATGAAGAATTGAGATAATGGTGAAGAATTTCAACAAGTTCTACAAAAGTAGAAGCAAAGAAAGAAGCTCCAAGTCAAGGTCTTACAATGACAAAAGATCTTATAGTCGAGAGCGCAATTGCTACAATTGTGGGAGACCCGGACACTACTCCAATGAGTGTACGGCACCCTACAAAAGAAGAGAAGATTCTCCAAAAGAAGAAGCAAAGAGAAGAATCACCACCGAGAGAGAGGAGGAGTAGAGATGATCGTTATGAGCGAAGACCCTCACGGTGAAGCAAGGATTCGGAAAGGAAGGACAAGTCATCAAGGAGCTACACAAAACGAAGACATCAAGCTCATGTTGGTGAATGGGTTTCGGCTCGACTCCGACCATCACTCCGAGAGAAGCTATCACTCCGACTCGAATATACTCAATATGAAGGTGTTGCCGGTCTAGCACTTGTGTCAACCAACTCCTCGACATATTTGATTCACCAAATGAAGGAATTGGAAGATGCTTCATGGCCAAAGGTCCTAAGGTAACACATCCCAGTATGTTGATTTCAATAGTGATGAAGATGACTTGCTAGGTGATGATGATTTACTTGTTGACAACTCTAGTGATGAATACTATGATGAAACGTCAATTAATCATGCTAATCAAACGAATGACAATGATAAGGAGAAAATTGAGCTTCTAACTAAATAACTAAACACTCTTAAGTTGGCTCATGAAACTATCTTCGAAGATCATCGAGAACTTTTAAGGGCTCATGAGAAGTTACGCTTTGAAAAGCTCAATCTTGAGCAAGAGCATGAGTTCTTAAAGGCAATCAATGATGATATCCGCAAGAAAAGTTCTTCTTACATTGCCAAGCGTTTACTCTTATCTACGTACATGCCTCAAGTCAAGTCTAGTAACAAGTACACGAAAGATACTTCCTCTAGTAGTAACAATAATAATGTCAAATCCAATGTTGTTGCTTATAGTAGATCTCTTGATTCCACTAATGATTCTCTTAGCCAAGTTACTCTTGAGCAAGAAAATAGTTTATTGAAGGGAATTATAGAGAAAGGTGTTTACAAGAGCCTTGCCGGGAGTAAGCAATTCGAGGAAATTGTACGCAAGCAAGGAAGGCACCGGAAGAATCAAGGTGTTGGTTTTGAACGAAAATTCAACGCCAATGGAGTTGAGTAGGAATAAGATCAATACCCCAAGAAAAAGTTTGTTCCTCAACAAGAGAAGCATGATCCTACTTCCTTCAAGGGGACACAAGCTCAAGATGATCTTCCACCACAAGACCACAAGAACAAAGGCAAGGACAAGCTTCAAGAAGAGATTGATGCATTTGAAGAAGCTCCCAAAGCCTCGTTCGAGTGGGTACCCAAGACTACGTCAAGTTCTACTTCATCAAGTACAACTACAACTCCAAGGATTCCCATCAAGATGATGTGGATCCCGAAGAACAAGAACTAGACAGTTCTTGAGGGTGACTCCGCCAACATTCTTCACTCATATCATTTTGGCAAGAACAAGTGCAATCAACTTTCACATCTTGCACTAGTTCAAGGAGTCACAAACCCTCATGTTGGTAAGGCAAGGGACAAGGTAACCTAATGATTTCATGGACATCATCTTGTGTGTGCATCACTCTATGTCTATGGATATTCTTGTTTGTTCCTTGTGGGACTAACCCATGTAGGCAAGTTGAAAGTGCAACTCACTCCGAAGGATTGCTCCAAATGATCTACATCAACATTGAGCATCTACATCTTCAACACCTACATGAAGTCATCATCGACAAAACCCTAGGTTAGTTCAACCCTCTAAGGGGGGATCTCACATCTAGGGGGATCTTAACTCTAAGAATTGAGTCAAAGCAACTCTAATGATGTGAACACATTAATGCATTATGTAAAAGTGGTAACCCCACTTGAGCTTAAACGATGAGTATGACCTATGATCAAATTTCTCATTTGACTCCTAAGTCAATATACTCATATATAGATGACCTAGTCATCGCCAAGTGTTTGATAGATGCTAGAATTGGTTGTGCATGCTTTGCCACATATTTCAATTGCCATCTTATTGTGTGAGCATGTTGGTGCATATTTTACTCATTCAAGGACATCCACTTGTTGTTTTGTTTGATTGGTTCTTTCTTCTTTTGGCCAAGTGGATGGACAAGAATGCCTAAGAACCTTCTTTAGCTATCTATGCTTTTCTCGTCTCAAACTCTATTCATGCTACATCACAAAATTTGATCAAGTCAGATTCGAACCACTCTGTGTGAGGAGCACTCGGAGTCCCCGATTCGTCATAGACTTAAACTTCCAAAACCTCTTAATGATTCTCTGTCTGACTGATCCTTCCATTTCGGTCCTACCGAGATCATCAAGTTGATCTGAGTTTTCAATCTCGGTGCAACCGATTTGAACTTTTCGGTCACACCGAGTTGCTTTAACTGCTTGCAGTTATGCATCTCTGTGCCACCGAGTTGTTCCACTCGGTCACACCGACAGGGTCGGGCTATATATAGTCACGCGCGAAATTTTGGAAATTTCTCCGAAACCCTTCGCCCACGCATCAGCTCGCTCTGCCATCGTGGTCTCCGGATCGTCTCCTCGCGCCGCAGCCTCCTCGTCGCTGGTCTTCGCCACAACGGATTTCATCCCGCCACAGCCGCCGTAGCAAGTCCACCGCCAAGTTAGGGTATGGACTTGATCTTTGTGCTATCCATGTCTGATTCCTAGCACATTGTTTTCACATTGAATCTTGCCACGATTGCAACTCATCTATCCAGCCAAAGTAGTTCATAGATTAGTTGTGATTCGAATTTTTAGGTTTAGGTTTCCGCCGAAACCATGTCGGACCAACCGAGTTGTAAAAACTCGGTCTCACCGATTTGGCTTATGCCATTGCACAAGTGACTCTCGGTCTGACCGAGATTTACTAATCGGTGCAACCGATTTGAGAATTCTGTGAAACCCTAGCAGTCTCGGTGCCACCGAACTGAAACTTGGTCCAACCGAGATCATCAGTTTAGGTTCCAAAACTGCTTCGGTATCACCGAGTTTGAAAATCGGTGGATCCGAAATGCTTTCTGTGGAAAACTAAAACTGAACTTTTGAGTCATTCTTTTGCAAAAACCTCTGCATTTTGTGATGCTCATCTTTTCTATCTCATCTATAAACTCTTCACAGGGTCATCAGTCAGCTTTTGCAGTATGTCTGATCAAGTGACAGCCAGAACAGATCTGAAGAGCATATAAACTTGAGTGAGGGCACTAGTCCCTCAACTTCAGATGAAGGGAGCAGAAGTACTCCTAGCAATTTGCCTAAGGCTGCTACTAGGCAAAGGAGGAAAAGAAATTCAGATTCATAGGATGAAGATTACACGGCTGAGGAAGATGAAGCAACTTCAAAGAAAGAAGTGCTCAAGAAGGAAAGGGTCATGAAGACCAAAAGGACTGCAGGAAGACAACCAATGTCTAAGGCCAGAACATCAACTCAACTACCTGAAAAACCTGATCCCAAAGAGCCAGTTGCTGAGAGCAAGAAGAGGAAGGAAAGGGTCAAGATGACCAAGGCCAGAGTTATAGGGAATCCTTCCATGGTGGAAGAGGAAGAGCCTGCTGCACCAGCACCAAAGGCACCAAAGCTAATGGGTGATGCAATCAGATCAGGGGCTGCCACATCTAAGCCCAAGGAAGCACCCAAAGCTGCCCCCAAGGCCAAGTCTGCACCAAGGAATACTAGGAGTATTCCAGCTGCTGAGAAGAACAAGGCCCCAGTGCCTGAGGTTGATGAGGAAGATGAAGAAGGACAAGTTCTGAGGAAGCTTAAGCCAAAGATACCAGACCACAATGATGCCCATCCTGTGGCTGAGAACATGAGACTCAGGAAGGACTCAGGATTGAGGGAATGGAGATTGGAAGATCCATATGCATCAAGGAGAAGAACTGCTGTTGATTACAGGTTCCATACAAAGGAACAACATGACTTTTATGAGACAATCTTGTTGGACAAGAAGCCCATTGTGTGTGACATGAGATGGGTCGACTGGAACTTCATCAAGGAGAATGAAGAGCACTATCCTGGAGTGCAGGACAGCTTTGTGAGTTGTGGAGTTGCAGATTTTGTTGGGCAGAAGCTCACAAATTGGAATGATGAGCTTATCATGCAGTTTTACTCCACAGCACATTTCTACCCAGATGGGAGAATTGTTTGGATGTCTGAAGGTACAAGGTACCATTCAACTGTTGAGGAGTGGGCAAAGCTGATAAATGCCCCAGAGGAGAATGAGGATGACTTAGACATCTATGCAAATAAGAAAAAGGATCAAAATTCAATGGCTCACATGTACAAGGAAATTCCAAACAAGGCATTAGCAACTCACAAGTTTGGATCAGTTCACTATCTCTTTGTCGGGGTTGCCAACCATCAATTGGATTCGAGGCACACTTTGTTGCCCAAGTCCGTGACCATAACATGATCGAGGGCATGCCATCAACATGTTGCATGTGTTTGATGTGCCACAAAGTTTAAAGTCATGAGCCTGATCATTGAAACTATCAAGAGGACTGCAGCAGATCGTAAGAGGAGCTGTGGATATGCACCTCAGATTCAAGAATTGATAAACTCAAAGATGGGCACAGGAAATATCAGTTGGATAAGGAACACTTTCCACTTTATCCAGACTTTGAGGACAATGAGGTTGTCATGAATGAAGATGATCCACAATCAGTTCAAGCTCAGGAGAAGAAGGAGAAGGCAAAGAGGGAGAAGGCTGCCAAGATGCCAACTCAAGAGGAGGCATCTGAGTATCTCTTGAAGAACAAGCAGGAGCAGCTTGGTTACTTAATAGCATCAACCTTGAGGATTGAGAAGGGATTGGCCACCCTAACTCAAAATCAGGAGAGCTTGGAGAGAATCATAGAACAAAAGTTCTATAACTTAGATGTGAAAGTAACTGAGATTCAGACTGCAGTGGAGGAGCTACAAGAGGACATGCAGGAGAGGAAGGGCAAGGCAACAACAAATGTGTTTGCCAGAGTGCCTAGAGCCCAGAGGTCATCAGCTGTGCCAGTTTCTGACACAAGAGCAACTTCATCTGCACCAGCTACAGCCTCGGTGCCACCAGCTCCAAAGACCTTCATCAGCTCCAGCTCCATCTACATCGACCAAGTCTTCGTCCAAGGAGCCATCTCTACACCACCACCTGAAGATCAAGCCTGAGAGTCGATCTAGCACTATGCATTTTCTATGAACTTTTTGGTAACTTGTTGCCAAAGGGGGAGAAAAGTGTATAGATCATAGGCTTCGAGAGAGAGAGAGTGTTGCTTTTGTTCTCTCTTCCTTTATTTGGTGGTTTTTCAAAACTTTGTTTGCTTTTGGTTGAGATACTATGGTTGTGAGACATTGATGATCATGTGTTTGATCATAAGCTACACTTATGCATGCTTGATATTATCCTATCTATCTTATGTGATCACTCACTTTACTTGGTCATGAGTGCATGTATTCATTGTTTATTATTTTGAGCGCTCCACCAAGATGTATGTGACATGGAAGAGTAACCCATGAGCCTAATTCATTGTGCATTTGCAGTCCAAAGCAAATCTAAAACTATGCACAAATTTAGGGGGAGCTCTTTCTTATCACATACTTCTCAAAGCTACGATGTTATTTAAATCTTATTATCTTTTGTCGAAGCTTTGATCTATATGTTGTCATCAATTACCAAAAAGGGGGAGATTGAAAGTGCAACTATCCCTAGGTGGTTTTGGTAATTCATAACAACATATAGCTCATTGAGCTAATGCTATTCCAAGACTATTATTTCAGGAAAGCTCAATGAATGGCATGGCATGGATGATGAAAGTGGATCCCTCAAAATACTAAGGACAAAGGATTGGCTCAAGCTCAAAAGCTCAAGACTCTTCATTTTACATTTTAGTGATCCAAGATCACATTGAGTCTATAGGAAAAGCCAATACTATCAAGAAGGGATGATGTGTTGCTTAATGAGCCTTTTGCTTCATGTGCTTAGTGATATGCTCCAAAACCCTCAACTACTTTCTCACATCCACAAATGACCTAAAACTAAAGCCAAAATCGGTCACACCGATTCTTTCTATCCGGCGCCACCGATTCCAAAAGTCATAGCCACTTCCACAAACCCTAAGCAAATTGGTCTTACCGATAGGGATCTCGGTCTCACCGAGATGGGGTTGCAATCTCTCTGTTTCCCTTCGTAACGTTTCGGTCCAACTGAAGTGAGCGATCGGTCCCACCGAGATTGCAATGTAAACTCTCTGTTTCCTTTTTGTAACATTTCGGTCTCACCGAAAAGAGCAAATCTGTCCCACCGAGTTTACCTGACCAACTCTCTGGTTAGCTAATTACCAAAATCGGTCTCACCGAGTTTGTGTAATCGGTCTCACCGAGATTACGTTATGCCCTAACCCTAACCATATCGGTCTCACCGAGATGCATGTCAGTTCCACCGAAAATCACTAACGGTCACTAGGTTTACTAAATCGGTCCGACCGAGTTTAACTATTCGGTCCCACCGAGTTTGGTAAATTGTGTGTAACGGTTGGATTTTGTGTGGAGGCTATATATACCCCTCCACCTCCTCTTCATTCGTGGAGAGAGCCATCAGACTGAACCTACACTTCCAACTTATCATTTCTGAGAGAGAACCACCTACTCATGTGTTGAGGCCAAGATATTCCATTCCTACCATATGAATCTTGATCTCTAGCCTTCCCCAAGTTGCTTTTCACTCAAATCATCTTTCCACCAGATCCAAATCCTATGAGAGAGAGTTGAGTGTTGGGGAGACTATCATTTGAAGCACAAGAGCAAGGAGTTCATCATCAACACACCATTTGTTACTTCTTCGAGAGTGGTGTCTCCTAGATTAGCTAGCTGTCACATGGGAGCCTCCGACAAGATTGTGGAGTTGAACCAAGGAGTTTGTAAGGGCAAGGAGATCGCCTACTTCGTGAAGATCTACCGCTAGTGAGGCAAGTCCTTCGTGGGCGACGGCCATGGTGGGATAGACAAGGTTGCTACTTCGTGGACCCTTTGTGGGTGGAGCCCTCCGTGGACTCGCGCAACCTTTACCCTTCGTGGGTTGAAGTCTCCACCAACGTGGAAGTACGATAACACCACCTATCGGAACCACGAGAAAAACATCCGTGTCTCTAATTGCGTTTGAATCCTCTAAACCCTTCCCTTTACTTTCTTGCAAGTTGCATGCTTTAATTTCCGCTGCCAATATACTCTTTGCATGCTTGCTTGAATTGTGTGATGATTTCTTGACTTGTCCTATTATAGCTAAAATCTGCCAAACTATAAAATTGGGAAAAGGTTAAGTTTTTATTGGTCAAGTAGTCTAATCACCCCCCCTCTAGACATACTTCAAGGTCCTACTCCGGTCCAGGAGACGAAAACAATCCGAATGGTGCCGAAGAAGAATACAACCCTGATCAGCCCGCCTTCGAGCAGGCTGAACAGGAGGATGAGCAGGTCAGCCCAGAAGAACAGGCGACGAACGAATACCCGGAGGAGGACAGCTACATGCCCCCCTCCAAAGACGAGATTAGCCTTGGCGACGACGAGTTCGGCTCGCTTGAGGATCCCGTAGAGCAGGAGCGCTTCAAGCGTCAGCTTATAGCCACTGCAAGGAGCCTGAAAAAGAAGCAGCAGCAACTCCAAGCTGATCAAGACCTTCTCACAGATAGATGGACTGAAGTCCGGGAAGCCAAGGAATACGGACTCGAGCGCCATACGGCTGACCAGCCACCTCTTGGCCGGGATAAAACGGCATATCAGTCCGCATACCAGCCAACACCTCCACGCCAACATACTACGACCCGGAGCAACAAAACAGGACAGCCAAGATCGATCTATGGATCGTGGGGGCGCGCCTCGGCACGCGAGACGACCGTCACGCCGGATACACCTTCAACAAGTCCGGCCGGGCCGAATATAGCCACCCAGAGCAATTCGACCTGCGTAGCCACATAGCCCGGCACAGAGGCGCCGCGCACCCCCTCTGCTTCACTGACGAAGTAATGGATCATGAATTCCCAGAAGAGTTTAAACCCGTAAACATCGAATCATACGATGGCACAACAGACCCCACAATATGGATCAAAGATTTCCTTCCCCACATTCACATGGCCCGCGGAGATGATCTACATGCCATCAAGTATCTTCCCCTTAAGCTCAAAGGACCAGCCCGACACTGGCTAAACAGCCTGCCAGCAAATTCCATTGGCAGTTGGGAAAACCTGGAAGACGCATTCCTCGACAACTTCCAGGGCATATACGTGCGACCACCGGACGCCGATGACTTGAGCCACATTACTCAACAGCCCGGAGAGTCAGCCAGGAATTTTTGGACTCGGTTCCTAACTAAAAAGAACCAAATAGTCGACTGTCCGGACGCCAAAACCCTGGCGGCTTTTAAGCATAATATCTGTGACGAGTGGCTCGCTCGACACCTAGGCCAGGAAAAAACCAAGTCCATGGCAGCTCTCACAACACTAATGACCCGCTTTTGCGCAGGCGAGGACAGCTGGTTGGCTCGCAGCAGCACTACGCCACATTCTGGCACTTCGTATGGCCGCGACAATAACGGCAAGCCATGGCGTAACAGACATAAGCGAAGGAACAACGGCGACAGCACTGAAGACACGGCAGTCAACACCGGATTCAGCGGATCCAAACCCGGTCAGCGGAAGAAGCCGTTCAAAAGAAATAATCAGGGACCGTCCGATCTGGACCGCATATCGGGCGCTGTGCAAATTCATGGCACCCGGACAAGCCAGCCAACCACACCAATAGAGATTGCTGGGTGTTCAAACAGGCCGCAAAATAACCGCCAAAACAAGGACAAGGGCTGCACAGCGATGATGACAAGGAGCCCGGCGTCCAACACAGAGGACAGAAGAAATCCCCGGTGAAAACGGTCAACATGATCTCGCCATGCACATCCCCAAGCGGGGAGCAAGCGGGCACTACGAGGCGTCTATGCGATGGAGCGATCGCCCCAAATTCAACCCATGGTCAGCTCGTCCGATCACCTTTGATCGTGGGATCACCCTACTAGCATCCGTCCACGGCGGCTCGACCGCATTGGTCCTAGACCCAATCATCGACGGATTCCACCTCACGCGGCGTCCTTATGGATGGTGGCAGCAACTGAACCTGCTTTATCGGGACACGGTCGCAAAAATGGGCATTGACCTTCAAGGATCAAGGCCACCAAAACCACCTTTAAAGGTGTGATTCTGGAGTAGAGGCCCGTTGCACGGGCTCTATAACATTCGGTGGTCTTTGGATCTCCGGATAACTTCCGAAGCGAAGAGTTAATCTTCGATATCGTCCCTTTCCGCAGTGGTTACCACGCACTGCTCGGACGAACCGCATTCGCTAGATTCAATGCGGTACCACACTATGCATACCTCAAGCTCAAGATGCCAGGACCACGCTGGGTCATAACATTGAACGGAAATATGCACCGCTCTCTCCGAACAGAAGAACATAATGCAGCCCTTGCGGCGGAAGTACAATGCAGCCTCCTCTGACAAACCAATCCGGCGACAACAACTTCAAGCACCGTCAAGAGAGTCTGGAGCACCCTGCCAGGATCACCAGGCACGCCAAGAGCGCGACTAGCAGTCCGGCCTCCACTTAAGCCCCATCAAAGCAGCATTCGTGCCACGCGTACACAATTACGCACTCAAGATACCATGGGCATAGGCGGAGTGTAACATCCCAAAATTTTAAATTTTGGAATGTTATAAAAAATAAATAACTATGGTTGTTGTCTGATTGTTGACTGATTGATTGAGTGAAATTGGGTGGAATTTGAAACTTTTGAAAGTTGAATGAGAGGGAATGAAATGACTTTCCCAAACTTTCCATTTTGCCTTTTTGGATCCCAATTGAACTCAAGTTCATTTCAACACCAAAACCTAGAGTGAAGATGACATGACTTCTTCCATGTTGAAATGAAAAGGGTTTTGGAAAAAAAGATTTGAATTTCATTTGGGGATATTTCAAATTCAAAACTTTATGCAACTCAATGATTTTCATGAGGGAAGATAAAATGACTTCTTCAATTATATGAAATATGAGTTGGAAGTTAAAAGAACCAAATTGAAAGTCATTGGAAGGTATTTTGAAACCCCTTTCAAATTTGGTATTATTTGGACTTTATTCAAATTATTTTCTCCTAAAACAAATAAATGGAAATAGGGTAAAATGATTCCCTTCAATGAAAAATTAGGAGAAAATAAATTTGAAGTCATTTTGGTATTTTTAAAATGATTTTATTGGATTTTATTAGGCAGAAACATTCTTTATTTTATTTGAATTTTTGTGTATTTTATTTGAACTTGAAAAATAGTTCATGTTGTAGAAAATCTTTTTCGATCATTTTGGTATATATATGTCCTGTATAAAATATTTATATTTTAAAAGATATCTCTATTTTTGTTTTATTCAAAATAAAATTTAAAAATTAGAAAACCCCGAGGCGCCAGCCAGTTCTGCTGGCCCAGCCACCCAAACCCCCATCGGCCAGCCCACCGACCGCCCACCAACCACCCACTGGCGCCAGTGAGCCGCCCAGCTCCCTCTCACCTCACCCTCGCTTTGAACCCCCTCCGCATTGGCCACCCGCCGCTCCCCACCCTCCTCTCTCATCGACAGTGGGCCCGCCTTCTTCTTCCTTCCGCCCCCACGCCACGCCGCCGCCCATGGATCGCGGATCCCGAAGGATCCGGGATGTCGATCTCCTCCCCGATCGCCTCCCTTCCCCGACGAGGCCCCCGCCCTATAAACGAGCTCCCCTTTTATTCCCCCTCGCCCCTCATGGGACCTCCTCTCCCTACCGCTCGAGCTCGCCGGAGCCCGAAGCTCCCTCCGTCGCCATTGTCGCCGCCGTCGCCGCCCTAGTCACCCCCGACCCCCAACGACTCCACCGAACCCCTCACCGACCTCCCCCGCACCCGCACGGCGACTCCCCCGACCTCGCCGACGCCCGGAGACCTTGCCGCACTCTCGCCGCCGCCGCCGCCGGCCGACGACACGCCTAGAAGTCGCGAGAAACCCCGTCCGATTCCAAATAGACGGCTAGGATTAGACCCCGAAGGGGTAGGTTTTTTATAAAAGAACCGGCCCGGTTCTTTCCGGTTTAGTTAGTTAGGTTATTTTTTTAGGCCGGTCCGTTTAGTTTAACCCTAGGGCCCTATTAGACTATTTGACGCCTAGTGCACAGTTTAGGCCCATTAGGCCTTTTTCTTTTAATTTCATTTTTCTGTTTTAGCAGAATAGTTTCTGTTTTGAAAAATTCATATCTTTTATTCTGTTTAATATTTTTGAGTGATTTTTTGTTGGTTTGCAAATTTTATGTAGTTTCAGAGAATATATATTTAGCTATGTTAAAATTAATTGAAATTGCTTTAATTTAGTTTTGGTCAGAATAGTAAATCTGCTATAACTTGAGTTAGAAAAATTATTTTATATGATTCTTTTTGTCCCAACTTTATTTTAACATTGCCAAACCATAAAAATTAACTTGGATATTTTAGGATTAATAAATAATTAGTTTTAAGCAGATTCCTATTAATCCTAATTAATTAACTAGCTCTGTTTTCCTAATATTTTAATTAGTAAATAAATTTATTTTTAACTTGTGATTGATTATTCTAGGATAGTTTACGTCACTTTATAGGATGAACTTTTATTTATAATTATTAAAAGTTTTATTTTATTTTTCTTAATAGAAATTGGTTTAGGCCTAATAGGAGTTTCATAATAGATTTTATTTAATTCTTTTTGCTCCTAGTTGCTTAATGAAATATTTTCTGTTTAGTTAACATAAAACCATGATTAGGTGATGTTAATAAATTTTTGTTATATAAAACTATTTTTGTTGTTATTTGAAGTAGGAAAACTTTGAGTTATTTTTTCTTTAAAGTTTTCCCTTTGGGTTTTGCTTTGTTGGTTTTGGTGTGTTACTTTGTTATGTTATTATGTTAAGTGATGTTATGCTATGTGCTTATTATAGTTATTGTTTGCCTCGGTAGAATTTCCGGAGTGCGAAGATTGCTACTACGAAACCCTAGTTTTCGAAGATCGTCAACAAGGCAAGTTCACTTTGATCATTGCTTTCATACCTATGTTTTTATTGCATTTAGTGGCATCCTTGCAACCACCCCTCAAAGAGTGTTATTGAATCCTTGTAGTTGAGTAGTATGCATGAGGTAGGAACCCACCCCTGTTACCAAGCCCGGACGATATTTTATTTAATGCTACGCTATAGTAGACGGGTTTGGTATGAGTGCTCGGAGTGGTGTGAGAATGGAGGATCTACGTCATTGACGACAACACCATGATGAAAGCTGCAAGGACTGCATCTTCAAGGCCTCAAGACTTCAAGACTCGAGACAGAATTCAATACACACTCTTGGGTGAAGGGCGGTTGACGGGCACCTGGAGAAACCAGTGGTTGGCGGGATGCATGGAGAAGCGCCATGACATCTTGCGGAAAGCTTCACCCAGACTCAAAGAGACGGAAGAATACTTCACGCCGAAGCTTACCTGCAACCGCAAGTCATTATGGGCTCGGCTTGGTTGACCTTAGTTGTGACTCTGGCTGGGGCGGTACTAGCGATGTAGAACTACGGTAGGATGGGTTGAGTACGGACGGTGGTCGAGGAACTCTTTGGAAGACCATGTTTGGTCATCTTGTTCTCAAACACTCTGAAGTGCGAGAACGTAAAGAGAGGATCGAATCTTGCGGGTAAAGTGTACAAACCTCTGCAGAGGGTTTAAACCTAATCGATTAGCCGTGTCCCGATTCACGGACAATTTGAGCATCCGGACTTGGATCTATCTCGGAACTCTCAACACCGGATTGATAACTTAATTGTGGGCAACTTATGATGATTTTGGGCTATGAGACATCGGTTGGCGGAACCATGTCGTGATAGAAAACTCCATAGTACAGACTTCATTTATTCCTTTGATGTAGGGAAAATAAAATCAGCTTTTACGCAAACAAATTTCAGATACAGAGCCACAAAGCCAAATTGCATATAGTATAGTTTTACCATCTGTTTATTCATGTTGTGATCTTGCCGGTACATTCAATGTAATGACCTACACGGCTGCAACGTATCATGTTGCAGATATTTCCTCGACGAGTAAGAGATTACGATACAGGGTTACGGTCTACACTCAACCTGCCGATGGCGTTGATGGGACTCCACACCTGTTTGATTGTTTCCGCTGAGTATTATGAGGTATATATCATTTTACGTTATTTATACATGTGATTGCACTTTGATATATACATTGATGTCTTGTGTGTGCCAAATCTTGATCCGTGGATGGCACGAGAACACGAGGCTTGACCGTCTCGAGGTCGGGTCGCTCTGAGATATGGTATCGAGCACATGTTGACTGTGGGGACGTGACCCTAGAAATCGGAAAGCCCCTTGGACAGGATATCTCAAAAACTTTATTTTCAAAAAACACTCTTACTCCTCAACTTTTCTGATTTTATCAAATAGACCCTCTCACCTCAAATAGTTAGAATATACCCCTTATCCTTTGATCACCCGGAGGATCAACTGAAGACGCTCCAAGAAGGATTTGATATCGGAGAACTGATGACCCCTTCAGAGTAAAGAGGATTTCACCATGTATTAGAAGCTACAACAGTTGAAGACTCCGAAGATCGGAAGAATTATTTGACCGTTAGAAGACCAAACCCCTGTTATACCCTTACGTTAGATGCGATGATTTGTGGGCTGTCATTTGTTTGATGTTTTCCGACAGCCACAAAATAAAACTTGGTTATTGTTTGCATTGTGTGTATATCCCTCCCCACCTCTCTCTCATCTCACCCTAAAACCCTTGAACCCCATAGATGATGAATGAAGTTGGACTGATATTCTCTGGACCGAAGACTCAGCCCGAGGCAGAGCTATGGATGCAGGACATGGAAAATCACTTCGGGAGCAATTTAGTTTCAAGGAAGTATGAGGTTCAATATGCTCTTCAATACTTTACAGAAAGTGCTGCAACCTGGTGGAACATGCACCAAGCCATACAGGGATTTAATGGAGCAAGAACTTGGGAGGAATTCAAGAAGACCCTGATGAGATCACGTCTTATCCAGAAGCACAATGATACACCAAGAAGCAAACCTTGTGCCTGCAAGCTTTGCGGAGAAATAGGACACACCCAGGAGGAACACCAAGATGGATGCCCTCATTGTGAGGAGGAACACCCAGCTGAGGAATGCCCAACTAGCCAGGTGACTTACTTCCTGTGTGAAGGAACCACCCACTACCCGGTGCAGTGTCACATTTACTCCACGGTGCAACAAACTATTCCAAAGCAGGAAGATGGAATGAAAGAAGCCCTCAAGGGAGGTCTAGAAGAACCTGTGATGAAGGAAAGTGTTGAAGACCTTGATGGAGAAGGCCTCAACAGATTTTACTCCAATGCCTGTTATTCATGTGGAGAAGAAGGACATTTTTCGTAGTATTGCACCAAGGAAGGAAAAGAGTATCTGGGATATTTCCCGACAATAGAAGTGAAGTTTGACCCTCGGGAGATAGAAACTCTGATAATTACAGAGAAATCCAAGAAGAGAAAGAGAAGACAATCCGAGAACAACGCAACCTTTGCAGAGAAGGACCTAAGCCATATCACTTGTTACAGATGCAAGGATTTAGGTCATTATGCTAGTAAATGTCCAGAAAAGAAGCCAAGAATCCAAGGAGCCCGCATAATCACAAAGAAGCCCCGAGACATGTCGGAAGTCATTTGTTTTCGCTGCAAGGAGGCAGGACATTATGCTATTAAATGTCCCGACAAGATGAAAGCTGGAGTTGAGTAGTTGGAATTTCGATATGGATAATAAGAGTAGTAGAAAGCAATTTCATTTTCATGAGCTCAATGAGTTGAGTTATGTAATAGATTACTCTGAGATTGTAATAGTTCATGACTCAATAAAGTTGTAATGTCACATGCTGAAAAGCTTTAAGGAGTTGTCATATTTTATCTTGGAAATTAATATTCTTGATGAACATGGAAGAAGGTGAGTTGTGATGCATAAACAGGAAATTGGAAATTGAGTTTGAAGTTCTATTTGGATGATATGAATGTGTGCCCCAGGAGATAAGTACCTTATTCTGAGCATCATTTCTGTTTCACAACTGCAGATGATGACCCTTTACGAGTCTTTCCTTAAAGGTCCGGAAACCATCATGACCCTGACAAGTGATCATGATTACCCGAAGATCCTGAAGGACATGATGAAGCATATTCACCTTGAAGGAGATGCAGTCTACAAAGGCTACCCCTTCATGCATAAGGGAGTGGAACTTTGGTATGTGGAGGTACACCTCCACCATTTGAAAGGAGTTTGCCCAAGGATGCAACAGGCTTCGCGCATAGAAGGAAACACCCAGGTGGAATCTATTTACGATCGTTATACCTGTTTCATATATCCATACGCGGCCTGCCCCTGGATAGGACATGTTAAATAGTCCTATTTATCTCCGCTTAAGGCATTCATTGTAAACATACGCTTAAACATATTTTCATCAATGGGAGATTATATATAGCGTCAGCTCATTATTCTTATTTGAATATTTTTATTACAAATTTTTCTTTGATATTGCATCCATACACTTTAGTACGGTCCGCTTGCCAGGGGCTTCCTATGGCGCCCCGTTCTACGACAAATGAAGTCCGGACACTTTAAACAGTGCGGCACCCCGAACTTATAGCACTATATGCATCAGCTCCGAATCATGTCTTGGGTCTACAGTTGGGTTTGCCCGGCTCCCTTGTTTTGGTACCTTACGTTCCGTTATATCGGCTAAGGTAGCGCAGGAGAACTATCATGATTGTGTCCCGGTTCTTCCTGACGAGCACCTCGATGAAAGCGAAAACTGACCGGCATGATGAGGCAAGAGCTGGTCGCTGTTCGAGAGGTCTTAAAATCCTTAAAGATTTTTTCCTCTTTAGGCGATGAGTCGGCCTTGTCCGATTTAGGCGTATATAGCGCCCCAATTCGGCCCTTCGAATTCTAGGGGCTTCGCCGGAATTTTTAATTATAGACTTCTATGGCTAAGTGAAAGTTATAAAGCCACATAGTCCGATTGCCTTGTTCGCTGCGCCGGATACCTCCTTAAGGGACCAAACATTTGGATAAAGAGTATCCGGGTTTTTCTAGGAACACCCCGGTACTAGGTACATGGGGGTGGAAGCCGGCGACTGGCCTACTTTCAGAATTTGATAAACAGCCACACAGATGGTAATATTTTAAATCAAAACAGTGCTACATAGCACAGGAAACTCCGTCCTTAGATTACAACAGCGGCAGAGGTACATTTAGTCAAAGATCTTGTCTTTAGTACATTCGTCAGCCACGAGACGAGCGCCCTTCATAACGCCATCGTAGTACTTCTCGGGATGGCGATGCGCCTTGCCCTCCTGCGGCTCGTCGTTCACCAGCTTCTCCGCATCCAGCTTGCCCCAATGCACCTTCACACGGGCAAAGGCCCGGCAGGCACCCTCAATGCAAACGGATCGCTTGATTACTTCAAGCCGCGGACAGGCATTTACCATCCGCTTGATCAAGCCGAAGTAGCTAGTGGGCAGGGGCTCACCAGGCCACATCCGGACTATGAAATCTTTCATAGCCACTTCGGCCGCTCTGTGGAGTTCGACCAACTGTTTCAGTTGGTCACTCAGAGGCATCGGATGTTCGGCCCCAGCATACCGGGACCAGAACAACTTCTCCGTTGAGCTCCCCTCCTCAGCACGGTAGAACTCCGCGGCGTCTGAGACGCTGCGTGGTAGATCTACGAATGCCTCTGGAGAGCTCTAAATTCGGGTAAGTAAAAGAAACGCCTCCTCCACATGTTTGATTTGCATAAAGAATTTCTTACCCGCCGTTATCTTTTTGGCCTCCTGGATTTCCTGCTGTGCCTTCTCAGCTTCGGCCTTGGCGTCTCTCATACTCACAAGTGCCTTCGCAAGCTCGGCTTCTTTCATTTTCAGATCATGCTCCGCGGACTCGAACTTCTGCCGAGGTCCTGGAGCTCTTGCTGTACCTCGCCCACTCTAGCACTTTGCTTTTCGCGCTCCTTGCATTCCAAGGCCGCCTTGCCTTCGGCCTCGGATAGCGCTTTCTTCAGGGACGCCACTTCGGTGGTGGACCTTGTCACCTGATCCACGCTCGCCGTCGTCGACTAAACAATTTTATCTATCTTTACATACATAAGAGCGGAGAATCACTCACCTTTGCTCTCTTCGAGCCGCCTCTTCGTGAGGTTGAGCTCTCCCTGCGCCTGCTCCATGTCCCGCTTTAGTTCGGCAACCTCGGCTGTGCGGGCAGCAGCGGCAAGCAGCACGGCCTGCTTATTCACATAAACGCTTATTAGACTCCTGCGGATTATAATTGACCCTCCGTTTGGCTTTTCTTTCTGAACACCAAACAAAGCATCAGGGGCTACTACCTATCGGGTGGTAATTTTACACATTTTTATTACTTACCTCGAAGCCCGTCAGGAGGCTTGTGCAGGCTTCGGTTAGTCCGCTTTTGGCGGACATAACCTTTTGAATCACCGCACTCATAAGAGTATGGTGCTCGTCATCCATGGAAGCGCCTCGAAGCGCTTCCACCAGACTATCCGGCGCCGCTGGCGTGACAGAAGCCCTCGGCATGGGCGGCTCGCCCTCCCTAACGAGGGACTGCCCGCCTAAATCCGGAACCGTCAAGGGTTCCGAAACAGTGTTCGGTCGAGAGTCCGCCTTGCTGCGGCTCTCATCCACGCGATCCGCGGGGATCTTGAACCCCGCGTGTTCGACCTCTGGAACTCCACCTTGGGGCGTCTCCAGGGTCACCTCCCCCTGCTCGGGGAACCTTCGGGATAACACCTCCGTGTCATCCGCAGGCTGAGGAGTGGTGGCCGTCGGGAGCGAGTTCATCTCTGAAGCGCTCAGAGACCCATCCGAAGACGACACCTCCGGATGAGCCATGGCCGGACTGCATATATGTTCGGCGTTATTAAACAACTATGAAGTAAAATCACGATAGAGTGCGGACACTTACGATCGCGCCAGGGGCTTCCCCTTGGGCAGCCACTCTTCCTCGCTATGAGCGGCCGTGGTGGAGTAGTCCGGAAGGGACATCTTTCCCTTCTTGGGCGTCCCAGCCTCCCCTTCCGGGGCGGCTTTCCTCTTTCTCCTCCCGGTCAAGGGGAGGTAGAGTTTCTTCTTGCTTCCCCCCGCCTTCGCGGGAGGAATCTGTTTCGTCGTCATCGGACGACGTGGGTATGACGGCCTTGAGTCGAGGGCCTCTCCCGGCCCCATGGCCCGTCTCCTCAAGCCCCTCATCCTTTCCGAATGGGGTGGCTTCTTCTTCTTCATCATCCTCTTTGGGGGAGGAGTGCGCCTCGTCGTCATCTGACGAGGCTTCCGGCACAACCTTACGCCGGAGACCCTTCCTGGTCCCCGGGGCCTTATTTTCGGCCTTCTTCGCCCGTGCCTTGTAGGGCGCCGAGATCAGCATCTCTGTCGGGAGAGCATCAGCTGGATCTTCTGGCAGCGGAGCAGGACAGTCAATCTGCTCCGCTGTCTCCACATAGTCCTGATCAAACGTACACAAATAATTAAGACTCCCCCATGAATGTATTGGGAAAACCCGAATCTGGTGGTAGAACCAAAACTCACCGGATGCGGGGGCTGCGCTGCATGAAGTCCGCGGTCCTCGGATGTGGGAGGAGGTACTTCGGAGGCCTTGAACAACGCCTTCCACGTGTCTTTGTGCTTCATGCCATAGAGCCTCTGAAGCGTCTGGTGTTCGGCCGGGATGAACTCCCACAGATTGAATGCCCGCCTTTGGCACGGCAGAATCCGGCGAACGAGCATGACCTGGATCACGTTGACAAGCTTGATGTTCTTGTCCTTCATGCTCTTGATGCAGGTTTGGAGTTCGGTCAGCTCTGTAGGTTCACCCCAAGTCAGGCCCTTCTTTTCCCAGGAGGTGAGCCGCATGGGGGCTCCAGATCGGAACTCGGGGGCCGCCGCCCAGTTGGCGCCGCGCGGCTCGGTGATGTAGAACCACCCCGATTGCCACCCTTTTACGGTCTCCGCAAAGGAGCCGTCTAGCCAGGTGACGTTAGGCATCTTGCCCACCATGGCCCCTCCGCACTCCGCTTGCTGGCCGCTTACAATCTTCGGCTTCACGCAGAAGATTTGCAGCCACAGGCCGAAGTGAGGCCGGATGCGGAGGAAGGCCTTGCATACAACGATGAACGCGGAAATGTTGAGGACGAAATTCAGGGCTAGATCGTGGAAATCTAGCCCGTAGTAGAACATGAGCCCGCGGACGAAGGGGTGAAGTGGGAACCCGAGTCCATGGACGAAGTGGGCGACCGAACACGACTCTCTCGTGGGGTCCCGGGGTCGGAATGACCTGCCCAACGTCCGGTAGCCGGTGCGCTATGTCTGCGGCCAAGTATCCGGCCGCCCGAAGATTTGCGATATGCTTCTCCTTGACGGTGGAAGCCACCCACTTGCCTCCTGCTCCGGACATGTTTAGCTGTGCGGAGAAGACTTGGGCTTGGGCGCTGGAGCTCGAGGAGGCAAGAGTGGGAAAAGGAGGAAGAAGGCGTGGGTAAAAATGGGGAAATCTTATCCCTTTATAGAGGCGACTAAAGCGGTGCGCCTCCCCACTTGCCCGTTGGGAATCGCTTGCTTCCCAAGCGCCACGATTGATGATGTGGTGGGATTACCCATACCCGTATTGATGAGAATCCCGTGATAAGGGGAGACGATCTCTGCTTTGCCAAGACGTGTCAAGGAAACCGCCTCGCAATATGCACTGTGGCTGTTTGTGGGAAAACGGTTCGAATAATGACCCGACTGTAATGACACGCCGCGTTGCCTAAAAAGTTGTCAGCAGATTGCATTTGTGAAATACCATTCTCTCTACGGTGGCATGTGAAGATCATTTTGTGGTTCCGACCACGGTTCAAGTGTTCGATAATTACTTTGGAGTATTCGGAGAAGGAACCCGCCCTGCAATGCCGAAGACAAGACTGCGCGCCGGACTCATCATCATTGAAGCCTGGTTCAGGGGCTACTGAGGGAGTCCTGGATTAGGGTGTATCCAGACAGCCAGACTGTATACTATTGAAGCGTGAAGATACAAGACTCAAGACTTCGACCCGTGTCCAGATGGGACTTTCCTTGGCGTGGAAGGCAAGCTTGGCGATCCGGATATTATATTTCCTTCCTTGTAACCGACTCCATGTAAACCCTAGCCCTCTCCGGTGCCTATATAAACCGGAGAGGTTGGTCCTTAGAAGGCCGATCACAATTACAATCATACCATCATAGGCTAGCTTCTAGGGTTTAGCCTCTACGATCTCGTGGTAGATCTACTCTTGTACTACCCATATCTTCAATATTGATCAAGAAGGAAGTAGGGTTATACCTCCATCAAGAGGGCCCGAACCTGGGAAAACATTGTGTCCCTTGCTCCCTGTTACCATCAGCCTAAGACACACAGATCGGGACCCCCTACCCGAGATCCGCCGGTTTTGACACCGACAGTGGGCGCGCCCCCTACCTCGTGGCTCCCTCGTTTCTTTCCTGACGTGCACTCCAAGTCTATCGGGTAGCTTTCCTTCCAAAAATAACTTCTCCGGAAGGTTTCATTCCGTTTCGACTCCGTTTGATAATCCTTTTCCTCGAAACACTGAAACAAGGGAAAAAACAGGAACTGACACTGGGCTCTGGGTCAATAGGTTAGTCCCAAAAATAATATAAAAGTGTAAAATAAAGCCCATAAACATCCAAGATGGATAATATAATAGCATGGAACAATCAAAAACTATAGATACGTTGGAGACGTATGAGCATCCCCAAGCTTAATTCCCGCTCGTCCTAGAGTAGGTAAATGATAAAAACAGAATTTTTGATGTGGAATGCTACTTGGCATAATTTCAATGTAATTCTTCTTAATTGTGGTATGAATATTCAGATCCGAAAGATTCAAGATAAAAGTTCATATTGACATAAAAATAATAACACTTCAAGCATACTAACAAAGCAATTATGTCTTCTCAAAATAACATGGCCAAAGAAAGTTATCCCTACAAAATCATATAGTCTGGCTATGCTCTATCTTCACCACACAAAGTATTTAAATCATGCACAACCCCGATGACAAGCCAAACAATTGTTTCATACTTTTGACATTCTCAAACTTTTTCAATCTTCACGGAATACATGAGCGTGAGCCATGGAAATAGCACTATATGTGGATTAGAATGGTGGTTGTGGAGAAGACAAAAAGGGAGAAGATAGTCTCACATCAACTAGGCGTATCAACGGGCTATGGAGATGCCCATTAATAGATATCAATGTGAGTGAGTAGGGATTGCCATGCAACGGATGCACTAGAGCTATAAGTATAAGAAAGCTCAACAAAAGAAACTAAGTGGGTGTGCATCCAACTCGCTTGCTCACGAAGACCTAGGGCATTTGAGGAAGCCCATCATTGGAATATACAAGCCAAGTTCTTTAATGAAAAATTCCCACTAGTATATGAAAGTGATAACATAGGAGACTCTCTATCATGAAGATCATGGTGCTACTTTGAAGCACAAGTGCGGTAAAAGGATAGTAGCATTGTCCCTTCTCTCTTTTTCTCTCATTTTTTGTGATTTTTCTTTGGGCCTTTTCTATTTTTTATGGCCTTTTTTCTCTCTCTTTTCTTTTATTTATTTTTCGTCCAGAGTCTCATCCCGACTTGTGGGGGAATCATAGTCTCCATCATCCTTTCCTCACTAGGACAATGCTCTAATAATGATGATCATCACACTTTTATTTACTTACAACTCAAGAATTACAACTCGATACTTAGAACAAAATATGACTCTATATGAATGCCTCAGGCGGTGTACCGGGATATGCAATGACTCATGAGTGACATGTATGAAAGAATTATGAACGGTGGCTTTGCCACAAATACGATGTCAACTACATGATCATGCAAAGCAATATGACAATGATGGAGCGTGTCATAATAAACGGAACGGTGGAAAGTTGCATGGCAATATATCTTTGAATGGCTATGGAAATGCCATGATAGGTAGTTATGGTGGCTGTTTTGAGGAAGGTATATGGTGGGTGTATGATACCGGCGAAAGGTGCGCGGTATTAGAGAGGCTAGCAATGGTGGGAGGGTGAGAGTGCGTATAATCCATGGACTCAACATTAGTCATAAAGAACTCACATACTTATTGCAAAAATCTATTAGTTATTGAAACAAAGTACTACACGCATGCTCCTAGGGGGATAGATTGGTAAGAAAAGACCATCGCTCGTCCCCGACCGCCACTCATAAGGAGGACAATCAATAAATAAATCATGATCCGACTTCACCACATAACGGTTCACCATACGTGCATGCTACGGGAATCACAAACTTTAACACAAGTATTTCTCAAATTCACAACTACTCAACTAGCATGACTCTAATATCACCATCTTCATATCTCAAAACAATCATAAGGAATCAAACTTCTCATAGTATTCAATGCACTTTATATGAAAGTTTTTATTATATCCCTCTTGGATGCCCATCATATTAGGACTAAATTCATAACCAAAGGAAATTACCATGATATTCTAAAGACTATCAAAATAATATAAGTGAATCATGAGAGTTCATCTATTTCTTCAAAATAAAACCACCATTGTGCTCTAAAAGATATAAGTGAAGCACTAGAGCAAACGACAAACTACTCCGAAAGATATAAGTGAAGATCAATGAGTAGTTGAATAATTATTTAGCTATGTGAAGACTCTCCCATTTAATAATTTCATACCTTGATACTTCATTCAAACAGCAAGAAAAACAAAATAAAATAAAATGAAGCTCCAAGCAAAACACATATCATGTGGTGAATAAAAATATAGCTCCAAGTAAAGTTACCGATGAACGAAGACGAAAGAGGGGATGCCATCCGGGGCATCCCCAAGCTTAGGCTCTTGGTCATACTTGAATATTACCTTGGGGTGCCTTGGTCATCCCCAATCTTAGGCTCTTGCCACTCCTTATTCCATAGTCCATCGAATCTTTACCCAAAACTTGAAAACTTCACAACACAAAACTTAACAGAAAATCTCGTGAGCTCCGTTAGCGAAAGAAAACAAAACACCACTTCATGGTACTGTAATGAACTGATTATTTATTTATATTAGTGTTAAACCTACTGTATTCCAACTTCTCTATGGTTTATAAACTATTTTACTAGCCATAGAGTCATCCAAATAAGCAAGCAACACAATGAAAACAGAATCTGTCAAAAAAAAACAGTCTGTAGTAATCTGTAACTAACACAAACTTCTGGAACTCCAAACATTCTAAAATAAGTTGTTGGACCTGAGGAATTTGTCTAGTAATCATCTGCAAAAAGAATCAACTAAATATCACTCTCCAGTAAAAAGTTGATGCTAATTTCGTGAGCGCTAAAGTTTATGTTTTTTTACAGCATGACCATAAAGACTTCACCCAAGTCTTCCCAAAGATTCTACTTGGCACAAACACTAATTAAAACACAAAAACACATCTAAACAGAAGCTAGATGGATTATTTATTCCTAAACAGAACCAAAAAGCAAGAAACTAAAATAAAGTTGGGTTGCCTCCTAACAAGCGCTATCGTTTAACGCCCCTAGCTAGGCATGATGATTTCAATGATGCTCACATAAAAGATAGGAATTGAAACATAAAGAGAGCATAATGAAGAATATGACTAGCACATTTAAGTCTAACCCACTTCCTATGCATAGGGATTTTTTGAGAAAACAACTTATGGGAACAATAATCAACTAACATAGGAAGGCAAAACAAGCATAACTTCAAAACTTTAAGCACATAGAGAGGAAACTTGATATTATTGCAATTCCTACAAGCATATATTCCTCCCTCATAATAATTTTCAGTAGCATCATGAATGAATTCAACAATATAACCAGCACCTAAAACATTCTTTACATGATCTACTAGCATAGAAAATTTACTTCTCTGCACATAAGCAGAATTCTTCTCATTCGGAATAGTGGGTGTATCATAAGAGACTTGAATACTATAAATTGTTTCCACATTAAAAGAGTAATGTTCATAGAAAGGGTACTCATAATTATGACATGTTTTATAAATAGAATCATTACTACTCTTTATAGCATAAGTTTCAATACAATAATCATCATAAGTAGCAACTTTGTTCTCATCATAATCGATTGAAACCTCTTCCAAGATAGTGGAATCATTACTAAATAAAGTCATGACCTCTCCAAATACACTTTCATAAATATTATAAGATTCATCATCCTCAAAAATAGTGGGATCATTACTTCCTAAAGTTGACACTCTTCCAAACCCACTTTCATCAATATAATCATCATAGGTAGAAGGCATGCTATCATCATAGCAAATTTGCATATTAAAACTTGGGAGGCTAAAAATATCATCTTCATTAAACGTAGCATCCCCAAGCTTGGGGCAAACATTAATTTCATCAAATATATTCTCAAATATGTCATCCTCATCAAACATAGCTTCCCCAAGCTTGGGCCTTTTCATATCATAAGCATAATCACTCTCATCGTTAATAGTATGGATAGCACCAATAGTATAGCAAACATTTTTATCATATTCTTCCAAGCAAGTGCCAAAAAGATTTTCAAGATCATAAGAAGTATCATTATCTTCCCAATCATAATCATCACAACAAGCAATAGGCATAACGAGATCATCATCAAGTGCATCATCTTCCATAATTATTTTTTATTCATTTTCATGAGGCAAAACAGTAATAGGAGCAACATTATTTGGGAGAGATATCCTTTTACCTCTCTTCCTTTTTCTTTTCTTCTTCTTCACCACATCATGTGTAAGTTCAATCCTCTTTTTGGAGATCCTTATTAATGAGATTGGTTGAATAGAAGGCTCCTCCTCGTTACCTGATTCATCATAAGAAATAATAGGAGAATATTGGAAAGTCTATCCCTTTTCGTTAGTATTATATTCATATTCTATTTGTTTTCTTTTCTTTATGTAATTGGCAATATAAGGATTTTCAATGCAACTCACCGCACAATACATATAAATTTCTTCTAGATCAAAATGAAGAACTCTATCAAGGGCAAACTTTGGAATATCCTTAGTTATACGTTTCATTTCTTCATAACCCAAGAGCAAACTAAGTTCATTATGATGTGCAAGGGAAATCAAGTCATCACAATTTTTGGACATGATACGATCATGAAACAATTTGCATTGGGTACTGAAATGATCACGTTCATTGCAAAGTTCACAAGTATGGCTAATAAAGTTTAAATTTTCAGCACATGCATCTAGCCTTTCTTGCAATCATTTAGTTTCTAAATACTTATGCCTCTTGCAATATCTATCTTCCCTATTTGGTGTGTACTTGCAAACCCAATGCACTCCACAAAAATTGACATGTTTATAGGAGACATTTTCATCATAACTAGTGCAATCTTCATTAGTACTATGGATATTTAAGGAGTTCATACTAACAACATTGCAATCATGCTCATCATTCAAAGATTTAGTGCCAAAAAATTTAATTCATTCTTCTTCTAACACCTTGGCACAATTTTCCTTTCCATCATACTCATGATATTAAAAAGATGAAGCGTATGAGACAAACTCAATTCCTTTTTTTTGTAGTTTTCTTTTATAAACTAAAGTAATGATAAAACAAGAAACTAAAAGATTCGATTGCAAGATCTAAAGATATACCTTCAAGCACTCACCTCCCCGGCAACGACGCCAGAAAAGAGCGTAGTTGACGGGGTGTGAGTGCCGCTTACCTAGCCTCCCCGGCAACGGCGCCAGAAAAGAGCTTGATGTCTACTACGCAACCTTCTTCTTGTAGACGTTGTTGGGCCTCCAAGTGCAGAGGTTTGTAGGACAGTAGCAAATTTCCCTCAAGTGGATGACCTAAGGTTTATCAATCCGTAGGAGGTGTAGGATGAAGATGGTCTCTCTCAAGCAACCCTACAACCAAATAACAAAGAGTCTCTTGTGTCCCCAACACACCCAATACAATGGTAAATTGTATAGGTGCACTAGTTCAGCGAAGAGATAGTGATACAAGTGCAATATGGATGGTAGATATAGGTTTTTGTAATCTGAAATATAAAAACGGCAAGGTAACTAATGGTAAAAGTGAGCGTAAACGGTATTGCAATGCTAGGAAACAAGGCCTAGGGTTCATACTTTCACTAGTGCAAGTTCTCTCAACAATAATAACATAATTGGATCATATAACAAGCCCTCAACATGCAACAAAGAGTCACTCCAAAGTCACTAATAGCGGAAAACAAACAAAGATATTATGGTAGGGTACGAAACCACCTCAAAGTTATTCTTTCCAATCAATCCGTTGGGCTATTCCTATAAGTGTCACAAACAGCCCTAGAGTTCGTACTAGAATAACACCTTAAGACACAAATCAACCAAAACCCTAATGTCACCTAGATACTCCAATGTCACCCCAAGTATCCGTGGGTATGATTATACGATATGCATCACACAATCATCAGATTCATCTATTCAACCAACACATAGAACCTCAAGAGTGCCCCAAAGTTTCTACCGGAGAATCAAGACGAAAACGTGTGCCAACCCCTATGCATAGGTTCATGGGCGGAACCCGCAAGTTGATCACAAAAACATACATCAAGTGAATCATGTGATATCCCATTGTCACCACAGATATGCACGGCAAGACATACTTCAAGTGTTCTCAAATCATTAAAGACTCAATCCGATAAGATTACTTCAAAGGGAAAACTCAATCCATTACAAGAGAGTAGAGGGGAAGAAGAAACATAAGATCCAACTATAATAGCAAAGCTCGCGATACATCAAGGTCGTGCCAAATCAAGAACAAAAGAGAGAGAGAGATCAAACACATAGCTACTGGTACATACCCTCAGCCCCGAGGGTGAACTACTCCCTCCTCGTCATGGAGAGCGCCGGGATGATGAAGATGGCCACCGGTGAGGGATCCCCCCTCCGGCAGGGTGCTGGAATAGGGTCCCGATTGGTTTTTGGTGGCTACAGAGGCTTGTGGTGGCGGAACTCCTGATCTATTATGTTCCCCGAAGTTTTTAGGGTATATGGGTATATATAGGTGGAAGAAGTACGTCAGGGGAGCCACGAGGGGCCCACGAGGGTGGAGGGCGCGCCCTAGGGGGGTGCGCGCGCCCCCTACCTTGTGGCTCCCTCGTTTCTTTCCTGACGTGCACTCCAAGTCTATCGGGTAGATTTCCTTCCAAAAATAAGTTCTCCAGAAGGTTTCATTCCTTTTTGACTCCATTTGATAATCCTTTTCTTCGAAACACTGAAACAAGGGAAAAACAGGAACTGGCACTGGGCTCTGGGTCAATAGGTTAGTCCCAAAAATAATATAAATGTGTAAAATAAAGCCCATAAACATCCAAGATGGATAATATTATAGCATGGAACAATAAAAATTACAGATACGTTGGAGATGTATCAGTGCATAGTTTGAGCAACAGACCCAGGGTTTGTTGCACCGACATAGATGGCTCCAGTTCCGTTCCTATACCAGTCCGAGCTAGCACTGTACACCTTGCCGCTCCTGCTTTAGAACGTGTGGCGTCGACTCTACCCAGAGGGTGCTGATCTAGTGTATCAGGTGTATCGGGAGCATCTGGCCGGTTCGCTGTACGAGTATTACACGGAGGTCACTTTACACTACAGTTCTCCTTCCGGCGCTTACACCCGTTCCTCTAAGGGTGGTTTTGCTTCCACGCCATCTCAGGCCATCCAGTTTGCTGCACTCGAGGCTCTTGTAGACTTGCGCTACAACGAGGTTCGGATGCAAGCCCATCTAGGTTTCTATTTCTACCCGTCTCTACACGAGAATGGGCGTATCCGCTTCCCTTTTATTGATCCGGCGTGTGATCGTCCTGCTACCCACCTTTCTCGATATATCACTGCCAGCTATCTCTTAATCTACGAGTTCGACCGAGAGTTAACCCGAGCCTAGATAGCCCTTGCCGCTGCTCCGAATAGGAACCCTCCACCTACTGTCGGATTCACTCCGTTCATTCCTCCAACCTCTATTACTCCTGTTACTCCGGTGACCACTTAGGGTACCACGAACCCTTTGACAGTGACTCCTTGCAATGCCCCTGGTGCGTGGGCTTCCCTTGTCGCTACTCCTGCAGCCCCTATGCTTAGGTTTCACCCCGCACCTGCTCCTGAGGGAGAGTCCTCGAGGCCCCGTTGTCGTGTCACTTTTAACCCGGAGGTTTCCACTATCAGCTTAGGATCTGAGTCCGGCTCAGGAGAGGAGCTCGCTGCACCAGCCGAGCACTAGATCGGTAGAGTATCCGCAATTGTCATGAGGTTGATTTACGAATGTAGTCGTATGTGTCATCATGCTTAGTTTCATGTATGAGGGTAGTCCAGCCCATTATGATGTTTACTTTCATGTATGAGTCTATGTATAATTATGTTGGTACCTTCTTATTATTCACCATGATTTCTTTTTTTTCGCTGCTTTCTTTTGGCTTGTCGCTAGATTTTTCCCATTTTTGGATATTTCTCATCTCGGTTGCTTTATATTGGAAAAAACAAACAATAGGATGACACGGGGAGGCAACATCAGCCACGCTTGTGAGGATGTTCCTGTTTGTCGCTCAGCAAGACAGGCAGGACATTCCCCCAAGCCATATCAGCCACCACCACCTCCATCGCCACATCCGTCCTCCATTGAGCAAATTATGCGTATGCTTGAAGAAATAAGGAACAACGATCTGATTGAGCTGTTGAAAAGTGTGCAAGCTATGGTTGAGAATGGAAATGAGAATAGTAATCACTCCAAGCTGTCAGATTTTCAAAGGACCAAGCCTCCCAATTTCAGTCAAGTTATTGATCCTTTGGAAGCCGATGATTGGTTAAGGACTATTGAGAAGAAGCTTGAGATTGCTCGCACTAAATAAGCTGACAAGGTTAAGTTCACTACGCATTATCTTGAAGGAGCTGCCGCTATATGGTGGGATAATGCTAAGGCTATGTGGCCTGCGGACGAGGAAATTACTTGGACTAAATTCAAGGACCATTTCCCCAAGTACCATATTCCCGCCGGTATTATGAAGGTCAAGCAATGCGAATTCCTCACTCTCACACAAGGAAGCCTGTCAATAAGTGAGTACTTGCACAAGTTCAACCATTTGGCCCGTTATTCTCTCTATGATGTGGCCATAGAAGAAAGGAAGATCGACAGATTTCTTGGACGACCGAACCAACACCTTAGATGCACTCTCAGCATGTTTTATTTCCCGGATTTACAAACTCTGGTAAACAAAGTCCTCATTGGAGAAAGGGAACACAAGCTTGTGCACGACAAAAGGCTCGCTAATATTGATCACAAGCGCAAATTTGAGCCTAAGAAGGATGGATAACTAGTGCAGAAGGCTCGTACTTGGCAGCAGACTCAGGTTGAGTGCTAACAAAACAGGCAACAAAATGTTAACAAGACCACTACTCAAGTCAAGAATGTCGTGACCAGCCCGGTGTGCGAAGAATGTCAGCGCACAATCCCCGTTTCAATTGTGGGAAAACGGACATTATGCCAGACAATTCCCCAAGAACGGCAAGCCAACCGCCCCATTCAGGCCACAAGTCAATCATCTGGAGCCCTACTCGGTCCAGAGGACCATCCAAGGGCAAGTTCACCACCTCTCCATAGATGAAGCCCAAGAGGACCCAGAAGTTGTCATTGGTATGTTTCCTGTTAATAGCATACCTGCAATAATTTTATTTGACTCCGGGGCTTCCCACTCTTTTATTTCACGGAGTTTTGTTGCCCAAAACAAGTTTCCTTGTTCGATTTTGGGAAAAAGTATGATGGTACAATCCCCGGGATCCGTGCTCAGAAGCTATCTAGTCTGTCATAATTTGGAAACTGATATCAAGGGAGTCAAATTTCCAACTTCTTTGATAGTCATCGAGTCTGCCAAGTTGGATATTATTTTGGGAATGAACTGGTTAACCCAATATCAAGTATGCATAAATTGTGCGACCAGAGAAGTCACCATGACAAGTCAGGAAGGTCGAACCACAAAATTCTATGCCCGGAGGAGCATACCCAAGAAGCAAATGGTTTTCATGGCTGTGGATGAAGAATTGGAATTAATTCCTGTGGTCAATGAGTTTCCAGATGTATTCCCTGAGGAATTAACAGGAATGCTGCCAGACAGGGAGCTTGAGTTTGCAATTGATCTTGTGCCTGGAACCGCACCGTTATACAAGAAGTATTATCGGATGCCTTCTTCAGAATTAGTGGAATTAAAGAAACAGCTCGATGAGATGCTTCAGAAAGGATACATCCGTCCGAGCTCTTCACCATGGGGATCACCCGCAATATTTGTGGACAAGAAAGACAGCAGTCTTCGAATGTGTGTGGATTACCACCAGCTGAATGATGTCACCATCAAGATCTAATATCCACTATCGAGGATTGATGATTTGTTTGATCAACTCAGTGGGGCAAAAGTATTCTCCAAGATCGATTTGAGGACGGGATATTACCAGCTAAAAATCAAGAAAGTAGATATTCCTAAGACCGCGTTCACTACTCGATACAGTCTTTATGAATACACAGTTATGTCTTTCGGCCTCACCAATGCCCCTGCCTTTTTCATGCATATGATGAACAAGCTATTTATGGATTTCTTGGATAAGTTTGTGGTGGTCTTCATCGATAACATCCTCATCTACTCAAAGGGTGAAGAAGAACACAAGGAACACCTCAGAGCAGTTTTGCAAAGGCTTCGTGACCATCAGCTATATGCGAAGTTCAGCAAATGTGAGTTTTGGATCAAGCAAGTTGGATTTCTAGGGCATGTTCTTTCAGCAGAAGGGATAGCCGTGGATCCAAGTAAGGTGAAGGATGTGCTTTATTGGACTGCACCCACAATAGTATCCGAGATCCAGAGTTTCCTTGGACTAGCCGAATACTACCGCCGCTTCATCGAAGGATTCTCCAAGATTGCCAAGCTAATGACAGAGCTCCGCAAGAAAGATAAGACGTTTGAATGGATTGAGGATTGTGAGAAGAGCTTCAATGAGCTAAAGACCAGACTGACAACAAACACCTGTGTTGACTCTCCCAGACATCTACCACTGCTTTGATGTATACCATGACGCATCCAGGAGAGGTATTGGATGTGTACTCATGCAAGATGGCAAGGTTGTGGCCTACGCATCTCGGCAGTTACGACCTCACGAAAGGAACTATCCAACGTATGATTTGGAGTTGGCCGCATTTGTGCATGCTTTAAAAATTTGGATACACTACCTCATTGGAAAAGGTGTCAGATATTTACCGACCACAAGAGTCTCAAGTATATATTCACTCAACCGGACTTAAACCTTCGACAATGAAGATGGCTCGAGTTGGTCAAGGATTATGACTATGGAATACATAATCATCCGGGTAAAGCCAACGTGGTTGCCGATGCCCTCAGCCGCAAGCCTGCCAGTCTGAATGCCATGATGGAGTCCTTGCCTCCCGAACTCCAAGAAGAGATCGCTCAGCTCAATTTGGTTATAGTTGATGCCAGTCTTGCCAATCTACTGGAAGTTACTCCTACCCTTGAGGATGAGATTCGCAGGGCCCAGACAGATGACTTAGCGCTACAACACCATGTCAAGTGTATGCTAGAAGGCAAGACCCAGGATTTCTCTAAGGATCAGCAGGGTACGCTAAGGTTTCGAGGACGAATTTGCATACCTGAGCAAGCAGACCTAAGAAAGAAGATCTTGGCTGAGGCACACAAATCTTCTTATTCAATTCACCCAGGAGGTACCAAAATGTACGAAGACCTTCGCCAGATACTTTGGTGGGATGGAATGAAGAAAGACATCACATATTTTGTCGCTTGCTGTGATATATGCAATAAAGTCAAGGTGGAATACGAGAAACCCGCCGGACTCCTTCAACCTTTACCCGTCTCACAATGGAAGTGGGATGATGTCTGCATGGATTTCGTCATAGGCCTACCAAGGACTCACCGAGGCAATGATGCAGTATGGGTTGTGGTGGACACGCTAACAAAGGTAGCTCACTTCATTCCCATCCGAACCACCTATAGAGCCGATCAACTCGCACAATTATATGTGTCCAGGATCGTCAGTTTGCATGGAGTGCCAAGAACAATTACTTCCGACTGAGGTTCTCTCTTTACCTCAACATTCTGGTCACATCTCCATCAAGCTTTGGGGACTGCCCTAAAATACAGCACAACCTATTATCCTCAGACAGACAGGCAGACTGAGCGAGTAAATCAGATACTCGAAGATATGCTCCGAGCATGTGCTTTGGCCCAAGGACACAAGTGGGAATATTGCCTGCCGTATGCTGAATTCTCCTACAACAACAGTTTCCAGACCAGCCTGAAAGATGTCACCCTATGAAGCTCTGTGTGGCCGGGAGTGCCGCACTCTGCTAAACTAGTCCCAAACCGGAGATAGCTGCATTTTCGGAAATGATTTAATGATGGAAGCTGAAAAGCAAGTCAAGGAGATCCGAGATAGACTGCAGTTGGCCAGGTCCCGACAGAAGATTTATTATGATGCAAAGCACGGAAAAGTGACACCCAGATATTTTGGTCCATTCCCAGTTATGACCAGAGTTGGCACGGTCACTTATCAGTTGGAATTGCCACCAGAATTGTCAGAAGTGCACAATGTGTTCCATGTCTCACAGCTAAGAAGGTGTATTTCGCCACCTGAGAAAAGGACTGATATGGCAGAAATAGAATTTGCTAAGGATTTAACCTATGAGGAGAGACCGGTCAGAATATTGGATGAGACAGAAAGAGTCACTCACAGTAAAGTGATAAAGTTTTATAAGGTTCAGTGGGAGCATCACACCGAGGAAGAAGCAACCTGGGAAAGAGAGGAATTTTTAAGGACAACCTACCCAAAATTGTTTTCCCGAGCAACCAAATCTCGAGGACGAGATTCCTTCTAAGTGGGGGAGGTTTGTGACAGCCTGGTTTTTGCCTTCTCTCTTTTTCCGAACTTCATTTGCCTCTGCTTTGAATTTGGGTTTTTTTTAATCAATTCAAATGGAATTAACCATTTGGGCATGTCCTTGATTTTCATCGAAGTGACCCATCCCTCTCATAACCATCATTCTTTCTATGAAAAATCCCAAAATAACCCAAGGAATATTTTTCATAAAAGAAAATTATTCGTTTTCTTCTCTGAAACTTAATTCAGAAACTTGTGCTCCAAAGCAACCCTCATTTTTCTTGATCCCAAAAATCTTAAAAAATTCCCAAATATTCTTTGGACCTTGGCACACCTCCCTGAGCAAAAAAATTGCAGAACTTCTTGGAATATTTTTGCTACAGAAAATCATTTCTGTTCTAACCCCAAAATGCAGTTTCTACAACAAGTATACTTTTCCTTGATCCAATGAGGCTGATTTTTCTTGAGCCTCACTACCCTCCTAAGAAAAGCTTAACTCTAGAAGATTAGCCCTAATCTCCTTCTAGAAGCCTTCCAAACTTGGCGTCCAAGTTTCTGTCCAGAAACTTGCCAAGAAGCTCTAGTCTCATCTGGTCGGCCTGGCAGTGTACCATCTCTTCCTCTAGACTAAACACTGCACGGACAACACAGTAGACATGGTTTGGCCTCGCGTGGGTGTCGTTTTGACCATGCCAGCGTGGTGACCACGTGAAGACACGACCCTGGCAACGCGTCCGACACGCTCTGCACTGCGCCCGCACATCTATCTCGCGCGTGCTCGTCCTAGAGCTCGCCGACAACTATCGCACCGCGCTACCGTCTTCTTCTCATCGCCCTTGACCCCTCCATGCCGCTCACCGATGCCGAAGCAGTCGCGGCAAGCACGGACACGTCGCGGCCAAAGCAACAGTGCGTCTGTGCCCCTGTCTTCTTCTCCAACCGCCTGCTCTGCTCGTCTTCGAGCTTCACAGTTCCCGCGTGAGCTCTGAAGCTTTGCCCCCTCCTCGCTGGCATTCCTTGTCGCCGTGCACTGCTTCCAGAGAGCTCCGGCGGAGCCACGTACCCCCACCCACCTCCGCCTATAAATTCGGACCCCTCCAGCCTCTCTGAGCACTCCAAGCTCACCGCCCAACCTCCACAAACCCATAGCAAGCCGCAGCCCGGTCGGGCAGGCCTCTGGCCGCCGTCCCCGACCCGAGCTCCCGGCAAACCCCACAACCCCTCCTCCTCACCCCGGTGACCCTCGAGCTCAAGCCACTCCTCAGGCGACTCCCTAGTGGCCCACTGGTGCCGCCCCATGTCGCAGTCTTCTTCAACTCCGGCGAGCTCCCCTTTCTGCCTCCGCTGGAGAAGCCCGTTCCGACCCCGTCCGTCCACCTCTAGCCACGCCACGGATACAGGCCGGTGCGCGAGCGTCTCCTCTATCCATCCATCCCTCTCGATCTGGCCGCCGAGCCCTCCTCGCCGGAGAAAGCGCCGGCGAAGCGCCACCTGTCTCTATTTTGTCTCTCTCTCTCTCCCTAGACCTGACGTGCGGGGCCTGCTGTTAGCCTCACCATTAATGGCCGAAGCGGTATGAGTGGAGGCGTATTCCAGGAATACGTTATCGACGCCGCCCCTGTTTTTCTTTTAATTCAAATTTAAATCAAATCTTTGACCGGAAACTTTGACCAGCCATAACTTTTAAACCATAAGTCCAAATGAGTTTATTCTTTTTGCATAGTGAAAAGTTCTAGCAGCACACCAAAATGGAGATTTTTCCTTACTGTATAGAATTTCTGATGATTTACAAAATGATTCTTGATATTTTATTTTGCTGTTTTTATTTATTTTCAGAGGGATAAACTTGTCTTAAAGATAACCAGGAGGAGTGTGAACCTCCTCTGCACTAAGGCAAGCCACACCAACATTTGTATGGTGTCATTTAAATATCTATGATTTTTCCAACTTGAATATGAGTTATTTTCATGCATTTAATTATTTAAATGAATATTGCTTATGTTAGTTACTTGGTCCTTGGTGAAATGCTTAGTTTATAGTACTGGTTGAATGCATGAACTAGTTTAAGTCAGTAGAAGAAATTTTTGATTATGTGGTTATGCTTTGATGATTTATGGTAGTTTCCTTATGTGATAAATTGCTTTTAATATATTATGGTATAATCAAAATGATGAGTGTTAAAACTAGTAAATTAGAATCAATAAAGTTTAGTGATGAGTAGTGCAAGTAGAAAAATTTGATGAAGTTGATATGTATTGCATGTCGAATAGTTGCATGATCATGGCATATTGTGACTCGAGTTATTTTATTTCAAGTTAAGACTGATGTTAATTCAACTTGAACATAACGTTGATCGAGTCATGGTGCCACAGAATCGAGTTTTTCCCAGTGCAGCCACATTTTCCTTCATGGGAAGGTGTTTATTCGGTCCGTTGTCATGCCTCTGCTCGGTACCTCCAATGAGGGAAGGTTATGGGCGTCCGGTACCCTGGCTCGGTAAGCGGACATAACCTTGTGTGCCCGTTTGTTGTTATGGTACCTTGTCCCTGTTTGGGACCGTTTTTCCACGACGGTGGCCGTTGATGCCTTTGGTAGGCACGGGGCCACCCATGACTTAGCCAGTGGGGAGTTAGTCAGAGTGGCCGGGAGAGTGTCATGGCAATGGGAGGGTTTTGTCGGAATGCCGTTGGTCCACCCGAATGGGAAGATGAGGCCATGGGTTCCGTGGTGTGGGTAAAGTGCACTACCTCTGTAGAGTGTATTTAAATCTATCGATAGCCGCGTCCTCGGTTATGAACATAGCTCATGAGTAAGTCACACCATGGATCAACATTAATAAGTAATCTTCCACACTAATTTTATGTCTGGCACTAGATATGTGATGATTTGTGAGATGATGAATATGATCGTGGTGGGAACCAAAGTGTTGGTTTCGTTTGTGATCCGGGTATGATCACCGTTTTGGTTACGAGGTAACCCGTCCAGTAAGAGAGTCTGTGGGACTCGGTGCACAAGTTGATTTCACTACATCAGTAGTATGTCTTGCAATTAACCTGATTAATTGTCATGACATTGTTTGCCATTATGCTTATGCTTGTTATGTGCTTGCAAGTACATTCAATGTACTGACCTGGCGTGTCATGCCAGATTTCAGGAAAGTTGTATCGGATTGGACTGCTTCCCGTGTCTAGATCGTGTCCACATTGGTGTCCCTGTGCTATGGAGTTCCACTTCGTCGTTGTTCCACTGCCGCGTAGTTATCGTGATCGAGGCCCCTTCATGTTCAATAAATAATGTACATATTGTTCAGCCGCATAGTGTGTTCCGCTTGGCCTCGCTACTTGATGTATGTTTCCGCTAGCATCGATAAAGCGGTTGCTTTCTGCACCAAGTTGTTGTGTGTTCCAGAAGACTTGATCTCTGGGCTGGAATGCAAGGTAATCCGGTTGCTCTGAGCCGGGGTGCCACAACGCTTGGTATCAAAGCCGCACTGACTGTAGGGCACGCTAGACCGTCAATGCGCTAGATGAACGATAGTTAGCTTAGTTTGAGTGCCGGTAGTAATAGAAATTGATTGCTGCATTGCATGCATTTTATATGGTTTTGGTACATTAGCTATAACTTATGAAGTATCATGCCATGTTTACAACAATTCTATATGGTTCTGTATGATTTGAATGGAACTAACCCGGACTGACGTTGTTTTCAGCAGAACTACTATGGTGTTGTTTTTTGTGCAGAAATAAAAGTTCTCCAAATGCAACAAAACTTTTTGATGATTTTTTTTGGAACAAGAGAGGCACTAGAAGCTTCGTGGGAGGACTGGAAGGTGAAGGAGGTGGCCACCACCCACCAAGGCATGCCAGGGGCCTTGCCCGTGTGTTGGTGGGTGGTGGGTCCCTCGAAACCCATCTTCGCGTGAAACCAATGCCAAAAAATCATATAAATACATAAACCCCCAGAAATAACCCTAGATCAGAAGTTCTGCCGCTGCAAGCCTCTGTAGCCACGAAAAACTAATCGGGAGCCCATTCCGGCACCCTGCCAGAGGGGGAAATCATCACCAGAGGCCATCTTCATCATCCCGGCGGCCACCATGATGAGGAGCGAGTATTCCGCCCTCGGGGTTGAGGGTTTGTACCAGTAGCTATGTGTTTAATCTCTCTCTCTCTATCTATCTATCTCTCTCTCTCGTGTTCTTGGTTTGGCACGATCTTGATGTATCTCGAGCTTTGTTAACATAGTTTGATCATATAGTGTTTCTCCCTCTCTATCTTATTGAGATGAATTGAGTTTTCCCTTTGAGATTTCATTCTTATCGGATTGAACACTTTTATGGATTTGAGAGCACTTTATGTACGTCTTTCTATGAATACCCGTGGTGACAATGGGGTATCATATTGATTCACTTGATATATGTTTTGGCACTCAACTCACAGATTCCTGAGGTGACATTGGGGTAATCTATGCATAGGGGCTGATGCACGTTCTTGTCTTTGTTTCTCCGGTAGAAATCTTGGGCACTCTTTGAGGTTATTTGTGTTGGATTGAGTATTATGAATCTGAAATTGTTTGATGCATATTAGAGACAATGGCTCCAGTTCATTGTACATACCTATCTTATGTATATATCTTTTTATGATCAATATAATAAAGCCGACACCCCGAAACTTGGCGTATATGTCATTTCATCTCATATATTGTGCATGAGTCTTTATTCTTTGATCATAGGTAACTTGGGGGCTTCCAACTCATCGAGTTTAGCTATTAACATCCCTCTTGACCCGGCATATGCCATTATAAAACTTGGTTAAACCTGCCTGTTAGCTTGATGCTACTCCAAAAAGGTGACCCAATGCACTCTTGATAAGTCAATCAAAATTGACCCTGAACTTATCAAGGTGAAAACGCCGGCTTAAGTCACATTAGAGCCGGCCTTCACACAACTAGGTTAAACCAAAAAAGGCTACAATGCCTGCTTCACAGAAGCGAATCAGACTCGAGCCTCGAAAGCCGGTCTTTATGTCGTGCCTCGAAAGCCGGCTTATTATTGTTAATTGTTTTGTTTTAATATTTCTCTCTCTGTGTGTGTGCTTTTATTTTACAGAAATTTTCTTTGGATAAACATACCGGGTTATATATAACACATGCTTATTCGAATTGTCGAGTCGCCAAATTGACCCGGCCCTGTATATATTCCAGCACCCATGGTATAATTTGCACCAAGTTATTTCTATAAAGCAAACAAGGCATGCAGTTGCAAACTGCCCCATGAAGTTATTGGCGGGTCGACCAAGTAAGGGGTGCAAATCATCTTGACATCCATCGCCGGGTCATCTTGTGCGAGCTTTTATTGGCCCTTCGAGGATGTTCATTCGTCTGCCAGCCACAGAATTGCATCCAAAGCTTCAAAAACCGACTCTTTGGTCATCCAAAGCTCAAGCCGGGTCATCCTGTGTCGGCTTTTCTTGGCCGTTGGAGGATGTTCCTTTGTCTGCCAGCCACTGAATTGCATCCAAAGCTTCAAAAACCGACTCTTTGATCATCACGGTGGAAGAATTAACGCCAGGTGCGAAGACTTGCTTACATGGAGGATTAAGCTCAAAGGGCTGCAGCCTAGGAGGACTCAGGTGCTTGCCGGCTTCCGAGTAGGTGGCTTGATACTTGGTCAGATCACTTTCCTCTGCAAGCTGGTTCGCCACCACATGATTCTCCCTAACACAACATAGATAGTCTACATTACCAAAAGGCGTTCCATCTATGTTGAATTCAGGGAAGCCGTCAACCAGTTGAGCCGGCACCAACTCAGGGAAATAAGCTTTGGCACGTGCCAAGGCAAGCAGCACCCCCTGGCGGCAAGCAGACTTCTCCAGTTCTTTTACCCACTCTGGTACTATGGACAACTCCTTCAGCATATGCATGAAATAATGGGGGCGCCTTGGTATTTTTGACCGCCATGATGCAGTACGAGCTGCCCACATATAGTTGTTCAAGAAATTTGTACACGGCTTTTAGCTTCACCAAAGGTTGTGCCACAAGGTTATGGCTTTTTCTGCCTGTAGCCATACATCAGAAACACACTATACCAATGATTAGAATGATGCAACGAGCCGGCAATTTGCAGCGGCTAGTCAGAAATTATTCTTACTAAAGATGGCTATGCACATGTCCTTTATTTGGCTCTTTAAAGTCGCCAACTCTTGCTTGACCGGCTCAAGTTTAGCCTCAACAGCTTTGGCTCTTTTTAGCAAGTTGGCCCTCTCCTTCTCAAAGTTGGCATTGGCATCCTACAGTGCATCAGTTGCTTGGCGCAGGGATTTCTGGAGGTATGAAGACAAATTCTCTGCCTCTGTCTTGCGCCATCTCTCCTTCTTCAATTTTTTTTGCAAGTCGGCCACAGATGACTCAGTCTCATCCAGCAATGCTTTTTCAAGTCCTGAGCCGCCGCAGGCAGACCCTTGGGGGCTAAAATAGTCAAAATTTGTCATATGTTCAAGTCCCATGCAGTTGCAAGCACTCTACATGGCACTTGGGGGCTAATGCATCCTCAATTTTTGCTAAGTATCATGACATAAGACCCGGCCCATCATGTGATTATGAGCCGGCCCTTGGGGGTTACCAGTTGTCAAAATTTTACTACAATATACAAGTCCTAGATCATTATTTCGTAATGACCCGGCCCTTGGGGGCTATACAAGTATGCAACTATCAGAAGCATGTTGCAAGCGGGTCAAGATTCATGCAAGTTTCAAGTATAGTTATAATTCTCAATTCTTAAAGCTTGGGGGCTATATAAAGGCATATAAGGAAGAAGGAACAGGGAAGCATACCTCATATTTTCTCCTCAAAGTATCTACCATGGCAGCTTCGGTTTCCCGGCTCTCAGACAACCGGGTCAAAAAAGCTTGGTGGAGGGATCCCACATCTAAACTTTCCAAGGATGGAAGTTCAAGCTTGGCTTTTCCTTTCTCCACCATGGGCGACTTCTTCTTGTTGGTGATCTTGGCCAGGACATTTGGAGTTTCTGGTGTTCTGTGCACCTCTCTCGTAATGGCAATTTCATCATGAGCCGCATCCATAGGCGGCTCACTTATCAAAATTTCCATCTCCATGACAAGAGAGGTGGCCTTAGTTGGACTTACATGAATATCATCTTGAACTGGCTGATTTTTCACGAGTCAGGTTCGCTCCGTCAACACGAGCCCCATCCGCCAGCTTGTTTTGGACTTCTGGGTTGACCCTTGAAAGAGAAGGGTCCTCGGTTTCTGGAGTAGCAACATTTGAGCCATCCCCCTTATCAAGGCTTTGGATCTAAAAATTGGATAAGTGATTAAGCAGCAGAAATACAAAGATAAATGAAAAAAATATACTATCATGTACTTACCCGCGGTTGATGGCAAACTTTGGCACCTGAGTGGCGCTTGATTCATTGGAAGATCATGAGGTCAGGTGGTAGTCCCGGTTAGACGGACAAAGAGGTTCTTTGATATAACTGGCTCGAGGACACGATTCAGTCGGGCTATGAGGCACTTCAACACGCGGCCTGCAATGAACCGGCGAGTTCGACAAGCCGTCACTAAGGTCACTAGAGCTGTTCCGGGTCTTCCACTTTGAAGTGCCAGCACACTAAGTTTTCTTCAAAAGAAATCGCGGATCTAAGTGAGCATCTGGATGTGAAAGGGCACCTTTCTGATGGCTCATCTTGTTCTCTTTGGGATAAATGGCTCTAAGTCAGAATAAGAAGGGTTTACCTCCAAATTGTGGGCTTGGCTGGTCTCGGCATTTTTCTGTGCCATTCTTGCGTCAGCGAGTTGGTTAAATAGATGGCCGAGGGAGTCAAGATCTTCTACCTCATTATCTTCCTCGCCATTGTCAGCCGGCTCTTCCACATTAGCATCCTTTGGAGGGGTGGGAACCCGTTCGGTTTTCCACCATGGAGAATTCTCTTAAATAAATGATGAGCCGAACATTAAGTAAAATATGACTCAAAAGGTTTTAAGTAGAGTATATGAAAAGGAAAAGTGATTTACCAGAGGTGCCGGGTTGCTTGTGCAGAAGGGGGCGAGCCCCACAGTCTTGATGGTCTCCCTAGATTCACCAAGTAATTCAATGGTGGCTGTTAGTAACTCGCTAGGTGAGAGGTTGACCCAGCTAAAGAAAAGGGCGTCGTCTGGATGGCTGGTGCAAGTGTGCATGAGCTGACTCCTCATGTTGAGGGGCTGGACCCGCCAGCTCATCCAACACCGGGTTAATTCAACGCCGGTAATGTCGTGAGCTGTCAAAGCAGTCATCTTTAAGTATAACGGCTTGAATTTTTTCCCTTTCTTTATGGAAGAAAAGCCTGTAAAGATGACTAGAGAGTCAAGCCAGTCTAGCTTATAAACCGACAGTCAATTCTCATCAGTAGGATAAGTATCTCTGCAATAGAACAAAGTCTTGTGCCATCCCTTCGAATGGCTCGCTGGCTTGACTCCTGGCGAGACAAAATTTTGCCGGCTCTGGATGGTGACGCCTTCAAGTTCAAGACTTGGGTCGTTCTTGCACTCTGTTTGATGGTTGAGATAGCAAAGTTCTTGGAAGAAGCTGATGGACGACTCAATCTGCAAATACACCTCACAGAATACTTGGAACTGACATAAATTCAGAATGGTATTGGGGGTAGATCTTGAGGCTTGATGCTGAAATGATGAAGTATGTCCCGGAAAAACTTTGAGCTAGGAGGGAAAAATCCTTGCTCCTGGTAATCGGTAAAAACAATAACCTCACCCTGATTCGGTTTAGGATGAGTCTCTTCTTCGGGTGCGCGCCAATGGATTTCACGTTGAGGCAGCAACAGTCCAGATTTCACCAAAGATTCCAGTTTCAACGGGGTAGAAGTGGACTTGGCCCAGTTGACTGTCTTGCTGGTCCTAGCCATTTGCTTGTTTTCGATGAAGCCTGAATTTACAGAAAATGAAAAGACGGCCATGAGCCGGCAAATCTTGAAGTTGTCGGATTTCGGGTTCCGGCAGACCCTCTAGGTTCGAACTCTGGGGTGCACGCGGAGATCACACCTCCAACCTACCTACACCTGTCGCCTCGCAAGGATCTAAACTACACAAAGAGCAACACAAGGGACACAAGGTTTATACTGGTTCGGGCCACCATTGCGGTGTAATACCCTACTCGAGTGTGTGGTGTGGTGGATTGCCTCAGGGGCTGATGATGAACAGTACAAGGAAGAACAGCCTCGCGAGGGTCTATTCTTGGCCGGTGCGATGAACTGCTAGGGGGAGTTCAGTCGCTTCTCTCTCTCTCTCTCTCTCTCTCTCTCTCTCTCTCTCTCTTGCCTATTTTCCGGTCGATTGATCTCGATCTCCCCTCTTTCTAGATGCCTCTACCCTATGGGTGGCTAGTCCTATTTATAGGCAAAGGCCCTGGGCCTCTTCCCAAATATTGAGCGGGAAGGGCGCCAACAATTGGCCATTTTGAAGGGGAACATCTAGTACACTTATCTTGACTAAAGTCGGTCCTCGCCTACCAAAGGCTCTGACGGTGACGCCGGCTTGGGCTCCACGATGACCTCCTTCCTGCCGTTCTGCTGGTCTTGGTCTTGTTGCACCGAAATGGTTGCCTTTGCTTGATACTCTTGGCCTGCGCTTGCCTCCTTTGCACCAAAGGGGAAACGAGGACACTGCGCGGGCTGGCGCCCGCCTGGCGCCCTCGGTTGTTATGGCTTGCGTCATGGGCACCTCGTGAGGTACCCCGCCTTGATCTCTCCGCCTCCTCGCGAGCCAGCCTAACGAGGTCGTGCCCGAGGAAGCTTCCTGTCATCCGCCCCGCGAGGCTTGGCCCCTCGCGAGGGTCTTGAGCTTGTGCTGATGAAGATGGGTCGTACTGGGCCACCCCTTGAGCCACACCGCAGGTCGCAGTGCAAGTCTGGTACCCCGCTCCCAAAACGCCGACAAGAGCTCCCCGGCCCAAGGCGCGCTGGACTTGGCTTAGCAGAGAAGCGAAGGGCAAGTCTGGCGCCATGAGCCCTAATAGCTCATGGGGCTTGGGCGCCGCGTGGCGGTTGATTGGACATAGGCGTCCCTGCTTCCCCGTGAGGCCTTGACAATTGCACGAATCAACAAGAGAGCGGTACCCGTCTAGGCTTTACCTCCTTTGCCTTCTCCAGTCATTGCCCAGATCCCCTTTCTCGCTCCTATCCTTCCTGCTTCCGAAATCCCCAGATCTACTCCGACCCCGCACCCTAGCAAGGTATGGCGCGTCGCCAGACCCCGTCTGGAGCTTGGTACTCGCCTGCTTTGGACTCCCCAAACATGTCGGAGAAGAGCCTTGCCCGGGCGCGCCGATTGATGGCGGCGCAAGACAACGACGGGGCGGCGGTGCTCAAGGTTGGCTCTGCCCTTCCTAAGGACCAAGGAAGCACCTTCTACCCGCTCTTCGTGATCGCCATTGCCACCGGTCTGGTGCCTCCCTTTTCTGAGTTCTTCTTTTCTTTCCTCCGCCATTACAAACTGCAAGCTCTGCACCTCCACCCCAACTCTGTTCTTCTCCTGGCAATCTTCGCCTACTACTGTGAGGCTCATGTCGGGGTGCAGCCCTCAGTGGCCTTGCTGCGCCACTACTTCTACCTCCAGGCCTCTCGCGACTCCATCACCGCATGCGTGAGCTTTGTCGCGTACGGCAGCTCCAACGCCATCTCGAAGCCCGGGAAGAGGATTGAAGGCTTCAGGACCAAGTGGGTCATGGTAGATGCTGGGCGCATCCATCCTCGGCTGATTCTTCCCATGGAGCAGCCCAAGCCCATCGATGCTTGGTCTCGCGCGGAACTCGTGGATTCCCGCGTGAAGCCAGTGCTGGAGAAGATGGACGCGGACCTGTGGTCGGGCAACACGGCGACGGCGAAGCTGACCGGGGCGTCGCTCCTAAGGGAGTTCCTGGAGCACCGGGTGGCCCCACTTCGGCAATACTCGCTTCCGCTGTGGAGGCCTCGCCCGAGCCCCGTAGTCTTGGCCGACGAAGATCTGGCCGCGGTCCTCCAATCTTTGGTCGGGGGATGTGACACTCCAAAAATTTTGATTTGGTTTTTATCAAACTCTTTATTTTATTTGAAGGAGGCTATTTAAAATCTTTCTAAAAAGACCCTCCTTCTCAAAAAAATTCTCTTATGACTAATATTTTATTTTTGTGTCTTCCTCAACCTTGGTGTTTGGTATTGAAGACTTTTCATTTGGTGTTAACCCATCACAATTAATTTTGAGAAGTTTTTCAAATAAAACGAAATCCTATGGGTTTTTGGAATTATTCCTTTTATTACAACCTTTCTCTTTTACCATGCCTCATGTTAAAAAAAATCTTCCAAAACCCCTCCCTCCACTTTGGGTCAAGTCAAATATCCAATCCCAGCAAGTTCAACCCATTTTTTATTTTTATTCCATTTATTTTATCCCCAAAGCTATTTCTGCCATTATTTTTGGACCTAGGTGGTTTACAAAGGAAGTACCAAATTTCCTTTGAGTCTTGATCCAAAACCAACTCCTATGACTAGTCCTCAGCAAGCCCAACCTAGATCCATCAAGATCCACTCTTCCACAGTTCAAAATTTTCAAGTTTTTCTCACTGCAAGTTTGAACCAGATTTGTCATTTTTGGTGAAATTCAATATTTTTCTTCTCCAAAAATTATGGGATAAATCAGGCAGCCCCCAGGTGCATTGAGAGGCCACCTCACCAAAGATCAGCTCCAGAAAAATTTTCCACATCCCAAAATCATTTCATCGAACACCTGGCATGCACTGTTGGTGTTCAGTTTCAGAAAGTTCAGAGTTTCAGTGTTTGGGTTCAGTCGACAGTGTCGTTCGTCAGAACCCGTCGACAATCTCGCCAGTAGCCTCCTTGGATAGATGCTCACTGCTCCCCCTTCTTATCCAGTGCACCGCAAGGTCGCTTGGCCGGGCGCGGGCGTCGGTGGCGCCGTGTCTCACCTGCGTCGGCATCTTCCGCGGTGGCAGAGCCACCCGTGGCGGCCAATAGGCGCCAGCCCTGCAGAACAGCGCCGTCCGGCACCGCCCAAACCACCTGAGACCTCCGCGTGGCCTTCTCCTCCTTTGTGCATGCTGCAGCACCATCGCCTTGGCCTGGCAAGCACAGAGCATGCTCTCTGCCGCCGACGGCCAGCCCGTTAGCTGTTCCGTCGAAACATGGGCGAGTCTAATCCAACCGAGGTTAGCGTTTGAATGGAACCAGTGCACCATCACGTTGATGCCCAGCCACCTAAACCACCCGTCCGGCCACTGCCTCTCCATAATCGCCGCATGAGTTATCCCGTTCTCGGAACCGCCTCGGGCCGGCTATAAATAGCCACCCCGAGCTCGCCTTCAACCAGCACCACCCCTTCCACCTCACCAGGACTGCGCCCGACCACTAGGAGGACCTCGGGAAGGCCTTCTTCCCCGACTCCGGCCGCCCCCATCTGCTTCGGGCTCCGGCAAGATTAGCTCGAGTGCGTGTACCCCCGCCTCTCAAGTTGTACTAGTGACATCCTAGTGCACCCATTCCACTAACCCATGCCCCAATTTGAAGCTTGCAGCCCTCCCCGGCGAGATCCACCGACGCCCGAGCCGCCGTCCACCGGAGTGAAGGCCGCCGTTGAAGTGGGGCTTGCCGACGACCAACTCCACCACCCACAGACACGGGAGAGCACCGTGAGGCCGTAGGTACCCTCAGATCCCCCTACCTCACCGTGGATCGTCGCCGGCGACCACCGCAAGCTTCGAGCGCCGGCGCGCTCTGTTTCTCTCTCTCAAACTTTTAAACCTGACGAGTGGGACCCCCTCGCCAGCCTCTCTTTTATATTTGAACCGTTTTTTGAAAACGCCTTCGGGCAAATAAGCTTTCTAACTGAAGTTTTCTGTCTTTTTCTGTTCTACCCCCTGGAAACTTCCTGTTTCATTACAGACAAGTCCCTAGACTAAAAATTTAATAACTTTTAAACAAAAAGTGATTTTTGATTGATTCTTTTTCTGTCATCTTTATTTTTCTGTCTAGTTTTTTATAATATTTATTTAAAAATATTTGGAACACGTTTTGTGCACACATGGTATTTACGTTAGTACGCGTTTTCTTTCTACTGTAGATACCGGAGGAGGTGACGGAACCGCAAACTTCACCGAGCTAGACTCCGACTACTCCGAACCAGGAAAGCATGTTTGAACCTTTGATATGATGAGTGTTTTGCATGTTTGCATAAGCAGTTACTTCATGGCATGTTTATATGAACATCCGAAAATGTTATATTGCATGCAAAGCTATTGCGAGTGAGCTTCGAAACTCGATGTGTTATTCGATGTGAGTTTACATGATCATGTGGTGACATGAAAGGTGGTAAGATGGTATTGTTGAAGCATGCCAGTCTTATGCCAAACCATTTAACTCCAATGTCAACGTGGATCAAGTCACGTTACCATCCGTTCCTTCTCCTGTGCTACCACATGTTTTCTTCAAAGAATATGGTTTAGTAAGTTGCAAACCTCTTTCCTCGTACACACCAAGTAGAGAGGCCGTGATGAGGGTTCCATGGCCCTGGATTAAAGCCAGTCATCCGGTCAGGGGGCATGGGTGTTTCCGTTTGGGACCGACAGGGGGGCACCCCTTAGAGCGCGCGATATAAATTTGATCCCATGCTATTCGAGGTTGTGACCTCCCCATCTTTGAGTTTTTCTTGAACGCTGCCTAGGGTGATTCCTGGCAGCGGAATGTGGAATGGGTGGGTACTGGTTAGATGTGTTTCTTCTGAAATAGCGTAAATGGAACTAGTCCTTCGTGACTACTGAAATCCGTTGGCTGTGGTTAAATAGTACAAACTCTGCAGAGTCAAAATCATTCAAGTAACCGTATCTATGGTCAAGGACCGTGTTCAACTTGTCTTTGTCAGTTTTAGTGTCAGTCTCCGTGACGATCTCCGGTGAACAAATATGAGTGGTAAACCCGGCTGAATGATTACTCCTGTGGATGGACTAACCCGTTTGTCTTTATGCACTGAGTATTTCCTTGGAGTGATTTAACTTCATGAAATTATTGAATAAGAATGATGAAATATAAGCCCTTTCTGTGATGTCGCTCAGACGTCCGACTGTGGCACTCTTGTTATTTACTTTCGTAAGCCCTTTATGTGATGTCGCTCAGACGTCCGACTGTGGCACTCTTGTTATTTACTTTCGATATAAGCCCTTTATGTGATGTCGCTCAGACGTCCTACTGTGGCACTCTTGTTATTTACTTTCGATATAAGCCCTTTATGTGATGTCGCTCAGACGTCCGACTGTGGCACTCTTGTTATTTACTTTCGATATAAGCCCTTTATGTGATGTCGCTCAGACGTCCGACCGTGGCACTCTTGTTATTTACTTTCGATATAAGCCCTTTATGTGGTGTCGCTCAGACGCCCGACTGCGGCATGTTAATTTATTTTTTATCTTTCGAGGCGTCGCTTCAGACACCCGATCGGTTTTCTTTTAGTTATTTTGTGGGGATTTCGGGAGGACTACCGCCTGACTTCCTTTTTATTTAACATATCGTGCAAATTTATTATTTGGGTGTGCATTGCCAACTGCTCATGGTGGATCATGTTTGCATTTGTTATATCTTATGTCCGAACTGTCTTGCGAGTACATTCAAAGTACTCACCTGGCTTGTTGATTTGGCCAGATATTGACGAAGGCGATCTTATGGATGAAGAGTTCGATAGCGAGTCCGACGCCTAGAGGAGTCCCAGTCAGTCCCGTGCGATCCTGGAATTTGTCACTTGTATCATATACGCTTCCGCTACCCAAATAAAATCATCGAGCCCCACTTCGACGCTCGATGAGCTGCAAGAGTAGGAGTCATGTCATGCACTTCACTATGACATATCCACCACCACTTCTATTACGAGTCCGTAGTATGCCACCACACCCTTGTGTCATATCTGCCCTTATGTATAATATTGGCGTGCTTGTAATAAATTGTTGAGCAACCTCAGCTCAACCCTGTATTATATTTAGTACTTCTAGACTTCTGTATCAAGAATTTGTCTACCAGTAAGGAGGATTCTCCTATACTGGAAATAAAAGGGTCGGTTTCTCAATAAGTATTTTATTGGAAAACCGGTCATGACAAACTTGGTATCAGAGCCAGGCTGACTGTAGGAAGCCACTAGGTGCGATCGCTAATCGGTTCTTAGCGTCTTAAGTGCGATTTTAGCATTTTTGCAAAAGGTAGCAACTTTCTGTTAGTCATCATAAATTTATGATCTGACTATTCGGAATTTTTATCTACTTTTGTAGATGGCTAACAACGACTGTGAGTCACAGGTGTTCGCCAATGTACCTGAGGGGTTTATCAAGCTCCTCACCTCCATCGTCAAGATCGCGATTGGACCATCAGCCCGTCCAGTGTTCACACTCTACCAGCACAAGATCAACGACAGTCTGTCCATGCACCATGCCGCGGTGCAATTCAAGGGAGGACGTATTGAGTCACGCCGCTTCCGATTTGTGGGAAGGGCCATGCCTACGGAGAGGCATGCCATGCAGATGGCTGCCCGTGAGGCGATAGCTCGTCTCCGGGATGTTCTTCCTTCAATGAAGACTCGTCGCTACCGCTACCTCCCATGCCACGTGCCATACACTTGTCACTATGCATTCGCTTGCGCCAGGGGAGAGCGAGATGAGGCTATTGAGATGCTTGTTGAGTATCTCAAGGCGCTCGAGGCAGCTTTTGATAACCTCGTGGACGACCTTGTGGTTGCTCGTATGGACTCAGTTCATGGCTGTTCCGCCAACAGGAGGGAGCTCCTCCACACAGCACCACCACTGACCTTTGTCTCGTCCTCAACATCCTATTCACTTGCCATCCTTGCCACCGCTCGTCGCCTGCCTACCACTGAAGAGTTTGACCAAGTCATTGCGCCCACTCCAGTCCGTGCTGCACCACCTATTGCGCCCACTCCAGTCCATGCTGCACCACCTATCACGCCCGCTCCAGCTCCTCAACTCAGCACTTCGCACCTGGAGCCTATTAGTGAGGAGGAGGTTGAGTCCCCAGCATCACTGGGTCTTACCCTCGACAGGCCAAGGGAAATCCTTACCATCTCCGACTGAGTGTGCCTAGCAGCCATGCGATGTACCAGCTTGTGTGATATGTTTATATGTATATAGGTTGTGAGAAGTAGTTTGTGTGCGCATTATGTAGGAACTGGGAGAAGTGCACTAGCCTAAATAACATGTCAGGAATGTGTACGCACATCCTGAGTGATGTATTGTATAATTACTACTTGCGTGTAAGATATGTACTGAGCGGTCCTTCTCCATTCGCAATCTAATATTTTCTTGAAAAATCTTGGAGGGTTTAAATTTTTCCGCCTTTGCGTATTTATTTATTTTTGAATCGGTTTCTTTTCTTATGAGTTTTACAAAAAAATATCCCCAGAGTGGAAAATGCCTCGTCCTTGGACTCGTTCCATGCCAAGTCCGCCAGAAGAGAATCATGGTACCCAAACAAGCAATAATTTCACAGAGGGGCAGTCTAGTCAGCAGGGCAGTGAAGCAGCATTTTCTCAAGTGTGCCGCCTTTATGAGCAAAGCCAGCAACAACATCAAGAAATGATGAACCATGTCATCAATATGGGAAATCACCGTGGACCGTATCAGCAGCAATCCAAGTTGTCTGAGCTACAAAAGACGCGTCCCCCAACTTTCTCTCATACTAACAAACCTCTTGAGGCCGATGATTGGCTTCGAGACATTGAGAGGAAATTAACTATTGCACAATGTTTAGACCGTGAGAAGGTACTTTATGCACCTCACTACCTCACAGGAGCAGCTGCATCATGGTGGGAAAATTTCCTACACATGCACCCCAATGAAAATAACATCACCTGGGAATAATTTAAAGAAGGTTTTCGTGGGGCGCATATCCCCAGAAGCATTATGAAGATCAAGAAAAGGGAGTTTGACGACCTCAAGCAGAGAGGCATGACGGTGACTGAATACAATAGTCAATTTACTCAATTATCTCGTTATGCCAACGAAGAGCACATGACTAAAAAGAAAAAGATGGAAAAATTTCTGGACGGTCTTGCACCAGCACTTAAGTGCCAGCTGGTCGTACACACCTTTCCGGACTTCAAAACTCTTGTGGACAAAGCCATTACCTTGGAAAATGAGCGCCGCAGCTTGGAAGATTTTCACAAGCGCAAGAGGGACCAAACTACTCAAGCTCGCAACAACCGGAACAAGAATGATTTTCAGAAAAATGGAGCAAACAAGTCCACAACCAATGCCCCATGCTCGAGCAAAAAATTTCATGCAAGGGACAAGGATTTTACATACCGCCCAGGTGTTACTTGCTACGCTTGTGGGGAGGAAGGGCACTATGCCAAACAGTGCCCAAAGCCAAGAAACTCAGCTCCCAAGCCGAACAACGGTGGAAATAACTCAGCACCCAAGCGCAACAACTTCAACCCCAATAATAATCACAAGAAGGGTCACTTGAACCATGTGACCAAGGAGGAAGCACAGAATGCCCCGGATATCGTACTCGGTACGTTCCCTGTCAACACAATACCTTCCACAGTTTTGTTTGATTCTGGAGCTTCTCACTCGTTCATTTCAAAGAAATTTGCTTTGCAAAATGATTTTTCGATGCTTCCCTTGGAAAAATCCATGACCATCAAGTCCCCCGGGAGTAAGCAAATCACTCGAAGTTACTGCCAAGGTGTGGTTATTGAGTTTGAGGGATTAAAGTTTCATGCAAACCTTATTGTATTGGATAATAAGGGACTGGATGTTATCCTAGGAATGGACTAGTTAACCACCAACAAAGGATTTATTGACTGCTTCAACCGGACGGTAATTCTTACCCATCATCACGGGAAGACAATAAAAATTTCAGGTCAAGAAAGACAAATATCACGGCAACCAAGGTTGAACAAGGTGGACGTTTCAGAGTTAAGCAAAGTTCCATGAGGTGTGAGTTCCCGGCGATTTCAAGAACTACCGGGCATGCCACCGACGGGAAATAGAATTCAGCATTGAACTAGCACCTGGAACCACCCCCATTTACAAGAAACCATACAGAATGTCACCCTCAGAGTTAGTGGAATTAAAGAAGCAAATAAAAGAATTACTGGACAAAGGATTTATACGAGCTAGCTCCTCACCTTGGGGTTCACCAGTTTTATTTGCCAAGAAAAAGGATGGGACACTGAGATTATGTATAGACTATCGAGCACTCAACATGGTCACAATCAAGAACAAATATCCGATGATACGGATAAATGATTTATTTGACCAGCTCGTTCAAGCCAAGGTTTTCTCAAAAATTGACTTAAGGTCGGGATATCATCAATTAAAAGTACGGACAGAAGATATTCCCAAGACAACATTCACCTCCAGATACGGGTTGTATGTGTTTACAGTAATGCCGTTGGGACTGACCAACGCCCCTGCATATTTTGTCCACCTCATGAACAAAGTGTTTATGAAATTTATGGAAAAATTTGTTGTGGTGTTCATTGATGATATTCTGGTATACTCCAAGACACCAGAAGAGCATGCTGAACATCTCAGAATTGTACTGGGAGAATTAAGGAAACATCAATTATACGCCAAGTTCAGCAAATGTGAATTTTGGTTAAGACACGTTGGTTTTCTAGGCCATGTTTTAACCCAAGAAGGTGTTGCCATAGACCTAGAGAAAGTCAAGGTCGTACTTGGCTGGAAACCACCAGCCAGCGTAACGGATGTACGAAGTTTCTTAGGAATGGCAGGATATTACCGAAGGTTCATTGAAGGGTTCTCCACCATAGTAAAACCAATGACACAGTTGCTCAAGAAGGACAAGAAATTTGTTTGGACAGAAGCTTGCGAGAAAAGTTTCCAAAAACTCAAAAGAAAATTAACAACAAACCAAGATTGGTTGTGCGGACATACACAAAAGTTTTGAGGTGTATTGTGACGATCCCTAAGGGCCTTGGATGCGATTAATGCAAGAAGGCAAGGTAGTCGATATGCTTCCAGGCAACTTCGCAAGCATGAAGAAAATTATCCTACTCATGACCTGGAATTGGCAGCAGTCATTCATGCACTCAAAGAGTGGAGGCACTTTTTACTTGGGAATCATTGTGAAATATATACGGACCATAAAAGCCTCAAATATATTTTCACACAACCAGAACTCAATTTACGACAATGACGCTGGTTGGATTTAGTGAAAGATTATGATGTTGGTATTCACTACCATCCAGGAAAGGCGAATGTAGTGGCAGATGCTCTTAGCCAAAACCCCAGTTCAGGCAACGACGGTCTGCCAAACTTGAGATCGGAATTTCAGCAGGAGTTCGCCAAACTCAACATGGTAATGGTCACTGAGGGCGATGTGTGAAATTTGGAAATACAACCTAACATAATGGAACAAATTAAGTAGGCTCAGCATGGACACCCCAACATCGAAGGCATAAAAAGAAAAGTGGGTTTGGGCAAGGCCTCAGAATGTGTCATAGACGATAAGGGAATACTATGGTACGGAAACAGACTTTGCGTGCCAAATATAAAAGACCTCAAACAGCAAATTCTAGCCGAAGGCCACACCGCTCCATATTCAATCCACCCGGGAGGAACCAAAATGTATAAAGACATTTAGGAAAAATTTTGGTGGCACGGTATGAAGAGGGATATAGCCACCTTCATTGCATGTTGTGATTCGTGTCAGCGCATTAAGGCCGAGCATCAAAAACCAGCAGGGTTATTACAACCAAACAGGACACCGGAGTGGAAATGGGACGAAATTGGGATGGACTTTATTGTTGGACTACCTCGGTCACAACACGGAAATGATGCCATATGGGTCATTACAGATAGACTAACCAAGGTGGCACATTTCATTCCCGTGAAGACAACCTACACCACTCAGAAGCTTGCCAAGCTTTATCTCTCCCGCATAGTTTGTCTGCATGGAGTCCCAAAGACTATAATATCTGACAGAGGCACTCAATTCGTCTCTAGATTTTGGGATCAATTACAACAAGCTCTGGGAACTCAACTGACGTTCAGTACAGCATACCACCCCCAGACGGATGGACAAACTGAACGCGTAAACCAAATTCTAGAGGACATGCTGAGAGCATGTGTCCTCACGTATGGAACCAGTTGGGAAGAAAGCTTGCCATATGCCGAGTTTGCATACAACAACAGTTACCAAGCCAGCCTACAAATGGCACCTTTCGAAGCCTTGTATGGGTGGAGATGTCGTACACCATTGAATTGGTCAGAGACAGGAGACAGCCGTATCTTCAGCCCAGATATGCTCAAGGAAGCTGAGGAGAAAGTTAGACTAATCAGGGATCGACTCAAGGCAGCTCAAAGCCGACAAAAGAGTTACTACGATCGAAAACATCGGGGAGTCAGCTTTGGACCCGGTGAGTATGTGTACCTACGAGTATCTCCTATGAGGGGCCTGCAGCGATTCAAAGTTAAAGGAAAGCTAGGACCAAGATTCATCGGACCCTTCTGTATAGTTGCACGAAGAGGCACGGTAGCCTACCAGCTAGACCTACCCGAAGAATTGTCATACGTCAACGACGTGTTCCACGTCTCACAATTGAGGAAATGTGTGGGCAACCCAGAAAAGCAGGTATCTCATGAAGACATTGACGTACAGCCAGACCTCACCTACAGGGAATGCCCAATAAAAATATTGGAGGAGTCTGAAAGGAGGACCCGTCAGAAAACAATTAAGTTTTACAAAGTCCACTGGAGCAATCACACCGAAGATGAGGCAACATGGGAAAGAGAGGATTTTCTTCGGGCAAAACACCCACACCTATTTGAGGATCAGCTAAAATCTCGGGGACGAGATTTTTCCTAAGGGGGTAGGTGTTGTGACACTCCAAAAAATTTGATTTGGTTTTTATCAAACTCTTTATTTGATTTGAAGGAGGCTATTTAAAATCTTTCTAAAAAGACCCTCCTTCTCAAAAAAATTCTCTTATGACTAATATTTTATTTTTGTGTCTTCCTCAACCTTGGTGTTTGGTATTGAAGACTTTTCATTTGGTGTTAACCCATCACAATTAATTTTGAAAAGTTTTTCAAATAAAAAGAAATCCTATGGGTTTTTGGAATTATTCCTTTTATTACAACCTTCTCTTTTACCATGCCTCATGTTAAAAAAAATCTTCCAAAACCCCTCCCTCCACTTTGGGTCAAGTCAAATATACAATCCCAGCAATTTCAACCCATTTTTGATTTTTCTTCCATTTATTTTATCCCCAAAGCTATTTCTGCCATTATTTTTGGACCTAGGTAGTTTAAAAAGGAAGTACCAAATTTCCTTTGAGTCTTGATCCCAAACCAACTCCTATGACTAGTCCTTAGCACCCCCAACCTAGATCCATCAAGATCCACTCTTCCACAGTTCAAAATTTTCAAGTTTTGCTCACTGCAAGTTTGGACCAGATTTGTCATTTTTGGTGAAATTCAATATTTTTCTTCTCCAAAAATTCTGGGATAAATCAGGCAGCCCCCAGGTGCATTGAGAGGCCACCTCACCAAAGATCAGCTCCAGAAAAATTTTCCACATGCCAAAATCATTTCATCGAGCACCTGGCATGCACTGTTGCTGTTCAGTTTCAGAAAGTTTAGGGTTTCAGTGTCTCGGTTCAGTCGACAGTGTCGTTCGTCAGAACCCGTCGACAATCTCGCCAGTAGCCTCCATGGATCGATGCTCACTGCTCCCCCTTCTTATCCAGTGCGCCCCAAGGTCGCTTGGGCGGGCGCAGGCGTCGGTGGCGCCGTGTCTCGCCTGCGCCGGCGTCTTCCGCGGTGGCAGAGCCACCCGTGGCGGCCAACAGGTGCCAGCCCTGCAGAATAGCGCCGTTCGGCACCGCCCAAACCACCTGAGACCTCCGCGTGGCCTTCTCCTCCTCTATGCACGATGCAGCACCATCGCCTTGGCCTGGCAAGCACAGAGCATGCTCACCGTCGCCGACGGGCCCGCGAAGCGCCGTTCCGTCGAAACCGCGGAGCAGGTCTAATCCAACCGAGGTTAGCGTTTGAATGGAATCAGTGCACCATCAAGTTGATGCCCAGCCACCTAAACCACCCGTCCGGCCACTGCCTAGCCGTAATCGCCGCCGGAGTTATTCCGTTCTCGGAACCGCCTCGGGCCGGCTATAAATAGCCACCCCGAGCTCGCCTTCGACCAACACCACCCCTTCCACCTCACCAGGACTGCGCCCGACCACTAGGAGGACCTCGGGAAGGCCTTCTTCCCCGACTCCAGCCGCCCCGATCCGCTTCGGGCTCCAGCAAGATTAGCTCGAGTGCGTGCACCCCCACCTCTCAAGTTGTACCAGTGACATCCTAGTGCACCCACTCCGCTAACCCACGCCCCAATTTGAAGCTTGCAGCCCTCCCCGGCGAGATCCACCAACGCCCGAGCCGCCGTCCGCCGGAGTGAAGGCCGTCGTCGACATGGGGCTTGCCGACCGACCAACTCCAACACCCACAGACGTGGGAGAGCACCGTGAGGCCGTAGGTACCCTCCGATCCCCCTACCTCACCGTGGATCGTCGCCGGCGACCACCGCAAACTTCGGGCGCCGGCGCGCTCTGTTTCTCTCTCTCAAACTTTTAAACCTGACGATTGGGACCCCCTTGTCAGCCTCTCTTTTATTTTCGAACCATTTTCTGAAAACGCCTTCGGGCAAATACACTTTCTAACTGAGACGTTTTTCTGTTCTATTCCCTGGAAACTTCCAGTTTCATTACAGACAAGTCCCTGGACTAAAACTTTAATAACTTTTAAACAGAAAATGATTTTTGATTGATTCTTTTTCTGTCATCTTTATTTTTCTGTGTAATTTTTTACAATATTTATTTGAAAAATATTTGGAACACTTTTTGTGCACACACGGTATTTACGTTAGTACGGGTTTTCTTTCTACCATAGATACCGGAGGAGGTGACGGAACCGCAAACTTCACCGAGCTAGACTCCGACTACTCCGAACCAGGCAAGCATGTTTGAACCTTTGATATGATGAGTGTTTTGCATGTTTGCATAAGTAGTTACTTCATGGCATGTTTATATGAACATCCGAAAATGTTATATTGCATGCAAAGCTATTGCGAGTGAGCTTCGAAACTCGATGTGTTATTCGATGTGAGTTTACATGATCATGTGGTGACATGAAAGGTGGTAATATGGTATCGTTGAAGCATGCCAGTCTTATGCCAAACCATTTAACTCCAATGTCAACGTGGATCAAGTCACGTTACCATCCGTTCCTTCTCCTGTGCTACCACATGTTTTCTTCAAAGAATATGGTTTAGTAGGTTGCAAACCTCTTTCCTCGTACACACCAAGTAGAGAGGCCGTGATGAGGGTTCCATGGCCCTGGATTAAAGCCAGTCATCCGGTCAGGGGGCATGGGTGTTTCCGGTTGGGACCGAGAGGGGGGCACCCCTTAGAGCGCGCGATATAAATTTGATCCCATGCTATTCGAGGTTGTGACCTCCCCGTCTTAGAGTTTTTCTTGAACGCTGCCTAGGGTGATTCCTGGCAACGGAATGTGGAATGGGTGTGTACTGGTTAGATGTGTTTCTTCTGAAATAGCGTAAACGGAACTAGTCCTTCGTGACTACTGAAATCCGTTGGTTGTGGTTAAATAGTACAAACTCTGCAGAGTCAAAATCATTCAAGTAACCGTATCTATGGTCAAGGACCGTGTTCAACTTGTCTTTGCCAGTTTCAGTGTCAGTCTCCGTGACAATCTCCGATGAACAAACATGAGTGGTAATCCCGGCTGAATGATTACTCCTGTGGATGGACTAACCCGTTTGTCTTTATGTACTGAGTATTTCCTTGGAGTGATTTAACTTCATGAAGTTATTGAATACGAATGATGAAATATAAGCCCTTTCTGTGATGTCGCTCAGACGTCCGACTGTGGCACTCTTGTTATTTCCTTTCGATATAAGCCCTTTATGTGATGTCGCTCAGACGTCCGACTGTGGCACTCTTGTTATTTACTTTCGATATAAGCCCTTTATGTGATGTCGCTCAGACGTCCGACTGTGGCACTCTTGTTATTTACTTTCGATATAAGCCCTTTATGTGATGTCGCTCAGACGTCCGACTGTGGCACTCTTGTTATTTACTTTCGATATAAGCCATTTATGTGATGTCGCTTAGACGTCCGACCGTGGCACTCTTGTTATTTACTTTCTATATAAGCCCTTTATGTGGTGTCGCTCAGACGCCCGACTGCGGCATGTTAATTTTTTTTACCTTTCGAGGCGTCGCTTCAGACACCCGATCGGTTTTCTTTCAGTTATTTTGTGGGGATTTCGGGAGGACTACCGCCTGACTTCCTTTTTATTTAACATATCGTGCAAATTTATTATTTGAGTGTGCATTGCCAACTGCTCATGGTGCATCATGTTTGCATTTGTTATATCTTATGTCCGAATTGTCTTGCGAGTTCATTCAAAGTACTCACCTGGCTTGTTGATTTGGCCAGATATTGACGAAGGAGATCTTATGGATGAAGAGTTCGATAGCGAGTCCGACGCCTAGAGGAGTCCCAGTCAGTCCCTTGCGATCCTGGAATTTGTCACTTGTATCATATACGCTTCCGCTACCCAAATAAAATCATCGAGCCTCACTTCGACGCTCGATGAGCTGCAAGAGTAGGAGTCATGTCATCCACTTCACTGTGACATATCCACCACCACTTTTATTACGAGTCCGTAGTATGCCACCACACCCTTGTGTCATATCCGCCCTTATGTATAATATTGGCGTGCTTGTAATAAATTGTTGAGCGACCTCAGCTCAACCCTGTATTATATTTAGTACTTCTGGACTTCTGTATCAAGAATTTGTCTACCAGTAAGGAGGATTCTCCTATACTGGAAATAAAAGGATCGGTTTCTCAATAAGTATTTTATTGGAAAACCGGTCGTGACAGGGGAGACGTGGCGAGGCTAGAGGGTGCTCCTGTACCCCTGTTCCTTCGAGATGATTAGGAGCAGGTGGTGGACTCCATGCCCGCTTTCAACGGGGACGGGCCTGTGCCCGCGGAGGTTCCCGAGGACCCGGCGGCCCTGGCGATGGTGAACGCGTCCTCCGGCGACTCCAGCAAAGAGGAGGAAGAAGAGGAGCGGGAAGAGGGGCCCGACTCCGAGGCGACCGACGAGGAGTCGAAAGTGCCCCTCCCTCGGCGCAGGTCCCGCGCTCTCCTCCTCTTGCCGGACGACGACGAGGATGGCGACGAGCGAGGTGGCGAGCTCGCCTCGATCCCGGAAGAAGACAGGACGGGCTGGTTCCCGCTGGTCTGCCCTGCCCGAGGCGATCTGCAGACGCGCCTCCCGCCTCCCGAGCCTCTTGAGGTTGATCCCAGCAGCCGGCTCTCGGGCTTCAAGTTCGGCCGGAGGTTGCTCGAGCCCGCGAGCGATGACCAGTAAGTGCTTGATTCTCGTTTTGCTTCTCGCTTTGCCGTTGAGGCTTGATATCCGTATTCCTTGGCTAGGCCGGCTCCTGCGGCGAAAAAGCTGAAGGGGGATCCTGAGGCTTCGTCCGGGGCAGCGCCTCCATCCGCGAAAGAAGGGGACGGCAAGACGCGGGCCTCTCCTGCCCGGTCATCCTCGCGAGGCCTGGCGGGGCTAGCTGGGGTGAGCTCAGCCCCCATGGCCCAAGCAACTCCCGAGGTATCCTTGCCTGACGCCACTGCCGCAGTCGCCGGGGCGCAGAAGGTCCCGACTCATGGTGTTGTGATTACGCTGCCGTCCTCTCCTCCTACTCCGCCAACTGCCATTTCTCCGACTCCTTCTATCGTCTGAGCGCGCTGCTATCGAATCTGGACCGGCTGCGGAAAGATCTTCGGGCGCCGACCCTCGCCAGGCCGGACGCTGAGCTGGCCTCCGCTGGGTTCGCTCGATGCTTCAATTCGAAGGGCGCTGGTTCAGCCGCGACGGCTCGCGACGAGGAGAAGCAGGCCATCCTCGAGCGAGGCGCTCGCGCGCGCTGCCTTGGGGGAGGTAGCCGATGTCCAAGGCCGCTGCAAGGCGCTGGAGAGCGAGCTGCAGGGCCTGCACGACTAGCTTGCCAAGGAGGCCCGCGTCCGCCAAGAGAAGGAGGAAGACATGAAGGCTCGTGAGGCGGCCGCCAAGGACCAGGATGCCAAGCTTGATGAGCGCCATGGCCACTTAGGTGCGCTGGAGCAGGCGTTGGAGGCGAAGAGGATCGAGCTGGACGGCAAGGCGCGGGTCCTGGCCGAGGACTGCGTGGCCTTCGCGAAGCTGGAGGTGAAGGCTCGCACCTTGCTGAAGTCGCTTTATGACAGCGGCCTGGAAAGACCGCTGGCCGGCACCGAGGACGGCCCCGCCAAGCTGCTTCCCTTCCTGGTCCGCGCCCTTGAAGATGTCGCCCTTGGCCTCGGCCCCATGGCTGAGGCTGAGGCGCGTGTCCTTTCTTCTGCAGCGCTGACGCGCGTCTTCATCCACGTCTACCTTCGTGACCCCAACGTTGACCTTGACAGCCTGTAGGAGCCCGTGAGCGGCGAGCTTGCCGCTGTCGCTGCTGAGGCCGTGACGGGTCGAGCGGAGGCTCTGCTGGCAAAGTTCCGGGCCTTCAGCACCAAGCCGAAGCGAGGCGCTGCCGATCCTGAGGCTTCACGAGGCGAACCTGCCCTGTGCAGCTCCGCCGCCAGCGACGGTGCTGCCGACAAGTGACTCCTTCGTGGCTCTGTCCCGCTTTCAGCTCACGCAACATGCATCATGCCTCGTGGAGGCGCGAACTTATGCTTATGCTAGTGAAAACAGTTATGGACTGTAATATTTGCTTTTGAATTCCTTGATATTTGCGCTTTTCCTTCTTAGTTGCTTATGTTCTACGTCGGCAGAGCCGGCCCACAGATACCTTAGCAGCCGTTAGCCCGACTGTAAACCAGGGCGGGACCAAGGAGTGAGGGGCTACGTGACAAGTTAGGCTCCTGAGTCGCGATGCTCAGGAGTCCCCCTTGACGCACGAACAGCAAGTAGGGAGGTGAGATGTATGGGTGAATTTACCGTTCTACGTTGGCAGAGCCCGGCCCCGCGCATACCTCAACCACCGTTAGCCTTTCGGAACTAAGGGGTGAGGGGCTACGTGACCAGTTAGGCTCCTGAGTCGCGATGCTCAAGAGTCCCCCTTGACTTTCAAACGGCCTTCGTACCTTGGCTCCGCTCGGGGAGAGACGTGCGACGAACCAGGCCCGATGGGCCTGGCTGGGTGGCGTGCGTCTGGGCGTGACCCAGTCATAGCCTCCGTGCCCAGCCCCCTCGCGCGGCACTCCCGAGGGGAGGCATTACGATGAGGCCAGACATTGAGCTCTCGGCTCCCTGAGGTTGATGCGGCCGGGGGCCACCCTCAATTGTTTATCACCAGCGCGGAGCATAGCGCTTCCGTATGTGTACGGGCATAGCCGCTCCTCGGCAGTGTCGTCAGCCAGCGCGGAGCATGGTGCTTCCACTGGTGCGTGGGAGGGGGCTCCCCTCTAGGAGGAGCCCCCGGGGTGTGTACAGCCCCGCCCTGACACGTGGCTGGCATGGTAGGGCCTGGCGAGGTGTATCTGGGCACCCGTGAGCCAGCGCGGGACTCACGGGGCCCTACCTCAAGGCGGGTTGCGCCTGGCTCTGGGCCTTTTTCTTGTAATGTGTTCCTGCAAATTTGGTTAGATGTCGGCGCTCTACGTCCTCGGGTCCCGGCCCTCGAGCGGGCTCAGCCGTCGCTGGTATGCCATGCCGCGATGCCGTGGACAAGGCCAGAGGGTGAGGGCTGGAGAGCCAGTAGGAGCCCATGAGTCGCGATGCTCAGGTACCCCCCCCCCCTTTAACGTGCAAGCAGTCGACATGACGGAAGAGGGGTGCCATGGACAGGCATCAAATAATGATCATGATGGGTCAAACGCACGACCTGAATAAACGCAAGAGGGATACATGCCACTGGGTCTGGCCCGGGTGGCTTGGGGATGATGCAGCCCGAGGGGCGCCCCCAATAAAGTAAACTACAAACATGAATCAAAAGGGATACATGCCGCAGGGACGGACCCACGCGGCCTGGGAATGATGCAGCCCTAGGGGGGCGCTCCCAGCTGAAAATGAAACTCGAAGGATGTCACCTGATAATGTTGAAGATGAAGGAATGCTGAAGTAGCGGACGTCGTGCGCTGCAGAAGCCGATCTTCACGAGCCCCCAGGCCCAGGAGCCTCGGGAGGCTCTGGAGGCACTGGTGGCTCCTCGCGGACCATCTCCATCTCCGCCAGGACTGCGGAACGCCTGGCCACTTGAGCCTCCAGGATGCTCCTCATGAGGCGCTGGCGCGTGGCAGCCGCGTTCGGCAAGCCGTAAGGCATGCGAACGTAGCTGTGGGGTGGACCTTCACAGCGCCCCGCACATGAGGGCCAGAGGCGCTCCTGAGAGGCGGCTCGGTTGAGCCCTGGTATGTTGATGCAGACGCGCAGCCCACCATCCTCGCCTGGATGGGGAGCTACGGTGGGTAAGCGGCGGCTGCCACTCATGACTCTTGACTCCCGCAGCTCCTGAATGGCCTTGCTGACGAACTCCTGACGGTTCGGCCCTCCTTGCCTTTCTCCTTCCCGAGGGAAACGTGCTTTGAAACACGCCTCCAAGTGGTGCCCGAGCGCCTCCCTCGTGATCTTAGCAAAGTCGGTGGCCCTCCAGGAGAGAGCCCCCGAGCCTTGCTCGAGGAGGGCGCCGGGCGCGCCTTCCTATGCGACAGGAGGAGGTGCCCCCTGAACAGGCGCGGACCCTGAGGGGTCGGGCCAGGCGATGTCTTCTTCTTATTAGGAGCAGCCTCGGGAGGCCTCCCGCTCCTGTGATCTGGGTCTTCAATTGATTCGTCTTGGAAAGCACGCTCCAGAGAACACACCGCGTCTCTTTCTTCACAAGGCACCGTGATGACCCCACCGCTTCCTGGCATCTTGAGGACATTGTAGCCGCGATGAGTCACGGCCATGAATTTGGCCAGAGCTGGGTACCCGAGGATGGCATTGTATGGCAGGCGAATGTGGGCGACGTCGAAGTCAATGAGCTTGGTGCGGTAGTTGTCGCATCCCCAAGGTGACATGGAGGCGGACCTACCTAATCGGAACTGTGGAGCCATCGGTGACTCGGAGAAAGGCTTGGTTGGCTGAAGCTGATTGTATGGCACTTGGAGATTGTTGAATGTCTCGACGGACAGGACACTGAGACCTGCTCCGCCATCGATGAGGGTCCTGGTGACTTGCACGTTGCTGATGATTGGGGAACAAAGCATCGGGAGGACTCCGGCTGTGGCTGCGCACTTGAGCTGATCCGCTGAGCTGAACGTGATGGCGCACGCTGACCACCTGAGGGGGCGCGTGGCTCCGAGCTTGGGGAGGACTGCATTCACTTCGCAGGCGGACAGCTTGAAGATGCGCTGAGAGGCTGGGGCTTGAGCTCCGCCTAGGATGCAAGCGATTGCGCGCGGCTCCTGGAAGCCCCCAGCCCCCCTCGTCCTGATGATGGTCTTCATTTCTCCTTGGCTGCGGTGGTAGAGGAGTGAGGCCTGCGTTTCCTTGTGGGCGATCCTTGCGAGGCTGATCCCTCTAGCCTCCCTCGCGAGGCGGGTCCCTCCAACCTCCCTCGCGAGGCTGATCCTGCCAGCGGTCCTCGCGAGGTCGGTCACGCCACCCTTGGCGAGGGCCACGGTCTTCCCAACATCGTGTGATTCTTCCTCCTCCTCGGTCGTAGCCTCGATCACTGCGATCGGGGCGTCGACCGATTCGCCCTTCTCGCACGACCCTGAGCTCTTGGCATTCGTTGGTGTTGTGGGTGTGGAGGTCGTGGTACACGCAGTACCAGCTGCCCTTGGAAGACTCGGGCTGATCCCTGCCTTGCTTGGTGTCTGGTTCTGCCGCGAGCACGACAACCCCCTTGCGCTTCACGGCCTTGACCTTGGGCTTCTTCTCTTCTGGGTCGGCAGCCGGCAGCTCGAGGAGGGAGAGGCGTCCTTCCTCAGCCCTGGCGCACTTGGTCGCCAAGTTGAACAGCTCCAGGGATGTGCACAGGTCTTCATGCATCGCCAGCTCCTCCTTCATCTTGACGTCACGCACACCGTCGGAGAAGGCTGAGATGATGGCCTCCTCGGTCACCTTGGGAATCTTGAGGCGTGCGTTGTTGAAGCGCTGGATGTACTTCTGCAGGGTCTCTCCTAGCTGCTGCTTGATGCGGCGCATGTCGCTCACGGCAGGAGGTCGGTCGCGAGTGCCTTGGAAGTTGGCGATGAAGCGGGTGCGCATCTCGTCCCAGGAGGAGATCGTGCCAGGAGCCAGGTTCAGGAGCCCGGTGCGGGCACCGTCCTTGAGCGCCATGGGAAACCAGTTTGCCATGACCTTCTCGTCCCCGTTGGCGGCTTCGATGCCCAGCTCGTAGAGCTGAAGGAACTCCGCAGGGTCGGCCGTGTCGTTGTAGCGAGGAGGCAGGTCTGGCTTGAACTTGTCGGGCCATGCGACGCTGCATAGCTCGATGGTGAAGGCGCGGCAGCCTGCAGTGGCCATGTGAGGCCTTTGGTGACGGAGGGCTTGATCTTGCGGGTCCCCGTGCGCTGCCGCTGGGAGCAGCGCGGGGTCTTGGCTTGCTGGAACAGGAGCGCGGTCGTGACGGGCCGGTGTAGGGAGCACTCGGGCAGCTTCTTGGGGGCGAGGGACCTCTTGGCAGCTCTGCTCTTGCTGCGCTGGTGCCGGACGGAGTGGGTTCCGCCCAGGGGCCACGCGCCTCGGGGCCAAGGCGCCTTCTTGAGGAGGCGGCGAGGTGCCCGAGCCGCCACGCAAGGCGGGGCACGGTGCAGTGAGAAGGACGGCGCGGGGGAGCCCCCCGTGGCGCGGACGAGCTCGGCGACGCGGTCGAGCCACTCCTCGTAAACGTCATCGACGGGGCGGTAGCGCAGGAGCTCTTTACCGCGATGAGCGCGGCTCGAGCCTCCATGGGCGCGCGGAGCGCGCGGGACGAAGAACCAGCTGGGGCGAGCGAAGGAGTAGTGGTGCGACCGTCTCGCCTCACGGATGGATGCTGGGACGACGCCTGCTGCTCGTTCCCCGCCGGGCCGGTGGTGGCGTTGACGGCAGGCGACGGGGAATGGCGGGTGTCGGTGTCAAAACCGGCGGATCTCGGGTAGGGGGTCCCGAACTATGCATCTAGGTGGATGGTAACAGGAGACAAGGGACACGATGTTTTTACCCAGGTTCGGGCCCTCTCGATGGAGGTAAAACCCTACTCCTGCTTGATTAATATTGATGATATGGGTAGTACAAGAGTAGATCGACCACGAGATCAGAGAGGCTAAACCCTAGAAGCTAGCCTATGGTATGATTGTTGTTCGTCCTACGGACTAAAACCCTCCGGTTTATATAGACATTGGAGAGGGCTAGGGTTACACAGAGTCGGTTACAATGGGAGGAGATCTACATATCTGTATCGCCAAGCTTGCCTTCCACGCCAAGGAAAGTCCCATCCGGACACGGGACGAAGTCTTCAATCTTGTATCTTCATAGTCCAGGAGTCCGGCCAAAGGTTATAGTCCGGCCATCCGGACACCCCCGAATCGAGGACTCCCTCAGTAGCCCCTGAACCAGGCTTCAATGACGACGAGTCCGGCGCGCAGATTGTCTTCGGCATTGCAAGGCGGGTTCCTCCTCCGAATACTTCATAGAAGATTTTGAAAACAAGGATAGTGTCCGGCTCTGCAAAATAAGTTCCACATACCACCGTAGAGAGAATAATATTTACACAAATCCAATCTGCTGACGTACTCCACAGCGTGACATCACACCACGGCCAAGCATTTATTCGAATCGTTTTTACTGTCCCACCTCAGCGCACTTAGCGAGGCGGTTTCCTTGGCACGTCTTGTCGAAGCAGAGATCATGTCCCCTTATTACGGGATTCTCATCAATACGGGCGTGGCTAACCCAACCGTGCCATTAATTACGATGCTTGGGAGATAAGCGAGTTTTACCACACGGGTGGGGACGTGCAGTCTCGTCCGCCCATATAAGGGGATAAGGATCCACCTTTTTCATCTACGCCTTCTTCCTCCTTTGCTTATCCATTTTTGCGCACTCGAGCTCCAGCACCCAAGTCCGCACATCCCACCTCAACCTTCTCCAGCCATGTCCGGAGCGGGAGGCAAGTGGATGTTCTCCTCCGTCACGGAGGGACACATCAAGAAGCTGAGGAAAGCCGGATACTTGTCCAATGACATCGCGCACCGGCTCCCAGACAAGGGGCAGCTCATCCCCACCCCCAGGCCCCATGAGAGGGTGGTGTTCCTCACCCATTTCCTCCGCGGACTAGGTTTCCCACTTCACCCATTTGTCCGGGGACTCATGTTCTACTACGGCCTGATTTCCACGATCCGCCCCGAACTTCATCCTCAACATCTCGGTGTTCATCGTCAGTGCGAGGCCTTCCTTCTGCATCCAGCCCCACTTCGCTTATGGTCAAGACCTTCAATGTCAAGCCAAAGGTAGTGGGCGCCGCCAAGCCGGAGTGCGGAGGTGCCATGGTGGGCAAGATACCCAACGCATAATGGCTCGAGGGCTCCTTCAGAGAGACCATAAAGGGGTGGCAATCGGGTGGTTCTACATCACCGAGCCGCGGACCCTGAATGGGCAGCGCCCCAATTCGATCTAGCATCCCCACGGCTCACCTCCACGAAAGAGAAGGGCCTGTCGTGGGAGTAATTCGGAAGAGCTGACCAGACTCCAAACCTGCGTCCAAAACCTGGTGAGCAAGAAGCTCAAACTCGTCAACATAGTCCATGTCATGCTCATCCGCCGGATCCTCCCATGCCAACAACGGGCTTTCAGCTTGTGGGAGTTTAATCCGGCACATCACCGAACTCTGAGCAGGCTCTTCGACACTACGTACGAAGATGCCTGGAAGGTGCTGTTCAAGGGCGCCGAGCCTCCCGCATCCGCTGCCGAGGATCGCTGATTCAGCACGCAGCATCAAGCCAACGCGGTAAGATGTTTTACCCTTTACGGGATACTTGTTTTTCATAGTTTGACCCTATGCGGGATCTAAACTCCCTTACCTTTGACAGATTGGCGAAGACGCCCGGGCAGATCAACCGTCCGCTCCCTTGCCCGAAGACCCAGCGGACGCCCGCTTGATGGGGCTGCTGGTTCCGGCACCTTACGTGGTGCCGGAGAAGAAGGCCAAGAAGAAGGCCACGGGAACTCGAAAGAGTTCCCGGCGCCTGGTGGTGTTGGACTCATCGTCCGATGACTCCGAGGCGGACTCCTCCCATGAAAACGAGGAGGAGGAAAGAGAGGTCTCTCCCCCAGCGGGGGGAGAGAAGAAAAGGAAGGCCGCCCCAACTAGGGGGGGCGGAGGGTCCAAGAAGGGAAGGACCCTTCCTCCGGACTACTCCACCAACGCCGACGATGGCGAAGAGGAGTGGCCATCCAGGGCCAAGCCCCTGGCAAAATCGTAAGTATCCGGATACCAGAATAACTCATGGCGTTCCTTTGTTACACAGTATCTTCTAACGCCGAATATAATCATGCAGTCCGCCCCGAGCCCAGGTCGGCGTGTCGTCGAGCGGCTCCTTAAGCTCATCGGATGTGAATAGCACTTCACTTCCGGCCGCCTCCTCCCCTCGCGCTACGGATGATGCCGAGGTGGAGTCCCAAAAGGGTCTAAGCCAGGAGGAGGTGGTCCTGGAGGAGCCGCAAGGCGACCTCCCGGACTCCAGGCGCAAAGGGGACAAAACCCCCAAGGGCTCCAAGTCCGGCCCTGGGCCGGACACCGCACCGGAACCTTCATCCGTTCGAGTCCGCAGCGCCCACCTAGTAAGAAGGGCAAGTTTACGACGCCGGTGACCTCCGTCCCAACCGAGGCACTGGATAATCTCTGGAGGTGCTTAACGGCACCTCCATCGACGAGGACCACCGCACTATTATGAGTGCGGTGATCCAGAAGGTTCGATCCGCCAAGAGCGGGCTGATCAAGCTCGTGCCAGCCTTCTAACAGGTTTTGAGGTATGTATTTAAGATATGTAAAAATATTACCGCATAGACAGTAGCCCCTGATGCTCAGTTTGGTGTTCGGAAAGAAAAGCCGAACTGAGGATGAAAAATATATACGCGGGAGTCTAACATAAGTATGTCAATATGGGAATGCAGGCTCTTGCCTGCTGACCTCTCCCGCCAGACCGATCATGGAGGTCGATGCATTGAAGCAGAGCCTCGAGCGGTCCGAGAACGAGCTCGGCCTTGCCAAGAAGCAGCTTGAGGACAAGGAAGGTAAGTAATACCTTATGTAAGTATATAAAAAAGATTTGGTTGCAAAAAATGACAGGACCAACGTGAGTATTACAGGGGCCACAACCCAGGTGGCAACCCTGAAGGAAGCGTTGTCCAAGGCCGAAGAAAATGCGGCCGTGGAGCGTATCGAGCTAGAAAAGCAGGAGGCGCGGGTGGCGGAGGTGCAGAGAGCTCCAGGCTCTCGTGAAAAAATACGAGAGTTTGGAGCTTGACTCAAAGACTCGAGAGTCCGAGCTTGCCTCTGCCCTTGAGAGCGCCAAATCTTCCAAGGCCGAAACCCAAAAAGCCCTCCAGGAAATTGAGGCGATGAAGAAGATAGCGGCGGGTAAGGCATTCTTTATGCAAAGCAAGCACGTGAAAGTGTATTACTTGTTACTTGCCCGAGTCCGGAGCTCTCCAAGAGCATTCGTAGATCTGCCCCGCAGTGTGTCCGGCGCTGCCGCCTGCTACCGGGCCGAGGAGGGGAGCTCAACGGAGAAGGTGTTCTGTACACCCGGTGCCCTTGAGCGACCAACTGAAGCAGCTGGTCGAGCTCCATAAGGTGGCCGAACAGGCCATGAAGGGCCTTATAGTCCGGCTATGGCCTGGGGAGGTCATGCCTGGGAGCTACTTTGGGCTGGTGAGGCGGCTGGTGGATGCCTGTCCACGACTTGAAGTCATCAAGTGCTCCGTATGCATCGAAGGCGCCCGTAGGGCCCTTGCCCGTGTTAAAATGCACTGGGGCAAGATGGATGCTGAGAAGCTGGTGACAGATGGGCCACCGCAAGTCAAGGAGCATCGCAAGACCGAGATGTATTATGAGGGCGTCCTGAAGGGTGCCCGCCTTGTGGAGGATGAATGTTCCAAGGATGTAATTTTTGAGTAAACTCGCTCGTGTTATCCTGTGCGCTGAAAACTTGTTCATACGCGCTAAGCAACGCTTGTTGAATTTAAAATATTACCTTCTGTGCGACCGTTTATTAAATCTGAGAGATGGCGAGTCGTCGCCTTATGCCCCGATGCCACGAGTGTTGGGGTGTTCGGGATAAACCTGAGCGCTCTTGTTCCCATTATTGGGTCCTTCGGGGGAGGCGCTCAGCACAACGAACAAGGCAATCGGACTATAATGCTTTATCACTTTCACTTAGCCATAGAATTCTATAATTTTAAATTTCGGCGAAGCCCCTAGTATTCGGAAGACCGAGTTTGGGGCGCTATCCACGCCTAGGCCGGACAAAGCCGACTCCTCGCTCTAAGCGGCATAAGTCTTTAGGGACTCGAAACCTCTCGAACAGCGACCAGCTCTCGCCCTATCATGACGGTCAGTTTTAGCTTTCTCTACTGAGGTGCTTAACCCAGCTCAACAGGGGCACAATCGCAGTAGTTCTCCCAGCGCTACCTTAGCCGATATAACGGAACGTAAGGTACCAAAACATGGGAGCCGGGCAAACCCAACTATTGACCCAAGACATGATTCGGAGCCGATGCATATAATGCTATAAGTTCGGGGTGCCGCACTCATGAGAGTGTTCAGACTTCTCACACCATATTCTGGGGTACTTAAGCCCCTGGTGTATTGGCCGTACCAAAGTGTACGGTTGCATAATGTCATAACTGAACATATTTACATAAAAAAAGGAATGCAATAATAGACAAAAGCTATGTATTGTTTATTCGAAAAGTCTGCGGTAAAAGCAGAATGATACAAATAGTGCGATAAGCAAGAGATGTGACAATTTGACATGTCCCCCTCCAGGGGAGAGCTGCGGGATGATATGTGAAACAAGTATACTGCTCGTTATAGAGACCACCTGGACACTCGACGTAGCTTTCTGCCTCCCTGGCTGTTGCATCGTGTGTTCGGTGATTGTACTGCCGGACATGCCTTCCAAAGAGTGGAGTCCAGAAAGTAAGAAAAAAAGAATGAAAAAATTGGGAGCCCCTAGTGCAGTTGAGCCGCATTTTGGGCATGCCGTGGTCGTGCCCCTCCCCCTATGCCCATGGTATTTCCAGAGCGTAATTATATACACGTAGTACTGGTTTCGCAATTTCGCGAGGGCTGGGGTTGGGGCCACATTGCTACGCATGCTCGGAACGTGCCAGGCGGTCTTGTTGTAGGTTACTCCGGGCGCGCTTGACGGTGTCCGGACGTTTAATAGCCGGACTCGAGAATTGCCTTGAGAGGCTACTTTGTACTTCCGTCACGAGGGCCGCCGTATGCTCCTCCGTTCAGAGAGAGCGTTCGGTGTTCCCATTGACCGTAATGACTCGAGGGCCTGGCATCTTGAGCTTGAGGTATGCGTAAGCGGCACCGCATTGAACTTTGCAAATGCGGTTCGTCCGAGCAAAGGCGTGATAGCCACTACGGAACGGGACTATGTCGAAGATTAACTCCTCGCTTCGGAAATTATCCGGGGATCCGAAGACCACCTCAAGTGTAACTGAGCCTGTACAGTTGGCCTCTACACCTGGTATGACGCCTTGAAAGGTCGTCTTCGTGGGTTTAATCCTTGAGGGATCTATGCCCATTTTTTGCACTGTATCCTGATAAAGCAGGTTCAGGCTGCTGCCGCCGTCCATAAGGACTCTAGTGAGGTGAAATCCGTCAATGATTGGGTCTAGAACCAATGCGGCAAATCCGCCATGGCGGATGCTAGTGGGGCGGTCCCTTCGATCAAAAGTGATCTGGCAGGAGGACCATGGGTTGAACTTTGGGGCGACTGGATCCAACGCATATACATCCCTGAGTGCACGCTTCCGCTCCCTTTTGGGTATGTGGGTTGCGTATATCATGTTCACCGTCTGCACTTGTGGGGGGAAGCCCTTCTGTCCCCTATTGTTCGGTGGCCGGGACTCCTCCTCGTCATCGCTATGCAGCCCCTTGTCACAGCTTTCGGCATTTAACTTGCCTGCCTGCTTGAACACCCAACAATCCCTGTTGGTGTGGTTGGCTGGTTTTTCGGGGGTGCCGTGTATCTGGCACGAGCAATCGAGTATTCGGTCCAAACTGGACAGTCCCGGAGTATTTCTTTTAAATGCCTTTTTCCGCTGACCGGGTTTAGAGCCTCTGAATCCGGCATTAACTGTCGTATCCTCAGCATTATTGCCGTTAATGCGGCGCTTGTGCTTGTTGCGACGCGACCTGCCATTGCTTTCCTTGGTATCCGAATTACCAGGGCTCTTGGTCATGTTATTACTACGAGCTAGCCAGATGTCTTCACCCGTGCAAAAGCGGGTCATGAGTGTTGTGAGGGCTGCCATGAATTTTGGCTTTTCCTGTCCTAGGTGCCGGGCAAGCCATTCGTCACGGAAGTTATGTTTGAAGGCTGCTAGGGCCTCTGCGTCCAGAGAGTCGACTATTTGATTTTTCTTAGTTAGGAACCGTGTCCCGAATTGTCTGGCTGATTCCTCTGGCTGCTGAATTATGTGGCTTAGGTCATCGGCGTCTGGTGGTCGCACATAGGTGCCCTGGAAATTGTCGAGGAATGCGGCTTCCGTGTCCTCCCAACAACCAATTGATTCTGCCGGCAAGCTGTTAAGCCAATGCCGAGCTGGTGCTTTAAGCTTGAGTGGGAGGTATTTGATGGCGTAGATCATCACGGCGGGCCATGTGGATATGAAGGAGATAATCCTCGATCCATACCGCAGGATCTGTTGTGCCATCGTATGATTCGATGTTTACGGGTTTGAAACCCTCGGGATTTGATGATCCATTACTTCATCCGTGAAGCACAAGGGTGTGCGCGCCTCAGATCGGGCTATATCATGACGTAGCTCTAATGAGCTTTGTTCATCAGGTTCGCCCGCCGAATTGCCATATCCGGCATGACGGTTATCGTCACACGTCATGGGGCACCCACACGATCTGTAGATCGATCTTGTTTGCCTTGCCTTGTCCTCCAATATATCTCGCAGGTCTGGCGCATTTCCCCGTGCCTTGGTATTCTTTGAGCGACGCCGGGGTCCGGCTTGAGTGGAGGGCCGAGAGGCCTCTTCGTCATGCCACGAGGTGGCGGTCGGCCGCGCTGCAAGCGCTGGTGATGTAGGGTTTAGGTGCTTCCTCCTCTAATCGGGGTAGCAGGCTGCGCTTTGGGTAGCTCTTGGAGGGGCGTTCGAGTTCGTATTCTTCGGCCACAAGGACTTCAGTCCATCTGTCGGCTAGCAAGTCTTGGTCAGCTCTAAGCTGTTGCTGTTTTTTCTTGAGGCTGCTCGCCGTGGCCATAAGCCTGCGTTTGAAACGCTCTTGTTCGACGGGATGCTTAGGCACGACAAATTCGTCATCGTCGAGGCTTGCCTCGTCTTCGGAGGGAGGCATGTAATTATCGTCCTCTACCTATCTGTCTGCCGCTCTCTCATGAGGGCTGGCTTCTCCATCCTCCTGTGCCGAATCCTGCTGGAGGGGGTTGTCTTCGGCACTGTCCGGGGTGTTATTTTATCCCATGCCGGAATCGCCGTTTTTGCTTTGGCGGGATTTAGAGCAGCGCCGCTGACGCCGGCGCTTAGGCTGCTTCTTGGAGGGGTCATCCTCCGTTGTTCCATCGCCCTTCCCTTCTTTTGGGATGTCCACCATTTATATGTCATACGACGAGGTGGCCTTCCAGTGCCCTATAGGCGCTGGTTCTTGGTCATCTCCTGCATCGGCGTCCATACCGTCGATGTCTTCGGAGTCTAAGTCGAGCATGTCGGTTAAATCATCGACAGTGGCTACGAAGTGGGTGGTGGGTGGGCTTTGAATTTCTTCGTCGTCCGCATCCCAACCTTGCCGACCATAGTCCGGCCAGGGCTCTCCTGATAAAGAGAGAGACTTCAGTGAATTCAGGATGTCGACGAAGGGCGGGTGCTGAAAGATGTCCGCGGCGGCGAACTCCATGATCGGCGCCCAATCGGATTCGATTGGCAGGGGCGCGGAAGGTTCGGAGTCCGGAGAGGAGTCCGGCACCTTGGAGTCACGAGCTTCGCAAAGGACAAGGCTGGTGTTCGGCTTGATCGCCGTAGAGATTGTAGCCCCCGAGGCGGTGTCCAGCCACCCATCCTCGATTGGCGCAGTCGGCTCCGAGCTAAGGGTTAGAGCGGACACTGGTGCGGCCTTTAGGGCACTGGTCGGTGGCAGAGCTAGATCATGCCCATCGTGACAGTGCGGCACGCTCGGCTGTGGCTCGAACCCGTCGAAGATCAAGTCTCCGCGACGCCGGCCGTAGTTCAAACTTCCAAATCTGACTCGATGGCGGGGCATAGCTTTCGATCTGCTCCGGATGGCTGTTTAGCTGGCCCGCAGTGCAAAGCCTCCGAATATGAAGATCTGTCCAGGAGAAAAGTCTTACCTGGACCGCGTCGTTGTTGATGATCGGAGGAGCCATCGGCCTAAAGATGACGACACGAGGAACTCTCAATGAAAGCACCAATGTCGGTGTCAAAACCGGCGGATCTCGGTAGGGGGTCCCAACGTGCGCCTAGGCGGATGGTAACAGGAGACAAGGGACACGATGTTTTTACCCAGGTTCGGGCCCTCTTGATGGAGGTAAAACCCTACTCCTGCTTGATTAATATTGATGATATGGGTCGTACAGGAGTAGATCTACCACGAGATCAGAGAGGCTAAACCCTAGAAGCTAGCCTATGGTATGATTGTTGTTCGTCCTACGGACTAAAACCCTTCGGTTTATATAGACATTGGAGAGGGCTAGGGTCACACAGAGTCGGTTACAATGGGAGGAGATCTACATATCCATATCGCCAAGCTTGCCTTCCACGCCAAGGAAAGTTCCATCCAGACACGGGACGAAGTCTTCAATCTTGTATCTTCATAGTCCAAGATTCCGGACAAAGGTTATAGTCCGGCCATCCGGACACCCCCTAATCCAGGGCTCCCTCAGCGGGGCGGCCGCCGATGGGGGCCGTCTGGGCGACGTGAGTAGCGAGACCGGCCCGACACTCGGCGCGGCCCCGACGAGCGTCTGACATGGACGTGAGGGGCGGTGAAGAGCAGGGCGGCGGAAGGCGGATTCTGGTGCACCCCTACCTGGCACGCAAAATGTCGGATTTCGGGTTCCGGCAGACCCTCTAGGTTCGAACTCTGGGGTGCACGCGGAGATCACACCTCCAACCTACCTACACCTCGTCGCCTCGCACGGATCTAAACTACACAAAGAGCAACACAAGGGACACGAGGTTTATACTGGTTCGGGCCATCATTGTGGTGTAATACCCTACTCCACTGTGTGGTGTGGTGGATTGCCTCAGGGGCTGATGATGAAAAGTACAAGGAAGAATAGCCTCGCGAGGGTCTGTTCTTGGCCGGTGCGACGAACTACTAGGGGGAGTTCAGTCGCTTCTCTCTCTCTCTCTCTCTTGCCTATTTTCCGGTCGATCAGGTCTCGATCTCCCCACTTTCTAGATGCCTCTACCCTGTGGGTGGCTAGTCCTATTTATAGGCAGAGGCCCTGGGCCTCTTCCCAAATATTCAGCAGGAAGGGCGCCAACAATTGGCCATTTTGAAGGGGGACATCTAGTACACTTATCCTGACTAAATTCGGTCCTCGCCTGCAAAAGACTCTGACGGTGACGCCGGCTTGGGCTCCACGATGACCTCCTTCCTGCCGTTCTGCTGGTCTTGGTCTTGTTGCACCGAAATGGTTGCCTTTGCTTGATACTCTTCGCCTGCGCTTGCCTCCTTTGCACCAAAGGGGAAACGAGGACACTGCGCGGGCTGGCGCCCGCCTGGCGCCCTCGGTCGTCATGGCTTGCGTCATGGGCACCTCGTGAGGTACCCTGCCTTGATCTCTCTGCCTCCTCACGAGCCAGCCTGACGAGGTCGTGCCTGAGGAAGCTTCCTATTGTCCGCCCCGCGAGGCTTGGCCCCTCGCGAGGGTCTTGAGCTTGTGCTGATGAAGATGGGCCGTACTGGGCCACCCCTTGAGCCACGCCGCAGGCCGCAGGCAGGCAAGTCTGGGTACCCCCGTTCCCAGAACACCGACAGAAGTATAGCTGGTCGACTCAATTAATGACACAAGCATTAAGATTGACTGGAGGCAGCCGGGCCATGACTACAAGACAAGCTAAAAGGTTCAATGAAATACTGTCTACACTGGATTCACAAGATGGCTAAAGATTAAACCAGCATAGGACACTGATAAGGCTCGAGACTTCGATAAAGTGATAGTGGATTTCATGATGAAGCAAGTCATAAATAGAAAAATATGAGGTTTAGCTATCAAAGCAGATATAGAAATTACCAAAAAAACAAAATAAAAAGACCTAACTACGGCGGGGTCGGTAAGAACATAAGAACTAATGGGATCTACCAGATATTGAAGAAAAGATCAATGAAAACTACATTGAAATGAAAGCTGGACAGTACGTCATTAAGGTAAACCTAGATCTATGGGGATGAATGACCACGAGCTGCGAAGAACTCAGATGAATGCGCTATGAACGATAGTGTCATAATGGAGGCAATGGGTACTCATAGATATGTGGAGGAGATTCAAATTTGGGAGAATTTGACGGCATGGCCGCAGCTCCTCCGACGAAAGCTTCGGCGGTTTCTCCTCGTTGGCGTGGACGAGGTTGAACGGGACGGCGAGCTCGAAGCGGCGTGGGGTGTCAGTGGCAAGAGGAAGAAGACAAGTGTGAGAGGAAGGAGTAAAAGAGGAGCGGAGGGTCCGTCGTGCTTTTATAAGGGATGAGAACCCAAAGCGGCAGGCGCGAAGCCCCGGATGCGCATTAAATTTTTGCTAAAGAGGCTCCTCGATTCTCGCGCCCGATAAGATGACACATATCTATTCAAAAAGATCTGTTATGACGTCATCTATTGAATTTGGGAAACGAACAAGTGATGTCATGGTACAGAGCAGGATGGAAAGATACCAAGTGTGAAAAGTCTTCATAAGCTGGCTAAATCAATTGACCCGGCCAAAGTATATGGAAAGGAAGGGGCGAAGATGACAAGACCAGCCTTCCCGGCTTGACAATATAGACTCGGGTTTATCTTTTGATTTTCTCCTTTCCTTCCTTTTTATTTTTTAGATATGTAATTTAGAATGGATAAATCCAAGCTAAATTGGGGGCTAATGTTGGGGATCTTTCCTAGCACTATGACCCGGCAGGAGGAATAACCCAGCCCAGAGCGCACCGGGTCATTGGTCACTTTGACTTGGCGGATCACCATGTGGTGGGGACCCAGACGATTGAGTGAAGGCCGGCTCAATGATGTCACTTGATGGGCCGTCTTGACGAAGGGCCAAAGATGAAGACTTTCAGTTTTATTGCTATCGCTTTCTTCATGTCAAATACATATTCCTTCGACTATGAGATTATGCAACTCTCGGATACCAGAGGAATGCCTTGTGTGCTATCAAACGTTCATGTTTGCTAGAACTACATCGGTATTTCCCCAAAGAGGAAGGGATCATGCAGCACAACAATGGTAGGTTTTTCCCTCAGTGATGAGACCAAGGTTATCAAACCAGTAGGAGAACCAAGCAACACTACGTAAACAACACCTGCACACAAATAAAAAATACTCGCAACCCGACGTGATAAAGGGTTGTCAATCCCTTTCGGGTAACGGCGCCAGAAATTGGCAAAAGGACGGGGTAAACTTGTAATAGGTTGGATAAATAGATCGCAAAGCAAATAAAGTGCAGCAAGGTATATTTGTATTTTTGGTTTAATAGATCTGAAAATAAAAGCAAATAAAATAGATCACAAAGGTAAATATAATAAAGAAGAGACCCGGGGGCCATAGATTTCACTAGTGGCTTCTCTCGAGAAAAATAGCAAACAGTGGGTAAACGAATTACTGTTGGGGAATTGATAGAACTTCAAATAATCGTGACGATATCCAGGTGACGGTGTCCTGGACTAGGGGGTACTCACCACATCATCTCCCGACTAGGTGGATCGAGCCGAGGACCCCCATGGCGGTTCACTCATGGGCCGCTTCGGACAGGCCATGCCACATACAAGGAGTATTCCACAAGACTTGGTGATCAAGACAAGGACTCCTCTCCACCAACGTATTCGGCTAGGACTCTTTTTATCCTAGGCCGCTGGTGCATTATATAAGCCAAGGCCAGGCTAGTCGATAGATCATTATGGCATTAATCATCATACCCCTAGGGTTTAGACCACAACTTATGATCTCGGGGTAGATCAACTCTTGTAATACTCATATTCATCCAGATCAATCAAGCAGGAAGTAGGGTATTACCTCCATAGAGAGGGCCCGAACCTTGGTAAACATTGTGTCCCCTATCTCCTATTACCATCGACCTTAGACGTACAGTTCGGGACCCCCTACCCGAGATCCGCCAGTTTTGACACCGACATTGGTGCTTTCATTGAGAGTTCCGTTGTGTGGTCGGCAAAAGGATCAATGGCTCGGCTACAGATCAACTCGATGTCGGTGTCTTCGTCGTCACCTCGGCCGGTCACCTTGGCTTGACCGAGGACTGTGCCCTACCTCCAATCATCATGTTTGGACGATGGCCTTCATCAACATCAACTCCGATCTCTATCAAGGTCATGGAGGAATCATCCATGGAGCTCGGGGGCTCAACGTCAACATTGCCCTTGGGCGACCGTGCTGTTTTTTTGAACAACGAACTTGTATCTACTACCACCACCGCCTCGAGCATCACTTTGACGATTCCTTCGGTGGAATTGTGCAGAACTAAATCTATAGCAACACTATAAAAATTCGTCGCGTTCCGACGGAGCGATCTCCACCGGTCTCTGATTTACCGGAGCCCTGTCGAATCTGGACGGGAATCTGGACGAGTTTGGAGCATGGTGTCCAGCACCTAGCTCAGACGTCCTTTGGAAGATCCAACCATTGATCGGCTGCGGAATTCCAATATCTACCACCCCTCAAAATGTCAGCTCGATCCGATCGTCCAAACTCCGGGAACCTTGCGATTAGTGCATCACTTTTCAGATCTGTTTTCTGCGCGAGAACGAATCCGACCCGAGTTCATCTTTTTTATGAACGGGATTTTGGACATCCTTTTTGAAGGAAGTTTTGTATGGGGTATTGTGTTTTGTTCCCAAACACATCCCACTAATTTTAAAGTCTTCTCCAATATGATCTTCACCATCGCGTCGGTGTCAAACCAGCCCGACAACATTGCTCTATGGCTGCCGACCTGCGCTAGACACGTCGTCGCTTTGTTGAGCCGAGCTCAACTTCTTCGAATCATCATCTCGGCAAGCCGAACAAGAGTTTGGAATCACGAAGGATAAATCATCACCAACATCGCTGCCCCATGGATTACACGGAGCGGGCACACCGGCATCACAGCACGGTCACTTCATCAAGCCAGCATTGACCATGTCACGAGTTACGACCTGCATCGGCATGGCCGCACCGTTGCTTCATCAAGCCGATGTCCATCATGCCGAACTACTTCAACACCCCGGCTGACATGGCAGCTGCAACGTCTCCTTACCTACCTGCTCCGTCCCCTTGTCTGGACCGGGGGCTTTGCCATCCCTTCATCAACCTACTCTGGAGTCTTCGGCATCGTCAACCGACCAGCTTCATCACGTTAGCTGGACCGGGGGCTTTGCCTCGGCGATCCATCCTTTACTAGCATCGCCATGCCGTCACTTCACCTCCCATCAGGCAATGGGTATGCGGGTCGAGTCCCAATTGTGGGAGTCACTTTTCTTCGGACTGCTACAACAAATAAACCAGGTGCTATTAATCCTAGCAATTTTTGCTTGGGCTTATTTTTCCCAAGGAATTATTACTCTGGTTTGTTCCATCATCTGTACACACGTCTATCAAATGGTGGCCGCATTAACGACGGTCACGTGGTGGTTCGGTCAGTTTCCGTACATAGTTCAGCGAACGCCGCATCCGGAACTCGGACCGACCTGTGAATTCGGGCTTTGCCACGCCTTTACCGCATCACGCCGACGCCCTGCATCGACATTGACTTTAGCGCCAGGCCACATCTATTTAAATAAATTATTTTTGCGAAAAGCAATTATGCGAGGTTATATATATATTTATATTATTCTTTTTGGACCGCACTATTTAATCTGTGTAGGTGATCGACTTCGACTGCGTCACGCGGTCACTTCGGCAAGCCAACGTCGTTGTCCCAATTGGCATAAATCGGCTCGCATGATCATCTTGTTGATTGAATTGCCATACCAACATGTTCGGTTGCCTCGGGGACTTCGGCATCATCAAGAGGGTCCTACCTCGTTGGGTGTTTGGCGCACGGGCCATATTTCTTTTATTACTCACTTTGCATGAATTATTAATCATGCAACCTTTTTTATTACTGTTATCTCCGGCTTGCACTATCTTCTGTGCACAGGTAAATGATCCGGATTGGGCAGCGCTGTCACCTCGGCTGGACCAGGGGCTTCGTCATCACTTCATTAACCCACGCGGGAACTTCCGCGTCATATTGTCGGCCTGCTGCGTCGCCTCAGACGGACGGCGGGTTCCACCTTCCCACATTGGTCGTGCTGTGTCACCACTTCGGAGTGCCGAGCTCTTTGCTCCTCCATCTCGGGACCGGCTTAGGGGCTGGGACCTCGTCCGCCGCAAACTCGGACCGCGTCATCGATGCTGAGCACATTAACCAGCTAAGTCGCTTTCATGCTCAAAGTTTTAAATTTTTAATTTGTGTTCGGTTCGACCATGCTCACCTGAGTTGTTTGTTAGAAGAAACCCCCTTTACCCATGTTAGCTGGGGGCTCTTAAATTTACATGAGCCATTTTATAATAAGTGTGTTTTCTTCTTGTTCGTTGCAAAGTCTTTTTCTATCACTCCTTCCTCGACTCGAGTGTGTGGTCGATAGCCGGATAGCTTGGGTCCGATCTTGACCCACTTGCAGTCTTGAGATCGGATGTGTCATGTTAAAGCACGACAGAAGCACAAAAAAAAATTTAGACCAATTTTTGGATTGGCACCAATCGACTTGATTTACTTCGGACATGGAGTTTCCAAATAAGTCTTTTGGTTTTTAAGCCTATGGCACTTTTAAACTATTTGTGTGTTTCCAGCATAAGTCTCGCAGTGCAACACCGGACACCTTTAGAGATTCGGCAAAACATTCTCGGGTATTGCTTTATATGCATCAGTTTCGAATTATGTCTTTGGTAAATAGTTGGGTTTCCCAGCTCCTGTGCTTGCCTCCTATGTTACGCTTTGTTCGGCTAGGTGTGCAAAGGGAGAACCACTGTGATTGTGTTTCCAGCTAGCATGGTTAAGCGCCTCAGTGGAGAAAGCCGAAAACTGACTGTCACAATAAGTGTAAACTGGTCAGCGATCCGATGACTGTGTTAAATTATAAGATCGATAGAGGTCACCCCATGTTAAATGTCGGTCCGTTCGTAACATTGGCCGAAGTATTTACGGCTTGACCTCGACTGTCACCGAACACTAACTGGGGGCTAGTAACTGGCCTCCCAACTTTAAGCTCCTATGACTAAGTGAAAGTTATAAAGCCCGCATATTTGATTGCCTCGTTTCCGCTAACACAACTGCCTTCGGGCACCAAGACGTCGGCTAAGGGTTGTTTTGTTATTGTGAAAACACCCTGCGTAGCATCTACAAGGGGGTGGAAGCCGACGATGGGCCACTTTCAAATGATAAACGGTCGCCACGGAGTCAAAATAAACATATCATCGACGTTTGTATTTAATATACGAGGGCCTCCTTCCACAATCATTGTTATAAAGCCATAAATATGCAATCAATTTGACTTCAGATTTTGGCCAAGCTGGGTTGGCTGGCTCCTGTGCTTACCCCTATGTTCCCGATTGTTCGGCTAGGTGGTAAAGGGAGCACCTATGTGATTGTTACTACCGGGTCATCCGAGTAAGTACCTCAGACTGTGTGAAGCTGAAAGCTAGCAATCTTAAAGGATCACATTGGTCGACAACGACGGAAGTGAAAATTTTGGTTCATTAATACCATAGAGTTCGGGAACTTTCCCCGAACTAAATCCTCAATAATTTCCTCCCACATTGATCGGAGAGGTGAGGTTTCATGATCATGATAAGCATGACGACCCAAAGAAAGGAACCGATAGCGGGACTATTTTCTTTGGAAGATGTTTCTTACGTTAAAATGTAATATAACATATCTCTCCGTGTACCTTTGTTTATAAAACCGTATGGCCGGATTGCCTTGTTTTCCATAAATCTTTGCCCTTATAACGGATTTATAAAGTAGGAAAACACTCCTCGGCTACTGGCCGAAGAGGTTGAAGCCGATGATCGGTCAACAAAGTTTTGTACAATGCATATCCGAGCATTAATGATGTAAAGTACTTGGATACATAGAGTCATTACACATAATTTGTGATTTTTACTATGGATATCGATCCTTAATTTGGCCACCCGCATTAAGGCTCGGGGGCTATTGGGCTTCAGGCTTATTATTTACAAATATTAAAGGGGCACATCGATCCCCTGATCTGGTGTTGCCACCCGACTAGTGTCTCGGGGGCTACTGCATTGCCTGTTCAATGCAAAAAATTCAAAGTGCTTAGTTTTCGGCTTGACCGAACTATAGGCGAACATGTCTTCGGACAACAACAGGTACCATCTGGACCTATCTGGCATCAAGCTAATATATTACAACAACTTCTCAAGGCCCTCTCTCAAGGGCCCGTTCGCCGATCACTATTATCTCTACTATATTACACTGTGTTTCTATTCCTACGTATGCTGCCGAGCTAGGAGTTGATCCTCAGGCCAATTTTGCGCATCGACCTGAGTATCAGGGGCTACTAGGATCAGCGGTTTCATGTTTTCCTTTAGGTGCATCTCGGGTTTTAGACCGACACGCACCTTGAGGGCTACTAGTTATACATATTGACAACAAATAAATTTACACGCACCAGAAATAAAATCCGTACAATCAGCTCAAGCCTGAGGTGGTGCATCACCTCGGAAGCAGTCCGGCATAAAGCTCGGACACAAGTGGCTGGTTCTATACAGGGCATTTCCGGCATTAAGCTCAGCTAACCTCCTTTAAACTTCTTCAAGCCAAGGTGATCTATGACACCTCGGATACAGTCCGACGTAGGAGCTCGGATACAGTCCGGCATTGGAGCTCGGATACAGTCCGGTGTTGGTGCTCGGCTGCAAAAGAAACCTTGAATGCAGTCCGGCCTTGGAGCTCGGATGCAAGAGGACACCGCCGCCCGGGAACAACTTCAAACCCGAGGTGGGCGTAAAAATAACAAGGCATTGATAAAAGCCGATAACTTAAAGGGGCTCCTCAGATACTCGACATGTAAACTCTTCGGATTTACTTCGGCGATCCTCACGATCGAAGATAAGAAGATTTGTTGAACCAGTTTTCAAGACCGACGACCGAAGATGAAGAACTGTTCGGAAGGATTGAGGAGCGTCCCCAACTTGAAGACCGGTTCAGGGGGCTACTGACGGTGTCCTGGACTAGGGGGTACTCACCACATCGTCTCCCGACTAGGTGGATCGGGCCGAGGACCCCCATGGCGGTTCACTCATGGCCCGCTTCGGGCAGCCCATGCCGCATACAAGGAGTATTCCACAAGACTTGGTGATCAAGACAAGGACTCCTCTCCACCAACGTATTCTACTAGGACTCTTGTTATCCTAGTCCTCTGGTGCATTATATAAGCCAAGGCCAGGCTAGTCGATAGATCATTATGACATTAATCATCATACCCCTAGGGTTTAGACCACAACATATGATCTCGAGGTAGATCAACTCTTGTAATACTCATATTCATCAAGATCAATCAACCAGGAAGTAGGGTATTACCTCCATAGAGAGGGCCCGAACCTGGGTAAACATCGTGTCCCCTGTCTCTTGTTACCATCGACCTTAGACGCACAGTTCGGGACCCCTACCCAAGATCCGCCGGTTTTGACACCGACACTAGGCAATGATCATTATATAGGCATCACGTCCAAGATTAGTAGACCGACTCCTGCCTGCATCTACTACTATTACTCCACACATCGACCGCTATCCAGCATGCATCTAGTGTATTAAGTTCATGGAAAAACGGAGTAATGCAATAAGAACGATGACATGATGTAGACAAGATCTATTTATGTAGAAATAGACCCCATCTTGTTATCCTTAATAGCAATGATACATACATGTTGGTTCCCTTTCTGTCACTGGTATCAAGCACCGTAAGATCGAACCCATTACAAAGCACATCTTCCCATTGCAAGATAAATATATCAAGTTGGCCAAACAAAACCCAAATATCGGAGAAGAAATATGAGGCTATAAGCAATCATGCATATAAGAGATCAAAGAAGACTCAAATAACTTTCATGGATAAAAAGATAGATCTGATCATACACTCAAAGTTCATCGGATCCCAACAAACACACCGCAAAAAGAGTTACATCATATGGATCTCCAAGAGACCATTGTATTGAGAATCAAAAGAGAGAGAGGAAGCCATCTAGCTACTAACTACGGACCCATAGGTCTACAAAGAACTACTCACGCATCATCGGAGAGGCACCAATGGACATGATGAACCCCTCCGTGATGGTGTCTAGATTGGATCTGGTGGTTCTGGAACTTGTGGCGGCTGGAATTGATTTTCGTCGACTCCCCTAGGGTTTCTGGAATATTTGGGTATTTATAGAGCAAAGAGGCGGTGTGGGAGGCCTTCAAGGTGGGCACAACCCACCTAGGCGCGCCTGGGCCTCCAGGTGTGCCCTGGTGGGTTGTGCCCCTATCGGAGCACCCCCAGGTGCTTCTCTGGCCCACTGGATGTCTTCTGGTCCAAAAAAATCCACAAAAAGTTCCGCTGCATTTGGAGTCCGTTTGGTATTGATTTCCTGCGATGTAAAAAACATGCAAAAAACAACAACTAACACTGGCACTATGTCAATAGGTTAGTACCAAAAAATGATATAAAATGACTATAAAATGATTGTAAAACATGCAAGAATGGTAATATAAAAGCATGGAACAATGAAAATTATAGATACGTTGGAGATGTATCAGCATCCCCAAGGTTAATTCCTACTCGTCCTCGAGTAGGCAAATGATAAAAACAACATTTTTGATGTGGAATGCTGCCTAACATGTTCATCACGTATTATTTTCTTCATAGCATGGACATTTGGACTTTTATATGGTTCAAAGCAATAGTCTAGTTTTAACATGATAACTTAAATACTCAAGCATATCAACAAGCAACCATGTCTTTCAAAATATCAACGCTAAAATAAGTTATCCCTAGCCCATCATGCTCAATCACTGATCCATTCATGAAACACACTCACATATTAGTTACACCTAATGCTCAAGTACGATCATAGTGCCCCTTAGTTGGTGCTTTATAAGAGAAGGTGGAGACTCAAATTAAAAATAAAAATGGCATAAAGTAAAAGAAAGGCCCTTCGTAGAGGGAAGTAGGGACTTGTAGAGGTGCCAGAGCTCAAAGCGAAAAACATAGAGATAAAAACATTTTGGGAGGCATGCTTTTCCCACCAACGAAAATGACTTAGAGTTCCCCACACTTTCCATGCTAGATATATCATAGGCGGTTCCCAAACAGAAAATAAAGTTTATTCCTTTTTCCACCATACTTCCAATTTCCATGGCTAACCGTATCCACGGGTGCCCTCCATACCAACACTTTCCAAGGAATTTATTATTTGACAACATAAAGCAAATTCATTTTTCATTTCGAGACTGGGCATCCCTAAAACCTTTGCCTTACTCTCGTGCAATGACAAGTGAATAAACACTCATCGTCAGAATAACACATCTAGCATGGAAAATATCGGCCACCCCTCGCCGCCTTGCGAGCGGTACGAGCACACAAAAGAGAAATTTATTTTGAAAATTAGAGATGGCACATACAAATTTGCTTAGAATGGCAAAATAATACTGCATATAGGTAGATATGGTGGACTCATATGGCAAAACCGTTTTAAAGGGTTTTGGATGCACAAGTAGTGATCATACTTAGTGCAAAATGAAGGCTAGCAAAAGATTGAGAAGCGACCGACCAAGAAACCAAAAATCTCATAAGCGAGCATTAAACATAATTAACACCGAATAATGCACCACAAGTAGGATATAATTTCATTACATAACAATGGACTTTCGTGCTTGCATAGGGAATCACAAACCTTAACACCAACATTCTTACTAAAGCATAATTACTCATCAACATGACTCACATATCACATCATCATATCTCAAAACTATTACAAAGAATCAAGTTTATTTTGTCCAATGATCTTCATGAAAGTTTTTATTATATCCTTCTTGGATATCTATCACTTTGGGACTAATTTTCATGTGTTGCTTTTGATAAGCTCAAACAAATATAAGTGAAGATCATGATCATAATATTTCTTCCTCTCAAATTAATTTAAGTGAAGCAAGAGAGAATTTCTTCAAAAATAACAAAGCACACCGTGCTCAAGAAGATATAAGTGAAGCACTATATCAATTCCATAGCTCATAAAGATGTAAGTGAAGCATAGAGAGCAATTCTAACTACTCAAGCATAATTTTGGCTCTCTCAAATAGGTGTGTCCAGCAAGGATTCATGACGCAAAACAACAAGAAAAACAAGCAAAGACTCATATCATACAAGATGCTCCGAGCAAAACTCATAGTATGTGACGAATAAAACTATAGTTCCGAGTGAAGTGCCGATGGTCGTTAGAAGAAAGAAAGGATGCCACTCGGGCATCCCCAATCTTAGTTGCTTGCTTCTCTTTGGATAATAGCTTGGGATTCCATGGGTATTTCCAAGCTCAGGCTCTTCTTACTCCCTATTCCTTCATCCATCATAACATCACCCAAAACTTGAAAACTTCAATCACACAAAACTCTACAAAACCTTCGTGAGATCTGTCGGTGTCAAAACCGGCGGATCTCGGGTAGGGGGTCCTGAACTGTGCGTCTAGGCGGATGGTAACAGGAGACAAGGGACACGATGTTTTTACCCAGGTTCGGGCCCTCTCGATGGAGGTAAAACCCTATACCGCTTGATTAATATTGATGATATGGGTAGTACAAGAGTGGATCTACCACGAGATCGTGGAGGCTAAACCCTAGAAGCTAGCCTATGGCATGATTGTTGTTCGCCCCACGGACTAAAACCCTCCGGTTTATATAGACACGGATAGGGTTAGGGTTACACAGAGTCGGTTACAATGGTAGGAGATCTACATATCCGTAGACGCCAAGCTTGCCTTCCACGCCAAGGAAAGTCCCATCCGGACTCGGACGAAGTCTTCAATCTTGTATCTTCATAGTCCACGAGTCCGCCAACGGTGATAGTTCGCTATCCGGACACCCCTAATCCAGACTCCTCAAGAGCCCCTAACCAGCTTCAATGACGATTTAATCCGGGCGCGATATTGTCTTCGGCATTGCAAGGCGGGTTCCTCCTCTGAATACTTCATAGAAGATTTTGAACACAAGGATAGTGTCCGCTCGCAAAACAAGTTCCACATACTACCATAGAGAGAATAACCTTTGCACGTATCTGCCGACGATTCCGCGGTGTGACATCACACCACGGCCAGCCTTTATACGAATCGCTTTACCGTCCCACCTCAAAGACGCTTAGCGAGGCGGTTTCTTCGCACGCCTTATCGAGCGGAGATCGTGCCCCTTTATTCTGGGATCCTCATCAATATGGGCGTAGGTAACCCGCCGTGCCCGCTGGCACGCCTCCATCGGCGAGTCCCGAACGGTCACGGGAGGGCTCTTGGTATTCAACCTCTTTATAACGAGACCAAGGCCCGCCTTTCTTTCAATCTCAATCGAATCCGCCGCCTCGAGTTCCAACACCCAAAGCTCTAGATTTAGGCGCCTGGACCTTCAACGATGTCCGCTCCGACCTGCATGGCGGTGGATGTCTTCCTCCGCCACGGAAGAAGATGTGCTAAAGCCGAGAGACGCCAGTATCTAACCGCGAAATTTCAGATAGGCTGCCTGCCCAAGGGCAGGTTATTCCCACTCCGAGCCTGGTGAGAGCGTGGTATTCGTGTCTCACTTCCTTCGGGCTTAGGCTTCCGACGGACCCCTTTGTGAGGGGGCTCATGTTTTATTATGGGCTGGAATTCCATGAATTGATCCGTAGTCCATCCTCCACATCTCGCCGCTCATTGTCGTATGTGAAGCCTTCCTCCGCATTACCCTCACTTGGATTGTGGCTCAAGACCTTCAAAGTGGAGCCAAGATGATCAAGGGGCATCAGCAGAAAAGCGGAGGGGTTGTTATAAGAAAGAATGCGACGCCCATGGCCCGAGGGCTCTTTTCAAGAGGAGCTCAATTTATGGCAACAGGAGTGGTTTTATATCACCGCTCCCAGGGGCACCAAATGGGCGGCGCCACCTGCCTTACGCTCAGGTCCTCCACTGCGGCGGGCGTCATGGGTCAATAAAGGGCTCGACTGGGACCGTCCAAGGACGTACCTCTGTTGCAGGTCCGTATTCGAGACCTCCGAGAGGGAGAGAGAGATCAATCTGGTCGTAGTAGCGCAGGTCATGCTGATTCGTCGCACCTTGCCCTGCAAACCTCGCCCCCTCCGCCTGTGGGAGTTTAATCCGGAGGGACCACGGGCTCTCCAACATTTTATGGGTGTAACGCCCGTGGAGATGTACCAGCTGTTCTTCGGATCACAAGCAATGTGTCCGGACTTAACCGAGGACGCATGTCTGAGCTGCAATCGCCCGGATACTCAAGTAAGTAGTCCTGTACCCGGACATGTTATCCGCATATTTATCATACACTTGCCCTTAAAAGAGCTATCCTTTAAACAGGAGTGGATAGCAAAAGCAAAACTGATCGTGTCCGCCCCCCCCGAGACCACGCCGGATCCTCAGATTAACAAAGATGCTAGAGGTTGTGCCTTTTGAAGAAGGCGAAGGGGGAACAAGGAACTACTACCTCTGTGAAGGAGGCTATCAAGAAAGGGGGATCGAGAATCCTCCTCCAAGGGAGAAGAGGACCGCTCAAGATCCGAGACCAAAGCCTCAAGCGGGGAAGAAATCTTCACCAGAGGGTCTGCGGCGGGAGATGCCCCGCCGCACTATTTCCCAAGGAGATCAGCCTCCAATGAGCCGTAAGTAAAGGGGCGCGAAAAAAAGAGAGACATCCCTGTTTTATTTCAAGGTAACCGAAAGTTTACCTTGTAGTTCGGATCTCAGCCCTTCACAGCAGAGCTCGCCTTCGAGGGATCTTGGTCCGGAGATGATGGAGAGTGAAACGCCCTCCTCTTGTATCACCGTTATGCGAGGTGGACGACCACGAGGTGTCGCCACGGAGGGCTTCTCCGAATCCGCGGGCCGAGAAGGCAGCCGATGTCCCTCAAAGCCCTCCGTGTCCGCCTTCGAAAAAGGCCACCGGACGAGTCCGCACCAACGGGTGTACGGTCGGAGGAGCTGAAGGATCTGCTCAGCGAAGTCCTATCTCGGAAGGTCACCGTATGTTAATGGGTACGATGATTGAAAGGATTTCATCCGCTGAGAGCGGATTGCATGAAGCCGTCGTAAGTTTATCGACGGGTTTTGAGGTACGCAAAATGATGTACCTTCGACGCTTTGCATATAAATGCGCCTGTATAGATAGTAGCCCCGAGACTTGGTGCGGTGTCAAAATGACGGCGCCGAGGATCATAACCCCAGTATAATATGTGCTCTTCCTATGTAGGTGGCGGCGTCCGGTGGCTAGCCGGGCTGATGAATTTGCCGAACTGAAGCGGCAACTTGACGTGGCGGATGCGGACATCACGCTTGTTAATAAGCGGCTTGACGAGTCACAAGGTATGCAACTTCTCCGCAGACACCTGGTAAGGGAGCTTGACGCCCATGCCTTACAACATGTATGCTTAATGCAGATGGTGTCGCTGCTATGGAGAGCCTTCGGGCGGAGCTCGCCCGAGCCAAGGAGCAAGCTGAAAAATTGATGCGGCTGTTTTAAAGGCGACGCAGAGCTAAAAGTCGAATAGGCTGCTCATCGCCAAGCAAGAAAGAAATAGCCGAGATGGCCGTGAAATTGAAGAATGCTATCGACCGCTATGAGCTTCTTGAAAAGAAGATCGAGCGAAACAAGAGGACCTGAAAAAGGCCACCACCGAGGCTAAGGATACTCGCTTCTGCGATGAGAGCTATGAAGGAGGAGCTACGCCGGCCGAGATATTGCAGCCGGAAAGCCCTTTCGATGCGGAGGAAATTCACGGATCCTAAGTACGCCAATTGGACCGCTGTGGGGTGCGGAGGATGCTTATCTGGACTTGGCGGCGAGTGCCGCAGACGCGCGAACACTTCGAGGTCAAAAGGATCACGGAATGGAAGAGCTTTTTGGTCGCAGCCCATAGTCGAGCGCCCACTTTCATTAACCGATCGTTTGGCTGAATGGGCTGAGCTGAATAGGTTGTCCGGACTTGCCATGAAGGTTGTCGTGACTCATTTGTGGCGAAAAGGCCCGAGCCAAGAGTTATTTTGGCTTCGGCAACAGCTTCCTTGGTGCGGTGCCGCATATCGATGCAATGAAGCGGTCAGATGCATAGAGGGTGCACGGATGGCTCTTGCCCGTGTCAAGACATACCGGGCGGAGATGAAGGCCACCGACGTTGCATCCCAAGATTCGGACAGAGCAGTACACTGCCAAGCACTATTTTGAGGAAGTCCTGCAGGCGCTGCTTAATAGAGACGCAAAGCTCAAGGATATTATGTTTTAATGACATGTATGATTTGTGAAAACAATGTTTCAATATAATATAAGAGCTTTTTATACTTGTGCGTTCAAGTATTAAAACACCTCTGTGTGGCCGTTGATGTATATGTGTATATAACTTTGAAAGATGGCAGTCTTGACTTAGCCCCACGCACATAGTGCGGGGTGTTTGCAAAAGGCGATTTTCACACTTAATTCAACGTCTTGGTCCTATAAAGGAGGTGATAGCGTAGCAAACTAGTCAACCGGACTATAATGCTTTATCACTTTCACTTAGCCATAGGAGTTCGATGGTGGGGCTACTATATAGCCCCTAGGGGCACCGCGCTCTCCCGAATTCGGGGCGTGTATGTGCCTGACCGGGAAACGGTCCTTCGTTAATGTGGGGGAATTCTAAACATTCCGGTGGGTCATCGAGTGGTTGAACAGTCTCACACTATATCATGACAGTCAGTTTTCGGCTTTCTCTACTGAGGTGCTCACCTGGCCGAACCGGGGCACAATCGCAGTAGTTCTCCTGGTGCCGCGTTAGCCGATAGAACGGAACGTAAGGCAACAAAACACAGGAGCCGGGCAAACCCAACATTTGACCAAAGACATGATTCGGAGCTGATGCATATAAGGCCTAACTCGAGACGCTGAACACTCCCTAAGGTATTCAGTCTTTATGAAAACGGGCGAATAATGCCCTAAGCCCCGTGTCCGTGCACGCATAAAAATTCTGGTGTGGACGATGCCAAACGCCAGCCTCCTCCTCGGTTATAGCAAGAAACCGGGGGATGTGTATCAACAAGAGACAGTAAAAAGGTTTACGCAGGGTCTTAATCTGAAAAGAATCCTTGCAATGGGTCCCTACTGCACGTCTGCGCCTATGTCTCCGTTGTGTCGTATCCTGGACGGTTGTAGCACGGTGTTCATCTATAAAAGGGAAGAACTTAGTTGAAAAGAAAAAAAAGATCATGCAAAAAATGTACTTTATATTAAATAAACAGAGTACGGTTCGAAAAGTGAATAAAATTGAACTTTATTGTCTCTTGTTGTACATGCTGCAGCCCCTTGTACGGGGGTATGCCGCTAGTAGGCGCTTATATGTTTACGCGGACTCGTCTAGCCATGTCCGGGTTCAATGACCTATTCAGTGCTTTGATTAGCGGAGCCGGATTAGTGTGGGCTGCCAAGGCAGTCTCACGTTCTTCCGTCTTTGAGTAACACTTGATACTCCCTTTTAATGAGATGATGCCGTGGACCGGCATTTTAAGTGTATGAGATGCATAATGCGGTATTGCGTTAAAGCGGCGTAAAGCTTCACGCCCCAAAGAGTGCTTGATAGCTACTTTTGAATGGGGCGATATGGAAGGTTAACTTTTCACGGCGGAAGTTGTCGGGTGAGCCGAACACAACTTCTAGCAGTAGGGAGCCCGTACAATGGGCATATAGGCCTGGCTTTACCCCTTTAAAGGTAAATGTACTTTATATTTTGGTTGGGTTTATCCCCATTTTGCGGATTGTGTCCTGATATAGCAGGTTAGATCGCTACCTCCTCCATTAGGACTTGTGTAAATTGGAGTCCGTCGATTATAGGATCTAATATCAAGGTAGTCCATCCTGCGTTCCGGATACTTCCGGAATAATCCTGATGATCGAAGGTGATTGGTTTTGACAACCAATGTTGGGACTCTGCAGGGATAGACCATGTGGCGCGTGTTTCTATGGGCGCCGCTCTGTTATTCCCTTTTGTCACTTGAAGTGAGTTCACTGTTTTGACTTCTTGTGGGAAATTCTTTTGTTTTCCGGTGCTCTACTTGTGGGGTTCGTCATCGTCCTAGCCTGGTGTGTCGAGCCCCTTGTGTTCGGCATTGAGTTTGCCGGACTGCTTAAAGACCCAGCAATCTCTGTGGGTATGGTTTGCAGGCTTCCCGAGAGTGCTGTGGTTTTAGCATATTTTGTCCAAGATTTTGTTTAGGTTGGATAGCTCGTCGCTATTGTCCTTGAGGGGCAGTTTTTTATGATTCTGCCGAGAGCTTCTGAATCCGGCGTTGACTGTCGTGCTCTTCGGGCTGTTTCCCTTTGTCCGGCGCTGGTCCTTGCTGCGTCGTGGTTTTCCATTTCCATCCCTGACTTCGGATGTACTTGGGTCGTAGGTACTACATCTTCCCAGCCAACTATCCTCTCCCGCGCAAAAGCGGGTCATGAGGCTTGTTAATGCAGCCATTGTTCTCGGCTTCTCCTGGCCGAGGTGTTTGGCGAGCCATTCGTCTCGGACGTTGTGTTTGAAAGATGCTAAGGCTTCGGCATCCGGACAGTCGACTATTTGGTTCTTTTTGATGAAGAACCTGTTCCAGAATTTGCGGGCTGACTCTCCGGGTTGTTGAGTTATGTGACTTAAATCGTCTGCATCCGAAGGACGGACATAAGTCCCTTGAAAATTTGCCTGAAGAGCATCCTCGAGCTCTTCCCAACTTCCAATGGTATTTTCAGGGAGGCTTTTGAGCCAATGCCGGGCTGGCCCTCTGAGCTTGAGGGGTAAGTATTTTATGGCGTGGAGATCATCTCCTCTAGCCATGTGTATGTGGAGGATGTATTCCTCAATCCGCACTCTGTGGTTTGTTGTTCCGTCAGATGCCTCTATGTTTACGGGTTTGAATCTCACTGGAATTCGTGATCCAAACCTCATCGGTGAAACACAGGGTGTCGGCACCCCTATATTTGGGTGTGCCGTGATGTTCGGAAATTTGGCGTGTTGCATTGCTTGGAAGAGCTTGCTTTCGCCCATAGATGGACCTAATCGGGCCATCCTTTTGATGCTAATCCTTATGCGGATCGTGTGCGGCTTGTGTGCGGCGCCGCTTGCTGCTCCATGTTTGCCATGTGGTCGCTTATCCGACCGGGCGGCCTCTTTGTTCTTTGATTGCGGGGGCTCTACGGCCTCCTCATCAAATTCGGGCAGTAATTTGCGCTTCGGGTAGCTCTTTGTTTGGCGATCGTCGCCGTATTTCTCTGCGGTGTTGAGTACTTTGCTCCATCTGATTCTCGAGTCGTCTTCGCTGTTTTGAGCTTCGCTTCGCTTTTTCAGGCTACGCGTACTGGCGACGAGCCTTTTGTGGAGGTTCTTCTGCTCCAACAATTTGTCCGGCGTGAGATCGTCCGGACTGTTGTCTTCGTCGGGGACGGGTTGTTTATCCAAGTTGTCCTGTTCGGACGGTTGCTCGATAGCATGTTCGTCGTCCATCGGTTCGCCCTGCTCTATGGTTGGGTCTGTGTGGCTGCCGTCTTTGTCGAGGCGGGACTTGGTGCGGCGTTTACGTTGCCGTTTTGATTGCTTTTCGAGGGATTTATCCTTCGTAGTGTCCCGTTGTTCCTCGTCGTCACTTCCTTTAGGTGTATCCACCATGTATACATCGTGGGATGAGGTGGCTGTCCAGTATCCTATAGGTGCTGGTTCATGGTTGTCTCCTACATCATCGCCCATACCGCCGATGTCTTCGAGTCGAAATTGAGCACGCCGCTTAAGCTTTCGGCGGTGGCTACAAAGTGGGCGGTGGGTGGGCGTTGAATTTCTTCGTCGTCCGCATCCCAACCTTCCTGACTGTGGTCCGGCCAGGGCTCTCCTGATAAAGAGAGAGACTTTAGTGAATTCAAGATGTCGCCGAAGGGCGAGTGCTGAAAGATGTCCGCGGCAGTGAACTCCATAACCGGCGCCCAATTGGATTCGATTGGCAGGGGCGCGGAGGCTTCGGAGTCCGGAGAGGAGTCCGGCACCTTGGAGTCACGGTCTTCGCAAAGGACAGGGATGGAGTTCGGCTCAATCGCCATAGAGATCGTAGCCCCCGAGGTGGTGTCCAACCACTCGTCCTCGATCAGCGGAGTCGGCTCCGAGCTAAGGGTCGGAGCGGACGCCGTGCGCGCCTCCGTGGCAATGCTCGGCGGCAGAGGTAGATCGTGCCCATCAAGACAAGGCGGCGCTATGGCTGTGGCTCGAATCCGTCAAGATCAAGTCTCTGTGGATGTCGGCCGTAGTTCAAACTCCCAAATCTGACCTGATGGCCAGGGCATAGCTTTCGATCTGCTCCAGATGGCCAAGTGAATTGGCCCGCAGGCAAAGCCGCCAATACGAAGATCTGTCCGGGAGAAAAGTCACACCGACCGCGTCGTTGTTGATGCTCAAGGAGCCATCAGGCCTAAGGTTGACAAATACAGAGGAACTCTCAATGAAAGCACCTATGTCGGTGTCAAACGGCGGATCTCGGTAGGGGGTCCCAATCGTGCGCCTAGGCGGATGGTAACATGATACAAGGGACACGATGTTTTTACCTGTGTTCGGCCCTCTCGATGGAGGTAAAACCCTACTCCCTGCTTGATTAATATTGATGATATGGGTAGTACAAGAGTGGATCTACCACGAGATCGAGAGGCTAAACCCTAGAAGCTAGCCTATGGTATGATTGTTGTTCGCCCCACGGACTAAAACCCTCCGGTTTATATAGACATCAGATAGGGTTAGGGTTACACACAGTCGGTTACAATGGTAGGAGATCTACATATCCGTATCGCCAAGCTTGCCTTCCACGCCAAGGAAAGTCCCATCCGGACACGGGACGAAGTCTTTAATCTTGTATCTTCATAGTCCAGGAGTCCGGCAAACGGTGATAGTTCGGCTATCCGGACACCCCCTAATCCAGGACTCCCTCAAGATCCGTTAGTATAACAAAGCAAATCACAACTATAAGTACTGCAGAAAACCAATTAATATTTTATTCTTGCATTATATCTACTGTATTCCAACTTTTCTATGGCAAGAACTCTTCAAAGAAAACCATAGAATCATCAAAACAAGCACAAAACGCAAAGAAAACATAATCTGTCAAAGATAGAACAACGTGTAGCAATCTGGATACTTCGAATACTTCTGAAACTCCAAAAATTCTGAAAAATAAGGAATGCGTGAGCAATTTGTATATTAATATTCTGCAAAAGTAATTGGTACTTTATCTCGCTCCTGTTAAAAATGAGAATTATTTTCGTGAGTGCAAAAGTTTTTGTTTTTCAGGAAGATCAAATCTACTATCACCCAATATAATCCTAAAGGCTTTGCTTTGCACAAACACTAATTAAAACACAAAAAACACAATCATAACAGTTGCATAATTGTGCAAACACTCAAGAACGGAAATCAAAAGGAATAAATAATTTTTGTCATTGGGTTGCCTCCCAACAAGCTCTATTGTTTTACGCCCCTAGCTAGGCATAATGCAAGGATCTAAGTATTGCCATCTTTGTTTTTCCAACTCTTCAAGCAAGCACTTAGAACTTTTCAGAGATTTAACATATAAATTTTCAATGACAATACTCCTAGGAACGAGTTTAAAGAATTCATTCTTACCCAAAGGATCTCTTATCACTTCTACAAAATCCGGGTGAATACTAATCATCTTAAGATCTTCCATTATTACTACAAATTGCACCCTTGTTCTTGGTAACTTGAGTAACGTTGCCAATCTTTATAGGTGTTTTTTCAATAGTTTTAGTGAAAGCAAAAGCCGTGCCTAGATTACTAAATATTTCTTCCAGTTTATCAATCCGGGACGGGCTTTCTTCAATTCTTTCATGAATTATGCTCCCTTTTTCTTTTATCAACTTAAAAACCTCTCCCGCTTTCCATGACATGATCAAGAGTCAAAGTTGTTTCATTAATCATAAGAGGTGGCGAGCCCACTAAATTTCACATAGCATTAAAAGCATCAAGAGAGGGGCACATCAAGAAATTTCCACCGGTAATCGTATCAAGGACGAATCTATACCAAGTGGCGATGCCCACATAAAAACAGCGAAGAAGAACAACGGTAGATTGCTTACGGATAGATCTATTATGAGCATTGCAAATCCTATACAAAGCATATTTTAAATTCTCTCCTCCCCTTTGTTTATAGTTAAGAATTTCATTCTCGGGGGTGCACGCAATATTGGAATAACTATCCATAACGATAAAAAGTGGTCAAGAAGATTACACACAAAACAGATCCGGCAAGAAAACGGCGAACGGAAAAGAGGGCCAATAAAACGGCGAATTTTGTGAAGTGGGGCAGAGGAAAACGAGAGACAAATAGCAAATAATGTAAATTGCGAGGAGATGAGATTTGTGATTAGGAACCTGGTAGATGTTGATGATGTGTCCCCGGCAACGGCGCCAGAAATTCCTTTTGATGTTGATACGTCTCCAACGTATCTATAATTTATGAGGTATTCATACTGTTATATTATCATTCTTGGATGTTTTACAATCATTTTATAGCAACTTTATATCATTTTTTCGGACTAACCTATTGATCCAGTGCCCAGTGCCAGTTGTTGTTTTTTCATTGTTTTTACATCGCAGGAAATCAATATCAAAGGGATTCCAAATACCGCGAAACTTTTATGGATTTTTTATGGACCAGAAGACATCCAGTGGGCTAGAGAAGCACCTGGGGGTGCCCCGAGGGGTGCACAACCCACCATTGCGCGCCTGGGGGCCCAGGCGCGCCCAGGTGGGTTGTGCCCACCTCGGTGGCCTCCCGCACCCCCTCTTTTCCCTATAAATCGTCAAATATTCCAAAAACCCTCGGGGTAGCCCTAGATCGGAAGTTCCGCCGCCGCAAGCCTCTATAGACACGGAAAACCAATCTAGACCCCGTTCCGGCACCCTGCCAGAGGGGGAAATCATCACCGGTGGCCATCTTCGTCATCCCGGCGGCCACCATAGTGAGGAGGGAGTAGTCCACCCTCGGGGCTGAGGGTTTGTACCAGTAGCTATGTATTTAATCTCTCTCTCTCTCTCTCTCTCTTGTATTCTTCAGATGTCACGATATTGATGTATCGCGGGCTTTGTTAATATAGTCGGATCATATGGTGTTTTCCCCTCTCTATCTTGTTGTGAATTGAGTTTTACCTTTGAGATTTCTTTTTATCGAATTGAATACTTTTATGGATTTGAGAACACTTGATGTATGTCTTGCTATGAATACTCGTGGTGACAATGGGGTATCATATTGATTCACTTGATATGTGTTTTGGCACTCAACTCGCAGATTCCTGAGGTGACATTGGGGTAATCTATGCATAGGGGTTGATGCACGTTCTCGTCTTTGTTTCTCCGGTAGAAATCTTGGGGCACTCTTTGAGGTTCTTTGTGTTGGATTGAGTATTATGAATCTGAAATTTTTTGATGCATATCGTATAATCAACTCACGGATACTCGCCGTGACATTGGAGTATCCAGGTGAAATTAGAGTTGGTTGATGTGTATCATATGGTGTTATTTTAGTACGAACTCTTGGATAGATCTAATGGAAAGAATAGCTTTGTGTTATCTTAGTATGAACTCTTGAATAGATGAAACAGAAAGAATAGCTTTGAGGTGGTTTCATACCCTACAAACAATTTCTTCTTATGTTCTCCGCTAGATAAGAACTTCGGAGTGATTCTTCGTCGCACGTTGAGGGATGGTTATATGATCCAATTATATTAGCATTGTTGAGAGATTGCACTAGCGAAATTACGGACCCTAGGCTTGATTTTCAAGCATTGCAATACCGTTTTTGCTCTGTTTTATCAATTGCTACCTTGTTTTTTTTTCTATTGTAAAAATCAATATCTACTATCATTACTACGTTTGTATCACCATCTCTTCGCCGAACTAGTGCGCCTATACAAATCACCATTGTATTTGGTGTGTTGGGGACACAAGAGACTCTTTGTTATTTGATTGCAGGGTTGTTTGAGAGAGACCATCTTCATCCTACGCCTCCCACAGATTGTTAAACCTGAGGTCATCCACTTGATGGAAAATTGCTACTGTCCTACCAAACTCTGCGCTTGGAGGCCCAAGACGAGTCTACAAGAATAACGTTGCATAGTAGACATCAAGATCTTTTCTGGCACCGTTGCCGGGGAGGTGAGTGCATGAAGGTATATCTTTAGATCTTGCAATTGAATCTTTTAGTTTCTTGTTTTATCACTAGTTTGGTTTACAAAAAGAAAACTAAACAATGGAATTTAGGTTGCATCATATTATTGATCATCTTTATAATATCTTTCTTCAAAATGATGGATCGGAAAGTTGTGCTCAATTGTTAGAAGAAGAAATCAATAAAATGTTTGGCACGAAATATTTGAATGATGAACATGATTGCAATGTTGTTAGTATGAATTCTTTGATTATCCAAAATGCTAATGATTATTTCACTAGTCATGAGAAAAATGTCTCCTATAAGAATGTCAATTTTTGCGGAGTGAATTGGGAGTGAAAATGCACACCAAAAAGGGAAGATAGATTTTGTAACAAGCGTAAATATTTAGAAACGAAAAAGTTGCAAGAGAGGCTAGATGATTGTGCTGAAAGATTTAAATTTTTTCGCCATCCTTGTGAACATTGCAATGAACACGTGGTCATTTAAATCTCAAATGCAAATTGTTTCATGATCAAATTGTGTCCAAAAATTGTGATAACTTTATTACCCTTGAGCATCATAAAGAGCTTAGTCTTCTTATGGGGTATGAAGAAATGAAACATATAACTGAGGGTGAGGGAGTCCCAGATTAGGGGGTGTCCGGATGTCCGGACTGCCATCATCGGCCGGACTATCATCGGCCGGACTATCATCATCGATCGGACTCCAAGACTATGAAGATACAGGATTGAAGACTTCGCCCCGTGTCCGGATGGGACTTTCCTTGGCGTGGAAGGCAAGCTTGGCGATACGGATATGTAGATCTCCTACCATTGTAACCGACTCTATGTAACCCTAGCCCTCTCCGGTGTCTATATAAACCGGAGGGCTCTAGTCCGTAGGACTATCAGAACAACAACCCTTACAATCATACCATAGGCTAGCTTCTAGGGTTTAGCCTCCTTGATCTCGTGGTAGATCCACTCTTGTAAACATCCACAATATCAATATCAATCGAGCAGGACGTAGGGTTTTACCTCCATCAAGAGGGCCCAACCTGGTAAAACATCGTGTCCCTTGTCTCCTGTTACCATCCGCCTAGACGCACAGTTCGGGACCCCTACCGAGATCCGCCGTTTTGACACCGACGTTGGTGCTTTCATTGAGAGTTCCTCCGTGCCGCCACCGATAGGAAGGATGCCTCCTCCGCCTTCAAGGATGGTATTTTTGCCAAAGGAGCCTTGGCCGCCGCCAAACTATCCGCTAGGTGGTTTTCTTATGACCGCTTGTCCGCCACCGCTTCGACAATGACCTCTCGAGTCGTCAAAAGCAATTTTCACGTCACTCGAATTCGCCGAGCGATCGATCCAATAGAGCTCTCGTCCAGAACGAGCTCTTGGATCGTGATCGCCGCCGGGAGTCACTACAGACTACAATCAGATTGGGCTTAAACCGATCCGAGAGAGATTAACTCTCCCAGTCACCCACCACGCTGCGTGGTAGAGGAACAATGCGCCGACGCTTCTCCAGTATTGAAGACTAGTCATGTCCGGCTCCCAACCCTCCATGCCGGACTCCATGAGGGACGGACTTCGATCAAGCACTCGAACTTAAAGTCGCATCGGACTGCACTCATTGGACAACGCCCAGCAATCCAAGCTTCTAGATTCGAAGCTTCGCCTTCGAGCCTCGAGATGGGTAGGGTTCCGACTTAATTCCACCCACCCGCCTGCACATATGCGATCTATCTCTAATCCGCAAGAGCCCGCCGAGACAAGACATCACTATCGGGCCAGATTCCTCCCGGTTATGGACAGGATAAAGGACTGCCGAGAGGAAAACGCAATCTCAATTTTTGCAATAATTGCACGGACGAGGACTCTTGAACGCCATCACCGTCGTGAAATTACACGCCACGACCAAGGCCCATAGTACTGAAAGTACTGTGCGATGGAGAGTTTCCGGACAACCGAAAATAATTTTTGGGACAATTCGCCCCAATACAGCCCTAGTCCGCAACAAAAGGGTGCATTACACTCGTGCACCAGATACAAAAACCAAAAAGCAAAGACCCCATAAAGGGCACGGAACCGCATTAGAGGGATGGCTTAGCGGACCTGTAAAATTCATAGTATGTATACGCCGTCCCAACACATAACCTTCGAGCATGTTGGATATTACGGCAGGTGGCCAAAAGTGGAGAGGAGCTTCTAGCCCGGAAAGCCACTCCAACAACATCGATGCACGGTATCAACAGTCTTCGAGACTTTCGATCAAATAATATGCGGAAACGAATAATCCGCAGCCTCGCCAAGTCTACCAAGTAGCAACAACCAATCCATGGAGCGACACAGCCATCACCTTCAACGCCAGCGATTTAACCTAAATTCGGACAGCCCGAGCTCCAAACAAGACCGGTACTTAGTCCAATAGTGGACGGCTTTACAAAAGTCCTCATGGATGGCGGCAGCGGATTATACCTCATCTACGAGGAAACCCTTCAAAAAATGGAAATAGACTGGAGCCGCATTGAGTGAAGCAGCACAACCTTTAGAGGAATAATCCCTAGCCGGGAGGCGCGCTGCACAGGAAAAATCACACTCGATGTGGTATTCGGCTCACCGGACAATTACAGATCCGAAGAAGTCATGTTCCAAGTGGCCCCGTTCAACAGCGGATATCAAGCTATATTAGGACGAGAGGCATTCACAATTTTTCAAGCCGTACCCCATTACGGGTACATGAAGCTCAAAATGCCCGGGCCCAGCGGAATAATCACTCTCGTTAGTGATCCGGACATAGCACTCCTACCGAAAACAAGACAGCCGCATTAGCCTTAGAGGCACTATCCAAGCCCTAGCGGCAGAGGAACTCACCACGCCGCGCCTATGGTAAATAGGGACGATGTGATACTCGATAAGAGATCCAAGTCCACCTCCTTTAAACCAGCAGATGAAATAGGTAAATTCAGGTCCACCCAACGGACCCGATAAAGACGGCCTCCATCGGGCACAATTGAACCCCGATGTGGACGCCAGATCGCGAGAATTCCTTCGAAAATCGGACATTTTGCCTCGCACCCCTCGGATATGTCCGAATCCCACGCAGATTGGCGTAACACAGCCTAAACATCCTAAAGGATTCAAGCCACCAAACAGGCTCTTCGACGATTTTCCAACCCAAAAGACAGGCAATGGGAGAAGAGCTAGCCAAACTATTGGAAGCCGGATTCATCAGAGACATCAAGCACCCGGATTGGCTAGCAAACTTGGTAATGGTACCAAAGAAGGACAAATCTTGGCGCCTATGTGTCGATTTCAAAGATCTAAATAAGGCCTGCCCAAAGGATCCCTTCCCCCTCCCCCGCATCGACCAAATCATCGATGCCACCGCAGGCACGATTCATTGTGCTTCCCGGACGATACTCCGCTATCATCAAATCAAGATGGCGAAGCGGATCAAGCCGCAACGGCATTCATTACTCCATATGGACCATTCTCGCTTCAACACGATGCCCTTCGGACTTAAAGACGCCAAAAGCAACATATCAGCGCATGATTCGTATATGTCCGCTACCCAGATCGGCAAAACAGTAGAGGCATACGAGACGACGTGAGTCGCCAAACTAAACACGCCGAAACTCTAGTAGACGACTTGAGGCTCACATTCGACAACCTCGAGCATATGACATCAAGCTGAATCCGAAAATGCGTTTTGTGTACCAGCCGGAAAGCTGCTGGGCTTCATCAGATCCGTAGAGGAATTGAAGCAAACCCAGCCAAGATCCGAGCTTTGTCACAGCTAGATATCCCAAAAGACCTCAAGCAAATACAAAATTGATCGATGCGTGGCGGCTCTAAGCCGCTTTATCTCCGCCTAGGAGAAAAGGCATTACCTCTATCGCCTCCTTAGGCGCATCAACACTTCGAGTGGACGGATGCTGCCACCGCCGACTCAAGAAATAAAGGCCATATTGGCAACAACCGTCCTGGCTACGCCCAACCTAGGCGAACCAATGTTGTTATACATCGCAGCAACGCATCAAGTTGTAAGCGTGGTACTCGTCCGTCGAACGAGAGAAAGAAGGGCATAAATTCCCTCTTCAAAACCAGTATACTACGATCCACCGTGTTAACCCCTGCAAGTCCTGCTACTCCGCACTATCGAAGATAGCATACGCGGTGTTCATAGCATCCCGGATGTTCGACACTACTTTCAAGAGTGTTCGATAACAGTGGCCTCAAGTACCACTTAACGACATTATAAACAACCGCGACGCGACGGGCAGGATTGCAAATGGGCCATTGAGCTCTTACCATTTGATATATCTTACAAACCTCGGCGAGCTATAAAGTCACAAGTTTTGGCTGACTTTGTCGCTGAATGGACCGGTCAACTCCCTAAAGAATACGGCGATACTCCAATTGGATTATGCACTTCGACGGCTCTAAAATGTTAGCCGGATTGGGGGCTGGCGTCGTATTGACGTCCCCGACCGGGGACACAGTCCAATACGTACTTCAGATAATGTACACGGACTCCAACAACGCAGCCGAATACGAGGCCCTTTTACATGGTCTCCGGATGGCAATCTCCATGGGCATTCAATGCCTAGAGGTGCGCGGGGATTCAAACCTCGCAATATCCCAAATAAACGGAGACTTTGACGCCAAAGATCCGAAAATGGCAGCATATCGCAACGCTGTCCTAAAATGTTAGCCCGGTTCAAGGACTAGAATTCCATCACGTGGCCCGGATAATAACCAAGCAGCCGACGATCGGCACGCATTGGCGCAAAACGCGACGCTGTCCCTCCTAACATCTTCCCGGAATGGCTCTTCAAGCCATCCGTATTATGGGAAGAGGAGTCCGAACTAACAAACCGAACAAGCCGCACTAACCGCGATTCACCGATGATATAACACCTTCCGCCCACGACATAGTGGCAGTAATTGCCCCGTGGACAGAACCATTCCTCGCCTACTTGCTTAGGCAAGAGCTTCCCGAAGACCAAAATAAGGCCCGCTGCATTGTCCGACGATCTAAAGCCTACAAGGTCTAGAGGGAGAACTTTATAAGAAAAGTACAACCGGAGTCCTTCAAAGGTGTATCTCTGAAGAGGAAGGGCGAAACCTCCTGGCTGAAATTCATGCCGGACTAGGCGGACACCACGCCGCAGCTCGGCCCTTGTAGGGAAGGCATTCCGACAGGATTTTATCGCCGACGGCCCGAGCAGATGCTCAGACTTAGTCCAAAGATGCGCCGGTTGTCGCTCTTTGCTAATCGAGCTATATGCCACCCACCGCCTCAAAACTATACCCATTACCTGCCGTCATGTCCTGGGGCTTTACATGGTTGGACCACTTAAAGGGGGAACCCACAAGCAAAGGTACCTATTGGTCATGGTGGATAAATTCACCAAATGGATAGAGGCCAAGCCGCTTAAAACGGCAGAGTCCGGACCAGTGATAGACTTTATATCCGGGGTAGTACACTCGTTATGGTGTCCCCACAAAGATCATCACCGATAACGGCACGAACTTCACCGCCGATGAGGTTAAATCATGGTGCAAAAATATGGGCATCAAGCTCGATTACGCTCAGTCTATCATCCTCAAACCAACGGTCAAGTTGAACGAGCAAATGGTCTAATAATGAGCGGCATCAAACCCGCACTAGTGCGGTCCTCACGAAATCGACACACACCGGGTAGAGGAGCTCGACTCCGTACTATGGGGCTGCGGACAACGCTTAACCGTACTACCGGATTCACACCATTTTTATGGTATACGGCGCAGAAGCAGTTTTGCCTCGCGACATCATTCATGACTCACCTCGAAAAGCGCATGTAAGAAGAAAGAGAAGCCGAGTTGGATCGGCAGGACAGCTTGGACACATTGGAGGAAGAGCGCGACGTCACCAAGGCTCGTTCCGCATTCTATCAGCAGCAGGCTCGAAGATATCAAAGCAGAGAAGTACGGGCCAAGACTTACAACGTTGGCGAACTGGTTCTACGACTGCCGGACAAGAAGAAGGACAAGCTCAAGCCCAAATGGGAAGGCCCCTTCATCATCGATCAAGTCCTGACCGGCGGAGCATACCGTCTATGAAATGCATCGGATAACCGACTCGAGCCAAACCCATGGAACGCAGCCCGCCTCCGACGATTCTATGCCTAGCGCCGGACTAAGAGTTCGTCCCTTTCCCCCCGTCCAATTTTTTTTACTTCAGCTGCCTTTTGTTTCTCTTTTTCTTCCCAACCCTATTCATCCAAGCCTTAAAGGGCCTACTTGCGCAACGTTCACACGCAATTGATGTGCTATCCGCACTCATTATACCTGGGGGCTTCTTTACCAGAAGCTTAACTATACGGGCTTTATGCCCAGACATGTGTTAAAGCCTCCACATGTACCTTTTATTCACCATTATATGCATCGATATGACTTAAGTTTTGGCCAAGCTGGGTTGCTCGGCTCCAAAGCTTACCCCACGCTCCCGATTGTTCGGCTAGGAGGTAAAGGAGCACCTCTGCGATTGTTATTGCTGGGTCAGCGGATGTGTACCTCGACTGGGTGAAGCCGAAAGCTAGCGTTCTTAAGGGAATATTCGGTCGGTGACTTAAAAGATGATTTTTATCAACTTATTTATCTGCCCCAGATGTTTTTCTCTTTTTTGCAGTCCGGACATGCACTTTAGGGCATGCCACCCCAGAGGAAAGGAACCCTTAACGGAACTATTCTCCTGGAAGATGTTTCTTACTACCCATGTAATATAACATAACTAGTTGGGCACTTGTCCGATAAAGCACCGATGACCCCTACGCCTGGTCTCCATGCATACCCCGTTGTTTCATAACCGAGAAGGTATTCGACACACCCCGGACTCTTGGGTCCCGAGGTCGGCTTAAAAGGTCGGCAAAGACAAACGATCTACAATCCGCTAGAAGGTATTTTGTATGTCATTTTACAATACATTGTAAAATCGACTAGTTGTATTCTTCCTCAATCCCGCCTAACAGGTGTCTAATTTACATCCTGTTGGGAAAATTTAGCGCCAACTCCACTTGGCGATACTAAACTCACAGGATCTCCTTCCCATCGGGCCCCACAGTCCGACTTCGCCATGTGGTTGGGATCCGCCTTCTTGTACCGCGTCTTTACCATGGCCCAGCCTCCTCGGCACCTTGGCGGCAGGCCGAATCTTCCATATATGGAAGCGCTGCCGCACTCCTGCAGCTTCTCCAAGCTCCCCAAGACCCTCGGGTAAGGAGAAGGCTGGCCATAACGCTGGATGACGCCGCCATTGCCCGGCGAACTCGCTCGATCAGTTGCAACAATTCGAAGTTGATCACCCGCTGATACGGCATCTCCTCCGCAGGCGACACTGTGAGCATACCTGCGTAAATATTCATCAACTTGACTTCCTCGCCGAACTCTTCTTTTCAAAGGAGTTCGCCAAGCACTTACTATATATGCCGCGACGAAGCCGCTGATTCTCCTTAACGGAGCCCGACAGCTCGCCCGAACGCCTTTCAGCTCTTCTCCAAGCTGGGCATGGGCATCCCGAGCATGTTCCTTTCATATCGCACCTTATGCAGCACCCTCTCGCCGCCTTTAGTTGGCGCAGGTTCTTGCCTGTCCGGATCTTGTCCGCAGCACCTGCAACGCCGCTTTTTAGACTTGCGCATAGGCCAAACGCTACTTATCTTTCTAAAATAATGCGTTACTGTGAGAGGTCCTCGCGTTTCCTCCTGCGCTGTAAAATGCGGCCTCAAGTTGGGCCTTGCACTCTTGCAGCTCCTGAGACAGTTGGGTATTCTTCTCGGTAAGATCCTACGTTTCATATGATCCTTCAATCAGTCAATATAACTACTTTAAGTCTCGGGGGCTACTGGCATATACAACTATTAAATTCTCTTACCAGATGTCTTTTACATACCGCTCGTGGCTCGATAAAACCATCTTGAGCAGCACGAAGGTGCGCGTCCCCGTGTTAAAGGCATTCAACGCCTCGTGGAGAAGCACGCCACGAATACTGTCCGCGGCGCCTGTGATTCAGGGCACTCTCCACCTCATACTTGGTGGCGGACAGTCTGTCGGCATCCTCCGTCGGAGGAACGTCCGGCTCGCGCTTTGCGCCACCTCCCTCCTCGACCAAAAGCGGGAGCCCGCCGGTAGAGGTTGGATTGACAACTTTCACGCCCACAGTCCGGGGACGCTTTTTTCCCTATAAAAGTCATGAGCACTCAAATGCGCCCTAGAACGTTGTTCTAAATACTAAATTGTGAGCTACACCTTTGCGGCGACGTTTTCAGTCACGCTGCGCTCCTCTTCCGCCTCTTCGTCCGAATCGCCCATGTTGGTCAGCCACCGCTGGCTCGGCTTCGCCCTAGGGCGCCTCGCACAAAGCCATCATATACGATGGTCGAAATAAGCAAGGAAGGAATGACGGTGTCAGGGCTTCGGCCGCAATCACCTGGGAAGCCGGATATAGTCCGGGATAGTCGGTCGTGATGGCGACTAAAGCATTGTCCATGCTGAGCTGGTGGAACACCCGCCGATTAGCTCCACCTTTATGTCCGGATCCTCTTCGAGGCCGGATCCCGGGATCTCTCTGGATCCTCGGGCTGCGGAGCCGGACTTAGCATGCCCTCCACGGTCCGGCGCAGTTCCTGCGTCGAAGAAGAACACAATATAAGAAACTTAAGTTTCGAAAGGCACGGGTCGGACACGCTGAGTGTTCACTTACCCAAGGCCCGGGATTATTCATGGAAAACCCATTTAACGGGTTCGTCCGAGGAAATCCTCCTTCTCCCCCTTATACAGGCCGGACAAGATCGTCACCAGATCTTCGGCCGAATCCGGCCCTTTGCGCCATGACGGGTGGCATCGCCCTCCCGCTGAAATCCCACATGGGTGGCCTCAGATTGTAGTGGCTGCACCCCACAGAATGCATGTTGCCATGATTCCAATCATGGTCAACCCGGCATGGGCCAAGAACCTTATTCGCCCATCAAATAATGGACGCCTTGTCTTCCTCCCGATGTGGGCTCATGACGCAAACTAAGGCGTTTCTTCAGAGGAGCATTGCTGAACTCCGGAGGCCGATCCAACAGGTCCGCAGCGGAGCGCCTTCTATATAAAACCATTCAAAGCCAGTCTTGGGCGCTTCTTAGGGGTTCCGGATGGATATCCGTCCCGCAATGCGCTATATTTCGCGCCGCCCACTTGATATATGGACCCTCGTGAGAGCGGGGACAAGGCAGAACAACCTCTTCCACAACGCGAAGTGGGGCTCGACGCCCAGGAAAAGCTCGCAAAGAGCTATATAACCCGCAATATGCAGGATTGAGGCAGGCGTGAGGTGATGAAGCTGGAGTCCGTAGAACTCCAGGAACCCGTGGAGGAATGGATGTACAGGAAATCCGAGCGCCCTTATCAGATAGGGGACGAAGCATACCCGCTCCCCTTTGTTAGGATTTGGGGTAACCTCCACTTGCTTCCCACCTTTGTAGGTGGCCAGCTCGGCTCGAACCGGAACCATGAAGGCTGGAGGGATATACCCCCCCATTTGGAGCTTCACCAGCTCGTTGTGCGGAACAGAGCATCTCCTCCAATCTCCTGGCAAAGGGCCGGGAGCGCGAGAAAAGGAGCCGCGTTGACGGTCCATGATGGAATGGATTCTTGGTCGAAAGCGCTCCGATGAGTATTTGCGAGAGGAAGATGGTGATTTGGATCTGGATTCTTGCCTCCCTTATAGGCAGATTGTTCGCACAACTAGGGGGTAAAACATAAAAGATACCCTGGCTTTTCACATTCGCGACGCGCGGAAGAAGGCCATTATTGGGCGTGGAAGCCAAGACGCGCAACATTGATGAGGAAGCTGGACACTGCTCGCAGGTAATGGCGACTTGAAGGAGAACCCGCCTTTGCAACGCCAAGACTACACGATGCTGGACTTATCGTCATTGAAGCCTGGTTCGGGGTTACCGAGGGAGTCCCGGATTAGGGGGTGTCCGGATGTCCGGACTGCCATCATCGGCCGGACTATCATCGGCCGGACTATCATCATCGACCGGACTCCAAGACTATGAAGATACAAGATTAAAGACTTCGCCCCGTGTCCGGATGGGACTTTCCTTGGCGTGGAAGGCAAGCTTGGCGATACGGATATGTAGATCTCCTACCATTGTAACCGACTCTATGTAACCCTAGCCGTCTCCGGTGTCTATATAAACCGGAGGGCTCTAGTCCGTAGGACTATCAGAACAACAACCCTTACAATCATAGCATAGGCTAGCTTCTAGGGTTTAGCCTCCTTGATCTCGTGGTAGATCCACTCTTGTAAACATCCACAATATCAATATCAATCGAGCAGGACGTAGGGTTTTACCTCCATCAAGAGGGCCCGAACCTGGGTAAAACATCGTATCCCTTGTCTCCTGTTACCATCCGCCTAGACGCACAGTTCGGGACCCCCTACCCGAGATCCGCCGGTTTTGACACCGACAGAGGGTATTCTAAAATTTCATCTCGAGAGATTTCTTGATTTTGGTCTAGAGGAAATATATATGTTTTGTGCGGTAAATTGCATTGAGAATCCTTATATTGCCAACTATCTAAAGACAAGAAAACAAATAGAATATGAAGAGAGTACTAATGAAAGGGAAAATATTTCCCAATACCCTCCTATTGTTTATTATGATGAATCAGGTAACAAGGAGGAGCTTCCCACCACATAAATCTCTTCAACAAGAAGCTTGAAAAAATTGATTAATCCCATACGTGAGGTGGTGAAGAAGAAAATGAAAATAAAAAAGAATAGAGGTAAAAAGGTACCTCTCCCAAATAATGTTGTTCCTATTATTGTGGTGCCTCATGAAAATGAATCAAAAATAATTGTGGAAGATGATGCACTTGAAGATGATATTGCTTCTATATTTTATGGCACAATGTCCGAGGGCACTATTGATGATGATTTTGTTATGCCTATTGCTTGTTGTGATGATTATGATTGGGAAGATAATGATACTTCCTATAATCTGTCGGGGATCTGGAACGACACCTATGGGATCACTGGGAATCCCTACTACGGTTGGCGGGGCGTGGGGCTGCGCAAAGAGCGGGTCAAGAAGACCAACATGGGGGGATTTTTACCCAGGTTCGGGCCGCGAACGATGTGTAAAACTCTAGTCCTCCTTTGTGTGTATTTAGTGTTCTTGAGCCCCTGAACTAGCTGCGGTGCATGCCCAGTCCAAAAACTCCGAATCCTTCCTCAGTACGCCTCGGGCCTCCTTTTATATGTAAAAGGGGTTGCCACAGTGGCACACAGGAGGTGGAAAGTATGTACAGTGTACTATCTCCTGACATCATAGGACAAACGGATTTAATGCACCGCCTATGTGTCCTCTTGATTTATCGAGGACGGCAGAGAAGCTTGTCCCATCCAGCGCCACCTCGCCTTGCTTCGACGCGCGTCCAAGGTGACGAGGCATGCAGCGCCACGCTGGCTGGTTGCTTCTGAGCTGGTGCGGTGGCAGGGTCTTCATGAAGATCTGCATGCCTCCATGCAGGTGCTTGGCTAGTTGGCCTAGAAGTTGCATGCTTCCACGCAGGCGCTCGCCTAATTGGCGGGCTGGCCGCCACATCGGAACGGGGCAGCGAAACTCTGGCAAGTGCGGGCCTGGCCTCGACCCCGTAGATGTCCCTGGCAAGGGCCTTGCCGGGGTCTCATGGGCGTCCCCGGCAAGGATCTTGCCGGGGGTCTTCGTCTTCTGGTTCTCATCTAGTTTTGCAGGCCTTTGGTCTTTACAAAGATCTGCATGCCCCTACGCAAGGCACCCCTAAGTCTTGGCCTTGATGTTGTTGATGGTGCCAGAGGTCTCAGGATCAAGGGGGGGGGGGGGCTTGCTAGTGTTGGGCCCTTGCCGGGGCTACGTTGGCCGCCCCGTCAAGGCTCTTGTCGGGGGAATCCCATCTTGTCCCTTTGCTCTTTATGCTTCTGGCTTGAGTGCAGCCTTGGCAGCCTTGTACCTTTACTTCCTCTGCTCCGCCAAGCGTGGCCGTGGGTGTGGCTGCGATTGCCCGTGCACAAGTAAAGGGGTATAGAAAGGCCCCTACTTTTGTACACCCACATAATCTTGGAAATCTTTTTCGCACCAACTTGGGAAATTACGATGATATCAATTGTTATAGCATTGGTGCTATTCATACTATTAATGATGATAGTGATTATGCTTATTATATGCTAAGCCACAAGCTTGGGGATGCTATGTTTGATGAGAATGACATGTTTGAGAATTTATTTGCCGCAATTAATGTTTTTCCCAAGCTTGGGGATGATATGCTTAATGAAGATGATCTTTTTAGTCCCCCTACTTCGAATGATCAAATTTGCTATGATGATTGCATGCCTCCTATCTATGATGAGAACAAAGTTGCTACTTATGATGATTATTGTGATGATACTTATGTTATAAAAAGTAGGGATAATTATTGTCATAATTTTGATTATCCTTTTATTGAACATTACTCTTTTAATGTGGAAACAATTTATAGTATTCGAGTTCCATATGATACTCCCACTATTATGAATGAGAGGAAATTTTCTTATATGGAGAGTAATAAAATTTCTATGCTTTTGAATCATGAAAATAATACTTTATGTGATGGTTATGTTGATGAATCTATTCATGATGATATTGAAAATTATTACGAGAGAGGAACTTATGATTCATGATGCTCTTGTTATGTTTCAATCCTTATCTTTTATGCGAGCATCATTGAACTCATATTGCCTAGTTAAAAGGCATTAAAGAAAAGCGCTTGTTGGGAGACAACCCAACACTTTTACCTACTGTTTTTGTGCGTTCACATGATTATGTTACTGTAGTAATCATTTTTTATTGCTTTTGTTTCAATAAAGTGCCAAGTAAAACTTTTGGGATAGAGTCGATGATAGTTGACTTGAATCTGTGCAAAAACAGAAACTTTTGCGCTCACTCCAGGAATTTTAAAATTCACTAGAACGTGCTTTTGATCTTAATTTTTTACAGGTGATAGATATGCAAATTCTCTACGTTTTCCTAAGATTTCACAATTTTTGGAGTAGAAGAAGTATGGTTTGAGTACAGATTAGTACATATTGTTCTGTTTTTGACAGATTCTGTTTTCAATGCATAGTTTGCTTGTTTCCTAGTTTCTATGGCTTATATTGCTAAATATAAATTGTGGAAATGATATAATACAGTAGGCATTGTGTGGAAACAATTATCAATCTTGTCTTTTACATTACCAAAGTGAAATGGTTTTGCTATTTATCATACTAACCTATCTCACGAATTTCCGTTAAGTTTTGTGTGATTGAAGTTTTCAAGTTTTGGGTGAGATGTCGATATGAGGAGAATAAGGAGTGAGAAGACACTAAGATTGGGGATGCCCAAGGCACCCCAAGTTAATATCCAAGGAAGATCCAATCAACTAAGCTTGGGGATGCCCTGGAAGGCATCCCCTCTTTCGTCTCCAGTATTATCGGTAACCTCACTTGGAGCTATATTTTCATTCGTCACATGATATGAGTTTTACTTGGAGCGTCATTTTATTTTTTTAGGATTTGCTTGCTGCTATTTAGAATAGTTTTTTGCATCTTTTATTTCAATAAAAGTGGCCATGATAGCCTTTGCCATGCTTACTTTGCAAGTCTACATGTTGTTGTTTCAAAACAGAAAGTTTGCCGCTGTTGCAAAAATTCCCAAGAAAAGTCAGAATGTGATAAAATGTTGAAACTTTTTGCACAAAAATCTCTGATAAATTTTCTACAGTGTTGTAAATTTTCATAATTTTTGGAGTTAAAGAAGTATTGATACTCTTGCATTCTTTACAGACTGTATTGTTTTGGCAGATTGCTGTTATGTTTGCATATGTTTGCTTGTTTAATGATTCTATTTGAGGATAGGAGTATTAAATATGCAGAGGCATTTAGCATGCAATGTTGAATAATATTTTTTGCGATTTGCTATAGTAGAGAATGATAAGGTTTTGCATTGTTTTATACTAACTTATTGTCGGTGTTCTAGGAACGGGGGTCCCCAGACTTTCCTGCCTGCCGCCCACGGCGTGGCTAAGGCAGCAGGCCGTACGGCCCATCTTCATCAACAAGGCATCCAAGACCCTCGCGAGGGGCCAAGCCTCGCGATGCCGACGACGCAAGACCTCCTCAGGAGTGGCCTAGTCAGGCAGACTCACGAGGAGCGGAGATATCAAGGCGGGGCAAACCTCACGAGGCTCTCGTGACGTGAGCATGACGATCGACACCAGGCGGGCGCCAAGCGGGCGCCAGCGCGCGCAGCATCCTTGTTCCCTCTTTGGTGCTAAGGAGGCCAACGCAGGCGAGGAGTACCGAGGCATCAGGCAAAGGTTGCTATATCGGTGCAACGAGACCAAGACCAGCAGGACGGCAAGACGGAGGTCATCGTGGAGCCCAGGACGGCGTCACCACCAGAGCCTTTCGCAGGCGAAGACCGCTTTTGTCAGGATAGCTTGTACTAGCTGCCCCCTTTAAATTTGCCCGCCGTTGTTGGCTCCCTTCCCGCTCAATATTTGGGAAGAGGACCAGGGCCTATATAAGTAAAGCTAGCCACCACAGTAGGGGGGATCCTAGCTTGATCTGATCGGCAGTTCATCCAGCTCTCACCCGCTAAGTCACCAAGCAAAAGAACACCTCAACCTCAGGAGGATGTTCTTCCCTCTGTACTGTTCATCATCAGCCCAAGAGGCAATCCACCACCACACACTGGAGTAGGGTATTACACAACAACGGTGGCCCAAACCAGTATAAATCTCGTGTCTCTTTGCGTTGTGAGTTCGTCGAGTTCGTCCGCGAGATCTTAGCAAGCTAGGGCGTAGATCGGTAGGAGGGAAAGACTTCGCGCACACCCCAGTGTTCGAACCTTAAGGGTTTGCCGGAACCCCACATCCGACACTTATCTCACGAGTTCTTGTTGAGTTTTGTGTGGATGAAGTTTTTAAGATTTAGGGAACCCGTGATATAAAAGGAATTAAGGAGACACAAAAACTCAAGCTTGGGGATGCCCAAGGCATCCCACCTTTCTTCTTCAACAATTATCGATTAGTATTGGTTGAGCCTAAGTTTTTGCTCCTCCACATGAGTTGTGCTATCCTTGAAATGTCATTTATTTTCATTTTGCTTGTTGTTTTAATAAAATACTTAGATCTGAAAGTTTTAAATAAGAGAGAGTCTTCACATAGCTATCTATTTACTTAACTACTCGCTTGATCTTCACTTATATCTTTTTGGAGTAGCTGGTCATTTACCCTTGTGCTTCACTTATATCCTATGAGTAAATTGTTGAATGAATTGAATATTTTGAAGTTGAAATTATATATTCATATCATGCCTAGTGGTAGCTTCACATTGGGTTTAGAAAGTGAAATCTTTTGAAGCTTGACAATCACAATATTGGTCATACAAGCAATTCCTGAATGATTACTATAAGGAAGAGAACTTCCACTATCTTGGAAATCTTTTGTGATTGTGAGCCCCCATCAAAATATTATATGCCAAAATTGTTGACGTTGGACAAGGAAGACAACACAATGATTTATGTTTGTTCATATTCACATAGAAGTTATATTGTCATAGATCCTTCAACATGTGGTGCTTGCCCCCCATCTTTTCTAGCCAAAAAATTCCGCACCAAGTAGAGATACTACTTATGCATCCAAAAACCCTTAAACCAAATCTTATTTTCAAGAGTCCACCATACCTACCTAAGGATTGAGGAAGATCCTTCAAGTAAGTTGTCATCAGTGCAATAAGGCAATAAAAATTGCTTCTAAAAGTGTTAGATCATTCAGTGTAAGAGAAAATTGAGCGTTGTACGAACTTGTGATGGCAAAGAATAAAAGCGACAGACTGCATAATAAAGGTTGCTATCATAAGGGGCAATATAACGTGACGTTCTTTTGCACTAAGGGATTGAGCATACAAACAAAAAGCGCATGGCAACCTCTGTTTCCCTCTGCGGAGGGCGTATCTTTTACTTCTATGTATTTATCATGCAAGATTCAAAGTTTTTCTCTCTATTCCTTTTTATTTTTCTCTTTTGGCAAGCATCATGTGGTGAGGAAAGATCTAGGCACATATATCCAGTTGGATATGGGTAGCATGAGTTATTATTGTTGACATCACCCTTGAGGTGAATATGTTGGGAGGCGAAATTATAAGCCCCCATCTTTCTATGTGTCCGGTTGAAACGTTTTGCTCATGTGTATGCGGTGAGTGTTAGCAATCATAGAAGACTATATGATGGTTGAGTATGTGGAGCTCTTACTTATACTCTGTTGAATAAGTTGAATTGCAATTGTTTGGTGACTAAGAATATAGGTTATTGAGTTTCAAGAGAATTCATTGTTTGAACCTTAACATGTGAATTGGATGCCACTTTGTCATGATGAGTTTTATGAGAAAGAATTGTTGTTATGATGCTAGGAAAAGTGATTAAAATTATCATTGATCAAACTTATGCACTTTGCTAGCATTCACAATTCATAAATTATTTCTTTTATCATTTACCTACTCGAGGACGAGTAGGAATTAAGCTTGGAGATGCTGATACATCTCCAACGTATCTATAACTTACGAAGTATTCATGCAGTTATATTATCATTCTTGGATGTTTTACAATCATTTTATAGCAACTATATATCATTTTTTGAACTAACCTATTGACCCAGTGCCAGTTGCTGTTTTTTGCTTGTTTTTTACATCGCAAGAAATCAATATCAAACAGAGTCCAAACACCGCAAAACTTTTTGTGGATTTTTTATGGACCAGAAGACATCTAGTGGGCCAGAGAAGCACCTGGGGGTGCCCCGAGGGGTGCACAACCCACCAGGGTGCGCTTGGGGGCCCAAGCGCACCCAGGTAGGTTGTGCCAACCCGATGGCCTCCCGCACCCCCTCTTTGCCCTATAAATCGTCAAATATTCCAAAAAAACCCTTGGGGTAGCCCTAGATCGGAAGTTCCGCCGCCGCAAGCCTCTGTAGACACGAAAAACCAATCTAGACCCCGTTCCTGCACCCTGCCGGAGGGGGAAATCATCTCCGACGGCCATCTTCATCATCCCGGCGGCCACCATGATGAGGAGGGAGTAGTCCACCCTCGGGGCTGAGGGTTTGTACCAGTAGCTATGTATTTAATCTCTCTCTCTCTCTCTCTCATGTTCTTGAGATGTCACGATCTTGAGGTATCGCGGGCTTTGTTAATATAGTCGGATCACATGGTGTTTCCCCCTCTCTATCTTGTTGTGAATTGAGTTTTCCCTTTGAGATTTCGTTTCATCGGATTGAATACTTCTATGGATTAGAGAACACTTGATGTATGTCTTGCAATGAATACCTGTGGTGATAATGGGGTATCATATTGATTCACTTGATATGTGTTTTGGCACTCAACTCAAAGATTCCTGAGGTGACATTGGGGTAATCTATGCATAGGGGTTGATGCACGTTCTTGTCTTTGTTTCTCCGGTAGAAATCTTGGGGCACTCTTGTGGCACCCCGGCTCAGAGCAACCGGTTCACCATGCATTGCCAGCCCAGAGACCTTGTCTTCTGGCAACACACAACATCTTGGTACACAAAACAACCGCTTTATTGATGCTAGTGGATCAAAGTTTAAATTACAACAGGTAAAGAGGCCAAGCGGCACACACGGTGCGGCTGAAAAATATGTACATTATTTAGCGAACATAAAGGGGCCTCGATCATAGCAACTACGCGGTAGCAGAACAATGTCGTAGTGGAACTCCATAGCACAGGGACACCGGTGTGGACACGATCTAGACTCGGACATCACTCCTTTCCAGCGAGACTTTCCTGAAATCTGGCATGACACGCCACGTCAGTACATTGAATGTACTTGCAAGCTCACAACAAGCATAAACATAATGACAAACAATATCATGATAATTAACCAATTATTAATAGTGCAACAATATATCCAACATGATGTGATCATGCTTTTGTGAGAAAAGTCCCTCGGACTGGCTTCCCAACGGTGATCGCTCTAGGATCACAAACGTACCAACCTCATGGTATTAACTAGGGATACCTCTTGATCCTTCTGGCGACCACAACCACGACCAATATTTGGTCTCAAAGGGTGATCCTTCCGGCGATCGCAACCACGACCAACACTTGGTCTCAAAAAGCAAGATGACCTTCAGGCCATCATCAACAGTGCAAAGTTCATAACTTAGTGTGCAAGATTTATTAAACATAAACCCATGGTGTGACCTACTTTCGAGCGTGTCCCTAACTGTGGGCTCGACTACCGGTAGATTAATACACTCTACAGAGGTAGCGCACTTTACCCACACCACGGAACCCATGGCCTCGTCATTCCATTCCGGCAGACCAACGGCATTCCAACGAAACCCCTCCATTGCCATGACACTCTCCCGGCCACTCCGACTCACTCCCCACTGGGCTAGTCCTGGGTGGCCCCGTGTCTACCAAAGACACAAATGACCACCGTCGTGGCCAAAACATAAACGTCCCACAAGGGGACACGGTACCATAATCTCAACAACGGGCACACAAGGTTATGTCTGCTTACCGCGCCAGGGTACCGCACGCCCATAACCTTCCCTCGTTGGAGGCACCGACCAGAGGCATGACAACGGACCGAATAAAGGCCTTCCCATAAAGGCAAATGTGGTTGCACTGGGAAAAACTCGATTCAGTGGCACCATGACCCGGTCAACGATATATTCAAGTTGAGTTATTATCAGGTTCAACTTAAAATGAAAATAACCGGTGTCATAGTATGCCATGAAATGCAACACTAACATATGCATCAAATATCAACGGAAATGACTGAGTCAACTAAATCCACACTAAGTATAAACATCAAAAACTCATGACACTCCTCTGGTTAGGATTAAACATCACTTTAAACAGAATCTTTTCTAACAAATATATCAATTTACTCATGCAAGAAAAATAACTCCAAATAACTACTTATATTCATAACCATATTACTCTTTCATAACAAAAATTAATTCTAGTTTCTTTACCCACCTAGTTGGCTTCAAACTTTCTGTAAAACAAGCAACTAACAGAATATAAATAACATAATAGTGATTTAAATGCATGGATTAAATCATTCATTCAAGTAAAAAAATCACAAATATTGTAATGGCACCATGAAAATGTTGATGTGCCTTGTCTTAGTGCAGATGATGTTCACAAGCCTCCTCATGATCCTCAAGACAAGCTTCACTCTCTGAAAATATTTATAAACACAAAAACAAAATATCAAGAACCCTTCTGAAATTCACCAGAAAATCTAGACAGCAGTGGAAAATCCCATTTTTGGTGAGCTGCTAGATTTCTCTACAAAGAACACAATGCAAAAGGAATCAATTCATTTGGACTTATGGTTAAAGAGTTTTGGCTGTTTGAAGCTCTCTGGAAAAAATATGAAATTTGAATTTAAATAAAATAGATTAGGGGGGTGACGTCGAAGGCGTAAAGCCTCACGGGCGCCACCACTCGTACCGCTTCGCGCGCGTACTGAGTGGCTGACTAGCGGGCCCCGCTAGTGAGGTGAGGGGGAGGGGGAGAAGGAAATAGAGGACGGCGTGGCTTCGCTGGAGCACACGCCGGCGACGAGGGCTTCTTGGACAAAATGAGAGGGAGGGATCAAGAGAGGAGACGGAGGCGCACCTACCCGTACACGTAGAGTAGCTAGGGGTGGTCGGACAGCGTCGGAATCAGCCTCTCTAGTGGAAGCAGAGAGTGGATGTCGCCGGAGACGAAGACGCCGGCGAACATAGGTGACTCCAGGGGCTCCAACCAGGCGGAACAGCACCACCAAAGAGCGGTGGAGGCCCTGGAAGGGCTGCCCAGGCCTGGGAAGGGCTGGAGCTACGGTGACGACCCGAGGGGATCGCCGGCAAGCTAGAGCTCAGGGGCGGCGGCCCGCGGCCTGCCCGGCCAGGCTATGGCTTCTACAAGATCGTGGAGTGTGTGGGAGGAGTGGGTGATGCTCGAGGAGGCTGGGGAGGGCTCTATTTATAGCTGAGCATCGAGGTGGGATCGGGCTCCGCTGGTGGACACCTGGACACGGCGCTCGGTGATGAATGGCGTCAGCGAGAGGGGGAGAAGGCGACACAGCTCACGCGGGAACTGTGGGCGAGCGGGGACGAGCACAGGGGCACTGGGGTGACGACGAGCACAGTGCGCACCGCACTGGTACTTTGGCCGGACCGTGCCCGTGCTCGCTGCGGCGAGCTCCGGCATCGGCGAGCGCCAGGAGGGAGTTAAGAGGTTCGGGACGACAATTTTGGCACGTCTTGGCAAGGCTAGGCAGTCGGGGAAGCGAGCACGCGAGCAACAGAAGCTTGGGCGTGACGCAGAGCACGTCGACACGCAGGTTGGCATCATGTACACACGTGGTCACCGCATGAACTCTGCCCTTAGGCCGACCTAAGTCCAAACTTCATGTCTGGCGTGTTGTTCGTGGTAGTTTTGAAGGTTACCACACTTTGGTTTGGACTCAGACGTAGTAGAATAGATTTCAACTACCAAGTAAGTTTCTGATCAGTAACTTTGAGAGCTTACTATGGTCAAACTACTGGGAGTTGGGAGCTGGGCTTTGGAGGTTAGCAATCATCTACTAAGGTGATGATGCACAATAAAAATCAGCCACAATGGAGCAAGTAAAATTGTAGTTGCTATAGAAACCACCATTTCTGTCCAGAACAGAAAATATTTTCTGTAGCAAAAATATTACAAAAAGTGATGAAATATTTTTGCTTAGGAAGGTGCCCTAGGGTTCAAAGAATATTTGTGAATTTTCTCAGATTTTTGTGGGCAAGAAAAATTGGGGTTTCTTTGAAGCACATTGAGCTAGCTAGGGTTTAAGAGAGGGAAATGAATATTTTTCATTTAAGAAAAATATTCCAAATATTATTTTGAGGTGAACCAGAGAGGGAATGATAGTTAGAAAGGGAAATGAGGCACTTGGGTGAAAGTCAAGGGGTACCCAAGTGTTTAAGTCCATATGAAAAGATTCAAAACTCCAAATTTCAAAATCAAACCAGCTGAAAATCAGGAAAATAGAAAAGGGCAAAAACCAGGCTGTCATGAACCTCCCCCACTTAGAATGAATCTCGTCCTCGAGATTCGGTTCCTTGGGAAAACCATTCTGGATAATGTGCCTTTAGAAATTCTTCACGTTCCCAAGTTGATTCTGACTCTATGTGATGCTCCCACTGAACCTTGTAGAACTTCCTTGCTTTACTACGGGTGACCCTTTCCATCTGATCCAAAATTCTAACTGGCCTTTCTTCATATGTTAAATCCTTTGCCAGCTCTATTTCAGTCATAGCAGTCTTTTTCTCAGGCGGCGATATGCATCGCCTCAATTGTGAAACATGAAACACGTTGTGCATGTCCGACAATTCAGGGGGTAGTTCCAACTGATAGGACAGTACCCACACGGGACATAACTGGAAATGGACCAATAAATCTGGGTGCCAACTTCCACGAGTCTGGAATCTCTTGAATCCTTTCATAGGAGTGACTCGGAGGTATACGTGTTCTCCGGGTTCAAAACTAATCTGTCGGTGCTTTGCATCATAATAACTCTTCTATCGAGATTTGGCCAATTGTAATCTGTCTCTGATTTCCTTGACTTGTTTCTCAGCTTCCATCATGAGATTTGTTCTGAAAATACGGCTATCTCCAGTTTGAGACCAATTTAAAGGAGTGCGGCACTTACAGCCATACAAAGCCTTATACGGTAACATCTTTAGACTGGTCTGGAAGCTGTTGTTGTAAGAGAACTCGGCATACGGCAGGCAGTCTTCCCATTTAGGTCCTTGGGCCAAAGCACAGGCTCGCAACATATCTTCGAGTATTTTATTTACCCGCTCTGTTTGTCCATCAGTCTAAGGATGATAAGCGGTACTGTATTTTAGCACCGTCCCCAAGGCTTGATGGAGACGTGACCAGAAAGCGGAGGTAAAAAGTGAACCTCGGTCAGAAGTGATGGTTCTGGGTACTCCATGCAGGATGACTATTCTAGACACATACAGTTGTGCAAGTTGATCTGCTCGATATGTAGTTCTGATCGGGATAAAGTGAGCTACCTTGGTTAAGGTGTCCACTATGACCCAGATTGCATCATTGCCTTGCTGAGTTTTAGGTAGCCCTGTGATGAAATCCATGCAGACATCATCCCATTTCCATTGTGAAACTGGCAGCGGTTGGAGAAGTCCGGCTCGCTTCTGATGCTCCGCCTTCACCTTGTTGCATATGTCGCAACATGCCACAAAATAGGCAATGTCTTTCTTCATTCCATCCCACCAGAATATTTGTCGAAGGTCTTCATCCATTTTCGTACCTCCAGGGTGAATAGAATACGAAGATTCGTGTGCTTCTGACAGGATTCTGTGCTTTAAATCCGCCTGATTGGGTACACAAATCCTTCCACGGAATCGAAGGGTACCAAATTGGTCCTTTGAGAAATCTGATATCCGTCCTGCTACCATACTCTTGGCACGTTTCTACAGGACGGCGTCAGCTGGCTGGGCCTTGCGGATCTCTTCCTCAAGTGTGGGGGCAACTTCCAAAATATTAGCAAGGCCAACATCAACTATGACCAGGTTGAGCTGAGCAATCTCCTCTTGAAGTTTAGGAGGCAAGGATTTCAATATGACATTTAGGCTGACAGGCTTTCGACTGAGTGCATCGGCAACCACGTCGGCCTTACCCGGGTGGTAATTTATTCCAAGATCATAATCCTTGACTAACTCAAGCCATCTTCGTTGACGGAGATTTAAATCTGGCTGAGTAAATATATATTTGAGACTTTTGTGATCGGTAAAAAATTGGCACCTCTTCCCGATGAGGTAGTGTCTCCAAATTTTTAGAGCATGAACCGCCGCGGCCAATTCCAGATCATGAGTAGGATAATTTCCCTCGTGGGGTCATAGCTGTCGCGATGCATATGCTACTACCTTGCCGTCTTACATAAGTACGCATCCAAGTCCTTGTCTAGAGGCGTCATAGTACACATCAAAACTGCGGTAGATATCTGGAAGAGTTAACACAGGTGCGGTCGTCAGCCGTATCTTTAGCTCATTGAAACTTTTCTCACAGTCCTCAGTCCATTCAAACTTCTTATCCTTTTTGAGTAGCTCCATCATGGGTTTAGCAATCTTGGAAAACCCTTCAATGAAACGACGGTAATATCCGGGTAATCCAAGAAAACTCTGGATCTGTGATACGGTTGTGGGCGGCAACCAATCGAGCACATCCTTTACTTTGCTTGGGTCCACGGCTATTCCTTTGGCGGGTAGCACATGTTCAAGAAATCCAACTTGCTCGAGCCAAAACTCACATTTACTGAATTTTGCGTATAGTTGATGGTCGCGGAGTCATTGTAGCACTGCGTGGAGGTGTTCTTTTTGATCTTCTTCACTCTTTGAGTAAATAAGTATGTCATCGATGAAGACTACCACGAACTTATCGAGGAAGTCCATGAATACTTTGTTCATCATGTGCATGAAGAAGGCAGGGGCATTGCTGAGACCAAAGGACATAACTGTATATTCATAACCGTATCGAGTGGTGAATGCGGTCTTAGGAATATCTTCCTTTTTAATCTTGAGCTGATGATATTCTATCCATAAATCAATCTTGGAGAATACCTTGGCCCCACTGAGCTGATCAAACAAGTCATCAATCCTTGGCAGCGGATATTTATTTTTGATTGTTACATCATTCAGCTGACAATAATCCACACACATGAGGAGGCTACCATCCTTCTTGTCCACAAAGATAGCAGGTGATCCCCATGGTGAAGAGCTGGGGCGGATGTATCCTTTGTAGAGCATTTCATCAAGTTGTTTCTTTAGCTCCACTAATTCTGATGAGGGCATCCGGTAATACTTCTTGTATACCAGTGCGGTTCCGGGCACAAGATCAATTGCAAACTCAAGCTCTCGATTTGGTGGCATGCCTGGCAGTTCTTCTGGAAATACATCAGGAAACTCACTGACCACAGGAATTAATTCCAACTCAGCCACAGTGGTGAAGACCATTTCTTTCTTGGGTATGCTTCTACGAGCATAGAATTTGGTAGTCTGCCCCTTCTGACTGGTCAAAGTGACTTCTCGGGTCGCGCAATTTATGCATACTTGATATGGGTCAACCAATTCATACCCAAGATAACATCCAACTTTACACACTCAATGATTATCAAGGAAGTTGGAAAACAGACTCCATTGATATTAATTTCCAGATTACGGCAGACCAGATTGCTCTTGATTAAGGATCCCGGGGTTTATACCAGCATATTCTTGCCCAAAAGTGAACAAGGAAATTTGTTTTGGGCAAAAAAAATCCGAGAAATAAAAGAGTGGGAAGCCCCAAAGTATAATAAAATTACGGCAGGTATGTTATTAACAGAAAACATACCAATGATGACTTCAGGGTTCTCTTGGGCTTCATCGGTGGAGAGGTGATGAACGTGCCTAGTGATGTTATGCTGGTTCAGGCGTGACTCCATAAAGTTGACTTGTGGTCAAATTAGTGCACTTGTCTTGCCGTTCTTGGGGCACTGTCTGGCATAATGTCCGTTTTGCCCACAACTGAAGCAAGAATTGTTGTGCTAGCGATCCTCGTGCACTGGGTTGGTCACGACATTCTTGACTTGGGTGGTGGTCTTGTTAACATTCTGTTGCCAATTGGGCTTGTATTCCACCTGAGTCTGCTGCCAGGTACGAGCCTTTTGCACGGGTTGCCCTTCCTTCCTTGGCTCAAACTTGCGCTTGTGGTCATTGTTAGCAAGCCTGTTGTCTGATGCGAGCTTGTGCTCCCTCTCAGCAATGAAAGCCTTGTTCACCAGAGTTTGGAAATCTGGGAAATCAAACATACTGAGGGTACACCGGAGTTGCGGGTTTAATCCTCCAAGAAATCTGTCAATCTTTGTTTCTTCAGTGGCCACATCATAAAGGGAGTAACGTGACAGAGGATTGAATTTTTTGCAAATATTCACCCACAGACTGATTTCCTTGGAGGAGTGCGAGAAATTCACGCTGCTTAGTCTTCATAATTCCAGTAGGGATATGATATTTCCGGAACTGATCCTTGAATTTTGACGAGGTGATTTCATCATCAGCAGGCCACATGGCTTTTGTATTTTCCCACCATATGGCAACAACGCCTTCAAGGTAATGAGTTGCAAATGGAACTTTATCATCTTCTTCAATACGAGAAATCTCAAGCTTTGTCTCAATGGTTCGTAACCAATCGTCTGCATCCAAGGGATCAATAACCTGACTGAAACTGGGAGGCTTGGTCCTCTGAAAATCTGACAGCTTGGAGTGATGACCGTTCTGATTTCCATTCTGTCCCACCATAGCTTGCACACTTCTTAATACTTCAATCAGATCATTATTCATCCTTTCCTCAATCATACGCAGAATTTGCTCGGTGCAGGGCGGATTTGGCGGTGGAGGCGGTGGTGGAACGTATGGCTCGGGGGAGTGTCCTGCCTGTCGTGCGGAATGACGAACAAGAGTACCCTCGCGAACGTTGCTACTGCTGCCTCCCCGCGGCATCCTATTGTGGATTTTTTCCAAGACAACACAAGCGAGATGAGAAACATCCAAAAATAAATTGGGGAAAAGCCAGCAACAAATCCCAAGATAAACTGAAATAATGAGGAAAATACGGCGAATAAAGTAGAGTTCCAACATAATTATACATAGACTCATACATGAAAGATAATCAACATGTCAGGTTCAACTACTCTCATACAGGAAACGAAACATCATGACTCGTACGACTACATCCGTACACCATCCTGACGACTGCGAATACTCAGAAGCTCTACTGCTCTGCTGGTGCTGCGGGGTCCTCTCCTGAAGTGGACTCGGATCCTGAACTGACGAGGTTAACTGAGACCTCCGAGTTAAATGTAACTCGACGACGCTGCCTCGAGGGCTCTCCCTCCGGGGCAGGTGTAGGGTGAAGCATCAGGGCAACAGGAGTAGTGAGAAGTGAAACCCACTCACCAGGAGCACTGAGAGGATTCACGGTCGAGGAGCCCGAGCTACTCGGAGGAGTAACCAGCGAAATAGGGGAACTAGAACAGGCTGGAATATAAGGAGTAAATCCCAGGAAGGATGGAGCAGTGGTAGACCTAGTAGAGACTAAAGCAGATGCTAAAGCAGTACGAGCACGAGTCAGCTCTCGAGCCAGCTCGTGGATCATAAGCTAGCTAGCAGTGATATAACGAGCAAGGTGGCTAGCTACACTATCAGACTCCGGATCAATGATAGGGAAATGGACGCGACCATTGTCGTGCAGAGAAGGATAGTAGTAGAAACCTGGGTGGTTCTACATTCGGACCTCGTTGTAACGAAGCTCGACAAGGACCTCGAATGCAGCAAACTGGACAGCCTGAGAAGCGGTAGAAGCGTAACCGCTCCGAGAGGTACGAGTGTAAGTGCTGGAAACGGAACTGGTGCGCAGAGTAACCACTGCGTGATACTCATACACTGAGTCAGCTAGATGCTCTCGGTACACACGATAGACTGGGTCATCACCAAGGGGGTACAGCCGACGCCACACGTTACGAAGGAGGTGCGGCGACGTGAACGACATCAGCTGCAACTGGCATGGATACGGCACCGGAGCCATCTACACTCACAACCATTAGTAGGTTAGCATAAAAATAAAACAAACACATGCAATGCAACAACCAGCTATGAATGCTACCGGCACTCAACTTAAACTCGCATCTAACATCTAGTTAACACGTTGTAGTCTAGCGTGGCCTACAGTCAGCACGGCTCTGATACCAAGCGTTGTGGAACCCCGGCTCGGAGCAACCAGTTCACCATGCATTGCCAGCCCAGAGACCTTGTCTTCTGGCAACACACAACATCTTGGTACAGAAAACAACCGCTTTATTGATGCTAGCGGATCAAAGTTCAAATTACAACAGTTAACGAGGCCAAGCGCACACACGGTGCGGCTGAACAATATGTACATTATTTAGTGAACATAAAGGGGCCTCGATCATAGCAACTACGCAGCAGCGGAACAACGTCGTAGCAGAACTCCATAGCACAAGGACACCGATGTGGACACAATCTAGACTCGGACAGCACTCCTTTCCAACAAGACTTTCCTGAAATCTGGCGTGACACGCCAGGTCAGTACATTGAATGTACTTGCAAGCTCACAATAAGCATAGACATAATGACAAACAATATCATGATAATTAACCAATTATTAATAATGCAACAATATATCCAACATATTGTGATCATGCTTTTGTGAGAAAAGTCCCTCGGACTGGCTTACCAACGGTGATCACTCTAGGATCACAAACGTACCAACCTCATGGTCTTAACAAGTGATACCTCGTGATCCTTCCGGTGACCACAACCACGACCAATATTTGGTCTCAAACGATGATCCTTCCAGCGATCACAACCACGACTAACACTTGGTCTCAAACAACAAGACGACCTTCACGCCATCATCAACAGTGCAAAGTTCATAACTTAGTGTGCAAGATTTATTAAACATAAACCCACGGTGTGACCTACTTTCGAGCGTGTCCGTAACTGTGGACTCGGCTATCGATAGATTAATACACTCTGCAGAGGTAGCGCACTTTACCCACACCACGGAACCCATGGCCTCGTCATCCCATTCGGGTGGACCAACGGCATTCCGACGAAACCCCTCCATTGCCATGAGACTTTCTCGGCCACTCCGACTCACTCCCCACTGGGCTAGTCCTGGGTGGCCCCGTGTCTACCAAAGACACCAACGACCACCGTCGTGGCCAAAACATAAACGTCCCACACGGGGACACGGTACCATAATCTCAACAACGGGCACACAAGATTATGTCTGCTTACCGGGCCAGGGTACCGCACGCCCATAACCTTCCCTCGTTGGAGGCACCGACCATAGGCATGACAACGGACCAAATAAAGGCCTTCCCATAAAGGCAAATGTGGTTGCATTGGGAAAAACTCAATTCAGTGGCACCATGACCCGGTAAACGATATATTCAAGTTGAGTTATTATCAGGTTCAACTTAAAATGAAAATAACCAGAGTCATAGTATGCCATGAAATGCAACACTAACATATGCATCACATATCAACGGAAATGACTGAGTCAACTAAATCCACACTAAGTATAAACATCAAGAACTCATGACACTCCTCTGGTTAGGATTAAACATCACTTCAAAACAGAATCTTTTCTAACAAATTTATCAATTTACTCATGCAAGAAAAATAACTCCAAATAACTACTTACATTCATAACCATATTACTCTTTCGTAACAAAAATTAATTCTAGTTTCTTTACCCACTTAGTTAGGTTCAAACTTTCTGTAAATCAAGCATATTAACTTAAACAAGCAACTACTAGAATATAAATAACATAATAGTGATTTAAATGCATGGATTAAATCATTCATTCAAGTAAGAAAATCACAAATATTGTAATGGCACCATGAAAATGTTGTTGTGGCTTGCCTTAGTGTAGATGAGGTTCACAAGCCTCCTGGTGATCCTCAAGACAAGCTTCACTCTCGGAAAATATTTATAAACACAAAAAGAAAACATCAAGAACCCTTCTGAAATTCACTAGAAAATCTAGACAGCATGGGAAAATCCCTTTTTTGGTAAGCTGCTAGATTTCTTTACAAAGTACACAATGCAAAAAGAATCAATTCATTTGGACTTATGGTTAAAGAGTTTTGGCTGTTGGAAGCTCTCTGAAAAAAATATGAAATTTGAATTTAAATAAAACAGACTGGGGGTGACGTCGAAGGCGTAAAGCCTCGCGGGCGCCACCACTCGTACCGCTTCACGCGCTACTGAGTGGTTGACTAGCGGGCCCCGCTAGTCAGGTGAGCGGGATGGGGAGAAGGAAACAAAGGACGTCGTGGCTTCGCCGGAGCACACGCCGGCGACGAGGGCTTCTTGGCCAAAACAAGAGGGAGGGATCGAGAGAGGAGATTGAGGCGCACCTGCCCGTACCCGTAGAGTAGCTATGGGTGGTCGGACGGCGTCGGAATCAGCCTCTCTAGAGGAGGCAGAGAGCGGAGGTTGCCGGAGACGAAGACGACGGCGAACAGAGGCGACTCCAGGGGCTCCAACCAGGCAGAACAACCCCACCGAAGAGCGGCGGAGGCCCTGGAAGGGTTGCCCAGGCCTGGGAAGGGCTGGAGCTATGGAGACGACCTAAGGGGATTGCCGGCAAGCTCGATCTCAGGCCGTGGCCTGCCCGGCCAGGCTACGGCTTCTACAAGATCGTGGAGTGTGTGGGAGGAGTGGTTGATGCTCGAGGAGGCTGGGAGGGCTCTATTTATAACCGAGCGTCGAGGGGGGATCTGGCTCCGCCGGTGGACACCTGGACACGGCGCCCGGTGACGAACGGCGTCAACGAGACGGGGAGAAGGCGGCGCAGCTCACGCGGGAACTATAGGCGAGCGGGGACAAGCACAGGGGCACTGGGGTGACGACGAGCACAGTGCGCACCGCAATGTTACGTTGGCCGGACCGCGCCCGTTCTTGCTGCGGCGAGCTCCGGCGTCGGCGAGCGCCAAGAGGGAGTTAAGAGGTTCGGGACGATGATTTTGGCACGTTTTGGCAAGGCTAGGCAGTCGGGGAAGCGAGCACGCGAGCAACAGAAGCTCGGGCGTGACGCAGAGCGCGTCGACACACAGGTTGGCTTCATGTACACACGTGGTCACCGCGTGAACTCTGCCCTTAGGCCGACCTAAGTCCAAACTTCATGTCTGACGTGTTGTTCGTGGTAGTTTTGAAGCTTACCACACTTTGGTTTGGACTCAGACGCAGTAGAATAGATTTCAACTGCCAAGTAAGTTTCTGATCAGTAACTTTGAGAGCTTACTGTGGTCAAACTACTGGGAGTTGGGAGCTGGGCTTTGGAGGTTAGCAATCATCTACTAAGGTGATGATGCACAAGAAAAATCAGCCACAATGGAGCAAGTAAAATGGTAGTTGCTGTAGAAACCACCATTTCTGTCCAGAACAGAAAATATTTTCTGTAGCAAAAATATTCCAAAAAGTGATGAAATATTTTTGCTCAGGAAGGTGCCCTAGGGTTCAAAGAATATTTGTGAATTTTCTCAGATTTTTGGGGGCAAGAAAAATTGGGGTTGCTTTGGAGCACATTGAGCTAGCTAGGGTTTAAGAGAGGGAAATGAATATTTTTCATTTAATAAAAATATTACAAATATTACTTTGAGGTGAACCAGAGAGGGAATGATAGTTATAAAGGGAAATGAGGCACTTGGGTGAAAGTCAAGGGGTACCCAAGTGTTTAAGTCCATATGAAAAGATTCAAAACTCCAAATTTCAAAATCAAACCAACTGAAAATCAGGCAAATAGAAAAGGGCAAAAACCAGGCTGTAACAACTCTTTGAGGTTCTTTGTGTTGGATTGAGTATTATGAATCTGAAATTGTTTGATGCATATCGTATAATCAACTCACGGATACTTGCGGTGACATTGGAGTATCTTGGTGACATTAGAGTTGGTTGACGTGTATCATATAGTGTTATTTTAGTACGAACTCTTGGATAGATCTAACGGAAAGAATAGCTTTGTGTTATTTTAGTATGAACTCTTGAATAGATCAAACAGAAAGAATATCTTTGAGGTGGTTTTGCACCCTACAAACAATTTCTTCTTATGTTCTCCGCTAGATAAGAACTTTGGAGTGATTCTTCATCGCACGTTGAGGGATGGTTATATGATCCAATTATATTAGCATTGTGAGATATTTCACTAGCAAAAGTATGGACCCTAGGCCTCATTTTCAAGCATTGCAATACCATTTGTGCTCCGTTTTATCAATTGCTACCTTGCTGTTTTTCTGTTGTTCCTATCACAAAAATCAATATCTACTATCATTACTATGCTTGTATCACCATCTCTTCGCCGAACTAGTGCACCTATACAAATTACCATTGTATTTGGTGTGTTGGGGACACAACAAACTCTTTGTTATTTGGTTGCAAGGTTGTTGGAGAGAGACCATATTCATCCTACGCCTCCCATGGATTGATAAACCTTAGGTAATCCACTTGAGGGGAAATTGCTACTGTCCTACAAAACTCTGTGCTTGGAGGCCCAACACGAGTCTACAAGAATAAAGTTGCATAGTAGACATCAGATGTCTGCTAGAACTACGTCGGTATTTCCCCAAAGAGGAAGGGATGATGCAGCACAGCAACGGTAGGTATTTCCCTCAGTGATCAGACCAAGGTTATCAAACCAGTAAGAGAACCAAGCAACACTACGTAAACAACACTTGCACACAAATAACAAATACTCGCAACCCGACGTGTTAAAGGGGTTGTCAATCCCTTTCGGGTAACGGCGCCAAAAATTGGCAAAAGGACGGGGTAAAGTTGTAATATATTGGATAAATAGATCACAAAGCAAATAAAGTGCAGCAAGGTATTTTTGTATTTTTGGTTTAATAGATCTGAAAATAAAAGCAAATAAAATAGATCGCAAAGGCAAATATAATAAAGAAGAGACCCGGGGGCCGTAGATTTCACTAGTGGCTTCTCTCGAGAAAAATAGCAAACGATGGGTAAACGAATTACTGTTGGGCAATTGATAGAACATCAAATAATCATGACGATATCCAGGCAATGATCATTATATATGCATCACGTCCAAGATTAATAGACTCCTCTCGCATCTACTACTATTACTCCACACATAGACCGCTATCCAGCATGCATCTAGTGTATTAAGTTCATGGAAAAACGGAGTACTGCAATAAGAACGATGACATGATGTAGACAATATAGATTTATGTAGAAATATACCCCATCTTGCTATCCTTAATAGCAACGATACATACGTGTCGGTTCCCTTTCTGTCACTTGGATCAAGCACCATAAGATCGAACCCATTACAAAGCACCTCTTCCCATTGCAAGATAAATATATCAAGTTGGCCAAACAAAACCCAAATATCGAAGAAGAAATATGAGGCTATAAGCAATCATGCATATAAGAGACCGAAGAAGACTCAAATAACTTTCATGGATAAAAAGATAGATTTGATCATAAACTCAAAGTTCATCGGATCCCAGCAAACACACCGCAAAAAGAGTTACATCATATGGATCTCCAAGAGACCATTGTATTGAGAATCAAAAGAGAGAGAGGAAGCCATCTAGCTACTAACTACGGACCCGTAGGTCTACAAAGAACTACTCACGCATCATCGGAGAGGCACCGATGTACATGATGAACCCCTCCGTGATGGTGTCTAGATTGGATCTGGTGGTTCTGGAATGTCGGGGCGAACGACACCTATGGGATCCCGGGGATCCCTTCTACGGTTGGCAGGGCGTGGAGCTGCGCAAAGAGCAGGTCTAAAAGGTCAACGCGATGGGATTTTTACCCAGGTTCGGGCCGCAAACGATGCGTAAAACCCTAGTCCTGCTTGTCTGTGTTTATTTGGTTTTCTTGAGCTCTTGAACTAGCCGCGGTGCATGCCCAGTCCAAAAAGTCTGAATCCTTCCATAGTATGCCTCGGGCCTCCTTTTATATGCCAAAGGAGTCGCCACAGTGGCACAGAGGAGGTGGAAAGTATCTATAGTGTTACAAGTCTATCACCTGGCACCATAGGACAAACGCATTTAATGCGACACCTACGTGCCCTCTTGCTTTATCGGGGACGGCAATGAAGCTTGTCCCATTCGTCGCCGCCTCGCCTTGCTTCGACACGCGTCCACACTGATGAGGCATGCAGCGCCATGTTGGCTGGCTGGTTGCTGAGCTGGTGCGGTGACAGGGTCTTCACGAAGATTTGCATGCCACAACCCATGTGCTTGGCTAGTCGGCCTAGAAGTTGCATACTGCCATGCAGACGCTCGCCTAGTTGGCACACTGGTTGTCGCGTCGGAACGGGCGCGGGGCAGCGAAACTTTGGTAGGTGCGGGCCTGGCCTCGGCCCCGCAGACGCCCCCGGCAAGGGTCTTGTCGGGTCTCGCGGGTGTCCCCGGCAAGGGTCTTGCCGGGGGCTCGCGGCCGTCCCCGCAAGGATCTTGCCGGGGGTCTTCGTCTTCGGGTTCACATCTAGGCTCTTCCCGGGGCAATGCAGGCCGTCCCGACAAGGGTGTTGCCAGGGGAAATCCATCTTGTCCTTTTGCTCTTTGTGCCTCTGGCTTGAGCATTGCCTTGGCAGCCTTGTACCTTTCCTTTCTCTGCCCCACCAAGCGTGGTCGCAGGTGTGGCTATGACTGCCCGTGCACAAGTAAAGGGGTACAGAAAGGCCCCTACTTTTGTACACTAACAGGAGGCCCGAGGCCTGGGCCACACATAAGCGCAAAGCATTGTTGGGCTAGGCCCGAAATAGTGCGCGGGCACGCGTGGCAGAGTTTTAACTGCGGCAACTCCTTCGTCAGTTGCGCTTATCCACGACCCGCATTGAGTGCGTGATGTGGGGGTCACGCGTGGAACGGTCGCAGCATGCTTGCGTCACCTCGCGGTGGATAGTAAAGAGGCGGCCTGCGTCTTCCCCATAAAAAAGAGGAAGCCGCAGGGGCGCGGCTCATTTACTAAGTGGACTCGGGTCATGGCCATCATGGCGCCCGCGCTCCATGATCACGGGACGGGAAAACGGTCGTTCCACTTTCCTTCTTAATCCCAGACCGTCTGCCATGTGTCCCCCATGCCTCAGGGAGGGTAGGCGGCGGATACGGAGGGCACGGGCATTAATGTCGAGGCGGGAAGCCGGGCGTCGCTGATTGGAGCAGCGGGTCAGTCCTGATTAGCCGCGCCTCTAGCGACCGGATTGGTCGAATGGGGAGGCCGCCCTTAGGTTGAGGGGCCGAGCCCCCGTCACCGCCCCTCTATAAAAAGGGGAGAGGGGCGGTGTCTTTCTGCATTCGTCTCCTTCCAGCTTGATTCCTTCCTTCTCTTCGCCATGGTGAGAGGGCGTGGTGGCGCTCTAGTGGCGGCAACGAGGGCTTCTGCTCGACAGCGTGTCCCCCCTCCTCTGGAGCTCATGGCAGCAGAGCCTGCTGTGAGAGGAAGAGGGAGGGGGCGAGGCCGAGGCCGCTGTGGCGCTCGGGGGAGAGGAGGAGAATGGGGCGGCGCACTGGCCACGCTTCCGCCAGCGGCCCTTCCCCCAATGGAGGGCCATGTCGGAGACCAGCCCCGCGAGTTCTTCATCAGGCTGTACAAGTCGGTGTGCGGTCACCTCCGCGTCCCCACACTGTTTGCTCGGGTAATGGAGCTTGACCCGCTGCAGGCCTTCAGGCTGCATATGAGGGGCTGCAGGAATGGTGGCATGTGGGTCGATGTCGACTTCCCCACCCATCATGTCATGTATCTCCGTCGTGGGTGGAAGACTTTTGCCCGCGCCCTTAGCCTGTCGAAGGGGCTCGTTCTCCATTTCAAATTAATGCAGAACGGCCTGCTCTCCGTCAAGGTCTTCGGGCACTTGGGAACCCGCTTAAGGTGCTGCGCGGAGAGCTCCACCGACAACGAAACGTCCTCCTCGGGCGGGAGGACGCTGATTCCGACTACGGCTGACCGTCGGCGGCAGCACCGTCATCCACATCGCCCTCCTCCCTCGGCCACACGCCTTGCCGAGGGTCATCCCCGCCATGCTCTCCATCGACGCGTTCCCCGTCGCCCTTTTTTGCCTTCACCTGCCGCACCTGGGAGGAAAGGGGCAAGAACGGAGATCATGGGGCACTTATCTTTTTTTAACATGTAGGCACTTGCCAAATCTTAATTTCTAAGTAATATAATCCCTTGAGCCCATGCTTGTGTCCTGTAACGTTCGTACTTGTATCAGCATGTCAATGAAAAGACTAGCCTTGCTGGGAACCCATGCACGTATACGTTCGTGCAGAGGCGAAATGCCCCCTTAATGCAAATAAACGAGTCCTCCTGGCAAGCTGTCCTGCCGGTGCCCTCTGCGCCTGCCGGAGAATCACATCTGCCGGGTTACAGACAAAGGGTCCAGCCCCTCATCAATCTCCTTTTAGCAAGGGCCACTATGACCAATCCGACCGAAGCAGCGTTCGGGCTAGGGATGGGAGCACCCGAGTTTTTAAAAGAGAGTGGCGAGGTTTTCTAATGCACAAGCCACAGTTACGAACATGAATGGGCAAGAGGTAAACTTTATCTGTTTGGTTTTCCGGGGATCGCCGTGCCGGGTGGTCTTCTCAACTTCTTGCCGGAGCCGGGTCTTTGGCGGGATCGAGCGTCCTTGCCACGGCTGGAAGGAAGAGGCGGCAAGAGCATGGAACCTTGGCGGTCCATTAACATTTGTTGGAATCAAAAAGCTGTACAATATCCTGGACTAGCATGCATATACGTATACACATAAACATGGAAATCAACAGGAAATTGTACATACTAAGGGTTTTCTTTCCCTAACTATGCACAGGGTCTGCGCCTGGCTCTGTACATAGGGTTACATGCCTTGCCGGTAGGGCTAATACAAAAGGTGTTCGATATTCCAGGAATTGCGAAGATGTTCACCGGAAGATGTTCGATATTCCAGGAATTGCTCACCGGAAGCCATATTCAGTCTCCAGGCGGACTGCGCCGGGCATGGTGACTCGTATTACCCGATAAGGGCCTTCCCACTTTGGCGTCAACTTGTTTGAATTCTTGGCGGATTGGATTCGCCGAAGAACAAGGTCGCCTTCCTCAAGGCTTCGGGCGTGAAGCTTGCGGCTATGATAGCGGTGCAAGGCTTGTTGGTAGTGAGCGGCTCGCACAAGAGCCTAAAGATGATCTTCCTCAAGGAGCGTCACATCATCTTGGTGCAACTGCTCTTGCTCAAGCTCATCATAAGCGAGCACTCGAGGTGACCCGTATATGAGTTCCCTGGGGAGAATTGCTTCTACCCCATAAACCAGGGTAAAGGGTGTCTGGCCAGTGGCTCGATTTGGTGTCGTTATGATCGAGCAAAGTACCGTTGGAAACTCATCAATCCAGCGCCTTCCGCACTTGCGTAGCCTGTCAAAAGTTCTGGTCTTGAGGCCTCGCAACACTTCTGCATTCGCCCTCTCAGCCCGGCTGTTACTTCTGGGATGGGCAACAGAAGTAAAACAAACCATGCCGCCGAGGTCTTGGATATACTGTATGAAGGTGTGGCTCGTGAACTGCGTGTCATTGTCGGTGATGACTCAATTCGGCAGACCAAAATGGCAGACTAGTCCCTTGAAGAACTTGACGACTGATTGTGTTGTCACCTTTCTCACCGGTTCCACCTCCGGCCACTTTGTGAACTTGTCGATCGCGACGTACAAGTACTCAAAGCCCCCGACAGCACGGGCAAAGGGGCCTAGTATGTCGATCCCCCAGACCAAAATTGCCAGGAAAGAGGGATTGTTTGAAGGGCTTAGGCTGGCTGACGAAGTTTCTTTGAATGAAAACTGGCATGCTTCACACTTGGTTACTAGTGCTGTTGCATCCTGGAGAGCGGTGGGCCAGAAGAAACCTTGCCGGAATGCTTTACCAGCAAGGGCTCTTGACCATATGTGGGAGCCACACATGCCTCCATGTATCTCTGCCAACAGCTCCAGTCCGTCCTCCTAAGGAATGCACTTTAATTTCACGCCGTTCGGTCTCCTCCTGTATAGGGCATCATCCACAAACTGGTACATGTTGGACCGACGGGCTACTTTCTCTGCCTCTTCCTGTTCCTCGTGGAGTTCCCCTGTTTGGAGGAAATGGACGGTGTGCCGCGCCCATGCCAGAGCCTGGGGCTCGACGACAAGGACTAAAGGCTCATTTACGGCCGTAGGGGCAGCTGCCTCTATGGTCAGGGCTTGAGGCCCTGCCGGAGGTTGCTGCTCCCCGGCAAGCTTGGGGCACCGACAACGTCCTTGCCGGCAGCTCCTGGGAGCTCAACAGGAAAGTACTTGCCGGGGCCTGCCTTCCTTCGTTTGTTCTGTCCTGCTGATGGCTCAACGGATGGCTGGGTTATTTGAAGCACAAAGGTACCTGGTTCCACAGGCAACTTGATGGCAGCGCGTTTCGACAAGTCGTCGGCAATGTTGTTCTCTGCTCGGGGAACATGCTCTTCTTGTAGACCGTCAAAACGCTCCTCCAACTTCCTCACCTCATCCACATAGGCCTCCATCAACGGGCTCTGGTAATCCTTGTTAACTTGTTTGACGACGAGCTGCGAGTCACCTCTGATGATGAGCTTCCTGATTCCGAGGTTTGCTGCGATCCTGAGACCAGCAAGCAATCCCTCGTACTCCGTCGTGTTGTTCGTTGACTTTTCCCGGGGAAAGTGCACCTGGACTACGTACTTGAGGCGCTCTCCGGTGGGTGCGACAAGCAGCACGCCGACACCAGCACCTTGCAGCGAGAAAGCTCTACCAAAGTACATGATCCAATCACGGCTCGTCTCCTTGCCGGGAAGGGTGGTCTCTTGAATCACTTCATCGGGCGTTGAGGTCCATTCTGCTATGAACTCTGCAGAGGCTCGGCTCTTGATTGTTGAAGTACTTTAAAACTTGAGGCCAAAGCTCGATAGTTCCAATGCCCACTCCACGGTCCTCCCGGTTGCATCCGGGTTGTGCAAGATTCATTGCAAAGGGAGGCGGGTGATGATGGTGATCTCATGCGCTTGGAAGTAGTGACACAGCTTTCTCGAGGCCATGAGGAGGCCGAAAAGTATCTTCTGTATACTGGAATATCTTGATCTAGCCCCTGCAAGAGGGAACTGGCAAAATAGATCGGGTGCTGCATCACCTTCTTCTTTTGTTCAACTTCACCCACCTGCGCAGACTCTGTCTTGCCGGGACCAGGCCTTGCCGGGGGTTCCACCTTGCCGGCATCAGGCCATGCCGGGGAAAGCTTCGGCCCACCATCCGACAGCACTATTGCTACTACTGCTTCTTCTTCAAATTCTCTCTGTGCCACTAGCGCAACACTGACCACTTGATTCGTTGCCGCTAGATATAGCAGCAACGGCTCTTGCGGTTTAGGCGCGACTAGTATTGGCATGGAGGAGAGGTACTTCTTCAAATCTTGCAGCGCTGCCTCTGCCTCCGAAGTCCATTTCATTGGACCCGCCTTTTTCAGAACTCCGAAAAAGGGGAGGGCACACTCAGCAGATTTGGAGATGAACCTACTTAGAGCAGGAACGCAGCCGGCGAGCCTACGGACGTCTTTGACTTGTCTTGGTTCCTCAATCTGCTCAATCGCTTTGATCTTGTCGGGGTTTGCTTCGGTTCCGCGTTGAGACACAAAGAACCCAAGAAGTTTGCCATATGGGACGCCGAACACACACTTCTCTGGGTTGAGCTTCAGGTTGATCTTGCACAAGTTGGCAAATGTTTCCTCCAGATCCTGCACGAGCATGGCCTTGTCCTTGGTTTTGACTACTATATCATCCATATAAGCTTCCGTATTTCTATGTAGCTGGGGCTCAAAACCAATTTGGACTGCTCGGGCAAATGTCGAACCATTCAACCTGAAAGGCATCCGTACAAAACAGTATGTACCACATGGGGTGATGAACGCAGTCATCTTCCTTCACCATGAAAATCTGGTGGTATCTTGAATAGGCATCGAGGAACAACATCAGGTCACACCCGGTAGTGAAGTCCACTATCTGGTCGATACATGGCAGAGGGAAATGATCCTTTGGACAGGCCTTATTGATATCTGTGTAATCTATGCACAGGATCCATTTCCCATTTGCCTTACGCACTACCACTGGATTGGCCAACCACGCGGGGTGGAGTACTCCTCTGACCAAGCCTGCCACCTCTAACTTCCTGATCTCCTCGATGATGAACTCTTGTCGCTCCAGAGCTTGCTTTCTGACCTTCTGGTTGACGGGCCGCATGTAGCGACCCGACCTCAGACGGTCAAGCCTCTGTGTATCCGTGCCATCCCTGGATCAGTATGCTGGCACACACAGTACATCAATGTATATATCAAAGTGCAATCACATGTATAAATAACGTAAAACTGATATATACCTCAATATTCTCAGCGGAAACAAGTAATCGGGTGTGGAGTCCCATCAACGCCATCGGCAGTTGAGTGTAGACCGTAACCTGCATCGTATTCTTACTCATCGGAAGAAAGTATCGCAACATGATACGTTGCAGCCGTGTAGGTCAATTACATTGAATGTACCGCAAGATCACAATAAAAGAACAGATGATAAAACTATACTATATGCAATATGGCTTTGTGGCTTTGTGTCCGGGTTTTTGCGTAAAAGCTGGTTTTATTTTCCCTACATCAAAGGAATAAATGAAGTCTGTACTATGGAGTTTTCTATCATGACATGGTTCCGCCAACCGATGTCTCATAGCCCAAAATCATCATAAGTTGCCCACAATTAAGTTATCAATCCGGTGTTGAGAGTTCGAGATAGATCCAAGTCCGAGGCTCAAATTGTCCGTAATCGGGACACGGCTAATCGATTAGGTTTAAACCCTCTGCAGAGGTTTGTACACTTTACCCGCAAGATTCGATCCTCTCTTTACGCTTCTCGCACTTCGTGGTGTTTGAGAACAAGATGACCAAACATGGTCTTCGAAGAGTTCCTCGACCACCGTCCGGTACTCAACCCATCCTACCGTAGTTCTACATCTCCTAGTACCGCCCCAGCCAGAGTCACAACTAAGGTCAACCAAGCGAGCCCATAATGACTTGCGGTTGCACAGTAAGCTTCCGGCATGAAGTATTCTTCCGTCTCTTTGAGTCTGGGTGAAGCTTTCCGCAAGATGTCATGGCGCTTCTCCATGCATCCCGGCCAACCACTGGTTTCTCCAGGGTGCCCGTCAACCATCCTTCACCCAGTAGTGTGTATTGAATTCTTGTCTCGAGTCTTGAAGTCTTGAGGCCTTGAAGATGCAGTCCTTGCAGATTCCATCATGGAGTTGTCGTCATTGACGTAGAATCCTCCATTCTCACACCACTCCCGAGTACTCATACCAAACCCCGTCTACTATAGCGTAGCATTAAATAAAATATCGTCCCGGGCTTGGTAACAGGGGGATGGGTTCCTACCTCATGCATACTACTCAACTACAAGGATTCAATAACACTACTGAGGGGTGGTTGCAAAGATGTCACTAAACTGCAATAAAACATAGGTATGAAAGCATGGTCAAAGTGAACTTGCCTTGTTGACGATCTTCGAAAACTAGGGATTAGTAGTAGCAAGCTTCGCACTCCGGAAAATTCTACCGAGGCAAACAATAACTATAATAAGCACATAGCATATGATCACATAACACAATAGCATAGTAACATAACCCACCAAAACAAACGAATCAAAACCCAAAGGAAAAACTCGAAGAAATCCAACTCAAAGTTTTCCTACTTCAAGCAACAACTAAAAATAGTTTTATATAACAAAAATTTTCTCAACATAACCTAATCATGAGTTTATGTTAACTTAACAGAAATTAATGCATTAAGCAATTAGGAGCAAAAAGAATCAATTTAAAATCTATTATGAAACTCCTATTAGGCCTAATCCAATTTATATTAAGAGAAATAAAATAAAATTTTATTTATTACAAATAAAAGTTCATCCTATAAAGTGACAGAAACTATCCTAGAATAATCAATCACATGTTAAAAATAAATTTATTTACTAATTAAAATAATAGGAAAACAGTAGCTAGTTAATTAATTAGGATTAACAAGATTCTGCTTAAAACTATTTTTTATTAATCCTAAAATACCCAAATTAATTCTTATGGTTTGGCAATGTCAAAATAAAGTTGGGACAAAAGAATCATCCAAAAATAATTTTCCTAACTCAAGTTATAGCAGATTTACTATTCTGACTAAAACTAAATTAAAGCAATTTTAATTAATTTTAACATAGCTAAATATATATTCTACAGAAACTATAGAAAATTTACAAACCAACAAAAAAAGAATCAACTAAAAATATTAAACAGAATAAAAGATATGAATTTTTCAATACAGGAACTATTCTGTTAAAACAGAAAATGAAAATAAAAGAAAAAGGGCCTAATGGGCCTAAACTACGCACTGAGCGTAAAATAACCTAAACGGGCCCTAGGGTTAAACTAGTCGGGCCGGGCTAATAAAAATAAACCCTAGCCTAAAAACTAAACCGAATGAACCGGCCGAACCGGGCGGTTTTTTTTATAAAAACGCGTACCCCTTCGGGGTCTAATCTACGCCGTAGGTTCCGCATCGGACGGGGGAGGGGTCTCCGGTGAATTACCGGCGCTCGGCGGCGGCGGCGGCGGCGACGACGAGTGCGTTGATGGCTCCGATCGTCGGGAGGTCGACGGAGTGGCTCGGATCTTGAGACGAGCTCGAGGCGTCTGGTGGAGTCGGTGGGGGTCGGGGTGGCTAGGGCGGCGACGGCGACGACAATGGCGGCGGCGGGAGGTTCGGGCTCCGGTGAGCTCGGGAGAGAGAGGGAGGGGGTCCGGCGAGGGGCTAGGAGGGGGGGGAATGGGGTGCGGGGGCGAGGGCTTAAATAGGCGGGGGCCTCGGCGTTGCAACGGGGGGCGATCGGGAGGGGATCGACATCCCGGATCCCACGGGATCCGGCGATCGGCGGCGGCGCGGCGTGGCGTGGGCCGGGGGTTGAAGACGGGGTGGGGCCTGCTTGCCAGAGAGAGAGAGAGAGAGAGAGGGGTGTGGGGCGAGCGGGCGACCGACTCCAAAGGGTTTCGGGTGCGGGGGAGGTGAGGCCGGCTCGCTGGCCTCGCTGGGCTGGCCTCTGGGCCGCCTGGTGGGCCGGCTCGGTCGGTGGCTTCAAGGCTGGGCTGGGCTGGGGGCTGGTGGCGCTGGGTGGGTTTTGTTTTTTTAAATTTAATTTTTAATAAAACAAAACAGAGATAAAACATAAACTATAAATATTTTATATAGCACATATATATACCAAAATGATCAGGAATATTCCTATCATTTGAACATTTTCGAGGCAAAATCCCAAGTTTATAAAATTCATTTTTCCAATATTCAAATAAAACCCAAATTTGAATTCAAAACTTTTGGCATTGTTTCCTCTGATATTTTGGAGTGTCATGTTTACTCCTCTCATACTTTTGATCAAGTATTTATCGTATAGTTTTGAAATGAGTTCCTCTTGCCAAAATTTGAATTCAAATACCAAAACTCAAAATCTTACGAAACTCCAAATGGCACTTTCAAATGACTTTCAATTTGATACTTTTAACTTCCAACTCATATTTTATATAATTGAAGAAGTCATTTTATCTTCCTCATGAAAATCATTGAGTTGCATAAAGCTTTGAATTTGAAATATTCTCAAATGAAATTCAAATCTTTTCAAAACTCTTTTCATTCCAAATGGAAGAAGTCACGTCATCTTCACTCTAGGTTTTGGTGTTGGAATGAATTTGAATTCATTGAGATCCAAAAGGCAAAGGAGAAAGTTTTGGGAAAGTCATTTCATTCCCTCTCATTCAACTTTCAAAAGTTTCAAATTTCACTCAGTTTCACTCAATCAATCAAACCAACAATCAGACAACCAGCATAGTTATTTATTTAATATAACATTCCAAAATTTGAAATTTTGGGATGTTACAAACCTACCACACTTAGAATGAATCTCGTCCTCGAGATTCGAAGAGGCTTGCAAGAAAAGGTTAGGGGTTGGGGTCTTCTTAGTAAATATATTGGTCGGAAGGTCAGGGGTGCTACCACACTTAAATACAAGGTTACGGTTTCAATAAACTCAGATACTTCCTCTGGAGTGCTACAATATAAGTCTCTTCACATATCTTACAATAGCTCCTTCATTAATGCTCTTCTGTCAGGAGCATAGAGTTTTCCTCAAAATCTTGGGTCGGTTCGTCAAAGTTGTGGTTCGTCCGAGACTGGATCTTCTTAGCTGATAGGTCCGTGTCCATTCTAGACAACCATCGAAATACTCATGGTGGTCTACAATTTATGGTTTCTCCTGCAGAAAACGGGTCTGGGTTGAACCTCACCGTATAACCTACGATTGGCAACGGTTGCCTGTAAGGGGTTCCATCGTCCTACCATTCTATGGTTTTATGGCTTATCGCGTCGACACTCTTCTAAGGTTTTCGAGGCTCTCTGATTTTCCATCAACATATGATAGTTCATGATAGAAGTCTCCAGTATGGGGCCAATCCATCCTGCATTTGAATCATTACCACATACGTAAACAGTGAATCACGATTCTAACACTTGGGCATACTCACAAGCATTGCAGAATTTCTCTTGTTCTCGAACTGGGTTCGAGTAAATCCATGGTTTCTGCAAGCCAAACAAAACATCTATCGTTACTTCACCACTCTCAGGTTTTTGCGTAACCTCCTAAGAAATGTCTGTTGATCAACTCGCTGTTTCTTCCAGAATTTCTTCTTCTAGGGAGTACTTGATCCTGATTAATTCCTGGACCTGTGGGTTATGGGCCCACTTCAACTCTTGTACAAGTTTAACTCATCCTTCGAGGATTATCATGCCATACTCCAACATTACATCTCCTGTAAATCCAATAGTACTTCTTCCTTCATACCCTTGTGGTGACGATCATACAAAACTCCAACTTATTTTGTCCAGCTTCCTTCTATGGACCGTCATGAATAACACCTTTTTTTCCTTCATTTATCATGTGGCTTTACAGAGTACTACGACACCAAGGAAAATGCACTAGTTATCCATAAATCTCATTATTTTTATATCAATCTTTTATTACATCCTTAACCATTTTTCATGAATCCAAATTCCAGAAAGTTTATTACAAATGCCGCCACCCACATGGTCGACATTACTTCCAACTTTATTCATTTTTCCTCCTTGAGGATTCTTTCCCCACCGAATTGTGCGACATGTGCCTTGAATTTTCAATCTTCTGTTTCATCGTGGTGGCCTTGAGCTTCACCTCCATCATCTCTGTATGCACTTCGCTTAGGTATTCCCGAGTATAACGGAGTCTTGCTTCAAGTATTTCCCGATCGGCGTATGGCCTCCATGGCTGCTTCACGAACAGCATCGAAGAAAGTTGCTTGTGGCACACGTGAAATGAAAAAGTACTGCCCCATCCTTTTGGGCAAACTCCTTTCAAATGGTGGAGGTGTACCTCCACATACCAAAGTTCCACTCCTTTTGCATGAAAGGGTAGCCTTTGTAGACTGCATCTCCTTCAAGGTGAATATGCTTCATCATGTCCTTCAGGATCTTCGGGTAATCATGACCACTTGTCAGGGTCAGGATGGTTTCCGGACCTTTAAGGAAAGACTCGTAAAGGGTCGTCATCTGCAGTTGTGAAACAAAAATGATGCTCAGAATAAGGTGCTTATTTCCTTGTGCACACATTCATATCATCCAAACAAAACTTCAAACTCAAATTCCAATATCCAATTTATGCATCACAACTCACTTTCTTCCATGTTCAACCAGAATAAATTTCCATGATAAAATATAACAACTCCTTAAAGCTTTTCAGCATGTGACATTACAACTTTATTGAGTCATGAACTATTACAATCTCAGAGTAATCTATTACATAACTCAACTCATCGAGCTCATGATAATGAAATTGCTTTCTACTACTCTTATTATCCATATCAAAATTCCAACTACTCAACTCCAGCTTTCATCTTGTCGGGACATTTAATAGCATAATGTCCTGCTTCCTTGCAGCGAAAACAAATGACTTCCGACATGTCTCGGGGCTTCTTTGTGATTATGCGGGCTCCTTGGATTCTTGGCTTCTTTTCTGGACATTTACCAGCGTAATGACCTAAATCCTTGCACCTGTAACAAGTGATATGACTTAGGTCCTTCTCTGCAAAAATTGCGTTGCTCTCGGGTTGCCTTCTTTTTCTCTTCCTGGATTTCTCTGTAGTGTTCAGAGTTTCTATCTGCCGAGGGTCAAACTTCTCTTCTGTTGTCGGGAAGTATCCCAGATACTCTTTTCTTCCCTTGGGACAATACTGTGAAAAATGTCCTTCTTCTCCACATGAATAGCAGGCATTGGAGTAAAATCTGTTGAGGCCTTCTCCATCAAGGTCTTCAACACATTCATTCATCACTGGTTCTTTCATAACTTCTCGGAGGGCTTCTTTCATTCCTTCTTCCTGCTCCTGAATAGTTTGCTGCACCATGGGGTAAATGTGACACTGAGTCGGGTAGTGGGTTGTCCCTTCACACAAGAAACAAGTCACCTGACTAGTTGGGCATTCCTCAGCTGGGTGTTTCTCCTCACAACGAGGGAATCCATCCTTGTGCTCCTCCTGGGTGTGTCCTATTTCTCCGCAAATCTTGCAGGCACAAGGTTTCTTCTTCGGGTTATCATAGTGCTTCCGGATGAGACGTGATCTCATCAGGGTCTTCTTGAATTCCTCCCAAGTTCTTACTCCATTAAATCCCTGTATGTCTTGATGCATTTTCCACCAGGTTGCAGCACTTTCTGTAAATTACTGAAGAGCATATTGAACCTCATACTTCCTTGAAACCAAATTGTTCCCGAAGTGATTTTCCATGTTCTGCATCCATAGCTCTGCCTCGGGCTGAGTCTTCGGTCCAGAGAATATCAGTCCAACTTCATTCATCATCTATGGGGTTCAAAAGTTTTGGAATGAGATATGAGAGAGGTGGGGAGGGATATACACACAATACAAACAATAGTTTTTGAAGAAACGGGTTTTACTTTGTGGCTGTCGGAAAACATCAAACAAATGACAGCTCACAAATCGTCTAACGTAAGTGTATAACAGGGTTTGGTCTTCTAAAGGTCAAATAATTCTTCAGATCCTTCAAGCCTTCGGAGTCTTCAACTGTTGTAGCTTCTAATACATGGTGAAATCCTCTTTACTCTGAAGAGGTCATCAGTTCTCTGATATCTAATCCTTCTTGGAGTGTCTTCAGTTGATCCTCCGGGTGATCAAAGGATATGGTGTATATTCTAACCATTTGAGGTCAGAGGGACTACTTGATAAAATCAGAAAAGACGAGAAGTAAGGGTCTTTTTGAGAACAAAGTTTTAGAGATATCATGTCCTAGGGGCTTTCCGATTCCTAGGGTCACGTTCTCTGATCAACATGTGCTCGATACCATATCTCAGAAGCGACCCGACCTCGACGGTCAAGCCTCTCGTATCCGTGCCATCCTTGGATCAAGATCTCGGCACACACAAGACATCAATGTATATATCAAAGTGCAATCACATGTATAAATAACGTAAAACTGATATATACCTCAATAGTCTCAGCGAAACAAGTAATCGGTGTGGAGTCCCATCAACGCCATCGGCAAGTTGAGTGTAGACCGTAATCCTGCACCGTATTCTTACTAAATCGGAAGAAAGTATCTGCAACATGATACGTTGCAGCCGTGTAGGTCAAGACATTGAATGTACCGCAAGATCACAATAAAAGAACAGATGATAAAACTATACTATATGCAATATGGCTTTGTGGCTCGTGTTCCGGGTTTTTATGTAAAAGCTGGTTTTATTTTCCCTACATCAAAGGAATAAATGAAGTCTGTACTATGGAGTTTTCTATCATGACATGGTTCCGCCAACCGATGTCTCATAGCCCAAAATCATCATAAGTTGCCCACAATTAAGTTATCAATCCGGTGTTGAGAGTTCCAGATAGATCCAAGTCCAGAGGCTCAAATTGTCCGTAATCGGGACACGCCTAATCGATTAGGTTTAAACCCTCTGCAGAGGTTTGTACACTTTACCCGCAAGATTCGATCCTCTCTTTACGCTTCTCGCACTTCGTGGTGTTTGAGAACAAGATGACCAAACATGGTCTTCCAAGAGTTCCTCGACCACCGTCCGTACTCAACCCATCCTACCGTAGTTCTACATCTGCTAGTACCGTCCCAGCCAGAGTCACAACTAAGGTCAACCAAGCCACAGCCCATAATAACTTGCGGTTGCACAGGTAAGTTTCCGGGCATGAAGTATTCTTCCGTCTCTTTGAGTCTGGGTGAAGCTTTCCGCAAGATGTCATGGCGCTTCTCCATGCATCCCGCCAACCACCGGTTTCTCCAGGTGCCGTCAACCATCCTTCACCCAAAGAGTGTGTATTGAATTCTTGTCTCGAGTCTTGAAGTCTTGAGGCCTTGAAGATGCAGTCCTTGCAGATTCCATCATGGAGTTGTCGCCATTGACGAGAATCCTCCATTCTCACACCACTCCCGAGTACTCATACCAAACCCCGTCTACTATAGCGTAGCATTAAATAAAATATCGTCCCGGGCTTGGTAACAGGGGGATGGGTTCCTACCTCATGCATACTACTCAACTACAAGGATTCAATAACACTACTGAGGGGTGGTTGCAAAGATGTCACTAAATGCAATAAAACATAGGTATAAAAGCATGGTCAAAGTGAACTTGCCTTGTTGACGATCTTCAAAACTAGGGATTCAGAGTAGCAAGCTTCAGACTCGGAAAATTCTACCGAGGCAAACAATAACTATAATAAGCACATAGCATATGATCACATAACACAATAGCATAGTAACATAACCCACCAAAACAAACGAATCAAAACCCAAAGGAAAACTCAAGAAATCCAACTCAAAGTTTTCCTACTTCAAGCAACAACTAAAAATAGTTTTATATAACAAAAATTTCTCAACATAACCTAATCATGAGTTTATGTTAACTTAACAGAAATTAATGCATTAAGCAATTAGGAGCAAAAGAATCAATTTAAAATCTATTATGAAACTCCTATTAGGCCTAATCCAATTTATATTAAGAAAAATAAAATAAAAATTTTATTTATTACAAATAAAAGTTCATCCTATAAAGTGACAGAAACTATCCTAGAATAATCAATCACATGTTAAAAATAAATTTATTTACTAATTAAAATAATAGGAAAACAGTAGCTAGTTAATTAATTAGGATTAACAAGATTCTGCTTAAAACTATTTTTTATTAATCCTAAAATACCCAAATTAATTCCTATGGTTTGGCAATGTCAAAATAAAGTTGGGACAAAAAGAATCATCCAAAAATAATTTTCCTAACTCAAGTTATAGCAGATTTACTATTCTGACTAAAACTAAATTAAAGCAATTTTAATTAATTTTAACATAGCTAAATATGTATTCTACAAAAACTATAGAAAATTTGCAAACCAACAAAAAAAAGAATCAACTAAAAATATTAAACAGAATAAAATATATGAATTTTTCAAAACAGGAACTATTCTGTTAAAACAGAAAATGAAAATAAAAGAAAAAGGGCCTAATGGGCCTAAACTACGCACTGAGCGTAAAATAACCTAAACGGGCCCTAGGGTTAAACTAGTCGGGCCGGGCTAATAAAAATAAACCCTAACCTAAAAACTAAACCGAATGAACCGGCCAACCACCGCGGTTTTTTATAAACGCGTACCCCTTCGGGGTCTAATCTACGCCGTAGGTTCCGCATCGGACGGGGGAGGGGTCTCCGGTGACTTACCGGCGCTCGGCGGCGACGAGTGCGTTGATGGCTCCGGTCGTCGGGGAGGTCGACGGAGTGGCTCGGCGGATGCGGACGAGCTCGGGGGGGCGTCTGGTGGAGTCGGTGGGGGTCGGGGGTGGCTAGGGCGGCGACGGCGATGACAATGGCGGCGGCGGGAGGTTCGGGCTCCGGTGAGCTCGGGAGAGAGGGAGGGTCCGCGAGGGGCTAGGGGAATGGGGTGCGGGCGAGGGCTTAAATAGGCGGGGCCTCGGCGTTAACGGGGGCGATCGGGAGGATCGACATCCGGATCCCACGGGATCCGCGATCGGCGCGGCGCGCGGGCGTGGCGGGGCGGGGTTGAAGACGGGTGGGGCCTGCTTGCCGAGAGAGAGAGAGAGAGAGGGTGCGGGCGACCGGCGACCGCTCAAAGGGTTTCAGTGCGGGGAGGTGAGGCCGGCTCACTGGCCTCATGAGGCTGGCCTCTGGGCACTGGTGGGCCGCTCGGTCGGTGGCTTGGCTTCAAGGCTGGGCAGGGGGCTGGCTGGCGCTGGGTGGGTTTTGTTTTTTTTAAATTTATTTTTTTAATAAAACAAAAACAGAGATAAAACATAAACTATAAATATTTTATATAGCACATATATATACCAAAATGATCAGGGGAATATTCCCTATCATTTGAACATTTTTCCAGGGGCAAAATCCCAAGTTTATAAAAATTCATTTTTTCCAATATTCAAATAAAACCCAAATTTGAATTCAAAACTTTTGGCATTGTTTCCTCTGATATTTTTGGAGTGTCATGTTTACTCCTCTCATACTTTTGATCAAGTATTTATCAGGTATAGTTTTGAAATGAGTTCCTCTTGCCAAAATTTGAATTCAAATACCAAAACTCAAAATCTTCTGAAACTCCAAATGGCACTTTCAAATGACTTTCAATTTGATACTTTTTAACTTCCAACTCATATTTTATATAATTGAAGAAGTCATTTTATCTTCCCTCATGAAAATCATTGAGTTGCATAAAGCTTTGAATTTGAAATATTCTCAAATGAAATTCAAATCTTTTCAAAACTCTTTTCATTCCAAATGGAAGAAGTCATGTCATCTTCACTCTAGGTTTTGGTGTTGGAATGAATTTGAATTCATTGAGATCCAAAAGGCAAAGGAGAAAGTTTTGGGAAAGTCATTTCATTCCCTCTCATTCAACTTTCAAAAGTTTCAAATTTCACTCAGTTTCACTCAATCAATCAAACCAACAATCAGACAACAAGCATAGTTATTTATTTAATATAACATTCCAAAATTTGAAATTTTGGGATGTTACACCGCACATGGGGACAGAAAGCAAGGTGGTGCTTAATAACCACCCTGGGAACACCGGGGATGTCGGATGCTTGCCATGCAAACACGTTGACATTTTCCCACAGGAAGGCGATGAGCGCGCTTTCCTATTTGCTGTCATGGGTGGAGCTTATGGTAAAAGCTCCACCCATGTCATCCTCCTTGACGGGCACCTTCTTGGTTCCTGGTGGGGCCACCTTGGACCTCTTGCTCCCGCTGGCGGAGCTCTCTGGCACGTCCTCAACGGGAATGTGGCACTCCAAAGAGGCGCGTTTGCCGGAGGAGGTGCAGGAGTCCTTGCCAGGGTGAGAAGTCTTGCCGGAAGGGGCCTTGCCGGGAGGGGCAGAGGCCTTGCCGGTTTTCTTTCCTCCCCGGGCCTCAGCGGTAGGAACAAGTGCCTTGGAGGCAGCTGCTGCAACTGCCTCCCGGTAGAGTTGGTCGGCGCAGATGAGCGCGTCTTTCCTGTCAGAGGGGACAGTGATGATGCTCATTGGCCCGGCCACCTTCAACGTGTTGTAGGCGTAATGTGATGCCGCCATAAACTTGGCCAGCGCTGGGCGGCCGAGGATCCCATTGTAGGGCAAGGGGATCTTGGCAACATCAAAAACAATCTTCTTCGTCCTGTGATTTAGCTCGCCCCCAAATGTGACTGGCAATGTGACCTTGCAATTCGGCTGACTCCTCCCCGGGTTGACCCCTTGAAACGGTTCCGTCTCCTTGAGATCTCCATCGGGGATTTGCAACCTCTCGATCATGGCGGGCGAGATCAAGTTCAGACCGGCCCCAACGTCAACTAGCATTTTCTTCACCTTGAGGCTGCGTATTGTTGGCGAAACCAACAATGGCAAACACCCGACCACAGTTGTGCGATTAGGGTGATCCTCGGTGTAAAAAATGATAGGCGTGCTGGACCACTTTAGTGGCCTCTGGGCATCGAACGATGGCTCTGCCGCAGTGACTTCATGCACCCACTGCTTCAGTTGGCGGTGAGACGTGTGCGATGTGGCGCCACCGTCGATGCACATGGCCTCCATAGCTTTCTGGAACTCGTGCTCGCCGGACTCGTCCTCCTCATCATGACCATCGTCTCCCTCCTTCTTGTCGCGGCCCCGAGCGGGCCTCTCTTGTTGATTATCCTTGTCGCGGTGACCTCCTCGACCGTGATGCTTCTTGCCGGACCCCTCAGCACCGTCCTGGCCCTTCTCCTTATCGTGCCTCTCATACTCAGCTTTCCGCTTCTCTGCAAGCAGCTCAACCTGTCAGCAATTCTGGAGGTCATGGCCCTTGGTACGATGGATCTTGCAGTACTGCTTGTCGGAGCCTCCCGGCTTGTCGGCAGCCACCAAGGCCCGGCAGGCGGTGCACCCGACAAATTCCTTGCCAGGGTCATCAACCTTGGCCTTCTTGGGGGCGCCGGGGTCGCCGGATCCCTCGACGGCAAGCACGGTCTTGCCCTTAAGCTTCCTATTGCGGCGCTGGCCCTTCTTTGACGGGGCGACGGCATCTTCATCTGTGGAGTCGGTTTCTGCACCTGCATCTTCGCCGGGGTACTTCCTCCCTTCTTCAGCTCGAGCACATCTATGGGCCAGAACATAAAGCTCGGCTACATCCTTGACCTTGTTCATCGCCAGCTCCTCACACATCTTGCGATTGCGCACATTCTGATGGAATGCACTGATGACAGCGGCGGGATGAACATCTGGGATGTTGTACAGCACACGGCTGAACCTTTGTATGTACTTGCGTAGGGTTTCCCCGTCCTTCTGGTGGATGACATGCAAATCACTTGCCTGGCCAGGAGCTTGGTGGGCTCCGGTAAAGGCGCCAACAAACTCGTGGCACGGATCCGACCAAGAAGAAATGGAATCCACTGGCAGGTGCATCAACCATGACATGACGTTGGGCTTAAGTGCCAACGGGAAATAGTTGGCAAGCACCTTGTCGTCGCGAGCCCCGGCAGCTTGCGTCGCAATAGTGTAGATGCCGAGGAACTCCGACGGGTGAGTCTTGCCGTTGTACTTTTCTCCGACCTCAGGCTGGAATGGGCGGTGGGTGGGCCACTGGAACTGCCGCAGCTCACGGGTCAAGGCTGGACAACCCACCTCGTAAGTTAGGTCACCAGCACCCCCCGGAGCTGGGCGGTCCATAGTGGGCCCCGCTGTCGGTGTCAAAACAGGCGAATCTCGAGGAGGGGGTCCCGAACTATGCGTCTAAGGTCGATGGTAACAGGAGACGGGGGACATGATGTTTACCCAGGTTTGGGCCCTCTCTATGGGGGTAATACCCTACTTCCTGCTTGATTGATCTTGGTGAATATGAGTACTACAAGAGTTGATCTACCTCGAGATTGTAATGGCTAAAACCCTAAAAGTCTAGCCTGTATGACTATGATTATCCTCCCCTCTACGGTCTAAGCCCTCCGGTTTATATAGACACCGGAGGGGACTAGGGTTGTACAAAGTCGGTTACAGAGAAAGGAATCTTCATATCTGGGCTCCAAGCTTGCCTTCCACGCCAAGGAGAGTCCCATCCGGACACGGGAGAGAGTCTTCGGTCTTGTATCTTCACAACCCATCAGTCCGGCCCACGTACCATAGTCCGGAGGCCCGAGGACCCCTTAATCTAGGACTCCCTTAGTAGCCCCTGAACCAGGCTTCAATGATGAGGTGTCCGGCGTGCAAATTGTCTTCGGCATTGCAAGGCGGGTTCCTTCTCCGAATACTCCAACACATTCTTCGGACACAACGAACGTGTCCGGCTCTGCAAAACAAATACCACACACCACCGCAGAGAGTATAATATTTCACGAGTCCAATCCGCTGACAACTTATTTGTAACGTGATATCACATCATCACCGGTCACTATTTCGAACCATTTTTCGGCCTGCCGCTTTGAGATGCGGTCTCACTAGCACCTCTTGTCAAAGCAGAGATCGTGTCCCATATTGCGGGATTATCATCAATACGGGCGTGGGTAATCCAACCGTGTCGTCTGCACAACCCTTGGGAACAGGCGAGTTTTAAGGCGAGTGGGGAGGCGGTTGATATTCACTGCTCTTATAAGGAGATAAGGATTCCTTTCCTTCACCCATGCCTTCTCTCTCTGCCCTCCCATTCTCGAGCTCCAGCGCCCAAGTCCTCATCTTTTCCGCCTCGAGAAAGCACTCGACCATGTCTGGATCTGGAGCGCAAGGCAAGTGGATGGCCTCCTCCGTCAAGGAGAAGGACATCACCAAGCTTTGGGTGGCCGGGTACCTCACGAAATAAATCGCCCATCGGCTTCCGGCCAAGGGGCAGATCGTCCCCACCCCGAAGCCCAATGAGAGGGTGGTGTTCATCCCCCACTTTGTCCGTGGGTTAGGGTTTCCTCTCCACCCTTTCGTCTGTGGACTCATGTTCTATTATGGGCTAGATTTCCATGATCTAGCCCCAAACTCCTTCCTCAACATCTCGGCATTTATTGTCGTGTGCAAGGCCTTCCTCCGCATCCCCCCCCCCACTTCGGACTGCGGCTCAAAATCTTCAATGTGAAGCCGAAGGTGGTGGATGGCCAACACGTAGAGTGCGGAGGTGCCATGGTGAGCAAGATGCCCAATGTCACATGGCCCAAAGGTACTTTTGTGGAGACCGTCAAAGAATGGCAGAAACTTTGGTTCTATATCACAGAGCCCCGCGACGCCACCTGGGTCGCGGCTCCCGAATTCAAATCCGGAGCCCCAATGCGGCTCACCTCCTGGCTAGAGAAGGGCCTGAATTGGACTTCGTCGGATGAGCTAACAGTGCTGCAAACGCGCATCCAGAGCATGGTGGACAAGAACATCAAGCTCATCAATGTTATCCAAGTGATGCTAGTTCGCCGGATCCTTCCATGCCAGAGCTGGACTTGCCATTTACGGGAGTTCAATCCGGCCGAGCACCAGACCTTACAGCAGTTCTTTAGAACTACGCACGAAGATATCTGGAAGGTGCTCTTCAAGGGCAACGAGACGCCGCCGGAGACCACCGAGGACCGCGGGCACAACCTGGCCCATCCCGCCAGTGCGGTAAGTCTTTCGCATTTTAAGGTGTATCCTTCACTTGCTTATTCAAGGAAGGTACCTAAACCTCACTATTTATTTTTCAGGGATGGACGGATTAAGTGTCCGGCTCCGCTGCCCGAGGAACCAGCCATCCCGCTTCTGACGAAGATGATGGTCCCGGCGCGTTACCAGGCACCGGAGAAGAAGGCCAAGGGGGCCAAAAGTGGCCTCCGCCGCAAGGGAGCTTCGGACATGACGTTCGAAGACAACGAGACTCACTCCTCCGCCAGCGAAGACGACGACGAGGAGGAGGAAGAAAGCAACTCTCCCCCTGAGTGGGAAGGAAGAAGAGGGCAGCCTCCACAAATCTGGAGGCAGAGGCGTCCAAGAGGGGGAAGGGCTCCCTCGCGGATAACTCCGTGTGGGATGTTGACAACAGCCCAGAGCCGCGACCCGGAAACAAGCCCCTGGCCGAATCGTGAGTACTAAAAAACCCGGATGCGTCCATATATCCGGCCTCTCTACTTCATAGTCTTAACATGTTAAATTATGCAATTACTGTCCGACCCACGACAGCTCCCTGTGATCCTCATCAGGGGGTTCGCTGGATTCAAAGGCGATGGCCAGCGAGTCACCGTCGGCGGCTTACTCTCCCAAGGCCAAGGGCGACGCCGAGGTGCTGTCCAGAAGGACCTTCCCAGGCCAGGGAAAGGTTCAGAATGTCGTCGAGTTGGCGCGGAGGGTAACCTCGGCCACGGACACTGGGAGGAAACCCCATGGAGGCGGCGATGGGGACATATCCAATTCGGCCCCCAGCCGGATACCATCCCGGAGACCTACAAGGCTCCGGAATCAAGCAAGCAGCCTCCTCCGAAGGGAGGAGGTGCGCCTATTCCTCCGGTGACCTCTGTCCATCCAGAGGCACCGGATAATCTGCTGGAGGCGCTACGAGGCGCTTCCATTGTGGAGGAACGCCGTATCCTTATGGGTACGATGGTGAGGGTTCAGTCCATTAAGAGTAGACTGACCGAAGCCTGCACCATCTTGCTGACAGGCTTTGAGGTAAGTGACGCAAAAAAATAAAGTCATAGTATAGACAGTAGCCCCTGAGACACTGTCCGGTGTTCGAAAAGAAAAACCGGACAGAGGATCAAGTAATTTTCACAGGAAACTAACTAAATATGTCTTATGTGAATAAGCAGGCGTCGTTGCTGGCCGTAACCTCTCATGCTGCTGAGGTCTCCAGACTAAATCAGAGTCTGGAGTGGGCCGAAGAAGAGTTCGACCGTGTAAAAAAGCAACTGGAGGACAAGCAAGTTATGTGATGACCTTGTGTATATCCATAAAAGGATGAATGACTTGTGCTGACCATGGTGCCATGATATTTGCAGCAGTGGATACTGAGGTGGAAACCCTCAACAAAGCGCTGGCTGAGGCCAAAAAGAAAACGGCAAAGGAGCAAGCCGCCCGTGAAAAACACGAGGCCAGGGTTTGTGAGGTCTAGCAGGAGCTCCAGGACGCCGTTAAGAAGAGCGAGTCCTTGGAGCGCGATATTGCGGATCGAGAGATCGAACTCGCCAAGGCTCGCCAGAGCGCACAAGAGGCCCGGGTTGAAGCCCAGGGCGCCCTCCAGGAAATCCAGGTGGCCAAGAAAATCGCGGCAGGTAAGGTTTTTATTATGCAAAGCAAGTATGTGAAGAAGAGGTATCTCTTACTAACCCGGATTTGGAGTTCTCCAGGGGCGTTTGCGGATCTGCCGCGCAGCGTTTCTGATGCTACTGAATTCTTCGGAGCCAAAGAGGGAAGCTCAATCGAAAAGCTGTTCTGGTCACAATACATTGCGCCAGAACATCCGGTGCCCTTTAGCGATCAGCTAAAATAGCTGGTTGAACTGCATAGGGTGGCCGAACTGGCCATGAAGGACTTAATAATCCGGCTGTGGCCTGCCGAAGCCATACCCAGCAGTTACTGTGGTCTCGTGAAGCGGTTGTTCAATGCCTGCCCTCGGCTTGACGCCATCAAGCGGTCGGTCTGTATCGAAGGTGCACGGATGGCTTTCGCCCGTGTCAAAGTGCAGTGGGCGAAGATGAATGCCGTCAAGCTCGCGACCGAGGGACCGCCCGAGGGCAAGGAGCACCGACGCCCGAGCGATAATTTAGTGATGTCCTGGAGGGATCCCGCATTGTAGCGGAGCAACGTGCGAAAGATGTAATCTTTGAATGAATACACTCATGTTATCTCGCCCTATATTAAGAAACAAAGTCGATTGTGCGATATAATGTTTGTTACTACTAAAATTTTACCTCATGTGAGGCCGTGTTTATGAAATCTGAGAGTTGGCCAGTCGTCGGCTTCAGCCCCCATGTAGGTAGTACGGGGGTGTTCAGGATGGAATCTAAACACTCTTGATCCAATTGTCTGGTCCTTGAAGGAGGTGTTTAGCGCAACGAACCAGGCAATCGGACTATGTAGCTTTATCACCCTCACTTAGCCAAACGAGTTTGACAATAAAATTTAGGTGCAGCCCCTAGTATCCGAACTGGGATGCTATTAACACCTGATCAGGTAAGAACTGATCCATCGCATAATGCGGAAAAAAATCGCTAAAGATTTGAAACCTATGAAGAGCTGACCGGCTCTCGTCGTATCATGACAGTCAGTTTTCGGCTTTCTCTACTGAGGTGCTCATCCGGATGAACCAGGACACAATCACAGTAGTTCTCCCTTTACTACCCTACCCGATATAGCGGAACATAAGGTAGTAAGCACAGGAGCTGGGCAACCCAACTATTGAACAAAGACATGATTCAGAGCCAATGCATATAATGCTAAATTCGGGGTGCCGAACTATACTGTAAAAAGTGATCGGACTTTGTTGCCGTATTATGGGGTGATGTCTACTACACAACCTTCTTCTTGTAGACGTTGTTGGGCCTGCAAGTGCACAGGTTTGTAGGACAGTAGCAAATTTCCCTCAAGTGGATGACCTAAGGTTTGTCAATCCGTGGGAGGCGTAGGATGAAGATGGTCTCTCTCAAGCAACCCTGCAACCAAATAACTAAGAGTCTCTTGTGTCCCCAACACACCCAATACAATGGTAAATTGTATAGGTGCACTAGTTAATGAAGAGATGGTGATACAAGTGCAATATGGATGGTAGATATAGGTTTTGTAATCTTAAAATATAAAAACAGCGAGGTAACAAGTGATAAGCGTGGCGCGTAAGCGGTATTGCAATGATAGGAAACAAGGACTAGGGTTCATACTTTCACTAGTGCAAGTTCTCTCAACAATAATAACATAGATAGATCATATAACAAGCCCTCAACATGCAACAAAGAGTCACTCCAAAGCCACTAATAGCAGAGAGAACAAGCGTAGAGATTATGGTAGGGTAGAAACCACCTCAAAGTTATTCTTTCTAATCAATCGGTGGGCTATTCCTATAAGTGTCACAAACAGCCCTAGAGTTAGTACTAGAATAACACCTTAAGATACAAATCAGCGAAACCCTAATGTCACCTAGATACTCCATTGTCACCTCAAGTATCCGTGGGCATGATTATCGATATGCATCACACAATCTCAGATTCATCCAACCAACACAAAGTACTTCAAAGAGTGCCCCAAAGTTTCTACCGAGAATCAAGAAAAGCGTGTGCCAACCCCTATGCATAGGTTCATGGCGGAACCCGCAAGTTGGTCACCAAAACATACATCAAGTGGCACGTGAAATCCCATTGTCACCACAGAGAATTACGGCAAGACATACATCAAGTGTTCTCATAAAAGACTCAATTCGATAAGATAACTTCAAAGGGGAAACTCAATTCATCACAAGAGAGTAGAGGGGGAGAAACATCATAAGATCCAACTACAATAGCAAAGCTCGGGATACATCAAGATCGTGCCATAGAGGGAACACGAGAGAGAACACGAGAGAGAGAGAGAGAGAGAGAGAGAGATAAAACACATAGCTCTGGTACATACCCTCAGCCACGGTGAACTACTCCCTCCTCGTCATGGATAGCGCCGGATGATGAAGATGGCCACGGAGATGGATCCCCCTCCGGCGGTACCGGAAAGGGGTCCCGATTGGTTTTTCGTGGCTCGGAGGCTTGCGGCGCGAACTCCAGTCTAATCTCTGTTACGGAAGTTTTAGGGTATAAGAGTATATATGGGTGAAAGAATGCGTCGGTGGAGCTACGGGGCCCCACGAGGCGGCGCGCTTCGGAGGTGGCGCGCCCCCCACCCTCGTGAGCACCTCCGTATCTTCGACGTGGAGTCCAAGTCGATCAGGTGGGTTTCCTTCCAAAATAACTTCTCCAGTTCATTTCGTTCTTTTTGACTCCGTCGATATTCCTTTTCCTCGAAACCTTTGAAATAGGCATAAAACAGACAAATCTGGGCTGGGCCTCCGGTTAATAGGTTAGTCCCAAAAATAATATAAAAGTGGATAATAAAGCCCAATATTGCCTAAAACAGTAGATAAAGTAGCATGGAGCAATAAAAAATTATAGATACGTTGGAGACGTATCATGGGGCACAATGAAGCCCCTGGCTGATTAATGCGTATCAAAGTGTACGGGTCCGACTTGATAGGATTATCAAAAAAAGAAAAGGGGGTAGTAAGCTAGTGCCGCAGAACTTGGGCCGCAAACTGTTTCCACTATAGTTTGATTAATACGTCAAAGCGTATTTGTACAAGTAGTGCAATAAGCAACAGGGCTATTTAACATGCCACAACCAAGGGGGAGCTGCGTGCGGGTCCTGAAAACAGGTACAGTGATTGTTAGAGAGACCACCTAGAGATTCCCTTATACATTAGTGCTTCTTGCTATCTTGGTGTATCTATCCTGTCGAGAGGACCGATGATCAGGTCGTTAGAAAAAGCCTGTGGAAAAGAAACCTGAAAAGGATAAAAAAGAAAAAGTGAAAGTATGTGTGTCCAGGGAGGGGTCGAGCCGTATTATGGATCACAATCTGGTCAAGCCTCCATCTATGTCCATGGTATTTTGAGTGTGTAGTTATGTACGCGTGGTACGATCGCCGCAGCTTGTTCAGGACTGGGACGGAGGCCGGATTGCTAGTCGAGCTCTTGACGAGCTGGGTTGTCCTACTGCAGAGTAGTCCGGACTTGTTTGACAGTGTCCGGGAGCTCGGCCGCCGAATTAAGGTTCTGTTTGAGAAGGCCGCTCTGTATTTCTGCTGCTAAAGCAGCGGTGTGCTCCTCGGTACGGAGGGAGTGTTCCGTATTTCCATTGACTGTTATGATACCGCGTGGTCCGGGCATCTTGAGCTTGAGATAAGCATAGTGTGGCACTGCGTTGAATCGAGCAAATGCGATTCGTCCCAGTAGTGTGTGATAGCCACTACGGAAGGGGACGATATCGAAGATCAATTCTTTGCCTGGAAGTTGTCCGGGGATCCGAAGACAACCACTAGTGTGATTGAGCCCGTACAGCGGGCCTCTACACCTGGTATGACTCCTTTAAAGGTAGTCTTTGTGGGCTTAATTCTTGAGGGATTAATGCCCATTTTGCGCGTTGTATCCTGATAGAGCAGGTTCAGGCTGCTACCACCGTCCATGAGGACTCGCGTGAGGTGGAATCTATCACTGATTGGGTCGAGGACCAGTGCGGCTGAACCGCCATGACGGATACTGGTCGGATGGTCCCTGCAATCGAAAGTGATCAGACAGGAAGACCATGGGTTGAACTTTGGGGCGACTGGCTCCATCGCGTAGACGTCCCTGAGTGCGCGCTTGCGCTCCCTCTTGGGGATATGGGTAGCATATATCACGTTCACCGTTTTAACTTGGGGGGGGGGGGACTTCTTCTGTCCCCCTGTGTTCGGTGGCCGGGGCTCCTCGTCATCGTCCTCGCTTTGTGACCCCTTCTCCTTGTTCTCGGCATTTAACTTGCTGGCCTGTTTAAAAACCCAACAGTCTCTGTTGTATGATTGGCTGGTTTGTCGGGGGTGTCGTGTATCTGGCATGGGCGATCGAGTATGCGGTCCAGGCTGGATGAGCCCGAATTGTTCCGTTTGAACGGCATCTTCCGCTGGCCGGACTTGGAGCCACTGAATCCGGCGTTGACCACCGTGTCGTCGATATTATCACCGTTGTTCCGACGCTTGTGTCTGTTGCATCGGGGCTTGCCGTTGCTATTTCTGTCTTCCGCAGTGCCAGGTTCCCTTGCATTGTTATTTCTACGGGCTAGCCAGCTATCTTCGCCCATGCAAAAGCGGGTCATAAGTGCCGTAAGGGCTTCCATGGACTTCGGCTTTTCTTGGCCGAGGTGTCGGGAAAAACATTCGTCCCGGATGCTGTATTTAAAGGCTGCCAGGGCTTCGGCATTCGGACAGTCGACAATCTGGTTCTTTTTGGTTAAGAACCTAGCCCAGAGTTTCCTGGCTGACTCTCCGGGCTGTTGAATTATGTGATTTAAGTCCTCAGCATCCGGAGGTCGAAGATATGTACCTTGGAAGTTGTCAAGGAAGGCCTCTTCCAAGTCCTCCCAGCTGATGATGGAGTTTTCGGGCAGACTGTTCAACCAGTGCCAGGCTGGTCCTTTGAGTATTAGTGGGAGGTATTTGATGGCATGGAGATCATCGCCGCGGGCCATATGAATGTGAAGAAGGAAATCCTCGATCCATACCGCGGGGTCTGTTGTCCCGTCATATGATTCGATGTTTACGGGTTTAAACCCTTCTGGGAATTTGTGCTCCATTACCTCGTCAGTGAAGCAAAGAGGGTGTGCGGCGCCTCTATATCGGGCCACGTCGCGACGTAGCTCGGATGGAGTCCGTCTGCGGTTCTCGGCCCGGGCGTGAGTATGATTGTTGCGTCCGGCTAGGTAGCCGTTGTCGCATGTCGGGGCACGTCCCCGTGATCCATAGATCGATCTGGTCTGGCCGGCTTATGTCCCCGAGCTGTATTATCTCTGCCTTTATGGTGAGGTGGGGCGGGCTGGTGTTCGGCATGAGTTGCCGCTTTGTCTCGACCACGTGGTAGTCGGGCAGCTGCATTGCGCGATGATGGTACGGGCTCCAGCGCCTCATCATCGAACTGAGGTAGCAATTTGCGCTTCGGGTAACTTTTGGTTGGGTGCTTGAGGCCATATTCCTCAGCTGCCAGGACATCAGTCCATCTATCGTGGAGCAGATCTTGATCAGCTCGAAGCTACTGCTGCTTCTTTTTCAGGCTCCTTGCAGTGGCTATTAGCCAGCTCTTAAAGTGCTCCTGCTCGAGAGGTTCCTCGGGCATGATGAAATCCTCGTTGCCAAGGCTCACCTCATCCTCGGAGAGCGGAAGATAATTACTGTCCTCCGAGTCTTTGTGTATGGCCTGTTCATCAGGGCTAACTTGCCCGTCTTCCCGTTCGTCCTGTTCGGAAGTTGCCTCAACGGGGTCTTCGTTGTCTTCGGCATCGTCCGGAGTATTATTTTCTCCTGTGTCGGTATTGCTGTCTTTTCCACGGCGTGACTTGGAGCGGCGCCGCTGACGTCGGCACTTTGTTTGTATCTTAGGAGGTTTATCCTTGACTGGGTCTTCCTTGTCGTCGCCGCTATTCTCTTTGGGTGCGTCCACCATGTATATGTCATATGAGGAAGTGTCCGTCCAACGTTCGGTAAATGGCGGGTTTGGGGCCTCCTCTTCTCCAGCATCGTTGTCCATACTGTCGATGTCTTCGGAACCGTAATCAAGCATGTCAGTTAGGTCCTCGACAGTGGCTATGAAGTGGGCGGTGGGTGGGAAGCGAAAATCTCCGTCATCAGCCTCCAATTTGAACTGGATATAATTCGACAGTGAGTCCCTGCTAAGGAGAGTGTTTTTAATGAGTTTAGCATGTCGCCTAAAGGCGAGTGCCGGAAGATGTCCGCGGAGCTGAATTCGACGATCGATGCCCGATCAAGCTGGAGGTGCGCGGATGCACATGGTTCGGAACATGCTGCCGGAAACGAGTCCGAGGTTCCGGTGACACAGATCCCACTTTAGGTTGGGTCTGTGTGCGGCTTCGACGCTGCTGAGTCTGTGGCTTCCATGGCGGGGTTGAGCCTCCCGTCCTCGGATGGCGAGATCAGCTCCGGATCTAGGGCCAGAGCGGTTGCAGGTGCTATTTCCTGGGTATGGTCCGATGACAGATTTAAGTCATGTTCATCACAGTGACAGGGAGCGTCTGTCGTGGGTGCGAATCCATCGAAATCAAGTCCCCGCGGATATCAGCGACGTAGTTCAAGCTTCCAAATCTGACTTGATGGCCAGGGGCGTAGCTGTCGATCTGCTCTAAATGGCCAAGCGAGTTGGCCCGCAGTGCGAAACCGCCGAATACAAAAATCTGTCCTGGGAGGAAGACCCCCCTGGACAGCATTGTTGTAGATGATTGACGGGGCCATCGAACCTCTTGACGATGACACAACGGAACTCTCAATGAAAGCGCCAATGTCGGTGTCAAAACCGGCGGATCTCGGGAAGGGTGTCCCGAACTATGCGTCTAAGGTCGATGGTAACAGGAGACAGGGAACACGATGTTTACGCAGGTTCGGGCCATCTCTATGGAGGTAATACCCTACTTCCTGCTTGATTGATCTTGATGAATATGAGTATTACAAGAGTTGATCTACCTCGAGATCGTAATGGCTAAAACCCTAAAAGTCTAGCCAGTATGACTATGATTATCCTCCCCTCTACGGTCTAAGCCCTCCAGTTTATAGACACCGGAGGGGACTAGAGTTGTACAAAGTCGGTTGCAGAGAAAGGAATCTTCATATGTAGGAACCAAGCTTGCCTTCCACGCCAAGGAGAGTCCCATCCGGACACGCGAGAGAGTCTTCGGTCTTGTATCTTCACAACCCATCAGTCCGGCCCAAGTACCATAGTCCGGACGCCCGAGGACCCCTTAATCCAGGACTCCCTCAACCGCGCGCCTATCTGACTGATGGTGTGCTTCCCGCCGCTGCTCGATAGTGGATCGGGTGTCTTCCTGAGCTCGCTCCCGAAGGACTTGACGTTGGTCGCAGCGGGCTCGCGGGTAGGACGACGCCGTGGAAACGTTGTCGCGGGCGTCAGCCCGACGAGCCGGCGGCTGCTATTGCGGGCGTGGGGGAGGATAGTGCATCGTGGTCGCAGCGTCTCCGGTCCTTCCGCCGCCGGCGTGCACCGGCTCGATAGAGCACCGACGCGATGGTCCTGCTGGTCGCGGTTCGTCTTTATTGGCGAAGCTGATGAGGCTCCGAATGGTGGCTCTCCACTCGTCGAGCTTCTCCGCGGCATGAGGAAAGTCGAGGAGCAGTTGCACGCGTGACAACGCTTCCGCTGGCGTGGGTGGCGGCGAAAGCTGCGTGGACCGTGACGCGCTCCGACTTCTAACCACGTTAGAAGGAGCTCTATCATGGTCTCGCGGTCGCGCGCTGTTTCCGCCAGCGTCTGGGCGCACATGCTAGCCCGGTGCATCTTGAGAGTGACGCAAAGGGCTCTTCCTGCAGCGGCACCCGGGGGCACCGACGTCGTGGCGTTACTCGCCATGCGTGGCCTGGGAAGACCGTGGAGCAAGCGTTAGCTGGGGCGTCCCGGAGGCCGCCGCGCCGCCCGTGGGCAGCATGGCTCCGCCCTTGGACCCAGCGCGTCTAGCTCATCGTCTTAGACACGAACAGCCTGGCTCCGATTGCCAGAGTGTCGTGGATGCTCGCGGGCCACGTCTCCGCCACCATCCGTGGCCGCCCCATCGCCCGCCCGTGCTGGTACGGGTGGTTCGGCTCCAGACAAACCGATCACTGTGATCGCTTTCTTCTTGGGAGCCATGGCAATGAAGAAGTCGATGCGCTAACCTTTAGACCAGATTTTCACAGCCTCAGCGCCCCCTACCTGGCGCGCCAAAGATGTCGGGGTGAATGACACCTATGGGATCCCGGAGAATCCCTTCTACGGTTGGCGGGGCGTGGAGCTATGCAAAGAGCAGGTCTAAAAGATCAACGCGAGGGGATTTTTACCCAGGTTCGAACAACAAACAATGCGTAAAACCCTAGTCCTACTTGTCTATGTTTATTTGGTGTTCTTGAGCTCTTGAACTAGCTGCGGTGCATGCCTATTCCAAAAAGTCCAAATCCTTCCACAGTAGGCCTCGGGCCTCCTTTTATATGCCAAAGGGGTCGCCACAGTGGCACAAAGGAGGTGGAAAGTATCTACAGTTTTACAAGTCTATCACCTTGCAAGGTAGGAGAAACGCATTTAATGTGCCGCCTACGTGCCCTCTTGCTTTATCGGGGACGGCAATGAAGCTCGTCCTGTTCGTCGCCGCCTCGCCTTGCTTCGACACGCGTCCATGCTCACGAGGCATGCAGCGCCATGCTGGCTGGCTGGTTGCTGAGCTGGTGCAGTGACAGGGTCTTCACGAAGATCTGCATGCCACCACACGGGTGCTTGGCTAGTCGGCCTAGAAGCTGCATGGTGCCACGCAGGCGCTCGCCTAGTTGGCGTGCTGGTTGCCGCGTCGGAACGGGCACAGGGCAGCGAAACTTTGGTCGGTGCGGGCCTGGCCTCGGTCCCATAGATGCCCCCAGCAAGGGTCTTCCCGGGGTCTCGCGGGCGTCCTCGGCAAGGGTCTTGCTGGGGGCTCGCGGGCGTCCCCGGCAAGGATCTTGCTGGGGGTCTTTGGCCGTCCTTGGCAAGGATCTTGCCGGGGGTCTTTGGCCGTCCTTGGCAAGGATCTTGCCGGGGGTCTTTGGCCGTCCTTGGCAAGGATCCTTCCGGGGGTCTTCGTCTTCTAGTTCACATCTAGGCTTGCAGGCCTTTGGTCCTCACAAAGATCTGCATGCCACTACGCAGGCACCCCCGAGTCTTGGTCTTGACGTTGTCAATGGTGTCAGAGCTCTCAGGCTCAAGGGTGGCTGCCTTTATGGTGTTGGGCAAGTTGCCCCGGCAAGGCTCTTGCCGGGGCTATGTAGGCTGCCCCGGCAAGGCTCTTGCCGGGGCTATGCAGGCCGCCCCGGCAAGGGTGTTGCCGGGGGAAATCCATCTTGTCCTTTTGTGTTGGGGAACGTAGTATTTCAAAAATTTGCCTACGATCACGCAAGATCTATCTAGGAGAAGTATAGCAACAAGCGGGGAGAGTGTGTCCACGTACCCTCGTAGACCGAAAGCGGAATCGTTTAGTAACGCGGTTGATGTAGTCGAACTTCTTCACGATCCGACTGATCCAAGCACCGAACGTACGGCACCTCCGAGTTCTGCACACATTCAGCTCGATGACGTCCCTCGAACTCTTGATCCAGCAAAGTGTCGAGGGAGAGTTTCTTCAGCACGACGACGTGGTGACGGTGATGGTGAACTAATCCGCGCAGGGCTTCGCCTAAGCACTACGTGAATATTACCGGAGGCGTAAACTGCGGAGGGGGGCGCCGCACATGGCTAACAATGTTTTTTGTGTGTTCTAGGCGCCCCCTCCCCACGTATATATAGGTGGGAGGGGGAGGGGACCAGCAAGGGCACGCCCAAGTAGGAGGAATCCTACTTGGGGCCTTGTCTAATTCGGCTTCCCCCCGTTCCAAAAGTGTTGGAGGGGGAAGGAAAGAGAGGGGGAGAGAAGGGAAGGGGAGGCCGAATCCTCCACTTTCCTTTCTCTCTTCCCCTCCTTCCTTCTCCTCCTATTTCGCATATATGGGGCGCACCAGCCCACTAGGGGCTGGTCTGTCCCGCCTTTGGCCCAATAAGGCCCATATCTTTGCCGGGGGGTGCCCGGAACCCCTTCCGGTGACCCGATACGTACCCGGTACCCCCAGAACACTTTCCGGTGTCCGAATACTATCGTCCTATATATGAATCTTTACCTCTCGACCATTTCGAGACTCCTCATCATGTTCGTGATCTCATCTGGGACTCCAAACAACATTCGGTCACCAAATCACATAACTCATATAATACAAATCGTCATCGAACGTTAAGCGTGCGGATCCTATGGGTTCGAGAGCTATGTAGGCATGACCGAGACACATCTCCCGTCAATAACCAATAGTGGAACCTAGATGCTCATATTGGCTCCTACATATTCTACGAAGATCTTTATCGGTCAAACCGCATAACAACATACGTTGTCATCGGTTTCTCACTTGCCCGAGATTCGGTCGTCGGTATCATCATACCTAGTTCAATCTCGTTACCGGCAAGTCTCTTTACTCGTTCCGTAATGCATCATCCCGTAACTAAGTCATCAGTCACATTGCTTGCAAGGCTTATAGTGATGATCATTACTGAGTGGGCCCAGAGATACCTCTCCGATACACGGAGACAAATCCTAATCTCGATCTATGCCAACTCAACAAACACCATCGGAGACACCTGTAGAGCATATTTATAATCACCCAATTACGTTGTGACGTTTGATAGAACACAAGGTGTTCCTCCGGTATTCGGGAGTTGCATAATCTCAAAGTCAGAGGAACATGTATAAGTCATGATGAAAGCATTAGCAATAAAACTATACGATCATTATGCTAAGCTAATGGATGGGTCTTGTCGATCGCATCATTCTCTAATGATGTGATCCCATTCATCAAATGACAACACATGTCTATGGTTAGGAAACTTAACCATCTTTGATTAACGAGCTAGTCTAGTAGAGGCATACTAGGGACACTTTGTTTTGTCTATGTATTCACACATGTATCAAGTTTCTGGTTAATACAATTATAGAATGAATAATAATCATTTATCATGATATAAGGAAATATGAATAACAACTTTATTATTGCCTCTAGGGCATATTTCCTTCAATCTCCCACTAGCACTAGAGTCAATAATCTAGTTCACATCGTCATGTGATTTAACACCAATAGTTCACATCTTTATGTGATTAGTTCACATCTACATGTGACTAATACCCAAAAGGGTTTACTAGAGTCAACAATCTAGTTAACATCGCTATGTGATTAACACCCAAAGAGTGATCATGTTTTGCTTTGTGAGAGAAGTTTAGTCAATGGGTCTACCACATTCAGAGCCGTATGTATTTTGCAAATTTTCTATGTCTACAATGCTCTGCACGGAGCTACTCTAGCTAATAACTCCCACTTTCAATATTTATCCAGATTGAGACTTAGAGTCATCCGGATCAGTGTCAAAGCTTGCATCGACGTAACCCTTTATGACAAACTTTTTGTCACCTCCATAATCGAGAAACATGTCCTTATTCCACTAAAGATAATTTTGACCGCTGTCCAGTGATCCACTCCTGGATCACTATTGTACCCTCTTGCCAAACTCATGGTGAGGTACACAATAGGTCTGGTACACAACATAGTATACTTTATAGAACCTATGACTGAGGCATAGGAAGTTCTCTTTCTATTTTCTGTCGTGGTCGGATTTTGAGTCTTTACTCAACTTCACACCTTGCAACATAGGCAAGAACTCTTTCTTTGACTGTTCCATTTTGAACTACTTCAAAAACTTGTCAAGTTATGTACTCATTGAAAAAAAAATCAAGCGTCTTGATATATCTCTATAGATCTTGATTCTCAATATGTAAGCAGCTTCACCGAGGTCTTTCTTTGAAAAACTACTTTCAAACACTCCTTTATGCTTTCCAGAAATTTTTACATCATTTCCGATCAACAATATGTCATTCACATATACTTATCAGAAAGCTTGTAGTGCTCCCACTCACTTTCTTGTAAATCGAGGCTTCACATGAAGTTCATAGAAACTATATGCTTTGATCAACTTATCAAAGCATATATTCCAACTTCGAGATGCTTGCACCAGTCCATAGATGGATCGCTGGAGCTTGCATATTTTGGTAGCGCCTTTAGGATTGACAAACCTTCTGGTTGTATCATATACAACTCTTCTTTAAGAAATCCATTAAGGAATGCAGTTTTGACATCCATTTGCCAGATTTCATAAAATGTGGCAATTGCTAACATGATTCGGACAGACTTAAGCATCGCTACGAGTGAGAAAATCTTATCGTAGTCAACACCTTGAACTTGTCGAAAACTTTTTGCGACAATTCGAGCTTTGTAGATAGTAACACTACTATCAGCGTCCGTATTCCTCTTGAAGATCCATTTATTCTCAATGGCTTGCTGATCATCGGGCAAGTCAGTCAAAGTCCATACTTTGTTCTCATACATGGATCCCATCTCAGATTTCATGGCCTCAAGCCATTTCATGGAATCTGGGCTCATCGTCGCTTCCTGATAGTTCGTAGGTTCGTCATGGTCTAGTAACATGACTTCCAGAAAGGATTACCGTACCACTCTAGTGCGGACCATACTCTGGTTGACCTACGATGTTCGGTAGTAACTTGATCTGAAGTTTCATGATCATCATCATTAGCCTCCTCATTTAATTGGTGTAGGAATCACTGGAATTGATTTTTGTGATGAACTACTTTCCAACTCGGGAGAAGGTACAATTACCTCATCAAGTTCTACATTCCTCCCACTCACTTCTTTCGAGAGAAACTTCTTCTCTAGAAAGGATCCATTCTTAGCAACGAATATCTTGCCTTCAGATCTGTGATAGAAGGTGTACCCAACAGTTTCCTTTGGGTATCCTATGAAGACACATTTCTCCGATTTGGGTTCGAGCTTATCAGGTTGAAACTTTTTCACATAAGAATCACAGCCCCAAATTTTAAAAAACGGCAGCTTAGGTTTCTTGCTAAACCACAGTTCATATGGTGTCATCTCAATGGATTTAGATGATGCCCTATTTAACGTGAATGCATCTGTCTCTAATGCATAACCCAAAACGAAAGTGGTAAATCGATAAGAGACATCATAAATTGCACCATATCTATTGGGGAAGCTGATCTGACCCACGAACACCTATGGGGGCCGGCGGACCGGACCCCTTTCGGTTCGGCGGGGGGCGGAGATCGCACGAAGAGGAGATCGAGGCGATGCACACGAGCAATTTACCAAGCTTCGGAGCTCTCCGGAGAGATAACACTCCTACTGCTGCATGTCTGAGTTGTATTGTGTTCTTGCTCGGAGGCGCTGAATGCTCTGATACACACCAGCTGCTAACGTGACCGAGCGTGAGAGTGTTCGAACCCCTCCTCTACGTTGCGCATGGGCCTCCTTTTATATGCTCAAGGGGTCACCGACAGGTGGCAACGTAGTCAAGGGCAAAAAGGGAAAATGAGTTGTGGTTGGTACAGCTACTTGTACAGTGTATCATACCTAACCCTGACGGCAGGGGACAAAAGCATTAAATGCCCGTCTACGTCGCCCCAAACAGTGCAAACAGGGACCGTCAGGGGCGCCACCGCTTGCCACGATGGCAATCTTGTCAGCGCCGCTTGCCACTGCGCTCCGCTGGACGCACAGCCTCTTGCCACGCGCGCTTGGAAAGGTCCAAGAGCGACACGTTGGTGGACGTGCCGGAGCGTAGTTACAGATGTGGTAACCTGCCGCGGCAAGCGCCTTGCCGCGGTCGTCGTCTTGTCGCGCCCGGAAGCTTGTCGCTCACCGGGCCTTGCCGGGACGCATGGCGCATCGCGGCAAGTTCCTTGGGATGCCTTGGTCGGCCTTCCCGGCAAGCTCCTCTTGTCGGGGTCTTGTTTCCTTGGCTTGAATACTTTGTTCTTGAATGGCTCCAAAGGAACCACGGAGGATCTTCCCGGCAAGCTCCTCTTTCCGGGGCCTGGGCGGTCAGCGCGGCAAGCCTTGCCGCGGAGTGCTGCAACTGCCCGTGCACAAGTTCGGGATACTAGGGTACCCCTACTCTAGTACACTGACAAGAGCCCCCGGGTTTTCCACCTACGGGTTCCGCCTCCTTGACTTCACCCCCAATGTTGTCCTGACCATGGCAGTTTTCGCACATCTCTGCGAAAACTTTGTCGGAGTCCATCCCAACGTAGCCCTTTTCCGCCATTTCTTTATGCCCCGTGTAGAGAGAGGGGAGCCTCTTGCCGGTGGAATCGCTTGGATCTCAAGGATCGGCAAGAAGGAAGCCTATCTGGAGGGAGAGATCCACAGCAAGTGGGAGGAATGGAGAGCAGACTGGTGCTGGATTGTCGAGGAGAACCCGCAGCCCTTTACCGCCCAGTGCCAAACCCCAATAGTGCGCGGCAACGATTGGAGTAGCGTGGCCCCGGAAGACGCTAGGCTGAAGATTGCTGTCACCCGGATCTTACGCCTCAGGCTTGCGGACTCATCAGAGGCGCCGTTGGCGCAGATTTCTTCGCCGCCGATCGCCTTGCGAGGAGAGGAGGAGACCCGCCTGGGAGTTCCAGAACGCGACAGACATCATGAGGCTGCGCCCGGGCCTCAACTTCAACTTCACCGTCTTGGAGTTGGATGCGATGCTCTTGGAGCTGTTCAAGCACGATCCTGATCATCCCGAATGGTTCAGGTTGCCGAGGGGAGTCGTTCCGCTGTGCAACAATTCCTCGCTCGACCGCATCCGTGCAATGATGCCGTTGTGCGACTCGCATGGAATTGTCCCAACCTGGCAAGAGCCTGCAGATGACGTCGTGCGGATGTTCTTCGACAGCTTAGAAGAAGTGCTGGTCCGCCCCGATGAGCAGAAGGGCCTCACCCGCGACACCACTGATGACGAGATGCAGCGCATCGCCACCAGGTTGGAAGAGTCGGCAGCAGCTGCTGCCGCGCGCGAGTTTGGATTTACCGTGGAGAAGGCAGAGGTAGCAGAGGCGGCAAGCCTTGTCGATCGAGAGGAGCTTGCCGGCGAGGAAGAGCATGCAGAGCCCGAAGTTGAGCCGAGCGAGCCCGCCGAGGGCTCCTCCTCCCCACCTTCAAGTAGCTTGCCGCGAGCGGAGCCCACAGCTCCACCAAGAAGGCGTCTCCGCAAGGCCGGGGAAGCAGCGGGGCGGCAGACGGGCCAACAGCCGTCGCGCCGCGCAACATGCTCCACCGCGGCAAGCACTTCCGCGGGAGCACCTCACGCTGCTATGCGCAAGCTGAGCGGGGCCTTCGGGACCACAGCTCTTGCACCCGCCAAGCGGCCAAGGGAACCTACTCTTCCAGCTCGTCGCACGGAGGCGAACTGACTCGATCTCTCCGCGCCAGCCCGAGGAAGAAGAAGAGTAAGATTTTTTCTTTGTACTTGTAATTCTTCAATCTGTTGCTTTGTCTTGTATCTGATTTGCTTCATTCTGAACCTATTCCTTTTCAGGACGCTGGCCCAGAGAGCGTCTAAGAGAGCCAAGGTCCCGTGATTGTCATCGAGGATGAACCCACCATGGCGGCAAGAGGAGTGTCCGAGACCACCTTGCGGACCCGCAACCTTCCTCGTGAGCAGCCCCAGCAGCAGCTCCCAGCCGTAAGTGCATGGTTTCCTTCCTGCTGTTAGGCGTGCACGGGTGCTCTTTATTTGCTGATATCTGACTGTTGGTTTGTTGTAGGAGCAGAGCAGCCTCACCAGGAGTGCACGGAAGCCGCTCCCGAAATGCCATCTGCTTCGACTACACCGCCAAGGGAGGATCCCCCGGCAAGGGAGTGCTCTCCGGCAAGGGAGGCTTCTCCGGCAAGGGTCAGTTCTCCGGCAAGGGGCAGCACTAGCGACCCTTCGGTGGCTGAAACCATGGCTGCAGATCCAAGTGCAGGTAATCCTCTTGCCTGAAAACTGCCCTTGTGTTCTTCTTCTAATTTGTTTTTGAATATCTGCTTGACTTTTCTTCATTTTCTGGTCGTCAGATCCATCTACTACAGAGCCAATGGAGACCGAGGTCGCCGGCGAGGAGGAAACGCGCGGCAACACTGACGACGCCGTCGTTGCCGAGGAAGAAGCCGACGCTGATGACCCCGCCGGCGAAGAGGCCGCCAAGGCTGCCGCCGCAGAAGCTGGCGAGGGGTCCGGCGATCGCACTGACGGCCCTGAGGCCGCAGGAGCGCCAGGCGCTACACCGACCGTCGATCCCTCCGCCGCTGCCGCTGCGCCAGTTCAAGAGTCTCACCGGCGCCTATCTGAAGGCGGCGATGGCGTCTTCATCAAGCTTCCCCGGCGTCAAGCTCTGTGGCGCCGGTCAAGGAGAGACCTTTGATGAAGAGTTGCTCGCCTCCGCTGGCTGACGCTGGTCGACGCGCTAAGCAGCAGCAGCGGCGAGTCTGAGGAGGAGCAACTGTTGCGGAAGCTGGCTGTCGCTCTACCGCGTCCGACAGGCCAAGCTGGAATACCGGGAAGCGCTTGCCGCGAAGGCGGGAGCAGACATCGAGAAGCGCGCGGAGGAGCTCCGGGGCCTCAACCAAGAAGCTCTCCGGTCCTTGGCAGAGGAGCGGGAGCGACTCGCCGAGGAGCGCAAAGCTTTCATCCTCGAGAAGGCTGAGGTTGAAGAGCGGCAGCGGCTTGCTGCCGAGAAGCTGTTTGCGCAAGAAGGCGAGTTGGCGCAGCGGAAGATTAATCTTGACAGCCATGAGGAGGAGCTTTCCGCGCGCGAGCAAACATTTGGCGGGGCTCTCAAGGAAGCAAAGGACACTGCCGCAGCTGCCGAGGCCGCCAAGAAGGAGCTGGAGACGAAGGTGACGCAGCTGGAGGCCAATCTGAAGAAGAGCGGCGAGGAGCTTGCTGCACTCAAGCATGAGCGCGAGAAGGACGCCTACACTCTTGGTGAGCTGCAGGGCCGTCTCGCCGAGAGGAGAAGGAGCTCAGCGCCGCCAAGGACTCCAACGCGGATCTCGAGCTGAAGCTGACCACCTTGATTCAGACGCTGGACGGCGCCAAGGAACGGGAGGTGTCCTTGTTGGAGAAGATCAAAAACGACGAGGCGTTGTTAGCGAGTGCTACTGCCGCCCAGAACACCTTCAGGGAAAACGTGGAGCACTGGAACGAGGGTCTCGTGGATGTTGCCGCAGCCATCGACAGGGAGCTGGCGGAGCTGGGGATGTATGATCTCGGGTACTCCTCCGATGAGCACCTCCAACCCAGCGCCAAGCTCAGCTTGTTCTTCAAAGGCATGGTGACGGCCCTCCAGCGACTCCGGGAAGAGATCCCAAAGCAGCTGGCTGACGAGTCACGCCAGATCTGTGCGGGAGCTCTTCAGAAGGTGCTGATGAAGGTGGCCTTCCGCAATCCAGGCCTCAACCTCACCAACGTCCTCAAGTCCTTGTCGCCGGATGCTGATGTGGAGGCGCTCAAGACCCTTGTCGCGCCCATTGTGGACAGGGTGAGCGGGATCAAGAAGGTTGATGGCGATCGCGTAGATTAGGCCGCCCGTTTTCTCTTTTCTTTGTTGCTGCTGGTCATGTTATGAGAACAACTTATTAGAGTTGCGACAAGCTATCTTGTAATATAACTCTATTTCGGGTAGTAATTGCTATGTTATTTCCTTTACTTGATTCCTTCCTTTGTATGTTTTTGCCCTCGCGCTTAGGGAACTTGTCGGCGCAGTTCCTTTTGCCATGAAGCGCCGATTGCGGAACGTCGGCAGAGTTCGCCGGCGGTGCCGCTCCGACAAGCAACCTTGTCGCGACTAGTTGCAGCTCACTTAAGTTGTTGAGCGGACTCAAACAAAGTAAGGGCGCAACTAGCCATGAGTTGGTTCCTACGCGCACAGGTTTTCCATACAAAGTACGGTCGTTCGAGGAAGATAACCAAAAAATTTTAAAACTGATTGCTCAAACTTTGGCAACTTAGCTTTTCTGTTGTTTGCTTCCCGGTAAGGAGAAACTTCCTTGAACGATGCTTGGTCCACACCATTATCTTCTCCTCCCCCCCCCCCCCCGGTGAACTTGTGGGCGAGGGAACCTTCTTTTCTTTGAGAAGGAGAAAGAAGAGAAAATAAAGATATGGAGCCTTATGGCTCGTTATTGCTTACCGGGGTAGGTGCTGCACAAAGTGTCAGATAATGCATGCAAAAATAGAAGTAAAAAGCATGAAATTGACAAGATGTGCGGAGCACATGAGCTTTACTTATGCACGGGTCTGCGCCGGCTTTGTACAAAGGATCACATGCAACATCGGCAAGACTTGTATTAAAGGTGGTTGCGGAACAGGTTCCGACAACCGCGCCCTCTACGTAAAACTTACGAAGATGCTCGATGTTCCGAGGAGTTGCTCACCGAATGCCATCTTCGGTCTCAAAGGCGGACAGCGCCAGGCCTAGTGACTCGCTTTCACCCGGTAAGGGCCTTCCCACTTCAAGCGCCAACTTGTTGGAATTCTTGGCGGACTGAACGCCCAAGAACAAGGTCGCCTTCCTCGAGACTTCGGCACTAACTTTGCGGCTATGGTAGCGCGCAAAGCTTGCTGATATCGAGCAGCTCGTGCAATGCCTCAAGACGGTCTTCCTCAAGGAGCAAAGGCCATCTTGTCGCGATCGCTCTTGCTCAAGCTCATCATAAGCGAGCACTCGAGGTGACCCAGATACGAAGTTCCGTGGGGAGAACTGCCTCAGCTCCATAGACTAGAGAGAAAGGTGTCCGCCGATGGCTCGATTTGGCGCCGCTCGATCGACCAAAGAACCACCGCAGCTCCTCAATCCAGTTTCTTCCGCACTTGCGCAGCACAGCCGAAAGTTCTGGTCTTGAGCCCGCGCAGCACTTCAGCATTTTCCCTCTCCGCTTGACCGTTACTTTTCGGATGAGCAATGGCGAAGCAGACCTTGGCGCCAAGATCTTGGACGTCTCGCATGAAGGTGCGGCTCGAATTGTGTGCCGTTGTCGGTGATGATCCTGTTAGGGATTCCAAACGCAAACAATCGACCAAGAACTTGATGCGCCGACCGCTGTCACCTTCCTCACCGCTTCCACTTCCGCCACTTTGTGAACTTGTCGATTGCAACGCATAAGTACTCAAAGCCCCGACAGCTCGGGAAAGGGGCCGAGGATGTCGAGCCCCTGCATCAAAATGGCCAGGATAAAGGGATCGCCTGCGAGAGATTGAGCTGGCTGGTGTATCTGCTTTGAATGGAACTGCACGCTTCACACTTGGTTACTTGTGCGTTGCATCCCGGAGGGCTGTCGGCCAAAGAACCCTTGCCGAATGCTTTGTCGCCAAGTGCTCTTGCGCCAATGTGGTGACCACATATGCCTCCATGTATCTCTGCCAACAGCTTCGTCCGTCTTCCCGTGAATACACTTCAATTTCACACCGTTGAGTCTTCTTCTATACAAGCAGTCGTCGACAAACTGGTACATACTTGACTGCCGGGCTACTCTTTCCGCTTCTTCTTGCTCTTCGGAAGTTCTCCTGTTCAAGGAAATGCAGACGATCTGCTGTGCCCATGCCGGAGCTTGCGGCTCGACAACAAGGACTAAAGGCACATCTGCTGCTGCGGAACATCCGCTTCTGGCTAGAACTCGCGGCTCAGCCGAGCTTGACGCTCCCGGCAAGCTTGCCGGAGCAAAACTTGTCGGGAGCGCTCGCTTCAACGGAACAAACCGTAGGGTCTGCCGGAGCAGATCGCTCCTCAAAGACTCTTGGTGTTGATCTTGGGACCTTCTTGGCGGCAGCTTCGGAAGCTCGCGAAAAATAGTCACCGAAATCAACTTCCTCTTCTTTGTTCTGTCCAGTTGATGGTGCTACAGCTTGGTTGAGTCAGCTTGAGCACAAAGATCCCTGGTTCCATTGGTAACTTAAGTGCAGCGCACTTGACAAAGCCATCAGCAATGTCGCTCGAGCTCTTGAACATATTCCATCTCAGCCGTCAAAGTGCTCTTCTAGCTTTCTCACTTCATCAACATAAGCTTCCATCAACGGACTCGATAATTCTTGTTCACTTGACGGACGACAAGCTGTGAGTCACCCCTGACAATGAGCTTCTTGATCCCAAGGTCTGCTGCGATCCTGAAACCGGCAAGCAAACCTTCATACTCTGCAATATTGTTCGTTGCTTGCTCCTTGGGAAAGTGCATCTCGACTACGTACTTGAGGTGCTCTCCGGTGGTGCGACAAGTAGCACGCCCGCAGACCGGGCGCTTTGCAGCGAGAAGGCACCATCAAAGTACATCAGCCACTCTTTGCTTCCTTCCTTGACGGGATGCTCGCTTCGAATTTCTTCATCTTGCGTTGGCGCCCATTCTGCTATGAACTCGCCAATGCTCGCTTTGGATAGTTGAAGTGCTCTCAAACTTGAGGCCAAAGCTTGACAGTTCCAAAGGCCCACTAGACAATCCTGCCTGTTGCCTCTGGATTTTGCAGTATCCTCTTCAGCGGAAAACGAGTGACAACTGTGATCTCATGTGCTTGGAAGTAATGGCGCAGCTTTCTCGAGGCCATGAGAAGGCCGAAAAGCAATTTCTGCACACCAGAGTACCTTGATCTAGCTCCTCGAGAAGAGAACCGAAAGTAAACTGGCGCTGCACCATCCTTTTTCGCATCTTCTCGCGCTCCTGCAGATCCATCCTTGTCGGGACCAGAGCTTGCCGGTGAAGCCCCTGCTTGTCGCTGGATGCATCCGCCATGGTTGCCGCTCATCATCCGCCTCCTCTCCGCTACTAACGCAGCACTAACCACTTGATTGGTTGCCGCTATATATAGCAGCAACTTCTCTTGTGGCTTAGGTGCGACAAGTATTGGAGTGGAGGACAGGTATCTCTTCAAGTCTCTGCAGCGTAGCCTCCGCTTCGAGTCCATTTCATTGGACCTGCCTTTTCAATATTTTGAAAATGGCGGGCGCTCCAGCAGACCTAGAGATAAACCTGCCGAGAGCAGCTACGCAACCGCAAGTCTTCGTGACATCCTTGACGCGCTTTGGTGCTTCAATCTGCTCAATGGCCTTGATCTTGTCGGGATTGGCTTCAATTCCCGAGATGAAGAACCCGAGAAGCTTGCCGGAGGGGACTCCAAACACACACTTCTCGGGGTTGAGCTTGAGGTTGATCTTGCGCGGATTTGCAAAGGTTTCGTCTAAATCTTGAATCGAGTCGCCTGTCCTTGCTCTTGACCACTATGTCATCCATGTAGGCCTCCACATTTACGTGTATTTGCGCTCAAAAGCGTGATGGACTACTCTTGCAAATGTTGAACCAGCATTCTTTAAACCGAAGGCATCCATACAAAACAGTATGTGCCACATGGGGTGATGAATGCTGTTTTCTCCTCATCCTCTTCGCCATGAAGATCCGATGATATCTCGAATATGCATCAAGAAATGAAAGCAAGTCACATCCGCCGTGGAGTCAACAATCTGATCGATGCGCCGCAAGGGAAATGGATCTTTGGGACAAGCTTTATTAACATCGGTAAAGTCGATACAAAGCCTCCATTTCCGCTTGCCTTGCGCATTACTACAGGATTGGCCAACCACGTAGGATGGAGCACTCCGACAAGGCCTGCTGCTTCCAATTTCTTGATTTCTTCGTGATGAATTCTTGGCGCCCACCGCTCGCTTCGACTTTCGCTTGACGGGCGCAGATGAGGACAGACGGCGAGATGGTGCTCAATTACTTTCCAGGAACACCGGGGATGTCGACGGTTGCCACGCAAACACGCCGACGTTAACCTGCAGGAAAGCAACGAGCGCGCTTTCCTATTTAGGGTCGAGAGTGGCACCGATGGTGAAAGTACCACCAACCGCCCTCCTTGGCGGACACCCTCTTGGTCTCTGGTGGAGCTGCCATCGTCTTCTTACACTTGCCGGTGGAGCTTGATGGTGCGTCCTCGACGGTAGCGCAGCACCAAGAGGTGCGCTTGCCGGAGTGGGCATCGTAACTCTTGCGGACTTGGTCTTCTTCTTCGCCCAGAGCTTCAAATGGCAAGTGACTTGCGATCTGTTGCGGCTGCTGCCTCCCGGTAGATCTTGTCGGTGCAGATAAGAGCATCCTTCTTGTCGCCAGGGACAGAGATGACACTTATTGGGCCTGGCATCTTGAGCATGTTGTATGCATAGTGAGAGGCTGCCATGAATTTGGCAAGTGCTGGGCGGCCAAGTATCCCAGTGTAGGGCAATGGAAAGTCGGCAACGTCAAAGGTGACCCTCTCAGTCCTGAAGTTCAACTCGCTGCCAAATGTTACCGGCAACGTGATATTTCCCTTCGGCTTGCTCCTTCCCAGATTGATTCCTTGGAATGTGCCGGTCTCTTCGAGTTCGCCATCAGGGATCTGGAGTTTCTGGAGTACAGCTGAGGAGATCAGGTTCAAGCCTGCCCCGCCGTCAACTAACATCTTAGTGACTTTGAGGTTGCGGATAGTTGGTGAAACCAACATCGGCAAGCACCCGACCGCAGTTATGCGATCAGGGTGGTCCTCAATGTCAAAATGATAGGCGTCTTGGACCATTTCGAGAGCTTGCGTGACTCGACAGATGGTTCTCGCTGCATTGACTTCCCGCATCCACCGTTTGAGCTGGCGGTGTGAAGTATGCGCAGAAGCACCGCCGTCAACGCACAAGACCTCCGTGGCTTTCGGAACTCCTGCTCATCGGCCTCGCCATCATCCATGTCTTCATCGCCGCCGCCATCTTCATCCTTATCGCGGCGCTGGGAGGTCTATCTCCTTGTCGCCGCTTGGCCTTGCCGCGCGCCCTCCCCGCCGGATGTTTCTTGCGGATCCTCCAAACCTTCCCAGCCTTCTCCTTGTCGCGTCTCTTGTATTCAGCTTTCTGCTGCTCGACAAGCTGCTCGACCTTCTTGCAGCTCTGGAGATCATGGCCTTTGGTGCGGTGGATCTTGCAGTATTGCTTGTTGGAACTGTCCTGCTTGTCGGCGACCGCCACAGTCTGGTAGTTGGTGCCAGCGGCAACCTCCTTGCTGGAGCTACCAACCTTGGCTTTCTTGGCGCCACCTCCGTTGCCGGACTGCTCAACAACTAGCACATCTTTGCCTTTCTTCTTCCTGTTGTTCCGCCGCCGGTTTTTCTTTGCCGAGGCAGTTTCTTCACTATCAGATCCTCCTGCTCATGTGTTCTATCCGAGGAGTCTTCTCCCTTCTTCAGCACGTGCACACTTGTCGGCCAGGGCATAGAGCTCACAGACGTCTCTGATCTTGCACATCGCCATCTCCTCCCGCATCCTGCGGTTGCGCACGTTCTGATGGAACGCGCTGATTACCGCGGCAGGGTGGACGTCTGGGATGTTATGCTGTACACGGCTGAATCTCTGAATGTACTTGCGCAGGGGCTCTCCTTCCTTCTGGGCGAGCAGATGAAGGTTGCTCTCTTGGCCATGGGGCTTGTGGCCGCCTGTAAAGGCACCGACAAACTGATGGCATAGATCTGTCCAGGAGGATATGGAGTTGTCCGGCAAGTGCATGAGCCAGATCGACATTGTGCTTGAGTACCGCGGAAGTAGTTGGCCAAGATCTTGTCGTCCCGCCCGCAGCTTGCACCGCGATGGTGTAGATGCTTGAGGAACTCCGACGGGTGCATCTTGCCGCCGTATTTCTCTGTACATCGGCTTGAATTCTTCTTCTTGGGCCATCGACTTGCCGCAGCTCACGAGTGAACGCAGGGCAACCTACCGCAGTCGGCAAGTCACCTGGTTCCCCGGCGCATGCATGTCGACAGAGGGCCCAGCCGCTGGTCGATTGACGCAGGGCTTCTCTTCGTGCTCGGCGCGAGTTCGAGTCTTCTTCTTGTCGTTGCTCAGAAGAACTTGGCGCTGATCGCGACGAGCCCGTGGATCCGGCGACGCGTGGAGTCGCTGTCGAGGTGGATCCGACGAGTCGGCGATCTTGGCCTTCGGGGTGGAGAGTGCATGGTGGTTGCACCCCCACCGGTCTCGTCGCCACCGGCTCGTGCTTGACAGTCCTGCCGCGGCAGCGATGTACTCGATTGCCGCGGAGCGTCGCCGTTGGCAAAGCCGATGAGACTCTGAATGGTGGCCCTCCATTCATCGGTCTTGTCCGCCGTTGGAGGGTAATCTAGGAGCAGTTGAGCTCTCGCCAAGGCTTCTGATGGAGTGGTGGGTGGCAGTGGCGAACGGTGCGAGGAGCGGGATATGCTCGGACTTCTAACTATGTTAGAAGGAGCAGTATCCCGTCCAGGCGACCGTGCCTCGCTCGCGCCAGGACGTTGGCGCGCATGTTGGTCTTGAGCATCCCGAGATCCACCAGCTCGATCTTGGCCCAACGAACGTATGGTATTGCGAGTACCATGACGTTGTTGGTCCCGCGCCTCCTGAGATGGGCGCGGTGCATGTACGGACGCCGAGGTCTGCGCCGCCTTGTCCTTGGACCTGGCAGCACCGTGGGCTCCCTCGTCGACGCCTGTTCTTCCGCCGGCGTCTACCCCACCACTCGTTTGCTCCGGTGGTGGTGGGATCGACGTGGACGGATCAGCTGCTGCCGAAGCCTTCTTCTTCGGTGGCATGTTGATGAAGATGATGAAGATGTAGCTCGTGTGAACGCCGGATCAGGTTCACACAGCCTCGACGCCCCCTACCTGGCGCGCCAAAGATGTTGGGGAAGCTGATCTGACCCATGAACACCTATGGGGGCCGGCAGACCGGACCCCTTTCGGTTCGGCGGGGGGCGGAGATCGCACGAAGAGGAGATCGAGGCGAAGCACACGAGCAATTTACCTAGCTTCGGAGCTCTCCGGAGAGATAACACTCCTACTGCTGCATGTCTGAGTTGTATTGTGTTCTTGCTCGGGAGCGCTGAATGCTACAGTACACACCAGCTGCTAACGAGACCGAGCGTGAGAGTGTTCGAACCCCTCCTCTACGTTGCGCATGGGCCTCCTTTTATATGCTCAAGGGGTCACCGACAGGTGGCAACGTAGTCAAGGGAAAAAAGGGAAAATGAGTTGTGGTTGGTACAGCTACTTGTACAGTGTATCATACCTAACCCTGACGGCAGGGGACAAAAGCATTAAATGCCCATCTACGTCGCCCAAACAAAGGCAAACAGGACCGTCTGGGGCGCCACCGCTGCCACGATGGCAATCTTGTCGGCGCCGCTTGCCAAGGCCCGCCGACGGCCTTGCCTCTTGCCACGCGCGCTTGGAAAGGTCCCAGAGCGACACGTTGGTGGACGTGCCGGAGCGTAGTTACAGATGTGGTAACCTGCCGCAGCAAGTGCCTTGCCGCGGTCGTCGTCTTGTCGCGCACGGAAGCTTGTCGCTCACCGGGCCTTGCCGGGACGCATGGCGCGTCGCGGCAAGTTCCTTGGGATGCCTTGGTCGGCCTTCCCGTCAAGCTCCTCTTGCCGGGGTCTTGTTTCCTTGGCTTGAATACTTTGTTCTAGAATGGCTCCAAAGGAACCACGGAGGATCTTCCCGGAAAGCTCCTCTTGCCGGGGCCTTGGCGGTCACCGCGGCAAGCCTTGCCGTGGAGTGCTGCAACTGCCCGTGCACAAGTTCAGGATACTAGGGTACCCCTACTCTAGTACACCGACAGGAGCCCCCGGGCCTGGGCCACACACGGTGCCGAGCGCTGTTGGGCCAGGCCCAAAACAGGGCACGGGCACACGCGGCCTTGGTTACGCTGTAACTTGCTCCGGACCCACCACGTCCCCCACGAACGGCACGCGTCGAATGCGGCGTCGTGGGAGAGATCGTGGGTGGTTTCTTTATTAGGAAAAGCGGAACGTCCGCCCCCTCCCTCTTTATAAGCAGAGGAAGCAGGGGCAGTTCTCCCACCTTGCCAGTTGCTGTCCAATCTCGAAAAACCTCCGCTGCTCCCCCTTCTTCCCAAGGCAGAAAAGAGAGCAACGCTCCGCCCCCCATTGCCACCAGCACCACCAACGCCGTCGATCTCCCCCACCGCCTCCGCCATGGCTCCGAAAGCCAACAAGGGGAAGGGCATGAAGTCGGCCGAGGCGCAGCGGCTCACGGCGCTGCGAAAGGAGCGGGCCATCTTCGCCCCCCCCCCCAGCTCGCCGCGAAGGAGCTGAGGGAGTACTACTATCTCTTCTGGTCGATGGAGACGCGAGCGCATCCGCGTAACGGTACTACTGAGCTCAGATCTGAATTGGCCCGAGCGGGTATCCCTTCTTGGCGCTTTCTATTGCGGGCTCGCCCGCCTTCTCTAATTCTTCTATGATATCATGAACACCTACGGGTTCCGCCTCCTTGACTTCACCCCCAATGCTGTCCTGACCATGGCAGTTTTCGCACATCTCTGCGAAAACTTTGACGGAGTCCATCCCAACGTAGCCCTTTTCCGCCATTTCTTTATGCCCCGAGTAGAGAGAGGGGAGCCTCTTGCCGGAGGAATCACTTGGATCTCAAGGATCGGCAAGAAGGAAGCCTATCTGGAGGGAGAGCTCCGCAGCAAGTGGGAGGAATGGAGAGCAGACTGGTGCTGGATTGTCGAGGAGAACCCGCAGCCCTTTACCGCCCAGCGCCAAACGCCAGTAGTGCGCGGCAACGATTGGAGTAGCGTGGCCCTGGAAGACGCTAGGCCGGATCTTACGCCTCAGGCTTGCCGGACTCACTGTAGGCGCCGTTGGCGCAGATTTCCTTCGTCATGCGACGCCCCTTGCAGAGAGGAGGAGACCCGCCGGGAGTTCCGAACGCGCAGACATCATGAGGCTGCGCCTGGCCTCAACTTCAACTTCACCGTCTTTGGAGTTGGATGCGATGCTCTTGGAGCTGTTCAAGCACGATCCTCGATCATCCCGAATGGTTCAGGTTGCCGAGGGAGTCGTTCATTGTGCAATAATTCCTCGCCGACCGCATCCGCGTAATGATGCCGCAGCGACTCGCATGGAATTGTCCCAACCTGGCAAGAGCCTGCAGATGACGTCGTGCGGATGTTCTTCGACAGCTTAGAAGAAGTGCCGGTCCGCCCCGATGAGCAGAAGGGCCTCACCCGCGACACCACTGATGACGAGATGCAGCGCATCGCCAGCCGCGGAGTGCTGCAACTGCCCGTGCACAAGTTCGGGATACTAGGGTACCCCTACTCTAGTACACCGACAATATCCAATAAAGTACAATTACGATATTCGGACACACCATTACGCTATGTTGTTCCAGGTGGCGTGAGTTGCGAAACTATTCCACATTGTTTCAAATGAAGACCAAACTCGTAACTCAAATATTCACCTTCATGATCAGATCGTAGAAACTCTATTTTCTTGTTACGATGATTTTCCACTTCACTCTGAAATTCTTTGAACTTTTCAAATGTTTCAGACTTATGTTTCATCAAGTAGATATACCCATATCTTCTCAAATCATCTGTGAAGGTCAGAAAATAATGATACCCGCCGAGAGCCTCAACACTAATCGGACCGCATACATCAGTATGTATTATTTCCAACAAGTCAGTTGCTCGCTCCATTGTTCCAGAGAACGGAGTCTTAGTCATCTTGCCCATGCGGCATGGTTCGCAAGCATCAAGTGATTCACTATCAAGTGATTCCAAAAGCCCATCAACATGGAGTTTCTTCATGCGCTTTACACTAATATGACCTAAACGGCAGTGCCACAAATAAGTTGCACTATCATTATTAACTTTCCATCTTTTGGCTTCAATATAATGAATATGTGTATCACTACGATCGAGATTCAATAAACCATTTACATTGAGTGTATGACCATAGAAGGCTTTATTCATGTAAATAGAACAATAATTATTCTTTGACTTAAATGAATTAGAATTATAGATATAGTTTAGATTAGAATCTAGATTCACTCATTTTGCTCCTTATGTAGTCTATATTGGAATCTCTAAAAATACCTATATTTAGGAATAGATGGTGTATAAGACATGGGATGCAGCTATCCTCGATGGCAAACAATAGCATCGCCCATTGTAGCCCTGTGTAAGTACATGGAAAGCCAATGTTAACTACAACAGGTTTAACATCCACCCAAAATAGCAAATGGTAATAAAATGGCAGCATCTGTAGTGATGTCTTCATTTCGAAAGAGTAGCATGGTAGCAAAGGGATGGATTAAAAAATGGATACAACTGTTAATTGCAACAGGCTTAACAACATCCTAATTCATGTTTTGTAAGTTTGTAGCTATTGAAATAAAATGGATACAACTGTTAATTGCAACATGCTTAGTGGCCATTGAAATCGGTACTGATAAAAATGCAATTGGCCGAGTTAAACATCACAGGGCAGGTGCTGTCAGAGTAGATAACGACCCAACTGTCTATAAAAAGGTAGGGAAAATAGCTAAAACGTGTCAGGCATGTTCACCACAACATGCTTAATACATCGACAGTACAAAACATAGCCATTAATTGCAACTGGTATTGGTAAGATTGAACTGGTGGGTACATACTTGGTAAGTCCTGAGAGGTAGTTGCTGGGGCACTTCATCTTGGCCAGAGCCCGCCCAAAGTTAGCGGAGCGGAGGCGAGTTGTTCCTCTGGGTCGAAGCGTGGATCAGTGCCACTGACATGTGTACCTACAGGCAACCAGTAAATGGTAGAAGTTAAACTACAATTGCACAAATGATGCGAAATACTCTAAGACATGGGATGTAACTAACCTCGATGGCAAATAACAGCATCGGCCGTTATGACCCTGCGTAAGTACATGGACAAGCATGTTAAGTACAACAGGGTTAGCATCCACCAAAAATAGCAAATGGGGCAACATCTCTAGTATATCTTCATTGCGGAGAGTAGCATGGTAGCAAATGGGTAGATTAAAAAATGGATACAACTGTTAATTGCAACAGGCTTAACAACATCCTAAGTCATGTTTTGTAAGTTTATAGCCATTGAGAAACAACTGTTTAAAAATGGATTCAACTGTTAATTGCAACAGGCTTAATAGACATTGAAACCGGTACTGATAAAAATGCAATTGACATAGTTAAACATCACAAGGCGGGTGCTTCCAGAGCAGAGAATGGTCCAGATGTCTATAAAAAAATAGGGAAGTAGCAAAAATGTGTTAGGCATGTTTACTAAAACATGCTTAATACATCGACCATACAGAACATAGCCATTAATTGCAACTGGTATTGGTAACATGAACTGGTGCGTACATACTTGGTAAGTCCTGAGAGGTAATTGCTGGGGCACTTCATCTTGGCCAGAGCTCGCCCAAAGTCAGCATCGGCAGAGGCGAGCTGTTCCTCCGGGTCGAAGCGTGGATCAGTGCCACTGTCATGTGTACCTACAGGCAACCAGTAAATGGTACAAGTTAAACTGCAATTGCACAAATTACGTGAAATATTGTAAGACATGGGATGCAGCTCACCTCGACGGCAAACAAAAGCATCGGCCGTTATGACCCTGTCTAAGTACATGGATAGGCATGTTAAGTACAACAGGGTTAGCATCCACTAAAAATAGCAAATGGGTAGCATCTCTAGTGATATCTCAAGTCATGTATTGTAAGTTTGTTGCTGGTATTAGTGAAATTGAGGTGGACACGCTAATATTTGAACATCACACAGTCTGCAGTACTGAAATAAACAAGGCATGAACATGCTTAATACACCAACCATACAAATCATAGCCGTTGCAAGTGGTATTGGTAAGATTTAGCTGGTCGGATCTTACCTGTTAAGTCCTGGGGGGTAGTCGCTGGGGGACTTCATCTGGGCCAGAGCCTGCACCATGTCGGCGGCGGCGGAGGCGTGTTTCTCCGGGTCAACACGCACAGCGGACATCACGCCATGGACCGCCATCAGCTCCTGGCGGGGGGGGGGGGATTTGGAGGCATGAGGATGTTTCGCAGGCACCATTTAAGCAATCAGGCCAGGGACGTGATAGAGATCAGTGGGTTACCTGACTGGATCCGAGCAGAACATAGATGTGGTTGAAGCTGTGGTTGCGGCGGCGGTGGTTTGAGATGCCGGTAGGGGGAGGCACGAGGGAGGGGGATACTGAGGGGAAGGGGATGTGGTTGGAAGAATAAATTCTGAAATCGCGCGCCTAATGAAAATTTAGGTGCAAAACTTGAAACTTGGGCGGGGGAAACACACAACAAAGACGAAGTGCGTAAAATACTCGTGTGCGATAAAAAAGAAAGTTGGCAGATCCCGTTTCCAAAAAAATGTACACGTGTACTTGATTTTTTGGGTCAATGGTACGCCTGGTTTATTAGGAAACATCGCACAGGTAACTGACTTATGGGTCATTAACACAAAAAAACACAGACGGGTACAGCATAGAAACCGTGTGTTTTGTGATCTTCTAATGATTAACGCAAAAAAACGCACACGCAACACATGCTAATCAACGCTCAAAGCCCTCAAAGGATGCTCTTACCGACATTGTACATTAATACTACAAACTTAAAGTACTACTGGTAATTTGCTCTAATACTACAAACTTAAACTACTTCTCACATGCTGCCATCAGGGCATGCTGGCCAGACGCCAGCATTCTCCTTCCCGACCTTGTAGGCGGCAGCCCACCGTGCTTCGATCTCCGCCAAGCTCTCCTCACCACGGCGTGCGGCCTCTTTTTTCTTGCGGCGGCGGGACTCTCTTATCTTGACTGCTTTCTACCTTTTCCACTCCTTTTGTGCGGCTTTGGCCGCCTCTAGATCCACCACCCATTCGGCCATGGCAGCCTCAAATTCCACCCATGTAACTGTCTGGCCACCGACGGCGATGAACTCGGCACGACGAGATACCTTCGCTTCCTTACCATGTGTGCGGTCACGGGCGGCGAGGAACGCACCGCGACGGGATGCCATCACTTCCTTACCAGTTACTGTGTGCCGCGGGGCCATGGACGACGCCTGGAGAGAGCTCTAGGATGGAAGGGTCGGGCAGCCGTACAGTGCGGTGGTATTCAAGAGCTCAATGACAAACAACAACAGAAATTTGGCTTCCCTTACAATTTTGCTCATTCATTATCACACATGGTTCATCTCCGTCGCTTCGAGAAACAGTGTGCGCTGAGCCTATTGTGTGTTGTGTTATGATTAGCCGGAACACCAGCCACGCGGATCATGCGTGTGCACCATTGGATGTGCCGCGATCGAACAGCAATCCACGTCCCTCACATCACACCCGTGCACCTATAGCTGGATTGGATTTATATGCGCTAAATGCCTAGAAAATGCACATAATCCCTTAAATATGGTAAATGAGCCCGAAAAATACCAAATTTGAACACGATGATTTGCAGGATGTCTGTTTGTCGTAGAAAAAACTCCAGGGCAAAGAACAAAGAATATTTGGATTCCCCTTCAATCTTGGGGATTTCCCTCTCGAAAGCACGGAACTTCCTCCGTGATGGTTCGATTTATGAAGGGCGTGCATGACGACATAAGCCAAACTTTCTCAAATTTTTACCAGGGCATGGTGAGCTCATACCATGGCACCATGCAAGGCGTCATGTTTTTTAAGCATTTATTTCATTTTTTATATAGTTGAAAACCCAACAAACAAGCATTTGTGGTTCACTATTGCCACACATTTCATCGAAATATCTGTCCATTCCTTGTAAAAGGCATGAGAATTTACTAAATGGTATGAGCATGGTTTTCTAGGCCGTTCTTGTGGACCCTTTCATCCATCGATTGTTTGAACTTGAATTATGCACATTAATGCCTAGGAAATGCACATAATCCCCTAAATATGGCAAATGAACCCATAAAAGTGCCATATTTGAACACATTGATTTGCAGGTTGTATGTTCATCGTAGAAAAAAACTCGTGGACAAAGGACAAAGAAATTTGGACCCCCCCTTCAATCTTGGTGATTTCCCCATCGAAACCATGAAACTTCCTCGGTGATGGTTCGATTTATGAAAGGCGCGCATCAGGACATAAGGAAAACATTCTCCAATTTTTACCAAGGCATGGTGAGGCCATACCATGGCACCACGACAGGCGTCATGTTTTCCAACCATGTGTTTCATTTTTTGTATAGTTGTTAACCGAGTAAACACGCATTTATAGTTGACTATTGCCACACATTTCCTTGAAATATCTTCCCATTCCTTGTAAAAGGCATGATAATGTACTAAATAACACGAGCATGGTTTTCTAGACCGTTCTTGTGCACCTTTTCATGCACCGATTGTTTGAATTTGAATTATGCCCATTAATGCCTAGAAAATGCACATAATCCCCTAAATATGGTAAATGAGGCCGAAAAAATGTCAAATTTGAACACGTTGCATTTGAGGCGGTATGTTGATCATTGGAAAAAAAACTGAATGACAAACTAGGACGGAAATTTGGATTCCCCTTCAATCTTGGGGATTTCCCTCTCGAAAGCATGGAACTTTCTCGGTGATGGTTCGATTTATGAAGGGCGTGCATGACGACATAAGCCAAACCTTCTCAAATTTTTACCAGGGCATGGTGAGGTCATACCATGGCACCATGCCAGGTGTCATGTTTTTTAAGCATTTATTTCATTTTTTCTATAGTTGAAAACCCAACAAACAAACATTTGTGGTTGACTATTGCCACACATTTCATCGAAATATCTATCCATTATTCCTTGTAAAAGGCATGGGAATTTACTAAATGGCACGACCATGGTTTTCTAGGCCGTTCTTGTGGACCCTTTCATGCACCGATTGTTTGAACTTGAATTATGTGCATTAATGCCTAGGAAATGCACATAATCCCCTAAATATGGCAAATGAACCCGGAAAAGTGCCAAATTTGAACACGGTGATTTGCAGGTTGTATGTTCCTCGTGGACAAAGGACAAAGGAAATTTGGATTCCCCTTCAATCTTGGTCCCTCGAAACCATGAAACTTCCTCGGTGATGGTTCATTTTATATATGAAAGGCGTGCATGACGACATTTTTACCAGGGCACGGTGCGGTCATACCATGGCACCACACCAGGCGTCATGTTTTTCCAAGCATGTATTTCATTTTTGTATAGTTTTAACCCAGTAAACGACGCGTTTATGGTTGACTATTGCCACGCATTTCCTTGAAATATTTGCCCATTCCTTGTAAAAGGCATGAGAATGTACTAAATAGCACGAGCATGGTTTTCTAGATCCTTCTTGTGCACCTTTTCATGCACCGATTGTTCGAATTTGAATTATGTGCATAATTAATACCTGGAAATGCACATAATCCCCTAAATATGGTAAATGAGTTCGGGAGAATGTCAAATTTTAATACGTTGCATTTGAGGCGGTATGTTGATCGTTGGAAAAAAACGGAATGACAAACTAGGACGGAAATTTGGATTCCCCTTCAATCTTGGGGATTTCCATCTCGGAAGCATGAAACTTCCTCGGTGATGGTTCGATTTATGAAGGGTGTGCATGACGACATAAGCCAAACCGTCTCAAATTTTTACCAGGGCATGGTGAGGTCATACCATGGCACCATGCCAGGCGTCATGTTTTTTAAGCATTTATTTCATTTTTTCTATAGTTTAAATCCCAACAAACAAACATTTGTGGTTGACTATTGCCACACATTTCATCGAAATATCTATCCATTATTCATTGTAGAAGGCATGAGAAATTACTAAATGGCACGAGCAAGGTTTTCCAGGCCGTTCTTGTGGACCCTTTCATGCACCGATTGTTTGAACTTGAATTATGTGCATTAATGCCTAGGAAATGCACCTAATCCCCTAAATATGGCAAATTAACCCGGAAAAGTGCCAAATTTGAACACGGTGATATGCAGGTTGTATGTTCATCATAGAAAAAACTCGTGCACAAAGGACAAAGGAAATTTGGATCCCCCTTCAATCTTTGTGATTTCCCCCTCGAAACCATGAAACTTCCTCGGTGATGGTTCGTTTTATTTATGAAAGGCGTGCATGACGACATTTTTACCAGGGCACGGTGAGGTCATACCATCGCACCACACCAGACGTCATGTTTTTCCAAGCATGTATTTCATTTTTGTATAGTTGTTAACCCAGTAAAAGACGCGTTTATGGTTGACTATTGCCACACATTTCCTTAAAATATCTGCCCATTCCTTGTAAAAGGCATGAGAATGTACTAAATAGCACGAGCATGGTTTTCTGGACCCTTCTTGTGATCCTTTTCATGCACCAATTGTTCGAATTTGAATTATGTGCATAATTAATACCTAGAAAATGCACATAATCCCCTAAATATGGTTAATGAGTTCGGAAAAATGTCAAATTTGAACACGTTGCAGTTGAGGCGGTATGTTGATCGTTGGAAAAAAACAGAATGACAAACTAGGACGAAAATTTGGATTCCCCTTCAATCTTGGGGATTTTCCTCTCGAAAGCATGGAACTTCCTCGGTGATGGTTCGATTTATGAAGGGCGTGCATGACGAAATAAGCCATACCTTCTCAAATTTTTACAAGGGCATGGTGAGGTCATACCATGGCACCATGCCAGGCGTCATGTTTTTTAATCATTTATTTCATTTTTTCTATAGTTGAAAACCCAACAAACAAACATTTGTGCTTGACTATTGCCACACATTTCATCGCAATATCTATCCATTATTCCTTGTAAAAGGAATGAGAATGTACTAAATGGCACAAGCATGATTTTCCAGGCCGTTCATGTGGACCCTTTCATGAACCGATTGTTTGAACTTGAATTATGTGCATTAATGCATAGGAAATGCACATAATCCCCTAAATATGGCAAATGAACCCGGAAAAGTGCTAAATTTGAACACGGTGATTTACAGGTTGTATGTTCATCATAGAAAAACTCGTGGACAAAGGACATATGAAATTTGGATCCCCCTTCAATCTTGGTGATTCCCCCTCGAAACCATGAAACTTCCTCGGTGATTGTTCGTTTTATGAAAGGCGTGCATGACGACATTTTTAGCAGGGCACAGTGAGGTCATACCATGGAACCACACCAGGCGTCATGCTTTTCCAAACATGTATTTCATTTTTGTATAGTTGTTAAACAAGTAAACAACGCGTTTATGGTTGACTATTGCCACATATTTCCTTGAAATATCTGCCCATTCCTTGTAAAAGGCTTGAGAATGTACTAAATAGCATGAGCATGGTTTTGCAGACCGTTCTTGTGCACCTTTTCATGCACCGATTGTTCAAATTTGAATTACGTGCATAATTAATGCCTAGAAATGCACATAATCCCCTAAATATGGTAAATGAGTTCAGAAAAATGTCAAATTTGAACACGTTGCATTTGAGGCGGTATATTGATCGATGAAAAAAAATTGAATGACAAACTAGGACGGAAATTTGGATTCCCCTTCAATCTTGGTGATTTTCCTCTCTAAAGCATTGAACTTCCTCGGTGATGGTTCGATTTATGAAGGGCGTGCATGACGACATAAATCAAACCTTCTCATCTTTTAACCAGTGCACGGTAAGGCCATACCATGGCACCATGCCAACCATCATGTTTTTCAAGCACATATTTCATTGTTCTATAGTTGATAACCCAGTAAATGACGCATTTGTGGATGACTATTGCCACGCATTCCATTGAAATCTCTGCCCATTCCTTTTAAAAGGCTTGAGAAATTACTAAATAGCACGAGTATGGTTTTTCCGGACAGTTCTTGTGCACCCTTTCATGCACCGATTGTTTGAATTTGAATTACGTGCATTAATGTCTACAAAATGCACATAATGCCCTAAATATTGTAAATGAACCCGGAAAAGTGTCAAATTTGAACATGGTGAAGCAGGGTTTATGTTCATCATAGAAAAAACCTCATGGTTGAAGGACAAAGGAAATTTGGATTCCCATTCAATCTCGGTGATTTACTATTGCACATGATTCATCTTCGTCGCCTCTGCGAACCGTGTGTGTTCACTCACACATGCAAAAGGAAAAGAAAACCCTCACCCACTTCATCCCCGCTCACTCGCTGCGGACTCCTCCGCAACTCTGCACCCTAAGCTCGACAGCTGTTGGCGGCGGGCGTAGGTCACGCTCCAAACGGCATCGGATTTCGCCTCCACTGCTTTCCGCCGCCTATCTACACTGACATTCTAGACTCTGGTCGACTGGGGTTTTCTGCAGGATTGGGCTGGGGATTTTTCTCATGGAGAAGGTAATCAACTTAATTAGCAAAATATTCACTCATCTCTTATCGCAGTCCATCCGTCGTTGTTAATCAACCGGCGGAAATCGTCGTGGAATCATTTTTGTTCTAGCTGATTCATGGGTGTTCATTCATGTGTCCATAGTGCGAGCACAAATCAGGCAACTGTGGTCGTGGCTAGTCGGAAACGAAGTTCTATCTCACCATTCTGGATGACTTCAAGGAGCGCTCGGTATGTTCAATCTCAACCTACCACGGCCGGCATGGCCTAAATTTGTGAACATATACCGTCTATTGCTACATTATCTATATATTTGCATTAAATCTTTGTTACATTATCTATTTTTAATTCTATATTTTTGTACTTTGCTTTCATATATATGTGTGTGTGTGTGTCTATATATATATATATATATATATATATATATATATATATATATATATATATATATATATATATATATATATATATATATGGATCTGTTCTATTAGTTACTCCCATATTTGCATCTTGCTCTGTTATTTCAATATACTAATTTAGGATCTTAATTTTCATTTCAAGCAGTACATCCCTTGCTTTGCAAGAACAAGAGTAGAAGGAAATCTTGGGCTTTACTTTGATGATGACTCCCAAGATGTCATATTGACCACGCAGCATGGATTTACAATGACGGTTAGCGTAAAACTTGATAAAGATGGTCACTCCTATTTTAATGCGGACCTTTGGAGAAAAATGTCTAAGTGTTATGAACTGAAAGCTGGCAATAAAATTCTAGTGCGTGCACCACAACCTGGTCTAATTAACATGGATGTTTACTTCCCCAACGTCATCAGCCGATCAAAGTCTGATCGAGGTTAGTGTCCTTTCAACTTTCTCCTTGCTGTCATATTACTATTTAAGCAACCAATTGATCACTATTTAAGCAACCAATTGTGATATCATATTCTGACTCCGTTCCTAGGCAGTAACAAATTCTATTTACCAATTTCTATGCACTATATATTCTTCTGCCATGTTCTGAATAAATAATACCTTTCCACCTTTTAAGCAGGATATGTTGGATGCATAGTGAATGATCTGTATGTTACTAAGCATACCAAATTTCACTAGAAGGACTTGAAGCATGTCATAAACTTTGTTGATAATCTGACAGAGATAGCACATCATATGAATGCTCGATTTTGGATGGGATTAATTAGACCTATGGTGCGCACACTAAACAAGACCAATTTTTTGCACAAAATGCTGGTAAAAAGTCTTATTTTAATGTTGATTCTCATAAACTATATATATCTTCAATGACATGTTACAATTGTTTTTTATTCTACATGTCAACAGAAATTGCCCCCTGTAGCAGTTCCTGGATCGATTTCCCGGCGTGGTCGAATTACACTTGTGCCTGCTAATAATGCCAAAATGATTGCAAGGTATTGCATTTCCTGCAGAAATGGAACCATTCAAATTAACAAGTTCTCTCTTCTCGTGGCAATGCATCTATATTGGAAAATTGGAGACACTATTCTACTCATGATCTACCAAGGTACAGGAGGGCTCTTCCTTTTCATTGACGAGATGCCGAGTCGCCGTGATCAAGCTGCTTCCAGTGGATAGTTGTGGTTGTTGGCCCTCAGCCTCTTAAAATGTGCTAGCTGTTACTATATATTTTAAGTATGTAGATATGGACCATATGGTTGTTGGCCCTTAGCCTCTTAAAATATGATAGTTGTTACTATGTTAAGTATGTAGATATGGACCATATGGTTGTCAAAACCGTGTTACGAATATGCTCCTTTTGTCGAATAGTGTAACCACTATATATATGTTACTCAAATGTTGTTACCCAAGTTCATAAAGTTTCATGGAAAGTATTAGTATCGTACATAGTTCATTGAGTTTAAGCGTGTGCCCAATGACCAGAAGGCATTTGCATATTAACTGTCCATATTGCAAATTCACACATATGTTAACATAAGGAAACGTATGTGTAACATACTAATCATCGCACACGAGTACTCGCAGACGCGTCGTGTGCGATACTCTGTCACCGCAAGCAACTATTTTGCATTTTTCAAAGTTTTTTGTACACACAAAATCACACACGAAGTAACTGCATTGACCGTCTATGTTGTAATTTCTCATCACAAACAGTTCATCTGAGTCGGCTGTTTGCCACGTATCACACCATCTTGTTTACACGACTCGTTTGGGTTCTTTTGGCTCATCGCAAATAGTTCATCCATGTGAATTGTATGCCGCATATCACACACATCTTGTTAAGTTGAACCATTTCTATTGTGTTCCCTAATCGAAAACAGTTCGTCCGAGTTAACCGTATGTCGTATATCGCACACACACTGATATGGCTGCCCATTTCTGTTGTTCTACCTCATCGCAAATAGTTCGAATGGATTAACCGTGTGTCCTGTATCGCACACACATTGTTATGGCTGCCCGTTTCTGTTGTTATGCCTCATCGCAGATAGTTTGAATGGATTAACCGTGTGTCCTGCATCGCACACCCAACTAAAATCTGAACGTGTTTGATGACTCCGCCATTGCAAACGTTTTGCACCTTTTTGACGGGTTTTTTACATCACCGTTTGCGATTATTGCATCACACACAGTTTCGGCAAAGGGTCTCTGATCGTAGTGTCGCGTTAGCAGTATCCTGCAGCAGTGACATACCGATGGACAAAGGGAATTACGTACGTTGTCATAATGGTTCGATCGATAAAGATCTTCGTAGAATATATAGGAGCCAATGTGGGCATCCAGGTTCCGCTATTGGTTATTGACGAGAGAGTTGTCTCGGTCATGTCTACATAATTCTCGAACCCGTAGGGTCCGCACGCTTAACGTTCGATGATGATTTAGTATTAAACGAGTTATGTGATTTGGTGACCGAATGTTGTTCGGAGTCCTAGATGAGATCACGGACATGACAAGGAGTCTCGAAATGGTCGAGTGGTTAAGTCTGATATATAGGATGATGGTATTCGGACACAGGAAGTGTTTCGGGGGTACCGGGTACTTATCGGGTCAGCGGAAGGGGTTCCGGGCACCCCCGATAAAACATATGGGCCTTATGGGCCGAGAGGAGAAACACACCAGCCACAAGGGTCTGGTGCACCCCCATATGGGTCGGCCTAAGGAGGGGAAGGAAAGGGGAGAAGGGAAAGGAAAGTGTGGATTAGGATTCCCACTTCCTTCCCTCTCCCCCCCCCTCCTCTTTCCTTCCCTCCCGGTTATATATGGAAGGGGGCGCGCGGCCTGGGAGGGACTCTCCTATGGCTGCTCCTCCCTCCCTCCCACCTACATATATGTGGGGGCGCCCTAGCACACAACAGACGGCAACCCCCCTCCACCGTTTACACCCCCGGTAATATTTTCGTAGTGCTTAGGCGAAGCCCTGCGAAGATCACTTCACCATCACCGTCAACATGTCGTCGTGCTGATGGAACTCTCATGTACTACCTCGAACTCTTGCTGGATCAAGAAGGCGAGGGACGTTACCAAGCTGAACATGTGCAGAACGCGGAGGTGCCGTGCGTTTGGTACTTGATCGGTTGAAGCACGAAGAAGTTCAACTACACCAACTGCGTTGAGAAACGCTTCCGCTTACGGTCTACGAGGGTACGTAGACACACTCTCCCCCTCATTGCTATGCATCTCCATGGATAGATCATTGCGTGTGCATAGAATTTTTTCTTTTCCATGCAACGATTCCCAACAGGAATCTAGATCCAGCCTAGCTGGTTGGTCGAGTTGGAGAGAGGTTGTTCCGGCGCTGAGGTCGTGCCAGTGCTACTCCGATCGTTGGTCACGAGCGCCATCAGACCGCTGCAACTACTCAGAGGGGCCTGTATGAGCCACTAATGATGGAGTCAAATCCAGTAGATCTCGGCTAGGGGGTCCTGAACTGGTAGCCTTGGTACGATGGTAACAGAGACATGGAGGTTTTACCTAGGTTCGGGCTCTCTCGAAGAGATAACACCCTAGCTCCTGATTTGATTGTATTGATTTAAGGGAGTACAGATTACATGCTGATCTACTGTGAGATCATTGTGTGTCGTCTATGAGCTCTAACCCTTGGCTTATATAAATACTAGCGGTGTCTAGGGTTTACATATAGGCTAGTTACATTTATGGTAATTGTCGGGTAGAGGACCTCTAAGTTTTAGGGTATGTTCCTAAGTGTTTGGAAACATCCCATCTTGGCGTTGTGGGCTTTAATGAACATGGCCCACCAATAAATCATCATGGGGGTCCTCGGCCTGGTTCTCCTCACCGGGAGACGATGTGGTGAGTACCCCTAGTCTAGGAAACCACCACTAAGCGAACGATCTAGTGTGACGTTGTTCCATTTTTTCCAAGAACGGCCCAACCAATTTTATGAAGCTTCCAACTAGTTTTGTGAAACTTCTAGAAGCGGTGTCTAGGGTTTTTATTTTTCTTTTCCTCTTTTTGAACTTCTTCAAACTCGTCAACTTTTTAAGATAATTGATGATTTTTTTTCAAATGATAACACCCACACGTGTGGCACTAAGCAACATGGACCAAACACCTTCATTACCATCCATTTTGCCATGTCAAAACAGATGACATCAGCGGGAATCTTTTTGGTTTTTGGCTTAGAAATGTTTTATCTCCTAATTAAAAATCCGTTTTCACCATTAAATCCGTCTCGACGAGATCTTCAAAACTAGATCCCATGTTGATATGTTTTGACGAAAAAAATTGGCCAAAGTTGCCATGATGTTTACACTGTAGTTGCCATAGTGTTTACAGTAAAGTTGCCATGATATGTTTTATCTATTTTTTTCTAGATTTAAAGCTACCGTTGTGTTTCAACTACTTTTTACGGCAATTTTTATTAATTGACCATGGCAATTTTTAGTAATTAACCACGGCAAACTTAATGCATGGATCATGGCAATTTTTAGTAATCCATCATGGCAAATTTAGTTTATAGATCATGGCAATTTTAGTTGACAGATCATGTCAATTTTAGTATTTTGACCATGGCAATTCCAGTACTTTGACCATGGAAATTATTTTTTGTATGAACCATGGCAAATTTAAGTGCATGTATCATGATAAATTTATGTAATTCACCCTGGCAATTTAAGTTTATGGTTCATGGCAAGTCTAGTTTCTTAATTCATCATTTTATAATATGTCAAAATTTACTTTTAAAGGTTGAAGAAAAATAGCTGAAACATATCATGGCAACTTCAGTGTAAACATCATGACAATTCATGTGCAATAGATATGGCAACTTTTAACCCCCAAAAAGAGTCGACGAAACATATTGATATGAGATCTACTTTCGAAGATCTCGTCGCGATGAATTTAATGGTGAAAACGGATCTTCAATCGAATATTTTATTTAAGAGATAAAACATTTTAAAAACTGGAAATCCAAAAAGATTCTCGCATGCATGCATGGGGTGACGTGGCGCAATGTGTGTGTTATAGGGCGTGTGTTGCTCCCACCACACATGTGTGAAGGAAATATGCCCTAGAGGCAATAATAAAGTTGTTATTTTATATTTCCTTACATCATGATAAATGTTTATTATTCATGCTAGAATTGTATTAACTGGAAACTTCATACATGTGTGGATACATAGACCAAACACCGTGTCCCTAGTAAGCCTCTACTAGACTAGCTCGTTAATCAAAGATGGTTAAGTTTCCTAACCATAGACATGTGTTGTCATTTGATGAACGGGATCACATCATTAGGAGAATGATGTGATGGACAAGACCCATCCGTTAGCTTAGCATAATTATCGTTAAGTTTTATTGCTATTGCTTTCTTCATGACTTATACATATTCCTTTGACTATGAGATTATGCAACTCCCGGATACCGGAGGAATACCTTGTGTGCTATCAGACGTTACAACGTAACTGGGTGATTATAAAGATCCTTTACAGGTTTCTCCGAAGGTGCTTGTTGGGTTGGCATAGATCGAGATTAGGATTTCTCACTCCGAGTATCAGAGAGGTATCTCTGGGCCCTCTCGGTAATGCACGTCATGATAAGCTTTGCAGGCAATGTGACTAATGAGTTAGTTATGGGATGATGCATTACAGAACGAGTAAAGAGACTTGCCGGTAATGATATTGAACTAGGTATGAGGATACCGACGATCGAATCTCGGGCAAGTACTATACCGATGACAAAGGGAATAACGTATGTTGTCATTGCGGTTTGACCAATAAAGATCTTCGTAGAATATGTAGGAACCAATATGAGCATCCAGGTTCCACTGTTGGTTATTGACCGGAGACGTGTCTCGGTCACGCCTACATAGTTCTCGAACCTGTAGGGTCCGCACAATTAACGTTCGATGACGATTTGTATTATGAGTTATGTGTTTTTTGGTGACCGAAGATTGTTCAGAGTCCCGGATGAGATCACAGACATGACGAGGAGTCTCAAAATGTTTGAGAGGAAAGATTGATATATTGGACGATAGTATTTGGACATCAGAATGGTTTCGGGACGTTTCAGATATTTATCGGAGTACCGAGGGGTTACCGGAACCCCCCGGGGAAAGTATTGGGCCACTATGGGCCATAGGGGAGAGAGACGGAAGCCCACAAGGGGTGCCCCCCCCATGGGCTGTCCAAATTGGACAAGGGGAAGGGGGCGCGGCCCCCTTTCCTTTCCCCCTCTCCCTCTCCTTCCTCCTTTCAACCTCCAAGATAAGGAGGGGGCGACTTGGACTATGAGTCCTAGTTGGTTCCCCCCCCCCATGGCGCGCCCCCTAGGGCCGGCGGCCTCCTCCCCTCCTCCTTTATATACAGGGGCATGGGGCACCCCAAATCACATCAACTGTTCTCTTAGCCGTGTGCGGTGTCCCCTCCACAGTTTACTCCTCCGGTCATAGCGTCATAGTGCTTAGGCGAAGCCCTGCGCGGATCACATCACCATCACTGTCACCACGCCATCGTGCTGGCGAAACTCTCCCTTGACACTTTGTTAGATCAAGAGTTCGAGGGATGTCATTGAGCAGAACATGTGCAGAACTCGGAGGTGACGTACGTTCAGTGCTTGATCGGTTGGATCGTGAAGATGTTCGACTACATCAACCGCGTTAAGCTAACGCTTCCGCTTTCGGTCTACGAGGGTGCGTGGACACACTCTCCCCTTCTCGTTGCTATGCATCTCCTAGATAGATCTTGCGTGATCATATTTTTTTTGAAATTGCATGATACGTTCCCCAACAGTGGCATCCGAGCCAGGTCTATGCGTAGATGATATGCACGAGTAGAACACAAAGAGTTGTGGATGGTGATCGTCATACTGCTTACCACCAATGTCTTATTTTGATTCGGCGGTATTGTTGGATGAAACGGCCTGGACCAACCTTACATGACCACGTTCATGAGACCGGTTCCACCAACAGACGTGCAACTAGTTTTGCATAAAGGTGGCTGGCGGGTGTCTGTTTCTCCAACTTTAGTTGAATCGAATTTGACTGCGGCCGGACCTTGTTGAAGGTTAAAACAACAAACTTGATAAATCACCATTGTGGTTTTTGATGCGTAGGTAAGAATGGTTCTTACTAGAAGCCCGTAGCAGCCACATAAAACTTGCAACAACAAAGTAGAGGACGTCTAACTTGTTTTTGCAGGTATGTTGTGATGTGATATGGTCAAGACATGATGTGATATACGTTATTGTATGATCATGTTTTGTAAAAGTTATCGGCAACTGGCAGGAGCCTTATGGTTGTCGCTTTATTGTATGAAATGCAAACGCCATGTAATTGATTTACTTTATCACTATGCGTTAGAGATAGTTGTAGAAGTAATAGTTGGTGAGACGACCACGATGCTACGATAGAGATCAAGGTGTCAATCCGGTGACGATGGAGATCATGATGGTGCTTTGGAGATGGAGATCAAAGGCACAAGATGATGATGGCCATATCATGTCACATATATTGATTACATGTGATGTTTATATTTTATGCATCTTATTTTGCTTAGTACAACAGTAGCATTATAAGATGATCCCTTAACTAAATTTCAAGGTATAAGTGTTCTCCATGAGTATGCACCGTTGCGAAAGTTCTTCGTGCTGAGACACCACGTGATGATCGGGTGTGATAAGCTCTACATTCACATACAACATGTGCAAGACAGTTTTGCACATGCAGAATACTCGGGTTAAACTTGACGAGCCTAGCATGTACAGACATGGCCTCGGAACACTGGAGACCGAAAGGTTGAACGTGAATCATATAGTAGATATGATCAACATAGAGATGTTCACAATTGAAAACTACTCCATCTCACGTGATGATCGGACATGGTTTAGTTGATATGGATCACGTGATCATTTAGATGACTCGAGGGATGTCTATCTAAGTGGGAGTTCTTAAGTAATTTGATTAATTGAACTTAATTTATCATGAACTTAGTCTTGATAGTATTTGCATATCTATGTTGTAGATCAATAGATCACGTATAGCTCCCCTCTTTTATTTTTGATATGTTTCTACAGATATGATAGTAGCAATGATACAAACTGGGTCCGTGATCTAAGGATTATCCTCATTGCTGCACAGAAGAATTATCCTTGATGCACCGCTAGGTGACGGACCTATTGCAGGAGCAGATGCAGACGTTATGAATGTTTGGCAAGCTCGGTATGATGACTACTTGATAGTTTAGTACCCCATGCTTTACGGCTTAGAACCGGGACTTGAAAAATGGTTTGAACGCCATGGAGCATATGAGATGTTCCAAGAGCTGAAAATGACATTTCAGACTCATGCCCGTGTTAAGTGGTATGAGACCTCTAACAGGTACTTTGCCTACAAGATGGAGGAGAATAGCTCAGCTAGTGAGCATGTGCTCAGAATGTCTGGGTACTATAATCGCTTGAATCAAGTGGGAGTTAATCTTCCAGATAAGATAGTGATTGACAAAGTTCTCTAGTCACTATCACCAAGTTACTAGAACTTCGTGATGAACTATAATATGCAATGGATTATGAAAACGATTCCCAAGCTCTTCGTGATGCTGAAATCGGCAAAGGTAGAAATCAATAAATAGCATAAAGTGTTGATGGTTAACAAGACCACTAGTTTCAAGAAAAAGGGCAACGGAAAGAAAGGGAAACTTCAAAAAGAATGGCAAGAAAGTTGCCACTCCCATGAAGAAGCCCAAAGCTAGACCCAAGCCTAAAACTGAGTGCTTCTACTGCAAAGGAAATGGTCACTGGAAGTGGAACTGCCCTAGATACTTGTGAGGGAGTCTTGGATTAGGGGGTCCTCGGACAGCCGGACTATATCCTTTGGCCAGACTGTTGGACTCTGAAGATACAAGATTGAAGACTTCGTCCCGTGTCCGGATGGGACTCTCCTTAGCGTGGAAGGCAAGCTTGGCAATACGGATATGTAGATCTCCTCCTTGTAACCGACTCTGTAACCCTAGCCCCTCCGATGTCTATATAAACCGGAGGGTTTAGTCCGTAGGACAAGGACAATCATACCATAGGCTAGCTTCTAGGGTTTAGCCTCTACGATCTCGTGGTAGATCAACTCTTGTAATACTCATATCATCAAGATCAATCAAGCAGGAAGTAGGGTATTACCTCCATCGAGAGGGCCCGAACCTGGGTAAACATTGTGTCCCCTGCCTCCTGTTACCATCCGCCTTAGACACACAGTTCGGGACCCCCTACTCGAGATCCGCCGGTTTTGACACCGACATTGGTGCTTTCATTGAGAGTTCCACTGTGCCGTCATCATAAGGCTGGATGGCTCGCATCGTTGTCAAGGACAACATCACTTCTGGGGGAGCCCTGGCTGTAGGCCAAACTCTCCGACTAGGCGGTTTCGTCATGACCGCCTGTTCGGCCGCTGCGCCGACGATGACTTCTCGGGTCATACAAAACAGCCTCCACGTCAGCTCGGGACTCGCCGAGCAGTTGGATCCAATAGAACTCTCTTCTTTGAACGAGCTCTTGGATCGCATCGCCGCTTTGGGAGTCGCTACAGACTATGATCAGATCGAGCTTAAACCCGACCAAAGGGAGATTAACTCCCCGCCGGTCACCCATCAGATAGCGGTGGTGGAGGAGCAATGCGGCGATTCTTCCCCTATCTTGAGGACAAACTATGTCCGGATTCCCGAGCTCTCTGAGCCGGATACCCGTCTACGGGAGGACATCGCCCAAACCCTGAACCTAGAATCAGGCAGCGGGCCAGACCTACCGGGCAACATCCCTGAGCCCGAACTTCCAAGATCGGAAACTCCTCCGCCCCTGGGTCTCAGATTGGGTCAAGGTTCGGACTTAAATCCACCCACCCACCCAAATATAAACGATCTTTCCCACATTAGACAAGAGCCCCAGGAGACAGTACACCACTATTGGGCCAGATTCCTCCATGTAATGAACAAGGTCAAGGACTGTCGCGAGGAAGACGCAATTTCATTCTTTTGTAATAATTGCACGGACAAGGGAATCCTCAACGCCATAAGTCGCCGTGACATAGCACACTTCGCTGATTTGGCGGCCATAGTACGGAAGTACTGTGCGATGGAAAGCGCCTGGAAAACCCAAACAAAATTTTGGGATGCTCCGGCTCTGACAAAACCCCAAGTCCGAACTAAAAGGGTGCACTCTCGTAAGTCGCCCGACCCAATTACAAAGAAGCAAAAGCCCACTACAGGGCGTGGAACCGTATTGGAGGGATGGCTTAATGGGCCATGCAAAATTCACAGTACAACGGATACCATACCAACACACAACCTTAGAGCATGTTGGGTACTCTGGCAGGTGGCCAAGAGCGGTGAGGATCTCCTCATTAAAAATACCGCAGAGCACCATCCCGTGGATAACAACAATATAGTATTGACAGTCTTCGAGACCTTCGCCTCAAATAATAGGCGTAAGCGAGCACTCCGCAACCTTGCCGAAGTCTGCCACGTGGCAGCAATAAATCCATGGAGCGACACGGCTATCACCTTCAATGCCAGTGATGAACCTAAATTACGAACAGTCCGAGCACCAGCCGCTTTGGTCCTTAGTCCAATTGTGGACGGCTTTCGGCTTAATAAAGTGCTCATGGACAGCGGCAGCGGATTAAACCTCATCTATGAGGACACTCTTCAAAAAATAGAAATAGACAGAAACCGCATTGAGCAAAGCAGCACGACCTTCAGAGAAATCATCCCTAGTTGGGAGGCACGATGCGCTGGGAAAATCACACTAGATGTGGTATTCGGCACGCCGGAGAATTATAGGTCCAAAGAAATCACATTCCAAGTGGCCCCGTTCAGTAGCGGATACCACGTCCTTCTAGGGCGGGAGGCATTCACGATCTTCCAAGCCATACCCCATTACGGGTACATGAAGCTAAAATGCCCGGGCCCAATGGAATCATCACTCTAGCTAGTGATCCAGACATAGCACTCCGCGCCGAAAACAAAACAGCCCCACTGGCCCTCGAGGCATTATCCGAAGCCCTCGCGACCGAGGAATTAACTGCGCTGCGCTCCACAGTGGACAGGGACAACGTGATACTCGACAAAAGAACCAAGTCCACCTCTTTCAAACCAACGGATGAAATAGTCAAATTCCAAGTCCACCCAACGGACCCCACAAAAACAGCATCCATCGGGGCACAGTTAAACCCCGATGTAGACGCCGCACTACGGGAGTTCCTGCACGAGAATTGGGACATATTCGCCTGGCATCCTTCAGACATGCTAGGATCCCACGCAGGCTGGCTGAGCATAGCCTTAAAATTCTAAAGGGATTCAAGCCGGTCAAGCAGACTCTTCGGCGTTTCTCTGAACCTAAGCGACTAGCCATGGGAGAGGAGCTAGCCAAGTTACTGGAGACCGGATTCATTATAGAAATAAAACATCTGGACTGGCTAGCGAACCTGGTGATGGTACCAAAGAAGGATAAATCCTGGCGGCTATGTGTCGATTTCAAGGACCTTGACAAGGCTTGCCCCAAGGATTCCTTCCCCCTCCCCCGCATCAATCAAATTATCGACGCTACTGCAGGACACGACTCATTGTGTTTCCTCGACGCATACTCCGGATACCATCAAATTAAGATGGCGGATTCCGACCAAGCCGCAACGACATTTATCACCCCATACGGCCCCTTCTGTTTTAACACCATGCCTTTCGGGCTTAAGAACGCCGGTGCAACGTATCAACGCATGATTCATACATGCTTGGAAAAACAGATCGGCAAAACAGTGGAGGCATACGTAGACGGTGTGGTCGTCAAAACCAGACACGTCGAATCCTTAATAGATGACTTGAGGCTCACGTTCGACAATCTCCGAACATACGACAACAAGGTCAATCCGGAAAAATGCATTTTCGGCGTGCCCGCCGGAAAGCTCCTGGGCTTCATCGTCTCCAGTAGAGGAATTGAAGCAAATCCGGCCAAAATCCGAGCTCTGTCACAGTTGGCTATCCCAACTGACCTCAAGCAAATCCGGAAATTAACTGGATGCGTGGCGGCCTTAAGCCGCTTTATCTCCTGATTAGGAGAAAAGGCACTACCCCTTTATCGCCTTCATCGGCGCACCGAACACTTCTAGTGGACGGATGCGGCCACGGCCGGATTGGAAGAAATAAAAGCCATCCTGGCCACCAACCCAATATTGGCCGCGCCAAATGTCAGCGAACCAATGCTGTTATATATAGCGGCAACTCACCAAGTTGTAAGTGCAGTGCTCGTCGTCGAACGGGAGACGGACGGACATAAATTCCCACTTCAAAAGCCGGTATACTATGTATCCACTGTCCTCACTCCATGCAAATCACGGTACCCACATTATTAAAAGATAGCATACGCGGTATTTATGGCATCCCGGAAATAACGACACAACTTTCAAGAGTGTTCAATTATGGTGGCCTCGGAAGTACCACTCAACGACATAATAAACAACCGCGATGCCACGGGCCGGATTGCCAAATGGGCTATCGAGCTCCTCTCGTTCGACATAACATATAGACCACGGCGAGCCATTAAGTCGCAAGTACTGGCCGATTTTTTCGTCGAGTGGACAGAAGCCGAACTCCCTAAAGAATACGGTGCGTACTCCAATTGGATCATGCACTACGACGGCTCTAAAATGTTGCCTGGTCTGGGGGCTGGCGTCGTCCTGACGTCCCCCACCGGAGATACAGTCCAATACGTACTCCAAATACTATAACCAGACTCCAACAACGTAGCCGAATACGAGGCCCTGTTACATGGTCTCTGGATGGCAGTTTCCATGGGCATTCAACGCCTGGAGGTGCGTGGGGACTCGAACCTCGCAATATCCCAAATAAATGGAGACTTCGACGCCAAGGATCCGAAAATGGCGGCTTATCCCAACGCCGTCCTCAAAATGTCAGCTCAGTTCGAGGGGCTTGAATTCCACCATGTGGCTCGGGAAAACAATCAGGCAGCGAATATCCTCGCCCGTATCGGCGCTAAGCGCAACCCTGTCCCACCTAACATCTTCTTGGAAAGGCTGTTTAAGCCATCCGTGGTATGGGAAGGGGACACCGGTAACAATAGTCCGGACCCGGCCACAACACCAGATACCGAACACTCTGACACAATCGGAGGCTCTGCCACCGAAATAACACCTTCAGCCCACGTGATAATGGTCGTCATCGCCCCGTGGACAGAACCATTCCTAGCCTACCTAACTAGGTAGGAACTACCCGAGGACCAAAATGAGGCACGCTGCATAGTGCGGCGGTCTAAAGCCTACAAGGTCCATGAGGGAGAGCTTTATAAGAAAAGCACTACCGGAGTCCTTCAAAGGTGCATCTCCGAAGAGGAAGGGCGGAAGCTTTTGGCAGAAATCCATGCCGGACTCGGCGGCCACCACGCCGCAGCCCGGGCCCTTGTAAGCAAGGCCTTCCGTACAGGTTTCTATTGGTCGACGGCCCGAGCAGACGTACAGGACCTTGCTCAACGTTGCGTCGGTTGCCAGCTTTTTGCAAACCAAAGCCATATGCCACCTACCGCTCTCCAAACAATCCCCATTACTTGGCCCTTTGCGGTCTGGGGGCTTGATATGGTCGGACCCTTCAAAGGGGAAACCCATAAGAAAAAATACCTATTGGTCATGGTGGACAAATTCACCAAACGGATAGAAGCCAAACCAGTCAAAACGGCTGAATCCGGACCAGTGATAGACTTCATATCTGGGGCTGTACACCGTTATGGCATCCCCCACAGCATCGTCACCGACAACGGCTCAAACTTTACAACCGACGAGGTAAAACTGTGGTGCAGCAACATGGGCATCGAGCTCGATTATGCTTCTGTCTATCACCCGCAAACTAACGCACAAGTCGAGCGAGCAAATAGTTTTATCATGAGCAACATTAAACCTAGATTAGTGCGGTCCTTAAAGGAATCAAACACGCACTGGGTAGAGGAGCTCGACTCCGTACTATGGGGGCTGCGGACTGATACGTCTCTGTCTTATCTATAATTTTTTATTGTTCCATGCCAATATTCTACAACTTCCACATACTTTTTGGCAACTTTTTATGCTATTTTTGGGACTAACATATTGATCCAGTGCCCAGTGCCAGTTCCTGTCTAATCCATGTTTTATGTTTCACAAAACCCCGTATCAAATGGAGTCCAAACGGGGTAAAAACGGACGGAGAATTATTTTAGAATATTTGTGATTTTTACGAAGTAAAATCAACGTGAGACGGTGCCCGAGGTGGCCACGAGGGTGGGGCCCACGCCCTCCCAAGGAGGGCGTGCCCCCCACCCTCATGGGCCCCTCGTAAGGCAGTTGATGCTCTACTTTTGCCGCAAGAAAGCTAATTTTTGGAAAAAGATCTTGGCGAAGGTTTCAACCCAATCGGAGTTATGGATCTCCGGATATAAAAGAAATGGTGAAAGGGCAGCAGAATAGAACGCAAAAACAGAGAGAAACAGAGAGATAGATCCAATCTCGGAGGGGCTCTCGCCCCTCCCACGCCATGGAGGCCAAGGACCAGAGGGGAAACCCTTCTCCCATCTAGGTAGGAGGTCAAGGAATAAGAAGACGAAGGGGCCTCCTCTCCCCTTCTCTTCCGATGGCGCCGGAACGCCGCCGTGGCCATCATCATCACCGCAATCTTCACCAACAACTTCACCGCCATCATCACCAACTCTCCCCCCTCTACGCAGCGGTGTAACCTCCCTCTTAACTGCTGTAATCTCTACTTAAACGTGGTGCTCAACGCTATATATTATTTCCCAATGATGTATGGCTATCCTATGATGTTTGAGTAGATCTGTTTTGTCCTATGGGCTATTTGATGATCAAGATTGGTTTAAGTTGCATGTTTTATTATTGGTGCCGTCCTATGGAGCTCTCCGTGTCGCGCAAGCGTGAGGGATTCCCGCTGGAGGGTTTGCAATATGTTCATGATTTGCTTATGGTGGGTGGCGTGAGTGTGAAGCACGAGACCGAGTAAGTAGGTTGTTTGCATGATGGGATAAAGGGACTTGATACTTTAATGCTATGGTTGGGTTTTACCTTAATGATCTTTAGTAGTTGCGGATGCTTGCTAGAGTTCCAATCATAAGTGCATATGATCCAAGTAGAGAAAGTATGTTAGCTTATGCCTCTCCCTCAAATAAAATTGCAATAATGATTACCGGTCTAGTTATTGATTGCCTAGGGACAAATAACTTTCTCGTAACAAAAAGCTCTTTACTAATTTAGTTGTGTCTTTATCTAAACAGCCCCTAGCTTTTATTTACTCGCTCTTTACTTTCTTGCAAACCTATCCAAAAATACCTACAAAGTACTTCTAGTTTCATACTTGTTTCCGGTAAGCGAACGTCAAGTGCGCGTATAGTTGTATCGGTGGTCGATAGAACTTGAGGGAATATTTGTTCTACCTTTAGCTCCTCGTTGGGTTCGACACTCTTACTTATCGAAAGAGGCTACAATTGATCCCCTATACTTGTGGGTTATCAAGACCATTTTCTGGCGCCGTTGCCGGTGAGCAATAGCGTGGGGTGAATATTCTCGTGTGTGCTTGTTTGCTTTATCACTAAGTAATTTTTATTTGCTGTTCTTAGTTGTTCTTTATCTTTAGTTATGGATATGGAACACGAAATACCAAAAAAATTAGGTGTACTTGCTACTCATGGAGATGGGGAACCTTCTAAAACCCTCGATGCTGGTTACGTGAAAGATATTATGTACCACTTTGATAATCCTGAGAAAACCCCATTCAACTATGTAATGGGAGTAACGTTGGATCAACGTTAATACTTTAGGGATTATCGCTTGACTCAAAAAGGGAAACTATTATGGGATCAAATTCATATATTGAAGTGGTATGCTAGGCAATTATGCTTGAGTTATGATTAGACTTGTTTCTCTAGGATGAAGGCTCCACACCTTCCCTTTTCATGCAAATTTAATGATAATAAAACCTTAGCTTCTTATGCTAATGGTATATATGATTACTATGATGTGGAACAAATAGAAGAATTTGTTGCTTTTATGGGTCCTTATGAAATCGAAAAAAAAATCTATGTTTAAAGAGTTTGAAGATTTTGATGATGCTGGTTATAGACTTGAAAATTTAGCTATCCTCAAATATTGCTATGAGAATTATGAATACAATTCCGAAATTAATGCACTTATTGAGAAAGTCTCCGCTGTCCAAGAAGAGACTAATATTTTGCAGGAATCTATGGAAGAAGAAGTTGATCAAACTGTGAGCTCATTGGATGAAAAAGATGAGGAGGAGAGCGAAGAAAAAAAGGAGGAAGAGCGGATTGATCAGCCGTCCCCACCTTCTAATGAGAGTAACTCTTCAACTCATACATTGTTTAATTCCCCTTCGTGCTTACCGAAGGATGATTGCTATGATGACTGTTATGATCCCTTTGATTCTTTGAAATATCCCTTTTTGATGATGCTTGCTATGCTTGTGGCCAAGATGCCAATATGAATTATGCTTATGGAGATGAACTTGCTATAGTTCCTTATGTTAAACATGAAATTGTTGCTATTGCACCCACACATGATAGTCCTATTATCATTTTGAATTCTCCAAACTACACTATATCGGAGAAGTTTGCACTTATTAAGGATTATATTGATGGGTTGCCTTTTACTGTTACATGTGCTTGCTGCTCCTACTTGCAATTATTATGAGATAGGAACTATATCTCCACCTCTCTATGTTTCCCACACGATAAAATTGCAAGGAACTACGTATACTATGCATTGGCCTTTACTATGTGTGCATGAATTGTTCTTTTATGACATACCGATGCATAGGAAGAGAGTTAGACTTCGTCATTACATGATATATGTTACTTTGTGCTCACTACTAAATTACAAATCATTGCTAATTAAAATTGGCTTTGATATACCTTGGGATCCGGGTGGATTCACTACTTGAGCACTATATGCCTAGCTTAATGGCTTTAAAGAAAGCGCTACCAGGGAGACAACCCGGAATTTTTAGAGAGTCATTTCTTTCTGTTGAGTGCTTTCATATAGTTTAAAAACAACAAAAATAAAGAGGGGAACCCAAAACTTTTCAAAAAGGAAAGTGAAAGTGAGAAAGACAAGCATTGTTGAAGTGGGAGAGCTCCGTGAACTTTGTTCATAATCAAGGCAACTTTGTGAATCTTGATTACAGAAACTTTTCAACAAAAATAATTATCCCCTTGTACAATTCCATTGTATTATAAAAATAATGTGCTAAGGTTTGCCTTTAGGATGTTTACAATGCTTGATGGTTTGTACGGTGCAGGACAGAAACTTTGGCTGTAGTGCGCGATTTTTAGTTTTTTTACTGGAACGTCAAATGGTTCTGATTCTTTTTGCACTGTCTTTATATACAAATTGTTTATTTTCCTAATTTTGGCAGAATTTTTCAAGTATCTGAAGTATGGTGAATGTTCAGATTATTACAGACTGTTCTGTTTTAGACAGATTCTGTTTTTGATGCATAGTTAACTTGTTTTGATGAAACTATCAGTTTATATCAGTGGATTAAGACATGGAAAAGCTATATTACAGTGGACACAATGCAAAAACAAAATATGAATTGGTTTGCAACAGTACTTAGAGTAGTGATTTGCTTTATTATACTAACGGATCTTACCGAGTTCTCTGTTGAAGTTTTGTGTGGATGAAGTGTTCGATGATCGAGGAGGTCTCGATGTGAGAAGAAGGAAGAGAGGCAAGAGCTCAACCTTGGGTATGCCCAAGGCACCTAAAGTAAATATTCAAGGAGACTCAAGCGTCTAAGCTTGGGGATGCCCCGGAAGGCATCCCCTCTTTCTTCAACAAATATCGGTACGTTTTCGGATTCGTTTCATTCATGTGATATGTGCAAATCTTGGAGCGTCTTTTTCTTTTAGTTTTCACTTTTATTTTATGCACCATGCTGGTATGAGATAGTCCTTGGTTGATTTATAGAATGCTCATTGCACTTCACTTATATCTTTTGAGTATGGCTTTATAGAATGCTTCATGTGCTTCACTTATATCATTTGAAGCTTGGATTGCCTGTTTCTCTTTACATAGACAACCGCCATTTGTAGAATGCTCTTTTGCTTCACTTATATTTGTTAGAGCATGGGCATATCTTTTTTATAAAGAATTAAACTCTCTTGCTTCGCTTATATCTATTTAGAGAGATGACAGGAACTGGTCATTCACATGGTTAGTCATAAAATCCTACATAAAACTTGTAGATCACTGATTATGATATGTTTGATTCCTTGTAATAGTTTTGCGATATAAAGATGGTGATATTATAGTCATGCTAGTGGGTAGTTGTGGATTAGTAGAAATACTTGTGTTGAGGTTTGTGATTCCCGTAGCATGCACGTATGGTGAACCATTATGTGATGAAGTCGGAGCATGATTTATTTATTGATTGTCTTCCTTATGAGTGGCGGTCGGGGACGAGCGATGGTATTTTCCTACCAATATATCCCCCTAGGAGCATGCACATAGTACTTTGTTTCGATGACTAATAGATTTTTCTAATAAGTATGTGAGTTATTTATGACTAATGTTGAGTCCATGGATTATACGCACTCTCACCCTTCCATCATTGCTAGCCTCTTGATTGCAGCGCATTGCCCTTTCTCACCTAGAGTTGGTGCAAACTTCACGATGCATCCAAACCCGTGATACGATCGCTCTATCACACATAAGCCTCATTATATCTTCCTCAAAACAGCCACCATACCTACCTATCATGGCATTTCCATAGCCATTCCGAGATATATTGCCATGCAACTTCCATCATCATCATATACATGACTTGAGCATTCATTGTCATATTGCTTTGCATGATTGTAAGATAGCTAGCATGATGTTTTCATGGCTTGTCCGTTTTTTGATGTCATTGCTACGCTAGATCATTGCACATCCCGGTACACCGCCGGAGGCATTCATATAGAGTAATATCTTTGTTCTAGATATCGAGTTGTAATATTGAGTTGTAAGTAAATAAAAGTGTGATGATCATCGTTATTAGAGCATTGCCCCAGTGAGGAAAGGATGATGGAGACTATGATTCCCCCACAAGTCGGGATGAGACTCCGGACTTTACAAAAAAATAAAAGAGGCCAAAGAAGCCAAAAAAAGAGGCCAAAGAAGCCCACCAAAAAAAAGGAGAAAATAAAAAAATGAGAGAAAAAGAGAGAAGGGGCAATGTTACTATCCTTTTACCACACTTGTGCTTCAGAGTAGCACCATGTTCTTCATATAGAGAGTCTCTTGAGTTATCACTTTCATATACTAGTGGGAATTTGCATTATAGAACTTGGCTTGTATATTCCGATGATGGGCTTCCTCAAATGCCCGAGGTCTTCATGAGCAAGCAAGTTGGATGCACACCCACTTAGTTTCACTTTGAGCTTTCATACACTTATAGCTCTAGTGCATCCGTTGCATGGCAATCCCTACTCACTCACATTGATATCTATTGATGGGCATCTCCATAGCCCGTTGATACGCCTAGTTGATGTGAGACTATCTTCTCCTTTTTGTCTTATCCACACAACTTCCACCATCATATTCTATTCCACCTATAGTGCTATGTCCATGGCTCATGCTCATGTATTGCGTGAAAGTTGAAAAGGTTTGAGAACATCAAAAGTATGAAACAATCGCTTGGCTTGTCATCGGGGTTGTGCATGATTTGAATATTTTGTGTGGTGAAGATGGAGCATAGCCAGACTATATGATTTTGTAGGGATAACTTTCTTCGGCCATGTTATTTTGAAAAGGCATGATTGCTTTATTAGTAGGCTTGAAGTATTATTGTCTTAATGTCAAATGATAGACTATTGCTTTGAATCACTCATGTCTTAATATTCATGCCATGATTAGACATATGATCAAGATTATGCAAGGTAGCATTCCACATCAAAAATTATCTTTTTTATCATTTACCTACTCGAGGACGAGCAGGAATTAAGCTTGGAGATGCTGATACGTCTCCATCGTATCTATAATTTTTGATTGTTCCATGCCAATATTCTACAACTTCCATATACTTTTGGCAACTTTTTATACTATTTTGGGACTAACATATTGATCCGATTGCCCAATGTCGGTTCCTGTCATTGCATGTTTTATGTTTCGCAGAAACCCATATCAAACGAAGTCCAAAGGGATAAAACGGACGGAGAATTATTTTGGAATATTTGTGATTTTTGGGAAGTAAAATCAGCGAGGCGGTGCCGAGGTGGCCACGAGGTGGGGCCCACGCCCTCCCACGGGGCGCGCCTCACCCTCGTGGGCCCCTCGTAAGGCGATTGATGCTCTACTTTTGCCACAAGAAAGCTAATTTTTGGAAAAGATCTGGGCGAAGGTTTCAACCCAATCGGAGTTACGGATCTCCGAATATAAAAGAAACGGTGAAAGGGCAGCAGAACAGAACGCAGAAACAGAGAGAAACAGAGAGATAGATCCAATCTTGGAGGAGCTCTCGCCCCTCCCACTCCATGGAGGCCAAGGACCAGAGGGGAAACCCTTCTCCCATCTAGGGAGGAGGTCAAGGAAGAATAAGTCGAAGGGGCCTCCTCTCCCCTTCTCTTCAGGTGGCGTCGGAACGCCGCCGTGGCCATCATCATCACCGCAATCTTCACCAACAACTTCACCGCCATCATCACCAACTCTCCCCCCTCTATGCAGCGGTGTAACCTCTCTCTTACCTGCTGTAATCTCTACTTAAACATGGTGCTCAACGCTATATATTATTTCCCAATGATGTATGGCTATCCTATGATGTTTGAGTAGATCTGTTTTGTCCTATGGGCTATTTGATGATCAAGATTGGTTTGAGTTGCATGTTTTATTATTGGTGTTGTCCTATGGTGCTCTCCGTGCTGCGCAAGCGTGAGGGATTCCCGCTGTAGGGTTTGCAATATGTTCATGATTTGCTTATGGTGGATGGCATGAGTGACAGAAGCACAGACCCGAGTAAGTAGGTTGTTTGCATATGGGATAAAGGGGACTTGATACTTTAATGCTCTGGTTGGGTTTTACCTTAATGATCTTTAGTAGTTATGGATGCTTGCTAGAGTTCCAATCATAAGTGCATATGATCCAACTAGAGAAAGTATGTTAGCTTATGCCTCTCCCTCAAATAAAATTGCAATAATGATTACCAGTCTAGTTATCGATTGCCTAGGGACAAATAACTTTCTCGTAACAAAAATCTCTTTACTAATTTAGTTGTATCTTTATCTAAACATCCCCTAGCTTTTATTTACTCGCTCTTTACTTTCTTGCAAACCTATCCAAAAACACCTACAAAGTACTTCTAGTTTCATACTTGTTTCCGGTAAGCGAACGTCAAGTGCGCGTAGAGTTGTATTGGTGGTCGATAGAACTTGAGGGAATATTTGTTCTACCTTTAGCTCCTCATTGGGTTCGACACTCTTACTTGTCGAAAGAGGCTACAATTGATTCCCTATACTTGTGGGTTATCACGGACCACGCCGAATCGCACTACCGGATACACACCGTTTTTATGGTGTACGGCGCAGAGGCGGTACTGCCCTGCGACATAATTCATGACTCACCTCGAGTGTGCATGCATGAAGAAAAAGAAGCCGAGCTCGATCGGCAGGATAGTTTGGACGCCCTGGAGGAGGAGCGTGATGTGGCAAAAGCCCATTCCGCATTCTATCAGCAACGGGCTCGAAGGTATCAAAGCAGAGAAGTACGGGCCAAAACTTATAACGTTGGCGAACTCGTTCTACGCCTACCGGAGAAGAAAAGGAACAAGCTCAAGCCCAAATGGGAAGGTCCCTTCATTATTGACCAGGTTCTGGCCGGTGGAGCGTACCGTCTGCGGGATGCATCGGATAATCGACTCGAGCCAAACCCATGGAACGCAGTCAGACTCCGAAGGTTCTACGCATAGTGCCGGACTCTATGTTTGTCTCCTTACCTCCATCAATTTTTTACATATCCGTTATCTGTCTTTTCTCTCTTTATTGTTTTCCTTTTCTTCAAGGCCTTAAAAGGCTAAATTGTGTCTTGACCACACAATCTTGACGCGCTAACCGCGCTCATTATACCTGGGGGCTTCTTATACAGAAGCTTAATATAACTATTTTCCGGGCTTTATGCCCCCACACATGTTTTATTCTTCCACATGTACCTTTTTTACCATTATATGCATCGTATGACTTAAGTTTTGGCCAAGCTGGGTTGCCTGGCTCTTGTGTTTATGCCCTACGTTCCCATTAATTCGGCTAGGGCATAAGGGGAGCACCTCTGCGATTGTTACTGCCGGGTCAGCCGGATGTGTACCTCAGACTAGGTGAAGCCGAAAGCTAGCGTTCTTAAGGGAATTCTCGGTCGGTGAACAAAAGATGACTTTTATTTATCTTAGTACATGCCCCCAGATGTTTATAGCCTGCGTCTCTTTTCACATTTCAGACATGCACATTAGGGCATGCGTACCCAGGGAAAGGAACCTTTAACGGAACTATTCTCCCTGGAAGATGTTTCTTACTATCCATGTAATATAACATAGCTAGTTGGGTACTTGTCTGTTCAAGAACTTATGACCCCTACGCCTGGTCTCCACGCGTACCCCGGTTTTTACATAATTGAGCGGGTATTCGGATACACTCCGGACTATTGGATCCAGAGGTCGAAGCAAAAAGGTCCGCCATGACAAATGATTTACAATCCGGCTAGGGACAATATATGTCACTTGAAGTACACAGTCACTTAGACTGACTAAATTCTTCTTCTATACCATCCAACAGGTTGTCTAGCCTACAATCCTGTTGTGAATACTTTGCGGCTAATTCTACTTGGTCATACACCAAACTGACGAGGATCTCCTTCCCGTCAGGCCCCACAGGTCCGACCTCGGCCATGTGGTTAGGGTCAGCCATGGTATACCGCGTCTTCACCATGGCCCAGGCTTCCCTCGCACCTTGTCGGCAGGCTAATATCGTCCATAATCGGAAGCGCCGCCGCGCTCCCTTGAGCTTCTTTACAAGCTCCCCCATGCCCCTGGCAGGGAGACGGATGGCCACAAGGCTTGGGCAATGCCCTACATCACCTGCCGAACTTGTTCGTGCAGTTGTGAGAGCTCTGGCAGAAGATCACCCGCGGACCCGGGCATCTCCTCCCCGGGACGACCCGTCAGCATACCTGCAGATATAAATCTATTAGCCAGTTTATTCGCCGAACTCTTTAAAAGTTCGTTCAAGCACTTACTGAAAATGCCGCGTCGAAGCCTCTTATTCTCCTTTACGAAGTCAGCAAGCTGGGCCCGAACATCCTTCAGTTCCACGCCCAGCTGGATATTGGCATCTTGGAGATTATTTTTCTCCTGCCTAACCTTTTTAAGCACACGCTCACAAGCCTTTAGCTGTCGTTGGGCTTGCGGCTCTTTCCCTATCACGACCTCCGGATTCACTCCGGAGTCATCTGCAGAATCTATTGTTAGATTTGCATGCATGCCGCATACTATCTGGTACCTGTCATTCTTTACAATAGAGACAAGTGTTACCAGAGGGGGCCTTCTCGGACTCCTTTAGCGCGGCAACTGCGGCCCGTAGCTGGGCTTTGCACTCTTCCAGCTCTTGAGACAATTGGGTATTCTTCTGTGTAAGAACATGCACAAATAATGATCCTTAAATCAGTTGTGTCAACTGTTTCAAGTCTCAGAGGCTACTAATATATATATATAATCATCAGATTTTCTTACCCGTATATCCTTTACATACTGGTCCGTGGCTCTGGCAAGACCATTTTGAGCAGCACGGATGTACGCGTCTCCTGAGTTGAAGGCATCAAATGCCTCTTGGGAGAAACAAGCGTCACGGAGTACGGCCCGGCGACGCCTGTGATTCATGGCCCCGTGTTAGCTTCTGTCTCTATGTCCGGCCCTGGAGCCCGACTGGTGGAGGCGTGATCGGCAACCTCTCCGGATATAGTCTGGCGGGCATTTTTCCTACTAGGAAACGTGGACGTTATTATATTTTAAAAGACGACAACCACGGAGCAAGGTTCTGTATCATACCTCTGCGACGGTGTCTCAGTCCTGGCCGCCTTCCTTTTTAGCCTACCCGGCTTCGGTGCCCCTTGTTAGTGATTCACTGCAGGTTCGGCATGGCGTCCCGAGGGCCTTCCCTGTAAGACACCATATGTGTACGGTAGGTGAAGTGCATAAAAGGGGATGCTTCTCGGAAGTTGGGACTCCGGTTTTACTTACATGCGATGCAGGGAGTAGCCCAGGATAGTCAGCTATGATGGCCACCATGGCATCATCGCAGCTCAATTGATAGAATGTCCTGTCGATCAGCTCCACAAATATGACCGGATCCTCTTCGAGTCCGGGATCGAGGGCTCGGTTGGGGTCCTCCGGTTGTGGAGGCAGGCTGTGGACCTCCTTTACAGCTTTTCACAGTTCCTGCCATGAAACGGCAAGGTAAGTACTTATGACGAAGAATGCAGGAAGGTTGGGAGTAAGAGGTGACAGCTCACCCAGCTCGGAGGGTTGTACATGGAGAATCCATCCCGTGGCTTAATGCGGATGAACTCCTCTTCCTCTCCCTTGTACAAATCGGACAGGATTTTTGCTAGAGCAGCAACTGAGTCCGGTCCCTTACGCCCGCAGCGGGTGGCATCATCTTCCCCGTTAAAGTGCCACATGGGGTGCCCTCAATATTGAAGTGGCTGTACCTCCCGCATTATACATATTGCCATAACCTCGATTATTGTCAATCCTGATTGAGCCAGCATTTTTATCCGGCCCATCAAGTAAAGGACTTCTCCGTTATCTTCCTCCTGAGGGCTCCGAGCGCGCCACTGGCGTTTCTTGAGGGCGTTGTCGAACTCGGGGAGGCCCATCCGAATAGGGTCCGGAAGGGGCGTCCTCCATATAAAACCACTCCGAAGGCCAGTCCTCGGATGTCTTCTTCGGAGTACCGGACAGGTATCTGGTCCCGGCGATGCGCCATATTTCGGCTCCGCCCACTTGGTACAGTGACCCCTCCTGTGTACGGGGTACGAGGCAGAATAACCTCTTCCATAGCTCGAAATGAGCTTCGCAGCCCAGAAACAGCTCGCAAAGGGCGACATAGCCAGCAACGTGTAATATGGAGGCGGGAGTGAAATTATGCAGCTGGAGGCCATAGAACTCCAGGAGCCCGCGGAGGAACGGATGAATTGGAAATCCAAGCCCTCTTAATAAGTAAGGGATGAGGCATACCCGCTCCCCCATGGATGGGCTGGGAAAGATCTCCGCTTGCTCCCGGCCGTTATAGGTGGCGAGCCCGGCTCGAACGGGGACCATATACGCTGGAGGGAGAAACCCCTGGGTCTGTAATTCTACTAATTGGCTGTGAGGGACGGAACACTTCTCCAAATTGCCTGGCTTAGGGCTACGGGAGCTAGAGGAGGAGCTGCGACGACCGGCCATGTTGGAATGGATTTTTTCCGGGCGCGTTCCGATGGATACTCGTTGTGGGAGGATGGTGTGATTTGGATATGAGAATCCCCGTCTCTTTAATAGACGATTTACCCACATGGCCAGGGTGGCAATTGTAAAAATGCCCCGACTTCTCGCATTCGCTCGACGCGTGGAGAATATCCATTATTAGGCGCGGAAGCCAAGGAGTGCAACATTTATGGGAAGCCGGACACTACTCAAACAAGTATTCAGAATTTGGAGAAGAACCCGCCTTGCAATGCCGAAGACAATCTGGACGCCGGACTCATCGCCATTGAAGCCTGGTTCGGTGCTCTTGAGGAGTCTTTGGATTAGGGGTCCTCGGACAGCGGACTATATCCTTTGGCGGACTGTTGGACTATGAAGATACAAGATTGAAGACTTCGTCCTGTGTCCGGATGGGACTCTCCTTGGCGTGGAAGGCAAGCTTGGCAATACGGATATGTAGATCTCCTCCCTTGTAACCGACTCTGTGTAACCCTAGCCCCCTCAAGTGTCTATATAAACCGGAGGGTTTAGTCCGTAGGACAAGGACAATCATACCATAGGCTAGCTTCTAGGGTTAGCCTCTACGATCTCGCAGTAGATCAACTCATGTAATACTCATATCATCAAGATCAATCAAGCAGGAAGTAGGGTATTACCTCCATCGAGAGGGCCCGAACCTGGGTAAACATTGTGTCCCCCGCCTCCTGTTACCATCCGCCTTAGACGCACAGTTCGGGACCCCCTACCCGAGATCCGCCGGTTTTGACACCGACAACTTGGCGGATAAGAAGGATGGCAAAGTGAACAAAGGTATATTTGATATACATGTTATTGATGTGTACTTTACTAATGTTTATAGCAACCCCTCTGTGTTTGATACTGGTTCAGTTGTTGAGAGTAGTAACTCAAAATAGGAGTTGCAAAATAAACAGAGACTAGTTAAGGACGAGGTGACGATGTGTGTTGGAAGTAATTCCAAGGTTGATACGATCACCATCACACACTCCATCTACCTTCGGGATTAGAATTGAACCTAAATAAATGTTATTTGGTGTTTTCGCTGAGCATTAATATGATTAGATCATGTTTATTGCAATACGGTTATTCATTTAAGTCAGAGAATAATTGTTGTTCTGTTTATATGAATAAAACCTTCTATGGTCTTACACCCAATATGAATGGTTTATTGAATCTCGATCTTAGTGATACACATATTCATAATATTGATGCCAAAAGATGTAAAGTTGATAATGATAATGCACCATATTTATGGCACCGCCGTTAGGTCATATTGGTGTAAAACACATGAAGAAACTCCATGCGGATGTACTTTTGGAATCACTTGATTATGAATCATTTGATGCTTGCGAACCATGCCTCATGGGCAAGATGACTAAAACTCCGTTCTCCTAAACAATGGAGTGAGCCAATGACTTATTGGAAATAATACATACCGAGTATGTGGTCCGATGAGTGTTGAGGCTCGCGGCGAGTATCGTTATTTTCTGACCATCATAGATGATTTGAGAAGATATGGGTATATATACTTAATGAAATACAAGTCTGAAACATTTGAAAAGTTCAAAAAAATTCAGAGTAAAGTGGAGAATCATCGGAACAAGAAAATAAAGTTTCTACAATTTGATCGCGGAGGCAAATATTTGAGTTACGAGTTTGGCCTTCATTTAAAACAACGTGGAATAGTTTCACAACTCACGCCACCTGGAAACACCACATCATAATGGTGTGTCTAAACGTCGTAACCGTACTTTATTAGATATGGTGCGATCTATGATGTCTCTTATCGATTTACCACTATCATTTTGGGGTTATGCATTAGAGACAGCTGCATTCACTTTAAATAGAGTACCATCTAAATCCGTTGAGACGACATCGTATGAACTGTAGTTTGGCAAGAAACCTAAGCTGTCGTTTCTTAAAGTTTGGGGTTGCGATGCTTATTGTAGCGACCCGACCTCAGACGGTCAAGCCTCGTATATCATGCCATCCTCGGATCAGCATCTTTGGCACACACAGACATCAATGTATATATCAAAGTGCAATCACATGTATAAATAACGTAAAATGATATATACCTCATAATACTCAGCGGAAACAATCAAGCGGGTGTGGAGTCCCATCAACGCCATCGGCGGGTTGAGTGTAGACCGTAACCTGTGTCGTAACTCTTACTGTCGAGAAATATACGCAACATGATACGTTGCAGCCGTGTAGGTCGATTACATTGAATGTACCGGCAAGATCACAATAAAAGAACGGATGATAAAACTATACTATATGCAGTAGGGCTTTGTGGCTCTGTATCTGAATTTTGTTTGCGTAAAAGCTGGTTTTATTTTACCTACATCAAAGGCAAAAGTGAAATCTGTACTATGGAGTTTTCTATCATGACATGGTTCCGCCAACCGATGTCTCATAGCCCAAAATCATCATATGTTGCCCACCATTAAGTTATCAATCCGGTGTTGAGAGTTCCGAGATAGATCCAAGTCCAGAGGCTCAAATTGTCCGTAACCGGGGACACGGCTAATCGATTAGGTTTTAACCCTCTGCAGAGGTTTGTACACTTTACCCGCAAGATTCGATCCCTCTCTTTATGTTCTCGCACTTCAGGGTGTTTGAGAACAAGATGACCAAACATGGTCTTCCAAGAGTTCCTCGACCACCGTCCGTACTCAACCCATCCTACCGTAGTTCTACATCTGCTAGTACCGTCCCAGCCAGAGTCACAACTAAGGTCAACCAAGCCAGAGCCCATAATGACTTGCGGTTGCACGGGTAAGCTTCCGGCGTGAAGTATTCTTCCGTCTCTTTGAGTCTGGGTGAAGCTTTCCGCAAGATGTCATGGCGCTTCTCCATGCATCCCGCCAACCACTGGTTTCTCCAGGTGCCGTCAACCGTCCTTCACCCAATGAGTGTGTATTGAATTCTTGTCTTGAGTCTTGAAGTCTTGAGGCCTTGAAGATGCAGTCCTTGCAGCTTTCCATCATGGATTTGTCGTCATTGACGTAGAGCCTCCATTCTCACACCACTCCCGAGCACTCATACCAACCCTGTCTACTATAGCGTATCATTAAAAGAAATAACGTCCCGGGCTTGGTAACAGGGTGATGGGTTCCTACCTCATGCATACTACTCAACTACAAGGATTCAATAACACTACTGAGGGGTGGTTGCAAAGGTGCCACTATATGCAATAAAACATAGGTATGAAAACATGGTCAAAGTGAACTTGCCTTGTTGACGATCTTCGAAAAAAACTAGGGTTTCGTAGTAGCAATCTTCGCACTCCGGAACTCTACCGAGACAAACAATGATCACAATAAGCATATAGCAAAGGATCACAAGACAATAGCATAACAAAGTAACACACAAAAACCAACAAAGCAAAATCCAAAAAGGGAAAACTCAAAGAAAACCAATTCAAAGTTTTTCCTACTTCAAACAATAGCTAGAAATAGTCTTATATAATAAAAATTTCTTAATATAACCTAATCATGGTTTTAGGTTAACTTAACAGAAAAGGATTCACTAAGCAACTAGGAGCAAAAAGAATTAATTTAAAAGCTATTATAAAACTCCTATTAGGCCTAATCCAATTTCTATTAAGAAAAATAAATTAAAACTTTTATTAATTATAAATAAAAGTTCATCTATTAGAGTGACAGAAACTATCCTAGAATAATCAATCACAAGTTAAAAATAAATTTATTTACTAATTAAAACATTAGAAAAATAGGAGCTAGTTAATTAATTAGGATTAATAAGATTCTGTCTAAAACTATTTATTTATTAATCCTAAAATACACAAGTTAATTTTTATGGTTTGGAAATGAAAAAATAAAATTGGGACACAAAGAATCATCCAAAATAATTTTTCTAACTCAAGTTATAGCAGATTTACTATTCTGGCTAAAACTAAAATAAAGCAATTTTAATTATTTTTAACATAGCTAAATATATATTCTACAGAAACTACATAAAATTTGCAACCCAACAAAAAAGAATCATCTAAAAATAATAAACAGAATAAAAGATATCAATTTTTCAAAACAGAAACTATTCTGCTAAAACAGAAAATCAAAAATAAAAGAAAAAGGCTTAAGGGCCTAAAGCTGCGTACTGAGCGTCAAATAGTCTAAGCGGGCCTAGGGTTAAACTAAGCGTGCGGGCTAAATAAAACCTAACTAAAATAATAAACCGGAAAGAACCGGCCGGTTTTCTAATAAAAACTTACCCCTTCGGGGGTTCTAATCCTAGCCCTAGATTAGAGATCGGACGGGGAGAATGATTCCGGTGGCTTACCGGAGTCCGGCGACGGCAGTGCGGCGGCGAGTCTTGGCGAGGTCTCCAGGCGTCGGCGAGGTCGGGAGTCGCCGTCTTGGTCTTGGAGAGCTCGGGGAGAGGTTTGGTGGGGTCGGGGGTGACCGGGGATGGCTAGGGTGGCGGCAATGGCGACTTTGGCGGCGGAGGGAGCTCGGGTCTCCGGTGAGTCGGCGGGAGGAGAGAGGGGTCCGCGAGGTCTCGGGGAATGGGGTGCGGGGCTTGGCTTTTATAGCCGGGGGCTCATGAGCTTGAGTCGATCAGGCGATCGGGATCCGGATCCTTGAGATCCGCGATCCATGGCGGCGACGGCGTGGCGTGGCGAGGTAGGGATGGGTGCAGGCCCAGGTCGTGAGAGAGAGAGAGGGGCGAGGCGGGGGGTGGCAGCGTGGCGCTTTGGCGAGGGGAGGGAGAGCTGGGCGGTCGGGTGGGCTGGCCAGTTGGCAGTGGGCCGGGCTGGGCTGGCCAGCCAGGGCTCTTCTTGTTGGCTGGGCTGGGTGGCCTAAATGGCGCCTGGGAGGTTTTTCTTTTTAAAATTTTATTTTTTTAATAAAACAAAAACTGAAATAAAACAATAACTATAAATATTTTATATAGGGTATATATATACCAAAATGATCAGGGGAATATTCCCTTTCATTTGAACATTTTTCCAAAGGCAAAATCCAAACTTTATAAAAATCCATTTTTTTCAAATTCAGATAAAATTCAGTTTTAAATCCAAATCTTTTGGCATTGTTTCCTCTGATATTTTTGGAGTGTCATGTTTGCTCCTCTCATACTTTTGATCAAGTATTTATCAGGCATAGTTTTTTTGGAATGATTCCAACTTGCCAAAGTTTGAATTCAAATTCAAAACTCAAAATTTGAAAGAGGGTTTCAGAGCACTTTCAAATGACTTTCAACTTGATACTTTTTAACTTCCAGCTCATATTTCATATAATTGAAGAAGTCATTTTATCTTCCCTCATGAAAATCATTGAGTTGCATAAAGCTTTGAATTTAAAATATTCCCAGATAAAATTCAAATCTTTTCCAAAACCCTTTTCATTCCAAATGGAAGAAGTCATGTCATCTTCACTCTAGGTTTTGGTGTTGGAATGAATTTGAATTCATTGAGATCCAAAAGGCAAAGGAGAAAGTTTTGGGAAAGTCATTTCATTCCCTCTCATTCAACTTTCAAAAGTTTCAAATTCCACTCAATTTCAATCAATCAATCAAACAACAGTCAGACAACAAGCATAGTCATTTATTAATATAACATTCCAAAATTTGAAATTTTGGGATGTTACACTTATGTGAAAAAGCTTCAGCCTGATAAGCTCGAACCAAAATCGGAGAAATGCGTCTTCATAGGATACCCAAAAGAAACTATTGGGTACACCTTCAATCACAGATCCGAAGGCAAGATCTTTGTTGCTAAGAATGGATCCTTTCTAGAGAAGGAGTTTCTCTCGAAAGAAGTGAGTGGGAGGAAAGTAGAACTTGATGAGGTAATTATACCTTCTCTCGAATTGGAAAGTACATCATCACAGAAAACTGTTCCCGCGATGCCTACACCAACTAGTGAGGAAGCTAATGATAATGATCATGAAACTTCGGATCAAGTTACTACCAAACCTCGTAGGTTAACCACAGCATGTTCCGCACCAGAGTGGTACGATAATCCTGTCCTGGAAGTCATGTTATTAGACCATGACGAACCTACGAACTATGAGGAAGCGATGATGAGCCCAGATTCCGATAAATGGCTTGAGGCCATGAAATCTGAGATAGGATCCATGTATGGTAACAAAGTATGGACTTTGATTGACTTGCCCGATGATCGGCGAGCCATTGAGAATAAATTGATCGTCAAGAGGAAGACGGACGCTGATAGTAGTGTTACTATCTCTAAAGCTCGAATTGTCACCAAAGTTTTTTGACAAGTTCAAGGTGTTGACTACGATGTCATTTTCTCACTCGTATCGATGTTTAAAGTCTGTCCGAATCATGTTAGCAATTGCCGCATTTTATGAAATCTGGCAAATGGATGTCAAAACTGCATTCCTTAATGGATTTATTAAAGAAGACTTGTATATGATGCAACCAGAAGGTTTTCTCAATCCTAAAGGTGCTAACAAAGTGTGCAAGCTCCAGCGATCCATCTATGGACTGGTGCAAGCATCTCGGAGTTGGAATATACGCTTTGATGAGTTGATCAAAGCATATAGTTTTATACAGACTTGCGGTGAAGCCTATATTTATAAGAAAGTGAGTGGGAGCACTAGAGCCTTTCTGATAAGTATATGTGAATGACATATTGTTGATCGGAAATGATGTAGAATTTTCTGGAAAGCATAAAGGAGTGTTTGAAAGGAGTTTTTCAAACAAAGACCTCGGTGAAGCTATTTACATATTGGGCATCAAGATCTATAAAGATAGATCAAGACGCTTGATAATACTTTCGATGAGTACATACCTTGATAAGATTTTGAAGGAGTTCAAAATGGATCAGTCAAAGAAGGAGTTCTTGCCTGAGTTGCAAGGTATGAAGTTGAGTAAGACTCAAAACCCGACCACGACAGAAGATAAAGAGGGAATGAAAGTCATTCCCTATGCCTCAGCCATAGGATCTATAAAGTATGCCATGCTGTATACCAGACATATTGTGTAGCTTGGCAAAGGGGTACAATAGTGATCCAGGAGTAGATCATTGGACAGCGGTCAAAAATTATCCTTAGAGGGCAAAGGAAATATTTGTCGGTTATGGAGGTGATAAAGAGTTCATCGTAAAGAGTTACGTCGATGCAAGCTTAACATCGATTTGGATGACTCCGAGTCTCAATATGGATACATACTGAAAGTGGGAGCAATTAGCTAGAGTAGCTTCATGCAGGACATTATAGACATAGAAATTTGCAAAATACATACGGATCTGAATGTGGTAGACCCAATGACTAAACTTCTCTCACAAGTAAAACATGATCACACCTTAGTACTCTTTGGGTGTTAATCACATGATATGTGAACTAGATTATTGACTCTAGTAAACCCTTTGGGTATTGCTCACATGGCGATGTGAACTATGGGTGTTAATCACATGGTGATGTGAACTATTGGTGTTAAATCACATGGCGATGTGAACTAGATTATTGACTCTAGTGCAAGTGGGAGACTGAAGGAAATATGCCCTAGAGGCATTAATAAAGTTGTTATTTTATATTTACTTATATCATGATAAATGTTTATTATTCATGCTAGAATTGTATTAACCGGAAACTTGATACATGTGTGGATAAATAGACAAAACACCGTGTCCCTAGTAAGCATCTACTAGACTAGCTCGTTAATCAAAGATGGTTAAGTTTCCTAACCATAGACATGTGTTGTCATTTGATGAACGGGTCACATCATTAGGAGAATGATGTGATGGACAAGACCCATCTGTTAGCTTAGCATAATGATTATTAAGTTTTATTGCTATTGCTTTCTTCATGACTTATATATATATTCCTTTGACTATGAGATTATGCAACTCTTGGATACCGGAGGAATACCTTGTGTGCTATCAAACGTCACAATGTAACTGGGTGATTATAGAGATGCTCTACAGGTATCTCTGAAGGTGTTTTTTGGGTTGGCATAGATCGAGATTAGGATTTGTCACTCCGAGTATCAGAGAGGTATCTCTGGGCGCTCTCGGTAATGCACATCACGATAAGCCTTGCAAGCAATGTGACTATAGAGTTAGTTATGGGAAGATGCATTACAGAACAAGTAAAGAGACTTGCCGGTAACGAGATTGAACTAGGTATGAGGATACCGATGACGGAATCTCGGGCAAGTAACATACCGATGACAAAGGGAATAACGTATGTTGTCATTGCAGTTTGACCGATAAAGATCTTTGTAGAATATGTAAGAACCAATATGAGCATCTAGGTTTCGCTGTTGGTTATTGACCGGAGATGTGTCTCGGTCATGTCTGAATAGTTCTCGAACTCGTAGGGTCCGCACGCTTAACGTTTGATGACGATTTGTATTATGAGTTATGTGTTTTTGGTGACCGAAGATTGTTCAGAGTCCTGGATGAGATCACGGACATGACGAGGAGTCTCGAAATGGCCGAGAGGTAAAGATTGATATATTAGACAATAGTATTTGGACACTGGAATGGTTTCAAGACGTTTCAGATATTTATCGGAGTACCGAGGGGTTACAGGAGCCCCCCCAGGGAAAGTATTGGGCCACTATGGGCCATAGGGGAGAGAGAGGGAAGCCCACAAGGGGTGGCGCCCCCCCCCCTCCCATGGTTTGTCCGAATTGGACAAGGGGAAGGGGGCGCCCCCCCCCCCCCCATGGGTTGTCCGAATTGGACAAGGGGAAGGGGGCGCAGCCCCCCTCTCCCTCTCCTTCCTTCTTTCCACCTCCAAGATAAGGAAGGAGGGGCGACTTGGACTAGGAGTCCTAGTCGGTTTGCCCCCCATGGAGCACCCCCTAGGGTCGGCGGCCTCCTACCCTCCTCCTTTATATATGGGAGCAGGGGGGCACCCCAAAGCACATCAACTATTCTCTTAGCTGTGTGCGGTGCCCCCTCCACAGTTTACTCCTCCGGTCATAGCGTCATAGTGCTTAGGTGAAGCCCTGCGCAGATGATATCACCATCACCGTCACCACACCGTCGTGCTGATGAGACTCTCCCTCGACACTTTGCTGGATCAAGAGTTCAAGGGATGTCATCGAGTAGAACGTGTGCAGAACTCCGGGGTGTCGTACGTTCAGTGCTTGATCGGTTGGATCGCGAAGACGTTCGACTACATCAACCATGTTAAGCTAACGCTTCCGCTTTTGGTCTACGAGGGTACATGGACACACTCTCCTCCTCCCGTTGCTATGCATCTCCTAGATAGATCTTGCAAAATCGTAGGAAATCTTTTGAAATTGCATGATACGTTCCCCAACAATGTGGGCGTTATCAGCGTCTTTTTTTCAAATCTGTGAACCTTTTTCAAAATTGATAAACGTTTTTTCAAATCAATGAATTTTTTTCCAAAATGCATTAACTTTTTTCAAATTCCTGATCATTTTCTTCAAAATTGATGATTTTTTTAAATATAAGATGTTTTTGAAAAATCAGCAAACTTTTTTCCAAATCCGCGAACTTTTATTCGAAGTCAGTGATTTAAAAAAACCATGATATATCTTTGAGTTCATGAACCTTTTTTAAAAATCGACAAACTTTTTAAATACGAGAAGTTTTTTCAAATGCGCAAACTTTTTCAAATTCGTGATTTTTTAAAAATCAGGAGGTTTTTGAATTTGCAAACTTTTTCAAATCCATTAGTTTTGTTGAACCTTTTTGAATGCACATTTTTTTTTCTATTTTTCGCTACTAGCACATATTCTCGTGCGTTGCAACAGGAGATAAAATAGTATGCATTTAAAGTTAGTGAGAATTATATGTGCAAGCATAACCTTGTGTGCACACGAAAAATGAACATTTAGCTTCTCGGTTTCGCCACGTGTCAAGGAATCAATCGGTTATTTTCTCATTCATTGATCAAGGACATTTAAGAGTTTTGTTTCGTCATTGTACGCCAGAGAAGGCCCATGAGTTATTCAATCTACTCTTCCTTTCGATCGACGGAAATTTAAGGTATGAAGTTTCTGAATATTCTAGGAAACATGAACAATTTTTTAAATCATGAACAGTTTCTTGAAAATTATGTACACTTAAAAAAAACGCAAAAAAATATGAAAGGCAACATCTTTTAAAATTAACAAATATTTTCTAAAGACACCAACTTTTTTTATAGAAAATGAACATATGTTGAAAATTCATAAGACTTTTAGAGCGGGAACATATGTTGAAAATTCATAAGATCTTTAGAAAATGTGTATATTTTATACACAAATATTATTTTAATTTTGAACATTTCACTAAAACATGAATATTTTATAAATTTTGCATATTTTTGAAATGCCATTTTAGTTATAGAAATCCCAAACAATTTTGAAAGACAATAAAAAATTTAAAAAATGGGCAACTTTTTGCAAGTTCTGTTTTTTTTAAATAGCAACAAAATTTTGGAATCCTGAACATTTGCCAAATTTTGTTTTTTATTCTAAACTTTTTTAAAAAAAAATTACAAAATAAATGCTAAAAGAAAAATTAACTTGGGAGGGTAAAAAGAGATAGAGAAATGAGAATAAAAATAGAAGTAAACACAGAAAAAAGAAAAATGGACGATTCATTATTGGTTGTCCTGTGCGAATCTGACTATTTGTCACGCAGTGCCGAAAATAGAATTTTCTCAGCTGCATGGGAAGAAAAATAAGTGGGCTGGCTTCGCTAGGCCACAGTGCGCAACCCACGTACGGAAATTCTTTTTCTAGCAGACAAACGCATAAGAATTTAGTACCACCTTTTCTCAAAAAAAAAAGAATTTAGTACCACCTCAGGTAGAGAAAAATTATTTTGGACGGTGCGGATGAAAAAATTGACGAAACGCATCTTGCTTTATTAGTAAATAAAGTAGGTATAAATATAGATATAGATACAGTTTCATTGGTCATCATGACTTCTGAAGGTTTGTGCTCATCTCCCTTTGTTCTCTATCTCTTTCATAATCCATGGATGCTTATATTTGATCCCTTAGTCCATGTGTGGATTCGCTCGTATTCGTATATTGGGGTGTTTATCTAGCAGCAGTAGTTGCTATTTTTGGTTAGGGTTTGTGTTGTTGCGAGTTATGGTTTCATCTTTTCCATGGTCTTCCTAATGATAGAACTCTAGGTTAGTGTCCATCATGTTGTGCTTCTGCTAGTAGAGCGCATCGGTCTGTTACTTAATATAGATTTTTCACTAGTGTGATAAGTTTTTTCTCGGGACTGCAAGGAATCAATGTTTTGTCTGGTTAATTACTAGTGATTTTTTGTTTCATTCAATGCAGAGGATGGAAACTTGTCAATGATTTGCACATAGTAGGTGCTCATCTCCCTTATGTTACTTATCATGTGTGGACTTATGAATTAATAGGGGTGTCGGTGTCAAAACCGGCGGATCTCGGGTAGGGGGTCCCGATCTCTGCATCTTAGGCTGATGGTAACAGGAAGCAAGGGACACAATGTTTACCCAGGTTCGGGCCCTCTCGATGGAGGTAAAACCCTACTTCCTGCTTGATTAATATCGAAGATATGGGTAGTACAAGAGTAGATCTACCACGAGATCGTAGAGGCTAAACCCTAGAAGCTAGCCTATGATGGTATGATTGTAATTTTGATCGGCCTTCTAAGGACCAACCTCTCCGGTTTATATAGACACCGGAGAGGGCTAGGGTTTACATGGAGTCGATTACAAGGAAGGAAATACAATATCCGGATCGCCAAGCTTGCCTTCCACGCCAAGGAGAGTTCCATCCGGACACGGGACGAAGTCTTGAGTCTTGTATCTTCACGCTTCAATAGTCCGGACGATGTATATAGTCCGGCTGTCCGGATACCCTCTAATCCAGGACTCCCTCAGTAGCCCCTGAACCAGGCTTCAATGACGAGGAGTCCAGCGCGCGGTCTTGTCTTCGGCATTGCAGGGCGGGTTCCATCTCCGAATACTCCAAAGTACCTGTTACGATGAATAGTGTCCGGAACTCCATCAATGTTGTATTCCTTGGCTTCAGTGCCTCAATAATGACCATCTCCATGTGTCGAGCGAATGCGAGGAGCCGAGGTATTTTTCGCATTTGCCACCCTCAATCCTTTGGCCTGACCGCCTATTTGAAGAGACAGGGATTCTTAGATCCAAACCTCACTCTTCCCCCTCGAGCAAGCATCCAACAGAGCGCTCCGGAAAAACCATTCCAACATGGCCGGTCGTCGCAGATCCTCTGCTCGCTCTCCTCGCTCCAAGCCGGGGGACTGGGAAGAGTGTTCAGTTCCCCATAGCCGTTTGATTGAGTTACAAACCCAAGGGTTTCTCCCACCAACATTCATGGTCCCCGTCCGAGCCGGAATAGCCACCTATAATGGCGGGGAGCAAGCGGAGAGATCTCCCAATCCATCTCCAGGGGAGCGAATATGCCTCATCCCGCATCTGCTAAGGGGCGTCGGGTTTCCTATCCACCCATTCCTTCGCGGGCTCCTGGAGTTCTACGGCCTCTAGTTACACAACTTTACCCCTGCCTCTATACTACATATAGCAAGGTACGTTGCCCTTTGCGAGCTATTTTTAGGCTGTGAGCCTCACTTCGAGTTATGGAAGAAGTTGTTACGCCTTGTCCCCATAACCGTGGAGAATCCCTATGTCAGGTGGGCGGGGCCGAAGTATGGCGCATTGCCGAGACCGGATACCTATCCGGCACTCCCAAGAAGGCACCAGAGAACTGGCCTTCAGAGTGGTTCTACATTGACGATGTTCCCCTTCCGGATCCAGTCCGAACAGGTCTCCCCCAGTTCAGTAACGCCCCGCTGAGGGCACGTCTAAGCTGGCGCCCCCGAGGCCCCCAAGAGGAGGATACCAGGGAAATATATTACCTGATGAGCAGGATAAAGTTACTGGCCAAATTCGGACTGACGATAGTCGAGGTTATGGCAATATGCATAATACGGGGAGTGCATCCGCTTCAATATCGGGGGAAGCCCATGTGGCACTTCCACGGGGAAGATGATGCCACCCGTTGTGCCCGTAAGGGTCCGGACTCCGCCACTGCTCTGGCAAGGATATTGTCCGATTTATACAAAGGGGAAGAGGAGGAATTCCTTCACATCAAACCGCGAGATGGATTCTCCATGTACAACCCCCCAAACTGGGTAAGTTTTCATTCCTTTCCCCGCGTCACTTATTGTGGCATTCTTCGCTAAGATCATCTACCTCGATATTCCCGAGCAGGAACTGAGGAGGGTCGTAGAAGGAATCTCCTGACCCTCCCCGCAGCCAGAGGACCCCGGAAGGGCCCTAGATCCAGGTCTCGAAGAAGATCCGGATATTACCGTGGAGCTTGTCAACGGGATATTTTATCAAGCGAGCTGCGATGTCGCCTCAGTGGCCATTACTGCCGACTATCCCGGACCGCTGCCTACGTCACGCGTAAGCCAAGCCGAAAAACCCTATCCTTCGAAGAGGACTCCCTTCATATGTCATGCCTTACCCTTGAAGTGTCGTGTTTTTGCAGAGATGACGGTCGGAGCGTGGGGCCGAGCCCCTAGGGACTCGTCGGCCAAGGGCGTCCGGATCGGGCAGGCTCAAGAGGAAGGCGGTAAGGGTTGACTTGCCGCTACAGAGGTAAGGCAAAAACTTGTGCTGTGATTATGGTATTTTTGAAGTATGACAACACCCTTTGTGTCCTGGCAGGAAGAGGAGCAGCCGGACAATATCCGGGGATCCTGCCAACCACGCGTCCACTAGCCGGATTCCAAAACCGGCTTCGAGAGCGGAGGCGGGAGCGGGGCGATGCCGCATATTTCTCCAATAGAGAATGCGGATATGCTCTCGGCCACGAATTCCGAAGTAGAGAGCACCATGAATCACCGGCGCCGACGGGCCATACTTCGGAACAACATCTTTTCCGAAGAGGCGTTTAACGCCTTCAATTCGGGAGACGCATACATCCGAGCTGCCCAAGGCGGGCTTGCCCGAGCGACGGACCAGTATACCAAAGATATACGGGTAAGAAAATTTGATAAGCATGTCTAGCAGTAGCCCCTGAGACTTGAAACGGTTGGAACAACTGTTTTAAGGATCAATTTATGCACATGTCCTTGTAGATAAGAATGAGCAATTGTCTCAAGAGCTGGAGGAGTGCAAGGCCGAGCTGAGGGTCGCAGTTGCCAAGTTAGAGGAATCCCAAAAGCCCTCATCTGGTAACAGTTGTCGCAACTGTACGAAGATGCACCAGTTAGTAAATGGCTAATATGACAAGTCTAATAGAAAATTCTGCAGACAATCCCGGGTGAATCCGGAGGGCGTAAGAGAGGACGAATCACATCTCAAAAGGCAGCTGAAGGCTGGTGAGCGCATTCTTACGCAAGTTAGGCAGGAGAAGAACAATCTTCAAGATGCCAAAGTCCGGTTGGACGTGGAGTTAAAAGATCTCCGCGCTCAGCTGGCGGACTCCGTGAAGGAGAACAAAAGGCTTCGACGCGGCATTTACGGTTTAAGTGCCTAGACGAACTGTAGTATAATTCGGCGCAGAAGTATATTGAAAGGATTGTGCTAGTAGGAATGTTAACGGGTCGCCCTGAGGAGGAGATGCCCTCATCTGCAGGCGATTTACTACAAGACCTCTTACAACTGCACGAGCGAGCTCGGCAGGTGATGGAGGGCATTGCTCAGGCCTTGTGGCCATCAAGCCTCCTGCCGAATGGCATGGGGGAGCTTGTGGATATGCTTCAAGGAGCACGGCGGTGCTTCCGATTGTGGAAGATGTCAGCCTGCCGGCAAGGTGCAAGAGAAGCCTGGGCTATGGTGAAGACGCGCTACACCAAGATGGACCCGAATCATATGGCCGAAGTCGGACCGGCGGGGCCAGATGGGCAAGAAATTCCCGTGAGTCTGGTATATGACCAGGTAGCGTTAGCCGCAAAATATTCTCAACAGGATTGTAAGCTAGATAGCCTGTTGGATGATATAGAGGAGGAATATAGTCAGTCCAAGTGACTGTCTAATTCAATGGACATAATTAGTCCCTAGCCGGATTAAAATCTTTTGTCATGGCAGACCTTTTCGCCTCAGCCCTCGGATCCTACAGTCTGGGGTGTGTCTGAATACTCACTTGGTTATACAAAACCGGGGTATGCGTGGAAACCAGGCGTAGGGGTCATAAGTGCTTGAACAGACAAGTACCCAACTAGTTATGTTATATTACATAGATAGTAAGAAACATCTTCCAGGGAGAATAGTTCCGTTAGGGGTTTCTTTCCACAGATACGCATCTTGACGAGTGCACATGTCCGACTGTGAATGATTGCGCAGATACAAAACTTCTGGGGATTTGCGTTGTAATAAATGAATACATCTTTTGTTCACCGGCCGAATATTCTCTTAAGGAAGCTAGCTTTCGGCTTCTCCCAGTCTGAGGTACACATCCGGCTGAACCGGCAGTAACAATCGCAGAGGTGCTCCCTGTCGGTGTCAAAACCGGCGGATCTCGGGTAGGGGGTCCCGAACTGTGCGTCTAGGCGGATCGTAACAGGAGACAAGGGACACGATGTTTTTACCCAGGTTTGGGCCCTCTCGATGGAGGTAAAACCCTACTCCTGCTTGATTAATATTGATGATATGGGTAGTACAAGAGTAGATCTACCACGAGATCGTAGAGGCTAAACCTAGAAGCTAGCCTATGGTATGATTGTTGTTAGTCCTCACGGACTAAAACCCTCCGGTTTATATAGACACCGAGAGGGTTAGGGTTACACAGTAGTCGGTTACAATGGAAGGAGATCTACATATCCGTATCGCCAAGCTTGCCTTCCACGCCAAGGAAAGTCCCATCCGGACATGGGACGAAGTCTTCAATCTTGTATCTTCATAGTCCAGAGTCCGGCCAAGGTCATAGTCCGCCATCCGACACCCCTAATCCAACACTCCTCGGTAGCCCTCAACCAGGCTTCAATGACGACGAGTCCGGTGTGCAGTTTGTCTTGGCATTGCAAGGCGGGTTCCTCCTCCGAATACTTCATAGAAGATTTTGAACACAAGGATAGTGTCCGGCTCTGCAAAATAATTTCCACATACCACCGTAGAGAGAACAATATTCACACAAATCTAATCTGCTGACGTATTTCGCAGCATGTCATCACACCGCGGCCAAGCCTTTATTCGAACCATTTTTACTGTCCGACCTCAGCGCACTTAGCGAGGCGGTTTCCTTGGCACGTCTTGTTGAAGCAGAGATCGTGTCCCCTTATTCCGGGATTCTCATCAATACGGACGTGGGTAACCAAACTGTGCCATTAATTTACGGTGCTTGGGAGATAAGCGAGTTTTACCAGGCTGGTGGGGGCGCATAGTTTCGTCCGCCCATATAAGGGGATAAGGATCCACCTTTTCCATCTACGCCTTCTTCCTCCTTTGCTTATCCATTTCGCTTTTCGAGCTCCAGCGCCCAAGTCCGCACATCTCACCTCAACCTTCTCCAGCCATGTCCGGAGCGGGAGGCAAGTGGATGGTTTCCTCCGTCACGGAGGGACACATCAAGAAGCTGAGGAAGGCCGGATACTTGTCTAATGACATCGCGCACCGGCTTCCCGACAAGGAGCAGCTCATCCCCACCCCCAGGCCCCATGAGAGGGTGGTGTTTCTCACCCACTTCCTCCGCGGACTCGATTTGCCACTTCACCCATTTGTCCGGGGACTCATGTTCTACCACGGCCTGGATTTCCATGATCTGGCCCCAAACTTCATCCTCAATATCTCGACGTTTATCGTAGTGTGCGAGGCCTTCCTCTGCATCCAGCCCCACTTCGGTTTATGGTTGAAGACCTTTAGTGTCAAGCCGAAGGTAGTGGGCGGCCAACAAGCGGAGTGCGGAGGCGCCATGGTGGGCAAGATGCCCAACCTTACATGGCTCGAGGGCTCCTTTGTGGAGACCATAAAGGGGTGGCAATCGGGGTGGTTCTACATCACCGAGCCGCGTGACCCCGAATGGGCAGCGGCCCCCGAATTCCGATCTAGCTTCCCTACATGGCTCACCTCCTGGAAAGAGACGGGCTTGTCGTGGGGTAATTCGGAGGAGCTGTCCGGACTCCAAACCTGCGTCCAAAACCTGGTGAGCAAGAAGCTCAAACTTGCCAATGTAGTCCAGGTCATGCTCATCCGCCGGATCCTCCCGTGCCAACAATGGGCTTTCAGCTTGTGGGAGTTTGATCCGGCACAGCACCAAACCCTGAGCAGGCTCTTGACACTATGTACGAAGATGCAGGAAGGTGCTGTTCAAGGCGCGAGGCTCCGCATCCGCTACCGAGGATCATGGGATTCAGCGCGCAGCATCAAGCCAACGCAGTAAGTTATTTGCCCTTTATGGGACACTTGTTTTCATAGTTTGACTCTATGCGGGATCTAAACTCCTTACCTTTGACAGATTGGCGAGAGGGCGTCGAGCAGATTATTTGTCGGCTCCCTTGCCGAAGACCCAGCGGATGCTCGCTGACGGGCTGCTGGTTGCGGCACCTACGTGGTGCGGAGAAGAAGGCCAAGAAGAAGGCCACGGGAACTCGAAGGAGTTCCCAGCGCCCGAGTGGTGTCGGACTCATCGTCGAGATGACTCGAGGCGGACTCCTCCCGTGGAGACGCAGTAGGAGGAAGAGAGGCCTCTCCCGGTGGAGAGAAGAAAAGGAAGGCCGCCTAAGGGAGGCCGGAGGGTCCAAGAAGGAAGGACCCTCCTCCGGACTATTCCACCAACGCCGGCGGCGAAGAAGAGTGGCCACCAGGGCCAAGCCTGGCGAAATCGTAAGTCTCGGATACCGTAATAACTCATGGCATTCCTTTGTTGCACAGTACCTTCTAACGTCGGGTATAATCATGCAGTCCGCCCAAGGCCGGGCTCGACGCTTCGTCGAGCGGTTCCCTGGGTTCATCGGATGTGAACAGCACTTCACTTCCGACCGCCTCCTCTCCTCGCGCTGCAGATGATGCTGAGGTGGCGTCCCAAAAGGGGCCAAGCCAGGAGGAGGTGGTCCTGGAGGCGCCGCAAGGCGACCTTCCGGACTCCAGGCGAAAAGGGGATAAAACCCCTAAGGGCTCTAAGTCCGGCCCTAGGCCGGACACCGCACCGGAACCTTTAACGGTTCCGGCATCCGGCAGGCGGCCCCCTACTAAGAAGGGCAAGCCTTCGACGCCGGTGACCTCCGTCCAACCGGAGGCACCGGATAATCTGCTGGAGATGCTTAACGCGCCTCCATCGACGAGGAGCACCGCACTATTATGAGTGCGGTGATCCGTAAGGTTCGATCCTCCAAGGCGGGCTGATGAAGCTGTGCCAGCCTCCTAACAGGCTTTGAGGTGCGATTTTAAGATATGTAAAAATATTACCGCATAGGCAGTAGCCCTCGATGCTCAGTTTGGTGTTAGGAAAGAAAAGCCGAATCGAGGATCAAAAAGATATCTGCAGGAGTCTAACATAAGTGTGTCAATATGGGAATGCAGTGTCTTTCTTGACCTCTGCCCGATGGCTGGAGGTCAATGTATTGAAGCAGAGCCTCGGGTGGTCCGAGGACGAGCTCGGCCTTGCCAAGAAGCAGCTCGAGGACAAGGAAGGTAAGTAATACCTTATGTAAGTATATATATATATAAAAGAAAGATGTGGTTGCAAAGAAAATGACAGCATCAACGTGGGTATGCAGGGGCCACTAACAAGGTGGCGACCCTGAAGGAAGCGTTGTCCAAGGCCGAAAACAATGCAGCCATGGAGCGCACCTGGCGAGAGAAGCAGGGGGCACGAGTGGCGGTGGTGCAGCAAGAGCTCCATGCTCTCGTGGAAAAACACGAGAGTTTGGAGCGTGACTCGAAGACTCGAGAGTCCGAGCTCGCCTCGGCGCTTGAGAGCGTCAAATCTGCTAAGGCCGAAGCCCAAAAAGCCCTCTAGGAAATTGATTCGATGAAGAAGATAGCGGCGGGTAAGGCATTCTTTATGCAAAGCAAGCACGCGAAAGTGAATTACTTGTTACTTACCTGAGACCGGAGCTCTCCAGGAGCATTCGCAGATCTTCCCCGGAGTGTGTCCGACGCAGCCGCATTCTACCGAGCCGAGGAGGGAAGCTCGACGGAGAAGGTATTCTGGTCTCATGATGCTGAGGTCGGACACCCGGTGCCCTTGAGCGACCAGCTAAAGCAGCTGGTCGAGCTCCATAAGGTGGCCGAACAGGCCATGAAGGGTCTCGCAGTTCGGCTGTGGCCTGGGGAAGCCATGCCTCGAAGCTACTTCGGGCGGGTGAGCGGCTGGTGGATGCCTGTCCAAGGCTTGAAGTCATCAAGCGCTCCATATGCATCGAAGGTGCCTGTAGGGCCCTTGCCCGTGCTAAAGTGCACTAGGGCAAGATGGACGCTCAGAAGCTTGTGACGGACGGACCACCGCCGGGCAAGGAGCATCGCAAGCCCGAGATGTATTATGAGGGTGTCCTGAAGGGTGCCCGCCGTATAGCGGATGAGTGCTCCAAAGATGCAATTTTTGAGTAAACTCGCATTTGTGATCCTGTACGCTGAAAACTTGTTTCATATGCGCTAAGCAACGCTTTTGAATTTAAAATATTACCTTCTGTGCGGCCGTTTAGCAAAATTGAGAGATGGCGAGTCGTCGGCTTCTGCCCCCATGCCGTGAGTGCTGGGGTGTTCGGGATAAACTTGAGCGCTCTTTTTCCCATTATTGGGTCGTTCGAGGGAGGCGCTCAACACAACGAACAAGGCAATCGGACTATAATGCTTGAACACTCTCAATTAGCCATAGAATTCAATAATTTTAAATTTCGCGAAGCCTAGTATTCGGAAGACCGAGTTGAGGCGCTATCACGCCTAGGCAGGACAAAGCCGACTCCTCGCTCTAAGCGGCATAAGTCTTTAGGGACTCAAAACCTCTCGAACAGCGACCAGCTCTCGCCCCTATCATGACGGTCAGTTTAGCTTTCTCCTTTGAGGTGCTCAGCCCGGCTCAACAGGGCACAATCGCATGGTTCTCCCAGTCTACCTTAGCCGATATAATGGAACGTAAGGTACCAAAACATGGGGCAGGAAAACCCAACTATTGACCCAAGACATGATTCGGAGCCGATGCATATAATGCTATAAGTTCGGGGTGCCGCACTTATGAGAGTGTTCGGACTTCTCACACCATATTCTAGGGTGCGTAAGCCCCTGGTGTATTTGGCCGTACCAAAGTGTACGGTTGCATAATGTCATCACTGAACATATTTAAAAAAAAAGATAATGCAATAATAGACAAAAGCTATGCATTGTTTATTCGAAAAGTCTGCGGTAAGAGCAGAACGATACAAATAGTGCGATAAGCAAGAGATGGGACTATTTAACATGTCCCCCCTCCAGGGGCGAGCTGCGGGATTATATGCGAAACAAGTATACTGCTTGTTATAGAGACCACCTGGACACTCGACGTAGCTTTTTGCCTCCCTGGTTGTTGCATCGTGTGTTCGGCGATTATGCTACCGGACAGGCCTTCCGGAAAGTGGACTCCTGAAAGTAAGAAAGAAAAAGAATGACCAAATCGGGAGCCCCTTGTGCGGTTGAGCCGTATTTTGGGCGTGTCGAGGTCTTGCCCCCTCCCCCTATGCCCATGGTATTTCCATAGCATAGTTATGTACGGGCAGTACTGGTTTCGCAATTTCGCGAGGGCTGGGGTTAGGGCCGCATTGCTACGCATGCTCGGAACGTGCCAGGCGGTCTTGTTGTAGGTTACTCCGGGCGCGCTTGACGGTGTCCGGATGTTTAATGTCCGGACTGGAGAATTGCCTTGACAGGCTGCTTTGTACTTCCGCCGCGAGGGCCGCCGTATGCTCCTCTGTCCGGAGAGAGCGTTCGGTGTTTCCATTGACCATAATGACTCCTCGAGGGCCTGGCATCTTGAGCTTGAGGTATGCATAGTGCGGCACCGCATTGGACTTTGCAAATGCGGTTCGTCCGAGCAGTGCGTGATAGCCACTACGGAACGGGACTATGTCGAAGATTAACTCCTCGCTTCGGAAATTATCCGGGGATCCGAAGACCACCTCAAGTGTAACTGAGCATGTACAGTTGGCCTCTACACTTGGTATGATGCCTTTAAAGGTCGTCTTTGTGGGTTTAATCCTTGAGGGATCTATGCCCATTTTCCGCACTGTATCCTGATAAAGCAGGTTCAGGCTGCTGCCGCCATCCATAAGGACTCTAGTGAGGTGAAATCCGTCAATGATTGGGTCTAAAACCAATGCGGCGAATCCGCCATGGAGGATTCTAGTGGGGTGGTCCCTTCGGTCAAAAGTGATCGGACAGGAGGACCATGGGTTGAACTTTGGGGCGACTGGCTCCAACGCATATACGTCCCTGAGTGCACGCTTCCGCTCCCTTTTGGGTATGTGGGTTGCGTATATCATGTTCACCGTCCGCACTTGTGGGGAAACCTTCATCCCGTATTGTTGTGGCGGGGCCTCCCTCGTCATCGCTATGCAGCCCCTTGTCATTGTTTTTGGCGTTTAACTTGCCTGCCTGCTTGAACACCCAACAATCCATGTTGGTGTAGTTGGCTGGTTTTTCGGGGTTGCCATGTATCTGGCACGAGCGATCGAGTATTCGGTCCAAATTGGACGGGCCCGGAGTATTTCTTTTGAATGGCTTTTTCTGCTGACCGGGTTTAGAGCCTCTGAATCCGGCATTAACTACCGTATCCTCAGCATTGTCACCGTTAATGCGGCGCTTTTGCTTGTTGCAACATGGCCTGCCCATGCTGTCCTTGGTATCCGAATTACCAGGGATCTTGGTCATGTTATTACTACGAGCTAGCCAGCTGTCTTCTCCCGTGCAAAAGCGGGTCATGAGTGTCATGAGGGCTGCCATGGATTTTGGCTTTTCCTGTCCTAGGTGCCGGCCAAGCCACTCGTCGTGGATGTTATGCTTGAAGGCTGCAAGGGCCTCTGCATCCGGACAGTCGACTATTTCATTTTTCTTCGTTAGGAACCGTGTCCAGAATTGCCTGGCCGATTCCTCTGGCTGCTGGATTATATGGCTTAGGTCATCGACGTCTGGTGGTCGCACATAGGTGCCCTGGAAATTGTCGAGGAATGCGGCTTCCAGGTCCTCCCAACAACCAATTGATTCTGCTGGCAAGCTGTTAAGCCAATGCCGAGCTGGTCCTTTAAGCTTGAGTGTGAGGTATTTGATGGCGTGTAGATCATCACCGCGGGCCATGTGCAAATGAAGGAGATAGTCCTCGATCCATACCCAGGGTCTGTTGTGCCATCATATGATTCGATGTTTACGGGTTTGAAACCCTCGGGGATTTGATGATCCATTACTTCATCTATGAAGCATAGTGGGTGTGCAGCGCCTCTATATTGGGCTATATCACGACATAGCTCAAATGAGCTCTGACTGCTGTGTTCGGCCCGGCAGTATTTACTATATCCGGCATGACGGTTATCGTCACGTGTCGTGGGGTGCCCACACGATCCATAGATCGATCTTGTTTGCCTTGCCCTGTCCTCCAATATATCTCGCAGGTCTGGCGCATTTCCCCGTGCCTTGGTATTCTTTGAGCGGCACCGGGGTGCGGCTTGAGTGGAGGGCCGAGAGGCCTCTCTGTCGCGGCCACGAGGTGGTCGGTCGGCCGCATCATGCGCTGGTGATGTATGTCTAGGTGCTTCCTCCTCTAATCGAGGTAGCGGCCTGCGTTTTGGGTAGCTCTTGGAGGGGCGTTCAAGTTCGTACTCTTCGGCTGCAAGGACATCAGTCCATCTATAGGCTAGCAAGTCTTGGTCAGCTCTATGTTGTTGCTGTTTTTTCTTGAGGCTGCTCGCTGTGGCCATGAGCCTGCATTTGAAACGCTCTTGTTTGACGGGATCCTCAGGCACGACAAATTCATCGTCGTCGGGGCTTGCCTCGTCTTCGGAGGGAGGCATGTAATTATCGTCCTCTACCTCTCTGTCTACCGCTCTCTCATGAGGGCTGGCTTCTCTATCCTCCTGTGTTGAATCCTGCTGGAGGGGGTTGTCTTCGGCACTGTCCGGGGTGTTACTGTCTCCGGTGCCGGAATCGCCGTTTTTGCTGTGGCGGGATTTAGAGCGGCGCCACTGACGCCGGCGCTTAGGCTGTTTCTTGGAGGGGTCATCCTCCATTGTTGTGTCACCGTTCCCTTCTTTTGGGGTGTCCACCATGTATATGTCATATGACGAGGTGGCCTTCCAGTGCCCTGTATGCGCTGGTTCTTGTTTGTCTCCTGCATCGTCGTCCATACCGTCGATGTCTTCGGAGTCGAAGTCGAGCATGTCGGTTAAATCATCGATAGTGTCTATGAAGTGGGTGGTGGGTGGGCTTTGAATTCCTTCGTCGTCTGCATCCCAACCTTGCCGACCATAGTCCGGCCAGGGCTCTCCTGATAAAGAGAGAGACTTTAGTGAATTCAGAATGTCGCCAAAGGGCGAGTGCTGAAAGATGTCCGCGGCGGTGAACCCCATGATCGGCGCCCAATCTGATTCGATTGGCAGGGCGCGGAAGGTTCGAGTCCGGAAAGGAGTCCAGCACCTTGAGTCTAAGCGTCGCAAAGATCGGGTATGGTGTTCGCTCGACGCCAGAGAGATTGCAGCCCCGGGCGGTGTCCAGCCATCCATCCTTGATTGGCCGCAATCGGCTCCGAGCTAAGGGTCGGAGCGGACACCGGTGCGGCCTCCAGACACCGCTCGTGGCAGAGCTAGATCGTGCCCATCATAACAACAAGGTGGCGGCTTGGTTGTGGCTCGAACCCGTCGAAGATCAAGTCTCCGCGACGTCGGCCGTGTAGTTCAAACTTCCAAATCTGACCTGATGGCGGGCGTAGCTTTCAATCTGCTCCGGATGGCTGCTTAATTGGCCCGCAGGCAAAGCCGCCGAATCTGAAGATCTATCCGGGAGAAAAGTCTCACCTGCACCGCGTCGTTGTTGATGATCGAAGGAGCCATCGGGCCTAAAGGTGACAACACAGAGGAACTCTCAATGAAAGCACCAATGTCGGTGTCAAAACCGGCGGATCTCGGTAGGGGGTCCCGAATCTGTGCGTCTAGGCGGATGGTAACAGGAGACAAGGGACACGATGTTTTACCCTGTTCGGGCCCTCTCGATGGAGGTAAAACCCTACTCCTGCTTGATTAATATTGATGATATGGGTAGTACAAGAGTAGATCTACCATGAGATCAGAGAGGCTAAACCCTAGAAGTTAGCCTATGGTATGATTGTTGTTCGTCCTACGGACTAAAACCCTCCAGTTTATATAGACATCGGAGAGGGTTAGGGTTACACAGAGTCGGTTACAATGGAAGGAGATCTACATATCCGTATCGCCAAGCTTGCCTTCCACGCCAAGGAAAGTCCCATCCGGACACGGGACGAAGTCTTCAATCTTGTATCTTCGTAGTCCAGGAGTCCGGCAAAAGGTCATAGTCCGGCCATCCGGACACCCCCTAATCCAGGACTCCCTCACTCCCCTTATGCCCTACCCGAATTAACGGGAAAGTAGGGCATAAACACAAGAGCCAGGCAACCCAGCTTGGCCACATCTTAAGTTATATCGGTACATATAATGGAGAAGAAAAAGCACATATGGAAAAAGAAACGCATATGTGATGGGCAAAAAGCCATTAGAGCAATTATTTTTAGCTTTCGTATAGGAAGCCCCCAGGTATTATGTGACACTCCAAATTTTTTTTGTTGTTTTCGTTTTCAGCAAAAGCCTTGCTTGGTTTGAAGAAGGTCATTTAAACCCTTCTTAAAAACTTCTCTTCTGAGTTTTCTTCTCAAAAGCATTGCTTGGATTTATTTTCCTCTAAAAAGAAACCTTTTTGGTTTTGGGCTATTCTTTGGTTTTGATCCATCCTTGGTTTTACCATGCCTCTTGTGGTAAATTTCTCCCGAAACCCCTCCTTCCACTTTGGTTCAACTCAAACATTCAGTCCAAACTAGTAAAATCCATTTTTGGACTTTATTTACAATTATTTCTCTCCCAAAATAATTCTGTCTTTTATTTTGAGCCTAAGTGACTTGCAAAGCAAGTACCCTAATGCTCTTAATTTTTGACCTCAAACCAACTCCCTTGGATAGTCCTTGGTACCCACAACCCAGAACCATCTTGATCCACTCTTCTAGTTGCAATGAGAGGCCACTCCACCAAAAACCAGCTCAAGGAAAATCCCTACATACCAGAATCATTCTGTCGAGCACCTTGCATGCACTGTTTCTGCTCATTTTCAGTTAAGTTCAGAGTTTCAGTGTCGATCTTCGTCAGTAAATTCAGTCACATGTTCACAGTGCACTTGGCACGTTTCTCACGGCCTAGCTTGCTTGTCCAGAGCCTCACACGCGTGCTTGGCGCGTTCTGGCGTCGGTGGCGCCTGGCCGCTCAAGCCCAACGTGTCTTGCGGTGGCGAACCACCGTGGCGGCCGACGAGGAGCGAACGGCGGCGAACGCCGCTCGGCGCCGCCTAAACCCTCTGGTGGCTCAGCGTGGCCACTTCCTCGACAACAAGACGCATGCAGCACCGTCGCCGTGGCACAACACGCCTGAGCATGCTCTCTTCGCCGCGACGGGCCCCGGCCGCCTGTTCCGTCGAGCTCCCCTAAGCAACCAGATCCCGACGCAGCTTAGCACCTAAACGGAACGAGGAACTCCCACGACGACGCTCCACCTCACGAAACCTCCCGACCAAGCTCTGCACCGCCAGAACCATCGCCGGAGAAGTCCGTTCACGGCCACCGCCTCGGATCGCTTATAAAAGGAGCCCCGAGCTCGCTCTCGTGCACACCACCTCGCACTTCACCAAGACCACGCTTAGCCACTAAAGAGCCCCAAGGAGTCTCCTTCCTCGACTCGCCGCGCGCGACCCGCCACGGGATCCAGCTCGATTCGCCTCCCGTCGTCGCCTCGCCTCCCATCTCTTGCCAAGAGCTCTCTAGTACATCCTCCTTCGACCCGCTTCAATTCAAGTTTGCAGCACCACCACCGAGTTCCCCACCATCGCCCGAGCCGCCGTCCGCCGGAGAAAGTGTCGCCGTCGACGTGGTGCTCCCCGACGCCCAAGTCCACCACCCACCGACGCCGAAGGACACGCTGATACTCTTGGTACGCTCTGATCTCCCTAACCCGCCGTGGTTCGACGCCGACGACCACCGCAGCCTTCGGGCGCCGGCGAGGTCTTTCAAACCTGACATGTGGACCCCCATGTCACCTCTCTTCTTTTCCCGCGAACCGTTTTCCGTTGGCGCCTTCGGGCAGAGTACATTTTCCCTGTGGACTTGCGCGTTTCTATTCGAACCGTTTTCTGTTTTCTCAGTTAAACCCCTGGAGGTTTTCTGTTTCATTACAGATGGGTCCTTGGGTTAAAACCCTTATAACTTTTTAACAGAAAGGAATTTTTGAGTGATTCTTTTTCTGTCCTCTTCAAATTTTTGTCTAGTTTTTTATCATATTTATTTGAAAAAAATTTGGACCAACTTTCTGTACTCCATGGTATTCACGTTAGCGCATGTATTTTTGTTTACCGTAGATACCGAAGGAGGTGACGGAACCGCGAACTTCACCGAGCTAGACCCCGACTACTCTGAACCAGGCAAGCATGTTTGAACTTTTGATATGATGAGTGTTCTGGCAGGTTTGCATTAAGTAGTTTCATGGCATGTTTGTGAGCATACCGATGAATGTTATTTTCATGCAAAGATGAGGCAAGTGAGTTCGATAATCCATACATGTTGGATGTGAATGTGCATGGCCATGTGTTGGCATGAGGATGGTTAAGATGGCAGTGTGGTAGCATGCCAGTCTTATGCCATACTATTTGACTTCAGTGTCAACCCGTATCAGTTCAGTACCCATCCATTTCCCTTCCAGTACTACCACATGTTTTCCGCAAGGGATATGGCTTAGTAAGTTGCAAACCGCTTTCCTGGTACACACCAATTGGAGAGGCCGTGATGATGGTTCCATGGCCCTGGATTAAAGCTAGTCATCCGTCGGGGCATGGGTGTTTCGGTTGGGACCGAGAGGGGCACCCTTAGAGCGCTGCGAATATAAATTTGATCCCATGCTATTCGAGATTGTGATCTCCCCGTCTCAAAAGTTTTTCTTGGACGATGTCTAGGGTGATTCCTGGCATTCGTGAGGTAGGATGGGTGTGTACTGGTTAGCTGTGTTTCTTCCGAAATACCATAAACGGAACTAGTCCTTCAGGACTACGGAAATCCGTTGGCTGTGAGTAATTTTAGTACAAACTCTGCAGAGTCATAATTCCTCGAATCATCTTATCCATGTCCAAGTTCACTATATCTTATCCTAACATGTGTCAGTTTTGGTGACAGATAATACGGTGAATCACATGAGTTCTATGTCCGGTTGAATATTTATTCTTGTGGATGGACTAACCCGTTTATATTCCTGTGCTGAATATTTATTATGAGTGCTATTTCTTGTGATGAAAGCCCTTTCTGTGATGTCGCTCAGACGTCCGACTGTGGCATTGTTGTCATTTATTTTCATTATAAGCCCTTTCTATGATGTCGCTCAGACGTCCGACTGCGGCATTGTTGTTATTTATTTTCATTATAAGCCCTTTCTGTGATGTCGCTCAGACGTCCGACTGCGGCATTGTTGTTATTTATTTTCATTATAAGCCCTTTCTGTGGTGTCGCTCAGACGCCCGACTATGGCATGTTTTGCTTATTTATTCACCCTTCGAGGCGTCGCTTCAGACACCCGATCGGTTTTGAGTTTATCTTCTTGGGGTTTTTGAGCGGACTACCGCCGATTCCCTTCTTAATTATTTTGCTATATTGTTTTAATTGAGCAACGTTAAGATTAACCATGTCGCATTCATGCATTCATTTGTTATATCTTTTGTCCGAACTGTCTTGCGAGTACTTTCATAGTACTCACCTGGCTTGTTGATTTGGCCGATGTCTTGTGAAGGCGATCTCATGGATGAAGAGTTCGATAGCGAGTCCGACGCCTAGAGGAATCCCAGTCAGTCTCGTGTGACCCCTAGATTAGTCATTGTGATATATCCGCTTCCGCTACCCAAATAAATTCATCGAGCCTCACCTCGGCGCCGATGAGCCACCGATCTGATGAGACTTATTAACCACCCGTTGTGTTATTCCACCAACCACTCATATCTCGAGTCAAGAGTATTTCCACCCCACACCTTTTGAGTCATATCCGCCACTATGTATAATTATTGGCGTGTTGTAATAATTGGTTAGGCATCTTCAGTCCGACCCCTGTAATATTGTAATGCTACTGGCTTATTGTATCAAAGTTTTGTCAACCGGTATGAAGGATTTTCCTCATATTGGACTTCATAGGTCGGTTGTTCAATAAATATTTTTATTGAAAAACCGGTCGTGACAAGCTTGGTACGAGCCAGCTGACTGTAGGAAGCCACTAGGTACGATCGCTAATCCGTTATTAGCATAGTAGAGCTATTTATTATTTTTACAAATGTAGTCAATTTCGACGGTCGGCATAAATTTATGATTTGACTTCTCAGGATTTTTGCCTACTTTTGTAGATGGCCGATAACATTGCGAGTCGCAAATGTTTGCCAACATGCCCGATGGGTTTGTCAAGCTTCTCTCCTTCATCGTCCAAGTCGCGATGGGGCGGATGTGCGCCCGATCTTCTCTCTTTCCAGCACAAGGTCAATGACCGTCTAACCATGCACCAAGCCGCGGTGGACTTCAAGAGAGGACGAGTTGAGCGTTACCGATTCGTGGGGAGAGCCATGCCCACAGAGAAGCATGCGCTACAGATGGCAGCCCGTGAGGCGATAGCCCGTCTCAGGGATATCCTGCCTTCGATGAAGACTCGTCGCTACCGCTACCTGCCATGTCACGTGCCATACACCTGCCACTACACGTTCTCTTTCCCTAGAGGAGAACGGGATGAAGCTTTTGAGATGCTCATCGAGTATCTTCGGGCTTTGGAGGCAGCCTTCGACAACCTGGTGGACGACTTTGTAGCTGCCCGCATGGACTCAGTCCATGGCTGTACCGCCAACAGAGGGAGCTCCTGCGTGCACCACCACCGACTTTCGTCTCATCATCAGCATCGTTCGCTCCTACTGCTCACCACTACTGCCGCCTACCTTCCGTGGAGGAATTCAACCACGTCATTGCGCCTACTCCGGTTCGTTCGGCACCACCCCTCGTGCCTGCTCAGATTCGAGTTGTCCCGCACAGGGCACCTGCTCCACCAACTCCGCGCAGCACCTCTCGTCTGGAGCCTATCTCGAGGAGGAGGTTGAGTCCCCAGCCTCTCGCCTCACCCTTGGCAGGCCAAGGGAAATCCTTACCATCTCCGACTAAGTACGCTTAGCCGCCATGCGATGTACCGACTTGTGCGATATGTTTATATGTAAATAGGCTGTGAGAAGTAGTCTGTTTGCGCATCATGTAGGATCTGGAGAAGTGCACTAGACTAAATAACATGTCAGGATTTATGTACGCATATCCTGAGTGATGTATTGTATAATTACTGCTTGCGTGTAAGATATGCAATGAACGGTCCTTCTCCGTGCGCAAACGTATTTTTCTCTTGAAAAATCTTGGAGCATTTGCAACTTTTGCATCTTCTTGAATTTATTGATTTTTGCGGCTCAAATCCTTTTCTTATGAGTGTTGCAAAATATATCCCTAGAGTGAACTATGTCTCGTCCTTGGACGCGCTCCATGCCAACTCCGACAGAGGAAAATTATGACACACCCCCAGGCAACAATTTCACACAGGGACAGACAAGTCAGCAGGACAGTGAAACGGCATTTTCCCAAATGTGCGGTATTTATGAACAAAGTCAGCAACAACATCAGGAAATACTGAACCAAGTCATCAATATGGGAAGTCACCGTGGACAGTATCAGCAGCAATCAAAATTATCTGAGCTACAGAAGACACGTCCCCAAATATTTTCTCACACTGACAAACCTCTTGAGGCCGAGGACTGGCTTCGAGACATGGAGAGAAAATTAATATCGCCCAGTGTTCAGACCTTGAGAAAGTACTTTATGCTCCGCACTATCTCACTGGAGCAGCCGCATCATGGTGGGAAAATTTCCTGCACATGCACCCCAACGAAAATAATATATCATGGGAGGAATTTAAAGAAAGTTTTCGTGGGGCACATATTCCTAAGAGTCTTATGAAGATCAAAAAGAGAGAATTTGATGACCTCATGCAAAGGACAATGACAGTGTCAGAATACAACAGTCAGTTTACCCTGCTTGTCTCGCTTCACGCCAACGAGGAGCGATGTCGAAAAACAAAAGATGGAGAAATTCCTAGACAGTCGACACCGGCGCTTAAATGTCAATTGGTCGCACACACATTTCCAGATTTTAAGACACTGGTGGATAAGGCCATTACCTTGGAAAATGAGAGGCGCAGCTTAGAAGATTTCCATAAGCGGAAGAGGACCAGACTAAACACAACCGCAACCACCGCAGCAAGACAGATGTTCGAAGAACTGACACCCAAACCCACGACAAGCGTCTCACGCCCAATCAAAAATTTCCACGCAAGGGACAAGGAGTTCACATACCGCCCAAAGCGTTACTGTTACGCTTGTGGAGAAGAAGGGCACTATGCCAAGCGATGGCCCAAGCCAAGAACTTCGACCCCAAAGCCGAACAACGGAAGCAATAATTCGGCACCAAAGCGCAACAATTTCAACCCAAATAACAACCACAGAAGGGTCATCTGAACCACGTGACCAAAGAGGAAGCACAAAATGCCCCTGATATCGTACTCGTGCGCTTCACGGCAACACAATACCTGCCATGGTTTTGTTTGATTCTCGAGCTTCTCACTGCTTCGTTTGAAAAGTTTTGCTTTGCAAAATAATTTTCGATGCTTCCCTTAGGAAAATCTATGATCGTCAAGTCCCTCGAATTAAGCAAGTTACCCAGAATTATTGCCAGGGTGTGGTTATCGAGTTTGAAGGGTTGAAGTTTCACGCAAATCTTATCGTATTGGAAAATAAAGGACTGGATGTCATCTTAGGGATGGATTGGTTAACCACCAACAAAGGTTTTATTGACTGCTTCAACAGGACCGTAATTCTCACCCATCACCACGGGAAGACCATAAAGGTTTCAGCCAAGGAAAGAAAAATATCCAGGCAACCGAGATTGAACAAGGTGGATATTTCTGAATTGAGCAAAGTTCCAGTAGTGTGTGAATTTCCTGATGTATTCCCCGAAGAACTACCAGGCATGCCACCAGATCGAGAAATAGATTTCAGCATTGAGCTAGCACCCGGAACCGCTCCCATATACAAGAAACCATACAGAATGGCACCTTCCGAATTGGTGGAACTGAAGAAGCAAATAAAGGAACTATTGGAAAAAGGGTACATCTGAGCAGTTCCTCACCTTGGGGTTCACCAATTTTATTAGCCAAAAGAAAGATGGAACACTGAGATTGTGCATAGACTATCGGCGCTAAACATGGTCACAATCAAGAACAAATATCCGATGCATGAATAAATGATTTATTCGATCAACCCGCTAAGGCCAAGGTGTTTTCAAAGATTGATTTGAGATCGGGATATAATCAACTGAAAGTCTGAACCGAGGATATTCCCAAGACCGCCTTCACCTCCAGATCTGGATTATGCGAGTTCACCGTGATGCCATTCGGACTAACAAACGCCTCATATTTTGTTCACCTCATGAACAAAGTATTCATGAAGTTTATGGATATGTTTGTTGTGGTATTCATCGATGATATTCTGGTATACTCCAAAACACCGGAAGAACATCTTGAACATCTCCGGATTGTACTAGGAGAACTCAGAAACATCGGTTGTACGCCAAATTCAGCAAGTGTGAATTTTGGCTAAAGCAAGTAGGTTTTACGGGCCACGACTAACTCAAGAAGGTATCGCCAGTGACCCGGAAAAAGTCAAGGCCGTGCTTGGCTGGAAGCCACCAGCCAAGTGTGACGGATGTACGAAGTTTCTTGGGAATGGCAGGATACTGCCAAGGTTTATTGAAGGATTCTCCACCATAGCAAAGCCAATGGCGCAACTACTCAAGAAAGACAGGAAGTTTGAATGGACGGAAGCTCGAGAAAAGTTTCCAAGAACTAAAGAGAAGCGGATTTACAGCAGCACCGATACTAATTGTGCAGATATACACAAGAATTTTGAAGTATTTTGTGACGCATCTCGAAAGGGCCTCGGTGCGTATTAATGCAAGAGGGCAAGGTTGTCGCATATGTTTCGTGGCAACCATAAGCATGAGGAAAATTACCCTACCCATGACCTGGAATTAGCAGCAGTGATACATGCACTCAAGGAATGGAGACACTTTCTACTTAGTAATCGTTGTGAAATATACACGGACCACAAAAGCCTCAAGTATATTTTCACACAACCAGAATTAAATTCTGGCAGCGACGCTGGTTGGAATTAGTAAAGGATTATGATGTTGGGATCCACTACCACCCGGCAAAGCAAATGTTGTAGCAGACGCTCGAGTCGGAACCCCAGTCCGCACAACGACAAAGATGCCGGACTTAAGACCTGAATTCCAGCAGGAATTGCAAGGCTCAACCTCGATGGTGGTCACCGAAGGCGGTGTGTCAAACTTAGAAGTACAGCCTACCCCGATAGAGAAGGTTAAAGAGGCTCAACGTGGACACCCCACATTGAAGGCATAAAGCGTAAGATGAAATTGGGCAAGGCCTCGAATTCAGTATTGATGAGGAAGGAATATTGTGGTGCGGGAATAGGCTCTGCGTACAAATATCCATGACCTTAAACAGCAAATCCTGGCTGAAAGCCACACCGCTCCATATTCAATCCATCCCGGAGGAACAAAAATGTACAAAGATCTTGAAAACATTTTGGTGGCATGGTATAAAAGAGACATAGCCACGTTTATTGCATGTTGTGACTCTTGTCAACGCATCAAGGCCGAGCACCGTAAACCGGCCGGACTATTACAACCTAATAAGATACCCGAGTGGAAATGGGACGAGATTG